>JAQQAC010008350.1:93570731-93679214 GCA_029783875.1 Phataginus tricuspis | reverse complement strand
TTTCTTTTCTTTTTTTTCTTTCTTTCTTTCTTTCTTTTTTTTTTTTTCCTTTTTAAAGTCATAAAGAGCCCAGCTGACATACGTGGGAACTACCAGCAACCAATTCTATAGCCATGAAAAGACAGAGGAATATGGTACAGACAAAGCTTCAGACCCAGACAACCCCAGAGAGGGAGCCTGAAGGGATGGACATGCACAGTCTTCCTGAAAAAGAATTCAGAATAAAAGTCATAACCATGCTGACGGATCTACAGAGAAATGTGCAAGAGCTGAGGGAGGAAGTGAGGGAAGTGAGGAAAGACAATGCAGAAATCAGACAAGCCATCGACGGGCTTAACAGCAGACTGGATGAGATACAAGAGACTGTTAATGGAATAGAAATCAGAGAACAGGAATACAGAGAAGCTGAGGCAGAGAGAGATAAAAGGATCTCTAGGAATGAAAGAATATTAAGAGAACTGTGTGACCAATCCAAACGGAACAATATTCGCATTATAGGAGTACCAGAGGAAGAAGAGAGAGAAAAAGGGACAGAAAGTGTCTTTGAAGAAATAATTGCTGAACTTTCCCACGCTGGGGAAGGAAATAGTCTCGCAGTCCACGGAAGCCCACAGATCTCCCAACACAAGGGACCCAAGCAAGACAACACCAAGACACATAATAATTAAAATGGCAAATATCAAAGAAAAGGCAGAGTATTAAAGGCAGCTAGAGAGAGAAAAAAGATCACCTACAAAGGAAAACCCACCAGACTATCATCAGACTTCTCAACAGAAACCTTATAGGCCAGAAGAGAATGGAATGATATATTTAACATAATGAAACAGAAGGGCCTCGAACCAAGAATATTGTATCCAGCACGATTATCATTTAAATATGACGGAGGGATTATACAATTTCAAGACAAAGGAAAGTTGAGAGAGTTTGCCTGTCATAAACCACCACTACAGGATATCTTAAACGGACTGCTCTCGAGGGAAGCACCCCTAAGGCTAAAAAGATGTCACCAGAGAAAATAAAATCATAGCAAAGAAAGCAGACCATCCAAATACCAACTAAAGGCAAACAATAAAACACCTAATATATAAAGAATGGTGGAGGAAGAATAAGAAGGGAAAGATAAAGAAACATCAAACGGTGTTCACAATAACTTAACAAGAAAGTTAAGTTAGATTCTTAGATAGTAAAGAAGCAACCCTTGAACCTTTGGTAACCACGAATCTAAAGCCAGCAAGGGCAATAAGTACATATCGATAATCACCCTAAATGTAAATGGACTGAATGCACCAATCAAAAGACACAGAGTAAGAGAATGGATAAAAAAGCAAGACCTATGTATATGCTGCTTACAAGAGACTCACCTCAAACCCAAAGATACACACAGACTAAAAGTGAAGGGATGTAAAAAGATATTTCATGCAAACAACAAAGAAAAAAAACCAGGTGTTGCAATACCGGTATCAGACAAAATAGAGTTCAAAACAAAGAAAGTAGCAAGAGATAAAGAAGGACATTACATAATGATAAAGGGGTCAGTCCAACAAGAATATATAGCCATTATAAATATATATGCACCCAACACAGGAGCACCAGCATATATGAAACAAATACTAACAGAATTGAAGGAGGAAATAGACAGCAATGCATTCATTTTAGGAGACTTCAACACACGACTCACTCCAAAGGATAGATCACCCAGGCAGAAGATAAGTAAAGACACAGAGGCACTGAACAACACACTACAACAGATGGACCTAACAGATATCTACAGAACTCTGCACCCAAAAGCAGCAGGATACACATTCCTCTCAAGTGCACATCGAACATTTTGCAGAATAGACCACATACTACTAGGCCACAAAAAGAACCTCAGTAAATTCAAAAATATTGAAATGCTACCAACCAACTTCTCAGATCACAAAGGTATAAAACTAGAAATAAATTTTAAAAAGAAATCAAAAAGGCTCACAAATACATGGAGACTTAACAACAGTCTCCTAATTAATCAATGGGTTAACGACCAAATCAAAACAGAAATCAAAGAATATATGGAGACTAATGACAACAACAACACAAAGCCACAACTTCTGTGGGACACAGCAAAGGCAGTTCTAAGAGGAAAGTATATTGCAATCCAGGCCTATTTAAAGAAGGAAGAATATTCCCAAATGAACAGTCTAAAGACACAATTACTGAAATTGGAAAAAGAAGAACAAATGAGGCCCAAAGTCACCAGAAGGAGGGACATAATAAGGATCAGAGAAGAAATAAATAAAATTGATAAGAATAAAACAATAGGAAAAATCAGTGAAAACAAGAGCTGGTTCTTTGAAAAAATAAACAAAATAGATAAATCCCTAGCCAGACTCATTAAGAGAAAAAGAGAATCTACACACATAAACAGAATCAGAAATGAGAAAGGAAAAATAACGATAGACCCCACAGAAATACAAAGAATTATAAGAGACTATTATGAGCATCTATATGCTAACAAGCTGGAAAACCTAGATGAAATGGACAACTTCTTAGAAAAATACAACCTTCCAAGACTGACCAAGCAAGAAACAGAAAAACTAAACAGACCAATAACCAGCAACGAAATTGAATCGGTAATCAAAAAACTACCCAAGAACAAAACCCCCGGACCTGATGAATTCACCTCTGAATTCTACCATACATACCAAACATTCTCCTTAAAGTTTTCCAAAAAATAGAAGAGGAGGGACCACTTCCAAATTCATTCTATGAAGCCAGCATCACTCTAATACCAAAACCGGGCAAAGACCTTATCAAAAAAGAAAATTACAAACCAATATCCCTGATGAACGTAGATGCAAAAACACTCAACAAAATATTAACAAACCGAATTCAAAAATACTTCAAGAGGATCATACACCATGATCAAGTGGGATTCATCCCAGGGATGCAAGGATGGTACAACATTCGAAAATCCATCAACATCATCCATCACATCAACAAAAAGAAGAACAAAAACCACATGATCATCTCCATAGATGCTGAAAAAGCATTTGACAAAATTCAGCATCCATTCATGATTAAAACTCTCAACAGAATGGGTATAGAGGGCAAGTACCTCAACATCATAAAGGCTATATATGACAAACCCACAGCTAACATAATACTTAACAGTGAGAAGCTGAAAGCTTTTCATCTAAGATCGGGAACAGGACAGGGATGCCCACTCTCTCCACTGTTATTCAACATAGTACTGGAGGTCCTAGCCATGGCAATCAGACAAAACAAAGACATAGAAGGCATCCAGATTGGTAAAGAAGAAGTCAAATTGTCACTATTTGCAGATGACATGATATTGTACATAAAAAACCCTAAAGACTCCACTCCAAAACTACTAGAACTAATATCTGAATTCAGCAAAGTTGCAGGATACAAAATTAACACACAGAAATCTGTTGTTTTCCTATACACTAACGATGAAGTAACAGAAAGAGAAATCAGAAAAACAATTCCATTCACAGTTGCATCAAAAGGAATAAAATACCTAGGAATAAACCTAATGAAGGAAGTGAAAGACCTGTACTCTGAAAACTACAAG
Source organism: Phataginus tricuspis (assembly GCA_029783875.1). NCBI lineage: Eukaryota > Metazoa > Chordata > Mammalia > Pholidota > Manidae > Phataginus > Phataginus tricuspis. The sequence continues at coordinate 93,675,640 of JAQQAC010008350.1, read as the reverse complement.
ACACTCCTAGGAGAAATTAAAGAGGATACTAACAAATGGAAATGCATCCCATGCTCTTGGCTAGGAAGAATAAATATAGTCAAAATGGCTATACTACCTAAAGCAATCTACAGATTCAATGCAATCCCTATCAAACTAGCAACAACTTTCTTCAATGAACTGGAACAAATAATTCTAAAATTCATATGGAACCACAAAAGATCCCGAATAGCCAAAGCAATCCTGAGAAGGAGGAATCAAACAGGGGAAATACGCTCCCTGACTTCAAGCTCTACTACAAAGCCACAGTAATCATGACAATTTGGTACTGGCACAAAAACAGACCCACAGACCAGTGGAACAGAATAGAAAATCCAAACATTAACCCAAACACTTATAGCCAATTAATATTTGATAAAGGAGCCTTGGATATACAATGGGGAGATGATAGCCTCTTCAGCAGCTGGTGTTGGAAAAACTGGACAGCTACATGTAAGAGAATGAAACTGGACTACTGTCTAACCCCATACACAAAGGTAAACTCAAGGTGGATCAAAGACCTGAATTTAAGTCATGAAACCATAAAACTCTTAGAAAAAAACATAGGCAAAAATCTCTTGGACATAAACATAAGTGACTTCTTCATGAACATATCTCCTCGGGCAAGGGAAACAAAAACAAAAATGGACAGGTGGGACTATATCAAGGTTAAAAGCTTCTGTACAGCAAAGGACACCATTAGTAGAACAAAAAGATATCCTACAGTATGGGAGAATATATTCATAAATGACGTATCTGATAAGGGGTTGACATCCAAAATATATAAAGAACTCATGCACCTTAACAAACAAAAAGCAAATAATCCAATTAAGAAATGGGCAGAGGACATGAATAGACACTTCACTAAAGAAGAAATTCAGATGGCCAACAGGCACATGAAAAGATGCTCCACATCGCTAATTATCAGAGAAATGCAGATTAAAACCACAATGAGATATCACCTCACACCAGTGAGGATGGCCAACATCCAAAACACAAACAACAACAAATGTTGGCAAGGTTGTGGAGAAAAGGGAACCCTCCTACACTGCTGGTGGGAATGCAAATTAGTTCAACCATTGTGGAAAGCAGTATGGAGGTTCCTCAAAAACTCAAAATAGGAATACCATTTGACCCAGGAATCCCACTCCTAGGAATTTACCCTAAGAATGCAGCAGCCCAGTTTCAAAAAGACAGATGCACCCCTATGCTTATTGCAGCACTATTTACAATAGCCAAGAAATGGAAGCAACCTAAGTGCCCATCAGTAGATGAATGGATTAAGAAGATGTGGTACATATACCCAATGGAATATTATTCAGCCATAAGAAAAAAACAAATCCTACCATTTGCAACAACATGGATGGAGCTGGAGGGTATTATGCTCAGTGAAATAAGCCAGGCCGAAAAAGACAAGTACCAAATGATCTCACTCATATGTGGAGTATAAGAACAAAGAAAAAAGAAAAAAAAACTGAAGGAACAAAACAGCAGCAGACTCACAGAACCCAAGAACGGACTAATAGTTACCAAAGGGAAAGGGACTGGGGAAGAAGGGCGGGAAGGGAGGGATAAGAGGGTAAAAGCGGCATTACGATTGGCAGACATAGTGTGGGGGGGCACGGGGGGGACTGTACAGCTCAGAGAAGACAAGTAGTGATTCTCATCTCACTACGCTGATGGACAGTGACTGTAATAGGGTTGGTGGGGGGGACCTGATGAAGGGGGTAGTTTAATCATCACAATATTGCTCATGTAATTGTAGGTTAATGATACTAAAATAAAATAAATTGTAAAAAAAAATATCTCCTACTGATAGGGTATAGATTGGAACAACCACATTAAACGATTTTTTTTCTTAAAAAAAAAAAAAGAAGAAGTGGTACATATACACAATGGAATATTATTCAGCCATAAGAAGAAAACAAATCCTACCATTTGCAACAACATGGATGGAGCTAGAGGGTATTATGCTCAGTGAAATAAGCCAAGCCGAAAAAGACAAGTATCAAATGATTTCACTCATATGTGGAGTATAAGAACAAAGAAAAAAACTGAAGGAACAAAACAGCAGCAGACTCACAGAACCCAAGAATGGACTAATAGTTACCAAAGGGAAAGGGACTGGGGAAGATGGGTGGGAAGGGAGGGATAAGAGGGTAAAAGGGGTATTACGATTAGCAGACGTAAGGTAGTGGGGGCACGGGGAGGGCTGTACAACTCAGAGAAGACAAGTAGTGACTCTATAGCATCTCACTACGCTGATGGACAGTGACTGTAATGGGGTTGGTGAGGGGGACCTGATGAAGGGGGTAGTTTAATCACCATAATATTGCACATGTAATTGTAGGTTAATGATACCAAAGTAAAGTGTCAAAAAATAAAAAATAAAAAATAAATAAATAAAATAAAATAGATTAGGTCATGGGATGTAATGTACAGCATAGGGGATATAGTCAATAATATTGTAACAACTTTGTGTGGTGACAAATGTTAACTTGACCAATCACAGGGATCATTTTGTAATATATAAAAATGGAATCACTTCAATGTACACCTTAAACTGATAGAATGTTGTATGTCAATTATATCTCAATACAAAAATTAAAAATTAAAAGTCTGTGATTAAGTCATAAAAAAAAAAAAAGAACAAAGAAAAAAACTGAAGGAACAAAACAGTAGCAGACTCACAGAACCCAAGAACGGACTAATAGTTACCAAAGGGAAAGGACTGGGGAAGAAGGGCGGGAAGGGAGGGATAAGGGGTAAAAAGGGGCATTACGATTAGCAGATGTAATGCTGGGGGGCCACGGGAAGGGCTGTGCAACTCAGAGAAGACAAGTAGTGATTCTATAGCATCTCACTACGCTGATGGACAGTGACTGTAATAGGGTTGGTGGGGGGGACCTGATGAAGGGGATAGTTTAATAACCATAATATTGCACATGTAATTGTAGATTAATGATACCAAAATAAATTATAAAGAAAAAAAAGTACATACTGAATTACATAATGAATGATTAGTTTTATATAAAATTCTAGAAAATTCAAACTGTAGAGACAGAAAACAAATCAGTGGTTTTTTAAGATGGAAGTGAAGCAGTGAGACTACAAAGGGCATGAGGAAACTTTTTGGGGATGATGATCAAGATATATTTATTGTGTATTTATTATCTTGATTAGGGCAATTGTTTCATGGATATGCACATGTGTCAAAACTTATCAAACTGCATATATATGTACAATTTATTGTGTATTGATTATACCTCAAATAAGCTGTAAAAAATATAAATCATTCACATTATTATGCTCTGAGGAAAGTCATTTTAGGTCATTGTTCTGATATACCTTTATCCTCATTTTTCTCTGTTTCCCCTTCCCAAAATTCCTGGATAAGAGATCAAGATCACAACCAACTCTAGTATTCATTATCAATTAAGAAAATAAAAGTCCATGTGGAAAAAATTTTCTTAAATTCTACAGGAGATGCAAAGATAGATAAGAAATAGTCCTTGTCTTCCAGAAGTTATAATCTAGGTAGAGAAAAGATATGTTTAAATTGTCTAACGAGGCTTCAGTATCAATTCTAAAAAATAGAAAACATATAAAAAGAGAGTGCTTAACTGCCTAAAAAAGAATATAGGCAAAAATTTCCAAGGAGAGATTACTCTGGGCTGGGATGGTTTTGTAATGTTTTGTGTACGAAGTGGGATTTGCACTGGAATGTGAAGAATGGATAACATTTAGATAGATGGGAGGGGGAAAAAAATAAACATGATGTTTAGGTGGGGTCAGAGGGTGGTGACACTGAGTGAATAAGTTGGACAGGAAGGAAGGTTTCTGTAGAAGAATCATGGGACTTATAAGTGGGAGCACAGTTGGAGGGTCTTGAGTACCAGATAAAGAATCTAAATCCCCAGCCTTTATTTCATCTTAACATGAAGAAGAATTTGTGAGGCAGTGAGGCTTTTATCATTGAATCATTCAGCAAAGAAGGGTATGAGTGTGTTTGAGGAATGTGGAAAGGAGAAATGGACAAATCCCTCTCAATCCTGAGACACTGGTCACAGATTTGTGGGCTTTGAAAGAGCTTTTAGAGGTAGCACTGGATATTTGTCTGGTAGTATCTTGGTTCCTCTTGGAGATGGTGCCTGACTCCCATGCCAGAGTCAACTGGGACAGATTTTCCCCTACTTTCACCCCACATTTAGCCAAGGAATAGAAGACAATCTAGGTGCAACCATCAGACTCTCTCCCATGATTTTGAATCCCGGGTGAATGACTCAGGGACATGAGTAATAGATGTCATTTATCATGCACCAGAACCTTCTGGCTCCATGGCTGTGGTTGTGCTTCCTCCCAGTCAACCCTCCAGACAGCTTTTGGTTCCCAGCTAGTACTCTGGTCTCTGGTCAATTCTGTTATTCCCCCAAATATCATTCCAATAAATTTCACTTTTGCCTAAGACCTTTTAGAGTCTGTTTCTATTGCTTGAAGCCAAGAACCCTGACTGACACAGAATTCTTTGGATCGCAGTGTTTCAGTTCTCTGCATAAACCTTATGACCTTAGTTCAGCCCCCTGGGACCATACGGAGCAAGTCAATCCCCTCTTCCACATGAGCTCTTCCTATGTCTGCAGACAGTTCTCCAGCCTATCCTAACCCTTTCCTTCCCTAGGCTAAATGCTCCCCATGTTCCTTGGGGTACTGCTCATCTCACATAGGCTGGATTGCCTAACCAGCCTGGATGCTTTTTCCATGGGTGCTCAGCTGTTCACATTCAAACCTCGGTGACTTAATAAATATGCGTTGAATGAGTGAATCTCTCCGATTTAAATATATGATTTAGGCTATAATACCTGTTGTAATCGTGATTCATTTTTGTTTTTCCAAGCAAAGACCATGTTATAGTTAGGGTACTGGTACAGCTACTGAAACAAAAGTCAAAATAACAGTGACTTAAATTAGATTTTTTATTCCTTTCACATGGAAGGTCTAAATGCAAGTAGGGTTGGGGATCCAGGCTCTCCCCAACTTGTAGCTCTCTGTGTACAACACATGGCTTCTATCTTCTGGTCTAGCATGGCTGTTCACATTTCAGGAGCAAGAGAGGAAAAGAGAAGTCCTGGGACATTCCTTTTAAGAAGTGTTCCAGAAGTTGCACCCATCACTTCCACTCAATTTCCATAGGTCAGAACTTAGTCTTATGGCCTTGCTATGCCTTCAAGAGGGGCTGGGAAATCTAAGTTTAGCTGTGAGAGGACGGTGAACTAGCATTTTCTACCATAGATCATATAATCCTACTTGGATATTTTTGAATCAATGCTCTAAGTATAATGAAATGCTACCCAAGTCACAATTGGTTAATTGACTGTAACTTTCTTATAGTCATGTTGGGTATTTTGTGAGTGATTATCATGTCACTTATCATGTCAGAGTTACTCTAGAGTTGACTTTTAGGTAAATTTAATTTCATGGATGTACCAGGGCACATACCTTGGTCCACTCCCTGCAATTATAACCCAAATCTCAGATCTACACTGGGAAGTTCCTCTAATTGAGACAACCAAGCAGCTATTTCTTTTGAAAACAAAACCCACAAGTTCACTTTAATGTATTAAACACAATCAGTTTAATATATTTGCATGCATTTTAGATAGTATTCTTTTGGTTACAAATAACAGAAACCGACTCTAGTTTGTTTAGAAGGGAGGGATGAATTATTATTATAAATGTGCCAGATGTGTCCCAAGACTCGAGACAATGTGCAGCTGACTGAGCCTCAGGAACAGATTAGAACCCAGATGCTCTCTCTTTTGTTGTTGTTTCTCTGCCCATCAGTTTAATTCTTCTCTCTCTGAAAGAATTCTTCTCTTGGCTCTCCAGTTCTCACAGTAGACAATGGCTATTCCCAGCTCCTTGGTCTTCCTGTAATCCCACTAGCCACCCAGAGATAGCCTAACACTCTCCTTCATCTAGCACTCTTATTAGCCTTGCTTGGGTTAGTGACTTACCTTGGGCCCATTAGTCAAATCTAAAGGGTAGGTCAAACCATATCATTTGGACAGCCAGCAGCTACCTCCTAGATATGGGTGTTTATTTGTGCAGAGAAATAGATTGTAGCAAAGGGGAGACCAGATAGGCAATCCAAAGGGCTTCTCCTCCTCCACCCATGTGTGTGTGGAGGGTTGTCATAAGCAAAATGAAATTTAGAAATGTAGCTGTGAGGTCTATGACACTGAGACAGACTAGAAACATGATGTAATGGGCTTGGGGCAGAAATTGTGTCTTCCTTGTGATTTTTTTGGTTGTAAGTAACAGAAACCCATCTTAAGCATGACACTTGAGACTTTTAATATCTGACGAAGGCTTTTGTGCACAGAGGGTCACCTACAATAATTTGTTTTAATTAATACTCAAGCTGTTAAAGTTGTAATATTTTTAAAGACTTTATTCTTTAAAGCAGTTTTAGGTTCCCAGCAAAATTGAACAGAAGATACAGAGATTTCCCATATATCCCTGCCCCACACATGCATGACCACCCCCACACCAACATCCCACAGCAGAGTGGGGCATTTGTCTCAGTTGATGAACCTGTCATTGACACATCATCACCCAAAGTCCACAGTTTACATTAGCATTCACCCCTGGTGTTTATGTTCTATGGGTTTGGACAAATGTATAATATGTGTCCACTGTTACAATATCATATAGAATATTTTCATTTCCCTAAAAATCCTCTGTGTTCCACCTGTTCATCCTTCTTTCCTCCCTAACTCCTGGAAATCACTGATCTTTTTATGGTCTTTATAACTGTGCTTTTTTCCAAAATGTCATTGTCATATAATTGGAATAATATAATAAATATATAGCCTTTTTAGATACAACACCAAAGACACAATCCATAAGAGAAAAAACAACCTGATCTAAAATGGGCCAAAGACTTTAACAGACACTTCACCAAAAAAGATATACACATGGAAAATAAGGGTATGAAAAGATGCTCCACATCATATATCATGAGGGAAATGCAAATTAAAACAATGAGATATCACTACACTTCTAATAGGAATGGCCAAATTCCAGAACACTGAAAACACCAAATGCTAGGGAAGATGTAGAGCAATAGGAAATCTCATCCATTGCTGGTGGGAATGCAAAATGGTACAGCCACTTTGAAAGGGAGTTTGGCAATTTCTTATTAAACTAAACATACTCCTCCTAGGTATGTACTCAAAAGAGTTGAAAACTTATGTCCACACAAAAGCCTGCATGTGGACATTTATAGCAGCTTTATTCATGATTGTCAAAATTTAGATTCCTTCAGCAGGTCAATAAATAAATAAACAATGGTATATCCAAACAACGGAATATTACTCAGCAATAAAAAGAAATGAGTTATCAAGCCACAAAAAGACATGGAGGAAATTTAAATACATATTACTAAGTGAAAGAAGCCAGTCTGAAAAGTTATTATATTTTAAAACCTAGGTTTTTTATAAGCCCTTATGTTTAACTCACAAGTCTTATTCTTATTTATGTCTAGTAATTTTTACATAAAAATAATACTAATCACATTCCTTTGTTTTTCTCTGATTAATGTGGAATTGACCCCTAAGTTTAACACAGTAAGCCCTCCTAAATAATTAACCTATTTATAAACTTATCGTTTAATTTCCTAAAACACTTTAAGTGCATTTAAAATTAAAACATATCTGTTCCTCTAAAACACTTCAAGCACCTGACATGGCAAACTTGTAAAACTGACAAGTGAAATCTTTCTAAGCCTTTAGCAATTATTGAAATACAATAAATTCAGTGAATGAAGTTCCTAAGATTCATGGTAGATGACTGTCAAATGTTTTCTAGCAATAATTCTCCCCTTTTTCCCTTTAGCTAAAACCCCTGACTTTTAGCTGGACACATGTCCACTCAACAGTAGACTACATTTTGCAGTTAGCTGTGGCCATGTGACTGAGTATGGGCCACTGAGGTGTAAATGCATATGATGTGTGCTACAACCAGATCTCACCTTTAAGGCACTAGCCCTAGACTCACTTCTTTCCCACTTTTCTTGGATGTGGTGGTGAGACAACATCAACCATGCTGAAGAAAATAATGCCCGCAGCCATGGTAGAGCCAAAAGAGAGAATGAACCAGTGCCTAAGAAGACCACATCTAGAACAGCTTCTTGGCCTCAGCTCTGAACCACTCACTATTTGACTTTTGCATGATAGTAAAATAAACTTCTATAATCTTTGAGCCATTGTATTTTGGTGTTAGACTATACCCAATCATACGACTTTGAAAGACTATCTCCAAACACAATTATATCCTCTAAAATGTTTCAAATTAAAATCGTAAATCTAATATGCTAGGTTCTTTAATATGTTAGATTTTCTTCAATATATATTTCAAGTTCTTCAAATAACACAGAGATTTTAATGATGATTAAAAACTTATTCCTAACCTTACCACAAAAGGAATGCTACATTTCATGAGATTTAAGATGTCTTCCTCTAGAAGATTCAACATTATTTAATATCACCACCATTTATAAATGTTTGATGCCATTGAGTAGAATGCATTCCAATTTCAAAGATGTTAAAGTTGGTAAAATATAGCAATACTCTGCTTTTGATTCAGCTCACTGTCTATACTGATTTCTACATTTTCCTGGGATTATAAAGTCACTTTTCCAACCAAGGGGAGGAAATTTGCTATCTTAGACCAACTGAGTCTAGTGGTGGAAGATTGAGGACCTTGGAGTAGTTAAAAGATTTAAGTTCTTGGTAGAGAAGACTGGACCTGGACTTGAATGCTTGGTACTTCCAGAATGATTCTGCTTTAGCTGCTGTGAAGACTAGGATTAGGATATTAGATATTATATAATACTGGGTCAAGAGGGAACTCTGCACCCACAGGTTTCACTTGTAGTTTGGTCTCATAACACTCTATCATGTGTTTTCTGGGTGGCTTTCAAGTTTCTCCTTCAGCCTATTTTAACTGAAACCTCTGTCAACTTTTTATTATCTGATTTGGGTAGACATACCCTATAAATACATATAGATTCACACCCTTACATACAGCAGATTGCAACTGATCTCTTTGCTGTAAGATTAAGGTTAAGTGAATGCTGTCTGCAACACTCTATACAGTTGTATTTTTTGCTTATCTTATTGACCATCATTTTGTAATTATTACAATGCAAAAGTGAAAACGGATTAAAGGATTCGAGAGTATATCCTAGAGCCCAGGAACAGGATGTGCAACTGGAGCTCCTGAAGAAATAGAGGTGACACGTTTGGTTTCTCTGGGCCTGTGTGTATCTGTCTTTGCTCTGCTTGTGAAATGTCTGACCTGGCTTCCCTTGCCCACTCCATCTTGTCTCTCTGGAGACAAGTGCTCTCTGGTTCTCCATGTCCACTGAGGAAGACGGCTAGCCCCCAGGCTGAGTGTTCCGAGGGCACATGTACCAGGTTCAAGTTACCACTGATAGTGACCATTATCTCTGGTCAGGAGAAGGAATCTCACTTGAGATCCGCTGTGGGGAGAGTACCCACCCTGAGCCCCAAAAAGTGTGGCTGTGAAGTATAAGTGCTTGGCTTCCAGGGAAGAGCTGTCCTAGCAGCTGTGGGTAGGGCAGATCTTACCAAAGGTGGCTTTGGGAAGCAGTAGAGCTTAAGTAGTGGTTACAGACATGGAGCCAAAGCCAGACTGCCTGGATCCAAACCCAGGTCCTGCTGCCTAATAGCTGTGACCTTGACCAAATCACTGAATTCTCAGGGCATCAGTTTTCCCATCTGTCACATAATCATACCTAAGGCATAGGGTTGTGGCAAGGATTACATGATTGTATATGGAAAGAATGGGGAAACCTGCCATGTGGAAAGTGTTCCACAACTGTTCACTGCATACTCAGGTTGTAGACAGACAAGTAAGGTTGCATGAATTTGCTCCCTATGTCAGGTGCTGGAATCATGGCATTGATGTGTATGCATGTATTCACCTAACTCAGATCATCTGTTGGGCTCCCACCAATCACATGCAACAAGTGATTCTGTCTCAGTCGTGATTTGCCCCTGGGGTGCTCATTCTCCATCCAGACCACGGTGATGCATCCCAAGGGAGGGATCCCACCCCTCCAGGCTAAGCATGAGTGCAGAGCTCACTGACTCACTCACTGCAAGGTCACTATGTGTGCTGGAGACTGGGGATGCAATGGTGACCAAAACCATATATCTTTCTGCCTCTTGAAAAAATTTAAAGATAAAACCTGCAAGGCTTGGTGATTGAATGGGCATGGAGGGCAAGGGACAGGAAGGTGTCGATAGTGACTTCTGGGCTCTTGTTCTATGTCTTTGGATGGACACTGGTGACGTTTAGGGAGACAATGTGAGAGGGAATTCACAATTTTTTGGGGGGCAAGAAGCAGAATGTTTGGTAGCATCCTGGGTGAGAGTGTGGCATTTAGAGTCAGGCTGCCCGGGTCCAGCCCAAATCTGAGATCACCAGCTGTGCAATGTCAGACCAGTCCCTTAACCTCATTATTAGTGTTCTTATCTGAAAATGAGGAAAGTAATAGCCCTAGGTCTCAGAGCTGCTGGGAAGATGAAACACATTTGTACACGTGAAATGTCTAAAACAGCACCAGTCTCAGAAGTGTCAGCCTTCAGCACATGATGGCTTTGAGGTGTCTTTTAGGCATCGGAATGCAAACTCCCCAGAGTAGGGGCTTGATCTGAGTGACATTGGATCCTGGCACCTGCTACAATGCCTGATACAACGAGGGTGCTCAAGAAATATTTGTTGGTAGGACAAGGCAGCGATTTTGTCTTGGGGATACCAACCTGTGAGTCCCTGTACAGGTGGTACCTAAAGCCTTTGGTTCAGTTGAGTCCCTAGGAAGGGAAAATAGAGGGAGAAGGGGCTGCCATTGGAAGCTTGAAGTGACCCAAACCTGGTGCCATGGCTCCATTTGGGACCTAGGTCTTTGCCCCTTCAGCCATCACATCCCCTCCCACAAGGGGTCCCTTCAGAGGATCTGAGGCATAAACATCCCTGCCCTGTCCTCCCTCTGCTCTTGTTGGCACACCTCTCAGATAGCAGAGATGGGCTCTGAACTGCCAGGAAGGTCACCATGCCACAGCTGGTGTGCCTCCCTGGGCCAACCGTCTGCAGCTTGCCGCTCTTGCGTCTCCCCAAGAGTACACCACCCCTCTCTTTGACGGTGTTATTTCCCTAAGGCCGGAAAGTCCTCTTGCTGTGCTAAAGTGGCCCCATGGGGCTGAGTGCCTCACCCTCATGAGCCAACCCTGAGGCCTTAGTGACCAGTCTTAGGGGCAGGCTGTGGGAGTGGGCCTCAAGAACATTCTGGTAGCTTCTCCTGCTCACTGTGTGCTATGCTTTAAAACCCATTTTTAATGGTTTTTGCCCATTCTAAATGTCAAAACTGCAGAACAGAGCCCTGCCTGCCCCACCCCAGGAAGAGGGTCTGGTTCCCAGAGGAAGCCCTGCCAGAAGGCTCTGAGCTGCTTCTGTGAACTTCCACAGACCAGCAGATAAATCCCAGGCCACAGAGGCCAGAGGGAGGCAGAGGGAGGCAGAGGGAGGCAGAGGGAGGGCCAGAAGAGACTAGTTCTTGAAAAGCCTGAGAAGAGAAGGTAACTGTCAAATGAGGTTTCAGGGTTTTAAAAGGTTATTTTTCGTATATGCATTTTTTCCATTTTAAGTTCAACATAACCTCATTACAGAAAGTTTGGGGAACAGACAAAAATGCCCATAATCCCACAATCCAAACACAGCCGCTGTTGACACTTCAGAGGTTTCTTTCTAGACTTTCTGTATGTGTTTTTATTTACATAGTTTGAATCATACTGTACATAGTATTTTGTATTCTGTTTTTCCCTTGATGATCAGGAGCATTTCCATGTTCTTAACTTTCATATATTTAAAAGATGATTGCTTTATATTCCACCCAAAGAAATGCCATTGTTGACTTGATCATTCCCCTGCTTGTGAACATTTCAGCTCACACTTTTTACTCTTCATTTTTATAACTAATTCCAAGGTGAACATCTTTGTGCATGGGATTTTACTGCACTTACGAATGCTTCCTTCGGTTGGCTGCCCGAAGCAGACTTTCTGGAATAGTTCGTGGCTCCTTTGACCTATTGCCACACTGTTTTTCCAAAGGGGACACCAGCAGTGTGGAACAGACCTCAGATTAGAATCAGCACTCAGGGAAACTAAGGCCCAAACAGCAAGGATCCTATGTTCTCAGTACTTAAGAAACTGCAACAAAACTTCCCCAGGGCTATGGTCACAGGTCAGAGGATCAAGGAAGAGGAACTGGGGATGACTGGAAATGCCTGATTTATGTGAAAATCTGCCAAACAATGTGAGCAACGAGTCTAGATGTGTCGCTGCCCAGTGGCAGATGGGGTATACGCAGACCTCTTCCAGCTGGGCACCCCAAACAGCTAATTGCTCGCATGCTATACAGCGGAGGCTGGGCTGGGGAGAATTACAGGAGAAACAGAGATGAAGGCCAGGAGCCCAGGGGCATAATATTTAAAAGGGAAGCTCTAATCTCCTGGGAGGTGGCGTGGAAAGTTACTGAAAGACAGAAACTGCCCTGCCCCAGTGGTTCCTGGAAGCCACCCCCTCTGCCCCTCACCCAGGGCAGGACATAAAAAGGGACTTCCAGCACCTGCTCCCACTTGGTCCCAGGCTGCCTGCCTCAACCCATTCCTTCCATTCTGGATTTTATGCTTTCAGCATTCAGGCTCATTGGACATTCTTTCATGCTTCAGTCATGCTCAACAGCAATATCCTTTCGTATCTGAGACTGGTTCCTTCAAACCATAATTCTCGTCCACCACCTGCTAGCCAGCTTTGGGTCACCTCTCTGCTTTTTCCTCCCATGTGCCTCCAGGACCACCACAGCCCCCACCCTAGATGGCTCCCTCCCTGAGCCCCCTCCTCACGCTGCTGGGTTTCATGCACTACCTAGACCCTGCTGGCGTCCATATGTTCTTCCAGCCCAGACCTCTCTCCCGGGCTCCAGGCCCAAATTTCACCTGACTATTAGACATCTCTACCAGTTTTTTCCAAATGCAACTCAGATTCAGGAGTCCAGCTGACACAGTATTTCCCCTTTGGGTCACACCTCCTCTGGTCCCATGTCCTGTGAGTGGCACCACCAAACAGAAGGTCTTATGCCTGAAATTTGCAGCCCTCCGAGACTGAACCTTACTTCTTATCTCCCTTCCTGTCAGGTACCAAGTAGCTCTCAAAACTATCCCTTCTGACCCACCTCACTCCAGAGTCTTTAAATTCACTCCAACAGTAACCCCTCCCTGACCTGAGTCTTCCTTCTTTCATTCTGTGGCTTCCAAGTGGTGCTTCTCAAATGTCAACCTGATCAGGTCTCTTCCCTGTTTAAAACTCTAACGGGCTTCTGGCACAAGAGATGTTGTGGGGTGACACTCCAAATCCATTCATCCATTCATTTATTCAGCAAATGTGTACTGAGGTCCTGCCGTCTCCCACACACTGTGCTAGCAGTGGGTATGTACTGGGAGATAAGCAGACATGGTGATAATGTTCAGTGAAATTCAGTGTTGTCTGTGAATGGTTCTTCCTTACATATCCAGCTTAATCCCTGCCTGTACCGTATAGTCATACCATGACTTTGCAGTTCCTCCAACGCACCACACTTCCATGCCTTTGACAAGTTGTTTCCAGCCTTGGATAGGCTTCCCATTTCTTTGGATAATTATGTTCTTCTTAACTCAGCTGTACTCTCAGCGCCTCTTGAAAGCTTTCGCTAACACTAACACCCTGCCCCCAACTCCCTTCAGATGTACCTGCCCTTCTGTATCATCAGCACCTGTGTTTACCTCTGTAATTGTGTTTGCTACACAGTGTGGTGACATCGTTTACTTGCCTGTATTCTTTTTTCCCACCTATACGCTGCACACACACACACACACACACACACACACACACACACACACTTATTAGCTCCTTAAGATAAGGGTAATTTTTGTCACCTGTGTCCAACAATGTGCGATACATAATAGCATTTGGTAAATGAACTAAATAAAGATGATATAGGTCATTCTTGTTGAGTTAACATCATACTAAGGCCTCTCTTCAAAAAACACTAACCCCATTCATAAGGACTCTACTCTCATGACGTAATTGTCTCCAAGGCCTCACCTCCAAATATCATCACATTGAGGATTAGGCTTCAACATTTGAATTTGGGGGGAACCCAAACATTCAGTCTATACCTATCCTCATTGATATTTGTGAAGATTTTACATCTATAAACCAAGCTACTATGAAAATGGAGAGGATACCTTGGAAGTTAAAAAAAAAGCATATCAAAATAACTTCAATAGGGATGCTGAATAACAAAAAAGATACTCTGAAACTCAATGTATGATAGCTTAAAAAAACTCTGAAAATGAAAACCAAAGAAATGGACATTTTAAGAAATATGAAATATGGGAAGAGATCTAAGAGAGTCAGCCACTTACGTGAGTTACAATAGACAATAGTTGACTTGGAAGTGAAGCCACAATCCAATAAATAATAAAAGAAAATTTCCCTATGCTAAAAAGGACTTGGATGTTTATGCCAAAAGGATCCACCAAACACTAGGCAGGACTATTAAGGAAGACAGTCAACTCAACCTGCCATCGTGAAAGTTCTGTTTCCCCCAAGTTTATTGAAGTACGATTGACTAATAAAAATTATACATATTTAAGGAACATAATGTGATGGCTTGGTATATGTATACACTGTGAAATGATTACCATAATCAAATGAATTAATACATCCATCACCTCTCATAATACCTTTTCTTGTTTGTCTAGTTTTTTGGTGTGTTTTTTTGAGAACACTGAAGATTTATTCTCTTAGCAAATTTCAAGTATCCAGTACAGTATTATTACCTGTATTAACTGTTACTAACTGTATAGTCACTATGCCATACATTAGATCTCCAGAACTCACTCATCTTATACCTGGAAGTTTATATCCTTTGACCAACATATCCCATTTCTCCACCTTCCTGCTCCTGTCAGCCACCATTCTGTGAATTTGACTTTTTTTTTAATTCCACATATATGTGAGCTCATACAGTATCTGTCTTCTGTGTCCAGTTTATTTCACTTAGTATAATGTCCCTGCTGTCACAAAAATGAAGAGAAAATCCTACACACTTCCAAACAAAACAAAAGATTATGTCCTGAGGACTAACGCTGAAATTCCCATGTGCAGTTTTCAATTGGGAGAATAGTGAAACAGTGTTGACAGAATTGTGAGGGAATTCCAGGACTCTATTCCTAGCCAAACTATGATTCATGTGTGATCATAAAAGGAAGACAGGTTTGAACATACAAAGATTCAAATTACATACCACCCATATTCTTTCTGAAGAAGTTACTGGAAGAAATTTTCTAATCCAGTGAAAATGGATCAGAATAAGGATGGTAAGAAGGGGAAGATTTTTTATATACGAAACAGGTGACATTTATGGAGCACTAACTGTGGGTCTGACATGAGCATCAAAGGAAGAAACTTTTGACATGCAGGAAAATAAAGCATTCATATTCCCTATCCTTTCTAAGAAAATTACTTAAGAACATACTCTAAATAAATCATAAAGAAGAATCAGAATAAAGACATCAAGAAGAAAAGTTTAGTATGTAAGACCAATAATAATAATATTTATTGAAACCTTTACACTAATTCACATTCTTTTCTAAACAACTTTACATTAAAAACCTCATTTAATTTTCCCAATATCACCATGGGTATGAAATATTATCCCCACAATTTGTATGTAGAATAAGAGACATGGGAAAAATCTGTTCAAAGCTATACAGCCAGCAGGGTGGCACAGTTGGTCCTTGGACCCAGGAGACTGACTCTTTGCCAGTGTTCTAACCCTTCTCTTTACTCTGAAGAACATCTATTCAACTATTCTAGGTACTGAGGATACAGGGGTAAATAAAACAAAGTACCTATCCTTGTCACATCTGCACACTTGAGAGCACCAAATCAACAAACATATATTCTATGAAGAAAAACAATGTAGGGTAAAGACAGAGTGAGTGGAAGGAGCTGCTCTTCTAGATGGGGGTGGTCAGAGAGGGCCTCTCTGAGGGACACTGGAGCAAAGAGCCAAATGCAATGCGAGAGGCTGTCATGCGGATGTGTGCCCCAGGGGTTCCAAGCACCAAAAAGGTAGAGGTGGCCTCAGAAAACTCAAGAAACAGTAAGGATGTGAGTGTGGCTGGAGTCAAACAAATGCAAGGAGAATTGTGGGAGGTGGAGAGGAGAGGTAGCAAGGAACCAGAACACCTAAGGTCTGGAGCCCATGGGGAGGTCTTTGGATTCTATTCCAGAGTGATAGGAAACAAGAGAAAGGATCTTCGGTTTGGAGACAAGATTGTAGGGAGGCAAGAGGGAAAGAATCAGGACAGTTAAAGACCTTTTTGAGATAATCCAGAAGAAATGTGGCATTGCTTTGGAACAAGGTGATAATAGTAGAGGAACTGGAGATTTACTCTGAAGATGGAAGCAATGGAATTTACTATTGGTTGAATGTGAGGAGTATGAGAGGATTCAAGTTTGAATCTAAAGTTTTTGACCTGAGTAACTGGGTTAATAAGGTGCCATTCACTGAGATGGAGGATGCCAGCAGAAGTCCCAGTCTGAGGAGAGAATTAAGAGTTTGGTTTTGGACCAAAGTTTGAGATACCTTGTACATCCAAGTGTTGATATCAAACTGGCAGGTGGAGTTTAGGAAAGAGATCAAGACTGGAAATGCAAATTTGAGAATATATATGAAAGGGGGTGTTTAGAGCCATGGGACCAAATGAGAACACTTTAAAGTGTGAGTTAAATGAAGACAGAAGAGGCCTGAGGAGCTAGTCTTGGGGCACTCCAACATTTAGGAGTCAGAAAGAAGTGGAGAATCAAGCAAGAGACAGAGAGGGAGTCTCCTAGAGGTAAGAGAACATTGGAATTATGCAGTGTAACAGAAACCACAGAAGACAGGGGCTTCAAGAAATCAATACAAAAAAAAATCACTGATTTTGTAATTATACCATTTAACTTAAAATTGTTGAAAGGAGGCTTAAAATAGAAGACAGTATTTTAAAAAATACTTGAGCAGACTGAGGTGAAGTTTGAGGTAGTTAAGTAGTTCAGAGCTTGGAAAAAATGAGACACTACTTATAAAACAAACATGGTACCTGGCACTTAGTACTTAACCAGTAATAACTATATTATTACTTCCATTATCATATCAAAAACAAAATCTAGGTTGTAAAGAGGTGAGTGGGGACAGTAAGAGTAAGCTAAATTTCTTAGTTATAGAAATAATAGAAGGGAAGGGGAGTTTTAAAAGCTATTTAATTCGTGATGTTCATAGATAAACATGGGTTAAAACAGATTTGTTAAAAATTTAAGGCTATCTAATAGAATAAAACTTTTCTTCATCTCTTCTTTTAAAGTAACCTTTTTGTTTTTTGAATTGAGATATATTTTACAGACCATAAAATTCACTTTTTTTAGGTGTACTGTTTATTATATTTTAGTATATTCGCAGAGTTATAAAACCATTACCATTATCTTATTTTAATCACCACAAAAAGTACCCATTAGCAATTGCATCCCATTTTCCCCTTCCCCCTAGCCCCTGACAACCACAAATCTACTCTCTGTCTCTATGGATTTGCCTGTTCTGGAAATTTCATATTGATGGAATCATATGTTTTCTGTCCTTTGATGTCACTTCTTCTATTTAAAAGCATGATGTTTTTAAGGTTCATCTATGTTAACATGAATCAGTACTTCATTCCTTTTTATAGCTGATAATTGTCCATTGTATGGCTATATTACAGTTTGTTTTTCTGTTCATCAGTTGATGGACATTTGGGTTGTTTTCATCTTCTGGATATTATGATTAATGCTGCTATGAACATTCACGTACAACGTTTTATGTGAACATATGTTGTCATTTCTCTTGCTTATGCACCTGGGAAAGGAATTTCTGGATCATATGGAAATTCAGTGTTTAATTTTTTGAGCAATGGTCAAACTCTTTTCCAATGTAAATGCTCAATTTTATATTCCTATGAGTAACGCATGAGGGGTTCAGTTTCTCTATGTAGCTGTCAGCACTTGCCTATCTCTGATTAAAGCCATCTGAGTGGGTGTTGAAGTATTATCTCATTGTGGTTGTGATATGCAGTTCCCTAATGACTAATGATACTGAGAATATTTTCATATACTTATTAGCCATTTGTGTATCTTCACTGGGGAAATGTCTATTCAATTCTTCACCCATTTTTATATTGGGTCATTTGCCTTTTCATTGTTGAATTGTAGTAGTTCTTTATATATCTTAGATACTAAACCTTTATCTTATGTGTGATTTGCAAATATTATCTCCCATTCTGTGGCTTGTCTTTTCATTTTCTTGATAGTATACTTTGAAGCAGAAATCTTTAAAATTTTGATGAAATCCAATTTATCTATTTCTTCAATTGCTTGTGGTTTTGGTGTCATACCTAAGAAACCATTGCCTAATTCAAGATCATGAAGATTGACACCTAAGTTTTCTTCCAAGAGTCTTATAGTTTGAGACCTCTTACATTTAGGTCTTTGATCCATTTTGAGTTAAATTTTGAATATGGTGGGAGGTAAAGGATCCAGTTTCATTCTCTTACACATCTGGATATCCAGTTGTCCCAGCACCATTTGTTGAAAATATCCTTTTTTCCCCATTTAATTGTCTCCAAAGTCTCGTTGCAAATCAATCGACTGTAAACCTGTTGGTTTAGCTTTGGACTCAATCCTGTTCTATTGCCTATATGTCTAGCCCCACGCCAGTACCACACAATGTTGATTACTGCACCTTAAGTTTTGAAATTGGGAAATGTGAGTCCTTGAACTTTTTTCCTGCCTCTTCAAGATAGCTTTGGTTTCAAATTGTTTTGATTGATTGCTGTTATGGACCCCCTTGCCTTCCCATATGAATTTTAGGGTTAGCTTGTCAGTTTCTGTAAAAAGCAGCAGCTGAGACTTTGGTAAGGAATGTGTTGAACCTGAAAATCAATTTGGGAAGAGCTGCCACCTTCCAATCCATGAACACAGATGTCTTTCCATTTATATAGGTCTTCAGTTTCCTTCATCAATGTTTTGTAGTTTTCAGCACACAAGTCTTATACTTCTGTTAGTAAATTTATTCCTAATTATTTTATTAGTGTTAATATAAAAGGAATTATTTTCTCAATTTAAGCTTTGGCTCATTCATTGCTAATTATAGAAATACAATGGTTTATTGATCTTGTATTTTAGCAGATTCCTTAGGATTTTCTATATACTAGCCTTTTTTCCCTTTAGTTCTTTAGCCATGGTTTCCTTTAGTTATTTTTTTAACCTATTTAGCATAGCTCATTTACTTTATATATAAATGCCATGTCTGGGCTTCCCCAGAGACTGTTTCTATTGGCTGCTTTCTTTTCCTGTGAATGGGACATACTTTCTTGTTTATTTGCATGTCTCATAATTTTTGTCAAAGCCTGGACATTTAAAATAATAAATGTAGCAACTCTGGAAATCAGATCCCTTCTCAGTTTTATTGTCATTGTTGTGTTTGTTTATTGAATTTTCTGAACTAATTCTGTAAAGTGTATATTTGTGGCATGAGGCCACTGACATCTCTGATCAGTTAGTTTAGTGGTCAGTCAATAATTCAGAGATTTCCTTGGATGATTGGAATGAATAAGGCTCCTAGTCATTGTCAAGAAGTTGTGTGTGTGTTTAGGAAAGACCTAAGAAGGTCCTAGCTCTCACCACTGGCTAAGATGGAGTTATAAAGTGCTTGGCTGAAGGAGTCTTTCAAAACACACACAGCCCCAGGCATGCACACAACCTCATTTATTTGCATGGCCTTCTAGGTTCCCAGGGATGTATTGGAGATTTTGAAAGCCCCCTATGGACACCCATTCATCTGCTTTTCCTTTTAAGCTTTTTGGTTAGCTTGTTGTTTGTCCCAACTGTTATCACCATCTCAGACAGCTGTGATGTTCAATAATTATCTCTGATTCTTTTCAACACACACCCCTGGGGAAAAAGCTGTCTGCACTAGATGAGCTCTGAGTGGGATCAAATAAAAGACAGCCTTGCACATGAGGGTCTTCCAAGGAACTATCAGGCAGGTCAAATAATGACAATTCTGTAAGAATGGGGCTTTGAAGAAACTCTAACCCCATTTTATCCTGTCCAGTGGCTACCAGGCTGCTGTTTTTCACTGCAATACAGGCTGTTGGATTTTAAGGCTGCTCTGGTGCTGAGAGAGGGGGTGGGGGAGGTAGAGGCGGGGGACTACAGCAAGTTAAAATGACACAAAGCTCATTGTTCTTACTAGGATTCAGCTGTTTTTCTTGAATTAATGCTGCAAATCTTTGGTTAATTTCCAGAGTTCTGAAAAAGTTTATTCTGACATTTTTTGCCAGTATTCCTGTTACTTTTATGGAGGAGAGAATTTTTGGAGGTCCTTATTTCACTGTTTCTGTGGATGTCCTAGAACATAATTTTCATGGAGACTGTCAGACCTCTAGAAGTGTGCTGTCCAGTACAGTAGCCATTAGCCACGTGTAGCTATTGAACCTTTGAGATGTGGCTAGTTCGTGCGAACTGAGATGTACTGTTAAGGTAAACTACATACTGGATATCAAAGACATTACAATTTTAAAAATTCAGTATCTTCTTCATAATTTTTACCTTCAGTAGATGTTGAAATAGTATTTTGATCATATTAAATTAAATAACATATATTATTAAAACTAACTTCACTCGATTTTTACCTTTTTAAATGTGTGTACTAGCCAGAAGGCTAAGATGATCCTTAATGAAACATGCATATGTGGCTGTCATTATATGTCTATTGTACAGCATTTTCTGGAAGGAAGAAAGTACAAAGGAAACTATTAATCTGGTAAATAAAGAAATAAGTAAAAGCTTTTAAAAATGAGAAGGAGATTACAAAAAGGCTCTCAGTAATCTGAGGATTAAAGATGGCGGTGTGAGAGGTGAGACAGAGTCTTCCTCCTAAAACCACATATAATATGAAAATATAATTAATACAACTACTCCTGAAAGTGCAACTGGAAAGAGGACTGCGCCAGACTGCTTGCACCTGGAGAAAAGAGCAGACCTCACAGAACAGGTTAACATACCAAAGCTGTGGCCCGGGGGGACCCAAGCCCTTCCCCCACGCCAGCTCACTGGTGGGAGGAAGAGAAATGAAGCAGGGAGGGAGTGGAGGCCTGGGACTGCTGAATACCTAACTCAGGAGATCTGTTCTGGGAGCACAAACCTACATTTCATGGTGTTTGCATGGTACTTGCATGGTACTCTCATGATTACAGAGTTGAAAAGCTAAGACAGGCAGAATTCCTGGAGAGACTGAGATTCCAGCCACTTGTGGAAAGCAGGGATCCATATCTGGCTGCTCTGGGACAAAAGAAAGGCAGTCAGTCTGAGAGACTTCCTAACAAGAAAGCCCTTAGCAAGAGGGCTGCTAAAGGGGCAAGGATTGCACAGAGCTTACTGCTCAGGAGAAAGGACAGGTAGACAAAATTGTCCAGGTGCACTCTGCCCAGCAGGTTGGGAGCTTTCACATTCTTCAGGTGCTCCAGCTCCCCGGTTGGCTACAGAGCTCCAAGGACCCCCTCCATGATATGTACCCTACTGCACCTTTCTCCTGGCCAGCCTCACCTGGCTAGCAAACTGGCAAACCCTACCCTGGTGTTAGGCCAGCCAGAGGGAACATATGTCTACAGCAACTACAAATTCAAAGCATAGAGGCTTATACCTGTGTGCTCAGCCCACTGGTTCAGGCAGTGGAGTCAGGCATAGCAGCCGGGTAGCAGGAAACAGATCTTTCCTCCCCCAACACACAAGTACCACTCCCCTGTGACCCCTGACATTGCTTCAGGGTCTGAGCAGCTCCAGAGAGTAGAGCTTCTGTGCACTAGAGGGCGCCATATACAAATATGAAACACCAAGAAAACCTGGTTCACAGTAAAATTATTAATACAACTGAGAAATATTTAAATGATGTTGACCTCATTAATCTTCCTGAAAGGGAGTTCAAAATAAAAATCATTAACATGCTCATGGAGGTACAGAAAGATATTCAAGAACTCAGGAATGAATTCCAGTCAGAGATCCAATTGTTGAAGAGCACAATGAAAGGTATTAAAAGCAGATTAGATACAGTGTAGGAGACAATAAATGAAATAGAAACTAGAGAAGAGGAATGCAAAGAAGCTGAGGCACAGAGAGAAAAATGGATCTCTAAGAATGAAAGAATATTGAGAGAACTGTGTGACCAATCCAAACAGAACAATATTCACATTATAGGGGTACCAGAAGAAGAAGAGAGAGAAAAAGGGATAGAAAGTGTCTTTGAGGAGGTCATTGCTGAAAACTTCCCCAATCTGGAGAAGGAGATAGTCTCTCAGGCCATGGAGATGCACAGATCTCCCAACACAAGAGACCCAAGGAAGACAACAGGAAGACATATAGTAATTAAAATGGCAAAGATCAAGGATAAGGACAGACTATTATGAAAAGCAGCCAGAGAGAGAAATAAAATCATATACAAAGGAAAGCCCATCAGGCTATCATCAGACTTCTCAGCAGAAACCTTACAGGCCAGAGGGAGTGGCATAATGTATTTAATGCAATGAAGCAGAAGGGCCTCGAACCAAGATTACTTTATCTGGTAATATTATCATTTAAATTTGAAGGAGGGATTTAACAAATTCCAGAGAAGCAAAAGCTGAGAGAATTTACCTCCCACAAACCATCTCTACAGTGTATTTTGGAGGGACTGCTATAGATGGAAGTGTTCCTAAGGTTTAATAGCTGTCATCAGAGGTAATAGAACCACAGTAAAGAAAGTAGAACAGCTAATTACTAAGCAAATGCAAAATTTAATTAACTATCCCCAAAGTCAATCAAGGGATAGACAGTATGGAATATGATAGCTAATATATAAAGAATGGAGAAAGAAGAAAAAGGAGGAGAAAATAAAAAAGAACCATTAGATTGTGTTTGTAATACCATATTATGTGAGTTAAGTTAGACTCTTAGTAAGGAAGTTAGCCTTGAACATTTGGTAACCATGATGAATCTAAAGCCACAATGGCAATAAGTACATACCTATCGATAATCACCCTAAATTTAAATGGTCTGAATATACCAATCAAAAGACATAGAGTCACTGAATTGATAAAAAAAACAAGACCCATCTATTCGCTGCCTATATGAGACTCACTTCAAACCCAAAGACATACACAGACTAAAAGTGAAGAGTTAGAAAAAGATATTTCATGCAACTAATAGGGAGAAAAAAACAAAAGCTGAAGTATTTATATTAGACAAAATAGACTTCAAAACAAAGAAAGTCACAAAAGACAAAGAAGGACATTACATAATGATAAAAGGGTCAATCCAAGAAGAAGATATAACCATTAAAAATATCTGTGCACCCAACACAGGAGCACCTACATATGTGAAACAAATACTAACAGAATTAAAAGGGGAAATAGAATGCAATGCATTCATTCTAGGATACTTCAACACTCCACTCACTCTAAAGGACAGATCAACCAGACAGAAACTAAGTAAGGAGACAGAGGCACTGAGTAAACATTGGAACAGATGTACCTAACAGATATCTACAGAACTCTACACCCAAAAGCAGCAGAATACACATTCTTCTCAAGTGCACATGGAACATTTTCAAGAATAGATCATATACTATGTCACAGAAAGAGCCCCTGTAAATTCAAAAAGATTGAAATTGTACCAACCAGTTTCTCAGACCACAAAGGTATGAAACTAGAAATAAATTATGACAAGAAAATAAAAAATCCCACAAACACATGGAGGCTTCACAACATGCTCCTAAATAACCAATGGATCAATGACCAAATAAAAACAGAGATCAAGCAATATATGGAGACAAATGACAACAATAATTCAACATCACAAAATCTGTGGGATGCAGTGAAGGCCGTGCTAAGAGAAAGTATATTGCAATCAGGCCTACCTCAGGAAAGAAGAACAATCCTATATGAGCAGTCAAAATGCACAATTAACGAAACTAGTAAAAGAAGAACAAATGAGGCCCAAAGTCAGTAGAAGGAGGGACATAATAAAGATTAGAGCATAAATAAATAAAATCAAGAAGAATAAAACAATAGAAAGAATCAATGAAAGCAAGAGCTGTTTCTTTGAGAAAATAAACAAAATAGATAAACCCCTAGCCAGACTTATCAAGAAAAAAAGAGAGTCTACTCACATAAACAGAATCAGAAATGAGAAAGGAAAAATCACTATGGACACCACTGAAATACAAAGAATTATTAGAGAAACAGAAAATCTAGCAGGCCAATTACCAGCAACAAAATTGAATCGGTAATCAAAAAACTACTCAAGAACAAAACTCCCAGGCCAGATGGATTCACTGATGAATTTTATGAGACATATAGAGAAGACATAATACCCATTCTCCTTGAAGTTTTCCAAAAAATAGAAGAGAAGAGAATACTTCCAAGCATATTCTATGAAGCCAGCATCACTCTAATACTAAAACCAGGCAAAGACCCCACCAAAAAAGAAAATTACAGACCAATATCCCTGATGAACAGAGATGCAAAAATACTCAACAAAATATTAGCAAACCGAATTCAAAAATACATCAAGAGGATCATACACCATGATCAAGTGGGATTCATCTCAGGGATGCAAGGATGGTACAACATTCGAAAATCCATCAACATCATCTACCGCATCAACAAAAAGAAGGACAAAAGCCACATAATCATCTCTATAGATGCTGAAAAAGCATTTAACAAAATTCAACATCCATTCATGATAAAAACTCTCAACAAAATGGGTATAGAGGGCAAGTACCTCAACATAATAAAGGCCATATATGACAAACCCAAAGCCAACATTATAGTTAACAGCGAGAAGCTGAAAGCTTTTCTTTAAGATTGGGAACAAGACAAGGATGCCCACTCTGCCCACTTCTACTCAACATAGTACTGGAGGTCCTAGCCATGGCACTCAGACCAAACAAAGAAATAAAAGGCATCCAGATTGGCAAGGAAGAAGTTAAACTGTCCCTGTTTGCAAATGACATGATATTATACATAAAAAATCCCTAAAGAATCCACTCCAAAACTACTAGATCTAATATCTGAATTCAGCAAAGTTGCAGGATACAAAATTAATACACAGAAATCTGTGGCATTCCTATACACTAACAATGAACTATAAGAGAGAAAAATCAGGAAAACAATTATATTCACAGTTGCATCAAAAAGAATAAAATACCTAGGAATAAATCTAACCAAGGAAGTGGAAGACCTATACTCTGAAAACTACAAGACACTCTTGAGAGAAATTAAAGAAGATACCAATAAATGGAAACACATCCCATGCTCATGGATAGGAAGAATTAATATTGTCAAAATGGCCATCCTGCCTAAAGCAATCTACAGATTCAATGCAATTCCTATCAAAATACCAACAGCATTCTTCAATGAACTACAGAAAATCATTCTAAAATTCATATGGAACCACAAAAGACCCCAAATAGCCATAGCAATCCTGAGAAGGAAGAATAAAGCTGGGGGGATTAGGCTCCCCAACTTCAAGCTCTACTACAAAGCCACAGTAATCAAGACAGTTAGGTACTGGCACAAGAACAGACCCACAGAACAATGGAACAGACTAGAGGGCCTAGATATAAACCCAACCATATATGGTCAATTAATTTACGATAAGGTAGCCATGGACATACAATGGGGAAATAACAGCCTCTTCAACAACTGATGTTGGCAAAACTGGACAACTACATGCAAGAGAACGAAACTTGATTATTGTTTAACCCCATACACAAAAGTAAACTAGAAATGGATCAAAGACGTGAATGTAAGTTGTGAAACCATAAAACTCTTAGAAGACAACATAGGCAAAAATCTCCTGAATATAAGCATGAGCAACTTCTTCCTGAATGCATCTTCTCAAGCAAGGGAAACAAAAAGCAAAAATGAACTAATGGGACCACATCAAACTAAAAGTTTCTATACAGCAAAGGACACCATCAACAGAACAAAAAGGCACCCTACAGTATGGGAAAATATATTTGTAAATGACATATCCGACAAGGGCTTAACATCCAAAATATATAAAGAACTTACATTGCCTCAACACCCAAAAAGCAAATAACCCGATTAAAAAATGGGCAGAGGATATGAAGGGACAGTTCTCCAAAGAAGAAATTCAGATGGCCAACAGACACATGAAAAGATGCTCCACATCACTAATAATCAGGGAAATGCAAATCAAAACCACAATGAGATATCACCTCACACCAGTAAGGATGGCCACCATCCAAAAGACTAAGAACAACAAATGCTGGCGAGGATGTGGAGAAAGGGGAACCCTCCTACACTGCTGGTGGGAATGTAAGCTAGTTCAACCATTGTGGAAAGCAATATGGAGGTTCCTCAAAAAACTCAAAATAGAAATACCATTTGACCCAGGAATCCCACTCCTTGGAATTTACCCAAAGAATGCAGCAGCCCAGTTTGAAAAAGACATATGCACCCCTATGTTTATGGCAGCACTATTTACAATAGCCAAGAAGTGGAAGCAACCTAAGTGTCCATCAGTAGGTGAATGGATAAAGAGGAGGTGGTACATATACAATGGAATACTATTGAGCCATAAGAAAGAAACAAATCCTACCATTTGCAGCAACATGGATGGAGCTGGAGGATATTATGCTTGGTGAAATAAGCAAGGCAGAGAAAGACAAGTGTCAAATGATTTCCCTCATTTGTGGTATATAACAATGAAACAAAACTGAAGGAACAAAATAACAGCAGACTCAGAGACTCCAAGAAGGAACTAGTGGTTACCAAAGGGGAGGGGTGTGGGAGGGTGGGTTGGGAGGGAGGAGAAGGGGATTGAGGGACATTATGTTTAGTACACATGGTTTAAGGGATCATGGGGAAAACAGTGTAGCACAGACAAGGTAAATAGTGAATCTGTGGCATCTTACTACACCGAAGGACAGTGACTACATTGGGGTATGGGGGGGGGGGCTTGATAATATGGGTAAATGTAGTAACCACAGTGTTTTTTCATGTGAAACCTTCATAAGAGTGTATATCAATAATACCTTAATAAAAAAATGAGAAGAAAGCAACAAGAAAGAATAATACACAGAAAATACATATAAAACATGATTATAGGAATAGGACTAAACGTATTTGTTTTTTAGAGTCTGTGTGGAATGTTCTGCAGATATTGGGACAATGAGCATTGTTTTAGACTGGATCCTGGAAACTCGAATCTGAGGTGGAGGTTGGCAGGCTGGAGTTTTCCTGGGAAGTGCTCTCAGGTGCAACATGTGCAGAACTGAAAGCGGCGGGAGGGGACAGAAGAAGTTACAGGAGATTAATCAGTTTAACACGGGGACAGGAGCCTCAGCTGATCCCACAGGAAACTCTGGAGCTAGGAGGGCTTTACAGAGTGAAGGCTTAGCCTCTGAACTTGCACTGGCCTGCCCCTGGATGGGAGCTGTCCCCTGGGAGAAGGCATCACTTTGGCCAAGGTTCAATGCCTAGGGAAGTATTCAGCTGTGGTCTATCATCAGTCGATTTCCTAACAGCTAGGAAATGAGTGCCTCAACTCTGATGCAAGATCTGGGGAGCACACCACACCATCCACTATAGTTGTTGTCTGTCATACATTAAGTGTAAAGAAGTGGGTTATAGATAGTATGGTTAATGTGTTAAGCATTAAATTGTGGTTTATATAGAGGCATTAGAAAGTTAGGAAAGGTACACATCAAGTCATTAACAGACACTCTTTGGGGGATGGCAAAAGGAAGGGCTGGCAGTGGGTGGAGTGGGGGAATATACTCACTTCAGGTATTCTAGATGTTTTTACAATGGTCATATATTAGAGGGGTGGGTGGAAATTAATGTGAGGTTTCCAGCAGGGCACGTCCTATGGCAATCAGCTGTGGTGCAAGATTGGAAAGCTCTGACTTAAATTGCTTCTGAACTTTGCCTCCAACATTTCCCAAGTCTCTACAAGATAGACAACAACCTTAGAGAGTTCTGACATTAAAGAGAATAACCCCACCTTCATTGAATCCCTATTGGCCAGATGGCATCTGCCTCATTCTACTAGCCTCATCTTTTTTTTAGGCCGCCTATCTGCTGATTTTATCTCGTTGAATTTTTCCAGTGACTTACTTAGTATCAAAAAATAAACAAATAACAGACACTTATTCCGGTCTTTGAGTCATGTCAATGGAGTGCCTTCTCCAAATTTGGATTTCTCAATCACCTAAACAAAGATAGTGGTTAGGGCCTCCTTTCATCCTGAAAGATCCGTGCAGACTTTTCCAGGTAAGGGAAGGCGTGGCACCACCCACCACCAATGTGGGTGAAATTTGTTTTAATTGCCCTGGAAGCTCAAGTGACAGTAATTTAACAATCTGAGTAATAATGGGCATTGACCAATTAAAATGGGTACAGACCCTGGGAAGGGTTAGGAAGTATCCAGGAGTGGTTATCTGGCAATCAGCGTGAAAGTAGTTGGATATTTTAGCAGATTGAGATGTATCTGCCAAATAGCGCCCCTGACCACAGGAGCAAAGTCTGGCACACGGCAGGTGGGCTGGTCAATGAAGCTTGCTGGGTGAATGAATGGCTCCACATCCAAACCTGTAGGGTATTCTAGACTCCAAAAAAAAATGCCTGAAATGCTGAATGTTAAGTATGATGTGCCTTCCTGCGTGAAGGGCTTGTGACTGCCTGACCTTTTTGCTGATTGGCCCATGAGTATTATATATACCTTGCTGTTTCTGCAATAAACGAGTTTCTGGTTAGACTGAGCTCCCTGTCACGTCTGTTTGTCCTCGAGATCGGGGGCTGGGGATAGGGTGGACAGCCGGCACTTACCTCTCCCGACCTCGCCTTGCCGGGGCGTGCTCTCCCCTCACTCCTCTGCAGGTTCAGAGGGGGTTCCGTGGAGGGCTAAAAACCCCGACACAAACCGGCCTGGTGATGCTTCTCACTGAAGCTCTGCAACATGTCAGGTGGCCTGGTGATGCTTCTCACTGAAGCTCTGCAACATGTCAGGTGGATAAGCACACCACAGAGGAATTCAGCTGTGACTCACCCACTGCCTTCCCATGATGCACCCTGAGTCACAGCATCTGCAAGCTAATCACTGTGCTTCTCTTGAGCAAAGACGGAGGTGTGCGAAAGAAAGGACCCACAGTCTCCCCTTGACCGGAAGTCCATGTGTGCGCTGCCATCTCCAACACACCAGGAGAGGGAGGCAGGGAAGGCAGGCTGTTACTACACTTTAAAATGTCACCGGACTTGCGGTAAATTGAAACATTGTTTTAAGGAATTGTAGATATTTCCAGGCAGGAGAAATACAAGATCAGTTTGATCACAGTAATGTTGACTTTACTTTTAACTAGCGTTCCTTGGGCAGAAGTCTAAAACCTCTGTAGACAAATGGATGTTCTAAAACACCTAACCGTGGGCAGAGCACTAAATGTTTAGGACGCGCTGCTGCTTTTTTATTTAAATGTGAAGAATGGCACAAACCATCTCTTCCCATCTCTTCTGACCATTGCCATTAGGCCCCTTTACAGGCCAAATCAGGTTGCCCAGCCTCTCCAAGGTCCAACCTCCCCACCGTGTCCAAATCTCCCCTCTGCTCGTGTCACCTCCTCTCTGAGTAACCTTCTCTTCGGGTACCATCCTTCGGACCAGGTCCACTCTCTGTCCTGAACCCTAACCTCCTCTCTGTGTACCACCCACCTCTCTGGGTGCTGACATCCTCACCGGGTGCCATTTTCTGCCAACACAAGTACAGATGGTTCCCAACTTACAATGTTTTAACTTTATGGTGATGCAAAAGCCATATGCATTTAGTAGAAGCTATACTTGAGTTTTGATTTTGGATCTTTTCTGGGGCTAGATATTTGGCCCAGTCCTCCCTCGTGTTGCTGGGCAACCAGAGCCAGCTGCAGCCCCCGCCAGCCGCACCATCGTGAGGGCTGACAACCAATGCACTGCCTACCATTCTCTGTCACTTTCAGTACAGTATTCAGTGAATTACATGAGATATTCAACACTTCATTATAAAACAGGTCTTGTGTTAGATGGTTTTGCCCAACTGTAGGCTAATATAAGTGTTCTGAGCATGTTTATGGTAGGCCAAGCTAAGCTATGATGTTCCATAGGTTAGGTGTATTAAATGCATTTTCACTTTTCAATATTTTCAATTTATAAGGGGTTTATCAGGATGTAAACCTATCATAAGCCAAGGAAGATCTATATTCCCTCACCCTGTCTGAATGAATGTTCCCTCCCACCCGAGAACAATAATCAGCCCCACAGGGTGTCAGCTTCCATGCTAACTGGCTCAGCCTGAACAGGACAGACATGTGCCCATAGCCCATGCTACTCCCACATTCCAGAACCACCGGGTGCAGGTTATTGGGTGCCCAGCCTGAAAAGAGATGGGGAAGTGTGGGCACCAGGAAGGAGTTGCCCTGCTGTTTCTTGGCTTATCTTCCAGGTTTGGTGAAGAGATAAAGATAATGTAGGTCAAGGAGATAGTGTCGTGCCAGGCACAACAAATGGCTGCTACTGTTAGGAGTCAAAATAGAAGATGCTCTGGGGGAAAGTCTTACCTGAAGCTGGTGTGGCACTTGCTGTACCAAGACAAGTTCAGTACCCCCGCCACTTGGTGTCAAGCCCAGGGACCCGAACAAATACCCTCCTTTGTGAGCCAATGCACCACACCTCCGTGCACTTCTGTACAAACTCATGCCCTTACCACATGCTGCCCTCAAATTCCAGAGCTGTTACAGCTCCACTCGGCGGGGAGGGCTGGTACCACTATGTGGAATTAGGGCTCCCAGGCCAACATCTGGCTGGACCTGGCATGGGAGCCCCATTCAGTCCCTGCCAAGGAACCATTCCTACACTCCAGGACTAACAATTGGGGGGGGCTGGCCCCACTAATATTGTACAAAATTTTCCTTGATACCAAAGGGTCACAGACTACAGCCAGGGTCTTGAGTTCCCTACACTCTCAGTGCAGTCAGCAGACCACAAAAGACCCTCGGGTACATGTAGATATAAACTCAGCAGTTCCCGGTGAGGCACCAAAATAGAACACAGGCTTAAATGGAAGGTGTGTGCCTGAAAGCTCACATGATATGCAGAGTATTACTACATGAGTACTATAAATGGGAAGAGATGGGGGAAGTGTTTTAGCAAGCTGACAAACCATTTTCTTAAAGAGCCATGATCTGAACGAGTTTGAGAATCGTGAGGGATAGACCAGCTGACCCCCACATTCCAGATTTTCTTTCAGGTGTCAAAACTTGGCTCACCAAGATCACATTGGAAAAACAACTGCCTCTTTGTTTCTGAGCTTAACCTCAGAAAGCTTCTGGAATCTAAAGGGATCAGAGCTGGAAGTGGCCCCAGCAAAATTTCTTTAGGTGAAAAAACCAAAGCAAAAATAACATAACAGCCCTCCCCGCCCCCACCACTGCCAAATAAACACCAACAATCCAGCTGGATTTCCCTTTCCCTTCTCTGATCCCTTGTCTTTGAGTGTTTCATCAACTATTGCAGTGGGCGGCATCAGGACTACTGGTGTTTTTCTACTTAGAGGAGCAAGAAAATTCCACTCACTGAAGAATACTGTGGTTGACTGCCCCAAGGGGAAGGCATTCAGCATGCTGCGTCCTAGTCCTCGGTGTCGCCCTCAGGACCCTGAGGTCTAGACTCACTGGCTCCTGCTCCCCAGGCTGGCCAGGCCTCCGCGGGGGTGACTCCCACCCACAGAGAAAGTACACTGTGTGCTGACGGGAGAGCACAGTGATAGAAGGAAGAGGAAAGAGGATGGGGGCGATTAGGCAGGTGAACTATTTATTTTTCAAGAAAAGAAAATGAAGGGGAAAAAAATCTGGCATAAATCTGTACTAGAGCCCATGCTGAGGACTGTAGAAGTCCATAAGGGTCTGGAATCATTCAGAGAGAAAACAGGAATCAACTCCCACCAGTCCAATCCCTTGCCCTTTGGGACGAATGACCCCTTATTTGTTTGTTAAGAGAAACAGGCCTCATACTTTGTTGGTGGACATGTTAAATGGCACAGTCAGCTGTGAAAACTAGAAGTCCTCATATAGTTAAACACACACTTACTCTATGCCTCAATCATTCCCTTCCTAGGTATATTTACCCAAGAGAAATGAAAACGTCTGTCAGCTTTATTCTGAACAGCCCTCGACAGCAAACAACCCAATGCATCATGGGGTGATGGATTAAACAAATTGTGGTATATCCATACAATGGGATTATTTTCATTTCCTATTCCCACTGTAGCAAGTTACCACACACTCGGTGGTTTAAAACAACACGAATTGATTTTCTTACAGTTCTGGAGGTCAGAAGTCGGGAAGGAGTCTCGCTGGGCTACAGCCAGGGTGTTGGCAGGACTGGTTCATTCTGGAGGCTCCAGGAGGGAATCTATTTCCCTGTCTAGCTCCTAGGGGCTCCTATATTTTGCAGAGTGCATCACTTCGATCTGTGCCTCTGTGGTCAGGTTGCCATCTCCTCTTCAAATCTCCCACTTCCTCCCACTTACTTGTGATTACATTTAGGACCCTCCTGGATAAGCCAAGATAATCTTTTCATCTCAAAATCCTTAGCTTAATCATACATGCAAAGACCCTTTTGCAACATAAAATAAGATTCATAGTTTCTAGGAATTAGGACTGGGATATCTTTCAGGCCCTTCCTCAGTCTACCACAGCACCATCCTACCCAGGAATAAAGAGGGATGTGCTGCTGGTACACACAGCATGGATGAATCTTCAAAACAGTATGTTCAGTGAAAGAAGTCAGACTAAAATGAGAACATCTATATGGTTCCATTTATATGAAGTTCTAGAACAGGCAAAACTATGTCGATGGAAATCAGAACAGTGGTTGCCTGGAGGCAAGAGGATTTACTGAAACAGGAGACACAGAACTTTCTGGAATGATGAAAATGTTCTATGTGTTGATTGGAGAATTAATTCCATGGATGTATACATTTGTCAAAATGCCTGAACTGTACACGTCTGATCTGTGCATTTAACTGTATCTAAATTGTTCCTCAATGGAAAAAAGAGTTTTGGGGGAAAGTAAATAGCAAGAAAAAAAAAAAAGAGGAGGAGAAAAGCAAAGCCTGTCTATGTAGGAAACACATTTTCCTCCTTCATTATAACCAGGATAAGCTCCCTGGCATAGAAAGAGCTTAGATACAGAGAAAGGAGGGCCTGGAATCTAACCTGCTTGAGGTCAGCTACCTCCAGCCCCTTCTAGCATTTCAGGCATCTAAAGTCATTAGCCTATCTTAGATAAATTTACAAAACACCCAGTGAAAAACCTCAGGTATATTGAACACTTCCTTCCTCTCACAAGAAGTGAGAAAATAAGCATATTTTTTACACATCAACTTTTCACTTTTCACACTCCCTTCTAGAATATACATATTCCTGTGTATTTTCTAAGACTACTGTTTTCATGGCAGAGGGATCATTTATCTTCTGCCTTTCTTATTTTTTTTATTAAGGTATTATTGATATACACTCTTATGAAGGTTTCACATGAAAAAACAATGTGGTGACTACATTTACCCATATCATCAAGTCCCCACTCATACCCTAATGCAGTCACTGTCCATCAGTGTAGTAAGATGCCACAGATTCACTGTTTGCCTTCTCTGTGCTACACTGTTTTCCCCGTGATTCCCCACACCATGCGTACTAAACATAATACCCCACAATCCCCTTCTCCCACCCTCCCCACCCGCCCTCCCACACCCCTCCCCTTTGGTAACCACTAGTTCTCTGTGAGTCTGCTGCTATTTTGTTCCTTCAGTTTTGCTTCGTTGTTATACTCCACAAATGAGGGAAATCATTTGGCACTTGTCTTTCTTCGCCTCTGCCTTTCTCATTTAACATCATACAAAAACATGTGTCTGTTTCACTGGAGACACTTTATAAACATCCCTTTTGATCACTGGATCCTATTTCACTGAGTTGATTGATTTGCTATAATTCAGTTAGCCTTTTCCCTTCTTGAAAATTTAGGCTATTCCATTTTTTTTCCCATGGAATAATAATGGAGCACTGATTGCCTTTGCTCTTCTTTTGGATTATTGAAGAAGCAAATACTGAAATAAGAAATCAAGAAGAGGAGAGGGGAGCAGCAAAGAACTTCTAGCACAGAGCTTGAAGAACCTCCAGAATCATCTGGCCTAAAACCCTAGTTTTACAGAAAAGGAAACCATTGGCAGTGAAATGCCCAACACCACACTACAGCTAAGTACAGAGCCGAAACTCAAACTCAGGGCTTCTGACCAAGTGCGGCACTCTTTAATTCAAACAAAGTGAGCACAGGTTTTACCCGGGTTTGCCCACAGAGCAAAGGCCAACACAGACAAATCTCTCCTGTCAAACCTTGTCATGAAATTCTATCTCCCAGGTCAACTGTTAGAGAAGTAACTTAAACGAAAAGGAGTAGCTAGCTAGAACTTATAACGCTAGCATGAGATTAGAATTTAAGCTACTCTTTAGCTCAGCTGAAAAGAGAAATACTTCACCTGAAAAATGGAGAGAGGATTTTTTTTCTTTGCATTTATGTATCTGGAAGATGCTCTCGGCACATGAAAGATTGTTGGCTACAATTACCTGCACTAACAGCAGGGAACCCTGTCATATAGATCATACAAAACAGAAACTAATGCAAAAATAATTTTCAAGTGCTACACATAATTTTCTGGCAGTGGATTCATTTTCTTAATTATGTTTATCATAAAACTTGTTTCTGGATTATTCCTCAATTGGAACAAAGGGAGTTGCTTGATAGTGTTAGAAGGATGAAGAAGAGAAGGAGAATGACTATTAAAATGTGCCTATTTTGTGATAATCAACTAGACATTTTATATATGTTCCCTTGTGGATTTTTATCACCAATAAGTAGGAATCTGAGACTCAGCTGGATTAAAGTAACTTTCCCAAGGTCACCCAATTAGAATATCAAAGTCAAGATTCTATTCCAGCGCTGTCTGAAGCTGTTTTCAACCCTACCAGTAAAATCAGGTCTAATTTTATTCAACAAATATTTATTTTTGTGCCACCTATGTACCAAATCCTGTTTGCTAGGTAACAAGAGTACAAAAATAAACAAGAGAAATGCCATTCTTGGGTAGTGCACAGTTCTAACAGATAGAAGCAATCGCACATAGTAGGTCCTACATGAATATTTGATAAGTGAAGAGATAAAATTTCTTACAGAGGTTTGTGAAGCAGCTCATATCTGTATGGTCAGAGCATTTAAAATGGCAACTGGAATAGTCATATCCTTAATGGTTTCCTACAGAATGTAAATTTTGTGCAATTATTCAGTCCTACTCTGAGACAAAAAGCATTTTAATTCCCATTTCACAATGGGACTGAGAAAAAGATCAAATAAGGTGAGTTTACAAACGCAAGCCAGCTTATTGTGTTCCACCTCTTTGCCTAAAATGAAATACAATAATCTGAGAACAATTATTTATTTAAATAATGTACTTAAATTTATGGTTTCTGAATGGAACTTTTTTTGGTTGTAAGTAACAGAAACTCAATTCACCAATTCAAAAAAGTTTGGCAACAGAAAATGTTTACTATCTCTCATTTTTTAAAAATCTAGAGAGAAGACACAGCCTCAAGTTGATTAAACTGACTGCTTAATGATGTCATCAAGAGCCCAGGTTCTTTGTATCTTCCCCCTCTTCCATCGTCAGCATGTCAGATTGATTGCCTTCATGATGGCACCATGGCTGCCGTAATTCCAGCATCATATGCTGGGGCAGAGACTTGCTATGTGGTTCGTTCTTCCGCTTGGGCACACAGAAACACTACATTTCCCAGCTTCCCTTGCTGTTAGTTGAGGGCATGTGACTGGGTTCTGACCAATGGGATATGGACCAAAGGGATGAGTCCACCCACATGCGCAATGACCTATGCTCACGTTTCCCCTCATGCAAAGACTAGATCTGGCAGCATCACCAGGCAGAAGTTCATCACCTGTGAACTGTGACTCCCAGGCCCCCTAAATATGTTGAAGAGCTAGCCCCTTGTGAACGGGACCTTATTCGGATCTCACTGGATCACTGAGCCTGCACTCAAAAAAGAGTCACTGAGTCATTGAACAAGATATAAACATATATGATGTTAGGCCATTGAAGTCTTGCGCTAGTTCGTTACAGCAGCTGGCGTTAATTACCCTAACCTCCAAGCAGATTTGGTAATAATATCCCTCAAAAGAGAGAGGAGGCATCTTCCCTGAGTGGTGGATTCCGGACACAAGGGCTTAGTCAGCAAGAAAAAGGGAGCGGGTGGGAGAAGCAATGACAACGTCTGCTGGATGCACTCTCCCCTGGGCATTCTATGGTGCCTACCAGTCCTCCACGTCCCTTGTCAACCCTCGAGCTCTGCCCATTGGCTACTGCAGCCTTGCCCCTCTGACCCTGCCCTGCCTGCCCTCAGGATGGCCTACTATTCTGGCCCCTGGAGAGCTGTCCGCAGATTCTCTTGGCTTCCTGCAGCCAAAACTCTGGACCCACCTGCATCTTCCTCTGAGCCCACTGGCCCTCCACTGTGGATCCCATACCTGCCCCTTCTGGAGAACTTGCTCATGACAAATTCTTCTCTTTCCTCACTAATGGTTCTTTCCATCAACATTTAAATATGATCAAATTCTCATATTAAAAATAAAAGCTCATGAAATAGGTGAAGAGAGAAAATATTACTGAGAATGATTGATATCTTGGTCTGGACAATGGTACATAAGTGTATACACAGGGCAAAATTCATCAAGTAGTGCACTAAAATTTGTGCATTTTATTGTATATACCTCAATATATAAATATATAGAATAATAATAAAATAAAAGCCAAAAATAAATACAAATAAAATCTCATGGACACCTTCTAGCTACTGCCCCCCTTTTCCCTTCCCTACATACCAATTCTTTTTGAAGAGTTGCCTATCTCCCGTCTCCATTTCTAAGGCAGAGATGTCCTAGCTCCGCTGCCCTCCCCAGCCTGGCCCCCTCCCTGCTACGCCCAGGCTCGTCTCACCACGGTTTCTGGTGACTTCCTTGTCGCTAAATCTGGTGGACACTTACCCCTCCTGTATTAGCTTCTTAAGGCTGCTGTAACAAAGTACTACAAATAAGTGATGTCTTAAGACAACAGGAATTTATTCTTTCACAGTCCTGGAGGCTAGAAGCCTGAAATCAAAGCAGCGCCCTGCTCCTTCCAAAGGCTCTAGAAAAGGAGCCTCTTCTAGCTTCTGGTGGTTGCTGGCAGTTATTGGCCTTCAGCTTGCAGCTGCATGACCCTGATCTCTGCTTCCATCTTCACGTAGCCATCTTCCCTGTGTTTCTCAAAATACAAATGTCCCTCTTCTTATAAGGACTCTAGCCACTGGCTTAGGGGTCCACCCTAAAATCTAGTATAACCTCATCTTAACTTGATTACATCTATAAAGATCCTACTTCCAAATAAGGTCTTGTTCACAGGGGCTAGGACTTCAACATATTTAGGGGTCTGGGAGTCACAGTTCAAACCCACAGCACTTTCACGTCTGACTTGACCTGGCAGACTTCTCTCCTTGAGACACCATCTCTTCCTGGCCTTCCTTGGCCCTCTCTGAAATCTTTTTCTCACTTTCCTTCTCAGTCTTCTCTCCCTC
Source organism: Phataginus tricuspis (assembly GCA_029783875.1). Classification (NCBI taxonomy): domain Eukaryota; kingdom Metazoa; phylum Chordata; class Mammalia; order Pholidota; family Manidae; genus Phataginus; species Phataginus tricuspis. The sequence goes on along the minus strand of JAQQAC010008350.1, from coordinate 93,637,659 downwards.
TGTCCATCCTCCTATCATTAGTGTTGTTCACAGCTTTCCGCAGGCCCCTCCTTCTCTCTGCTGGAAAATCCCAACCACTCCTGAGGTTTCAGTACCATTTATAGACGACTCACATGTACAAATGTTCACAAAACCAACACGCACTCCGTGGAAAGGCCCACGCTGAAAACTCATCACCGTCATGCCCAACCCGCTTCTCCCAGCACCTCTCGCATATCAATGAAGGGAACCACCATGCACAAAGCCCCCTGAATCTACCTCCTCTCCTGTTCACGAATCTTCCTCCGCTGTGTCCCTCACTGCTGGCCAACTAACTATCACGGCCTGGCGATTCTACCTCCCAGTGCGTCCCCCTCATTGCAAGGGTCCTAGTGCAGGCTGCCACCCCCTTGCGATCTGATGTCCATAAGAGCTTTCCCATTGTCTCCCTGTCCCCAGCTGGGTGATCTTATCTTCGCTTCTGCAGAAAATACTTCAACTGTTCTCATTACTCTCAGAATGAAATCCAAACTCTTTACCTAGGTTTAAAAGGGCCTGATCTGGCCCTACCTGCCCCACAGTCTGTCTCTCCGTATCCCTCCCTCCCATGTTAATACTCAAGCAGAGCAAATGCTGTCCACTTAGTTTGTGCCCTCCCACGCCCACCCAAATTTACATGTTTAAACCTAACCCCCAAAGTGATGGTGCTTGGAGGTGGGTCACTGGGAGGTTTAGGTCAGGAGGGTGGAGCCTTAATGAATAAGATTAATGCCCTCATAAATGAGACCTCCGAGAGCTCCCTGCCCCTGACCATGGGAGGACACAGCGAGAAGACGACTGGCAATGAGCCAGAAAGTGGGTCCTCACGGTACTCCAAATGTGCTGGCACCTTGACTGTGGACTCCCAGCCACCAGAACTGTGAGAAGTAAATGTTATGTGTAAGCCACCCAGCTGTGGTATTCTGTCACAACAGCTCGAATGGGGCAAGACCCCAAAGCCCCGCGCTGGGCCTCCTGCCTCTTGCTGGTTATGCTCATCCTCCCCTGCCCTTCCGGCCAAGTGTCATTCATGGCTTTCCGCGGGCCCCTCCTCCTCTCTGCCGGAGTCACACTTACATTTCCCACTTGTTCATTCAGCAAGTATCTGCTGAGTGCCTACTGTGTGCCGTGAACTATGCTAGGCACTGAGAATGCAGTAGGGAACAGAAGAGACAAGTATCCAAATTTAGAAGCTTATATTTGAGTTGAAGGAGACATGAAACATAACAGCTAAACATGTAGAGGGTGTCAGGTGGTGATAAGCACTATACAGAAAAATAAAGCAGGAAGGTGATGGGATGTATAAGAGGGTGGGGTTATGTTTCCAAGTAAAGTGGACATGAGAATCCTCCCTGAGGAAAGAACATTAAAGCTCGGCTTGGACATCACTTCCCCCTTTCTGGAAATTTCCCAAGTCAGGGTAAATGCCATTTTTATGAAGTTCCATGCAGTCTGTATTCCCCATCATAGCACTTAACATGCTGTAGACTATTTTCCTGTTTACTTGTGAGTTATCAACTGTCAACTCTGTGGGAACAGGGAATGAGGCTGTTATTTATTATGTGTTACCAGCTCCTTGTAAATGTTCCTCACATGTTTGTCGAACCACTAAACGAATTGACAATTCAATTATTTATAAGTTGTGTGAAGAAATTACAAGTATTTGTAGTAATGTGTTTTACAAAGCACTTTCACACCCACTGCCTCACTTGAGAGGCATGCCTCATTGTCCCCTCTGAACAGACACTCAGAAAGATAAAGTCACAATAAGAGGAAACTCCAGCTCTATCCCAGCTCTCACAGCTCCAAAACCAATATGCTTTCCAGAAAATCCCCACTGCCTTCCTGAATCATATTCTGCAAACACCCAGACCATCTACTCAAGTGCATTAACCATCCTCAGACAACACACATTCAATTTTTATCATGCAAAGACCTCTGTCCCCCACCCCCAGGCTCCCACGTTCCCATTCCCCCCAGAAAACATTCAACAAAGGCTAAACCCACAGGTAAAACCTTCTGGAATTCCTTGATGTAGCCACTGCATGGCTTGCCATGTCCTCACACTATTTTCCAGAACGTTTACTGCTCTTCCCAAGCACACATTAGGAGACCCGCTTGGACCACCACTGAGCGGGGATCAATTGCAGCACTCTCGGCTCTGGCACTTGTGCGTCGATGCTGCCTTTTCGATGTGTTAATTAAAACCTGTGGGGTTCATAAAAGCTGTAGGCAGAATTACAGGCGAGAGGCAATCAGCAATAATTAATATCCTCTGTAAATTGCCTGTCCCCCAACTGGTAAAGTGTCGTTGCATTCTTGTTGAGAAAGAAAAGTCACTGTTTAACAAAATCTCTATTCTGTGAGGATGGCTAAGCTCCTGAGAGCGGTTGGGTCGCAGAGGCCGGAAGGGTCACAGAGCTGAGAAGTGGCTCCGAGCTTCCCTCACTTCGCTGAGCTGACGTGAGCGGCGGGCAGGACTGGACAGTCCTTGGTAGTTTTCCGCTCGCTGCTCACAAGTTCTTAACCTCTTTGGTTCTTTGTCGCTTGGCCCCATAAAAACACCCACCTCAGGGAACTTAAACGCTTGCTCATGCCACCCACCAACCTTGTGGCATGTGGGGCTGAGGGTTAGAAGTTCACATACTCTTTCCCCTTTGTTCTCTTGTGTTTCTTTCTGCATACGCTCCTCTAAACAGACCAAATGGTTGTCGCTGGTGCCACATGATTTTGTATTGACGGTTTCCTACCACCCTCCCGTTCTCCGGGGACGTGGGGAGTGACACAGAGTTAACTGCTTCGTAAACAGCTTATAGAATGAGTGAGCACAGACAACAAAAGTCAGCCTGGATGCTTTGAAACAAGCTGCTTTGTAATTGAAGGGCTTATTTCTGCTCTGCAGGACTTCTTTGCAGTTGAATAGATACTGTAGAGAATAAACACTCTTACCTTTCTCAGAAAAAAATGTTTTCTCAGGAAGCTGGAAAATTCTCCTGTAAGTGTAAACATTTAGAAGAAAAGGCATAAGCCCCCCTGTTACTAGTAACTAGAGCTAATGACTGGATCCTATGTTCTCACCTCCATCACTGTTCATTTCTAAGGTCTGTGCAGCTCACATTCGGCTCCTGTTAGCTTCAAGAAGAAAGAAACAATCCCTCAATTCCTCTCCATACTTGCAATTCAGATCATGCCAACAGCTGGACTCCTTTGAAAAAAAAATGACTTTAATCATGACAAAAACATATTACTTGCAACACGGAGCTGAGAGAAAAGAAAAACATTTTCTGTGATGGCTTTTTCTTTGGGTTTCTGAAAAGTGAGGAAAATTGTCATTTAAAAAAAGCCATAAAGTTGTCTTAGGATGCACTCAGCATAGATGAGAGAAGACAGCCATTAAAATAAATTACAGAATGGGAAATGGCACCATTAAGATCTGCTACTGTTTCTTTTCAGAAGTGTCCTTTTCCAGAAACTTCTTACACATGTAATAGAAACAAAATGTTTTAAGTTATGAGTGGCTTTTCAGAAAGGTATCCCTTTGCCTCAATTATAACTAACAAAAACAAATGAATAAGACAAATCTGAGCAAAACCATGGAGTGGACACACAGTGAATTAACCTTCCTTCTCAGCTAGAGATTAATCTAAAGGGTTGTGTTGAACCATCATTCCTGGTGACTATGGACCAAAGTCTATGTGTGTATGTTTCCTCCCCAGCTGGGAGACATGGAGAGTTCTTAGGAGAATGCCTTGAAGTTAGGTGCTGGGTTCAAATGCCGACTCAGTCATTTCCTAATTGTGTGCTTTTGACAAGTTACCCAACTTCTCTGATCTGTCTTTCCTTGTCTATAAAATACAGTAATAATACTGCCTCATCCATCATAGGTTCTTGAGAAGATTAAAAGATAAAATGCTTACAGATACAAACTGCTTAGTATGGCACCTGATACTTTTTAAACAACTGTTGAAAGATAACCTCCATAATTACCACCATATGGAGTAGCCAGAAAAATGATTAACCGCTGCACAACACACATGACTTTTCCTCATGTGTGCAAAGACTTGCAGCTAAAGCATATAGTTCAAGGTATTCCCATATGGAAGCATGTTTAGCATGGATGCCAAATCAAAGAGAATGATACTCAGAGTCAGCTAGCAAACTTTTATGGTGTCTGGTGACATGGCACAGCTCTCAGAGTTGGGGACAGAGTGCTGTGGACTGGATTTTGTCCCCTACCAGTTAATATGTTGAAGCCCTACCCACTGTGGAATTGTATTTGAAGATAGGGCTTTTAGGAGGTAATTAAAGTTGAATGAAGTCATAAGGGTGGGGTCCTAACCTGATGGGATCAGTGGCCTTCTAAGAGGGAGACAGAGCACTTTCTCCAAGTGCCGGTGCTAAGGAAAAGTCATGTGACTGAGAAAGAGCCATGTGAGGACATAGCAAGAAGGCAGCCATTTGCACACCAGGGAAACAGCCCTCACCAGCCACAGACTCAGCTGGCGCCTTAACCTTGACCCCCCAGCCTTGAGAACTGAGAAATAACTTTCTGTTATTTAAGCCACCCAGTCTATGGCACTGTGTTATGGGAGCCCAAAACCACTGACACAGAAGGAAGGATGTCACTTTTTTCCTTCCCTGCAACCAGAAAATTGAAACATGCCTTAATGAGTAAAGAATGCCTCCGTTCTTGAATAGTCCTGTTCTCGTCTGGAGAGATGGCCAGATGTGCATACATTTTATAATGGTTTTATCTGATTTTTGAAAGATAAATACATCAAATCCCTCCCCCCTTTTTTTCAGTTTTGGTAACTCTCACCTTGGTTAAAACAACTCATCTCCCACTGGAGAGGCATAATTTGTACAGCAGTCAGCTGGGGAATATGTTTTGTTGCACAATTCAAAGTAGGCAGGCTTAAGTAAGAAAACTACCTCAGTGCCTCTTGTAAGGAACCTCCTTGAAACTAGGAGGCTTTGTTCTCTCCTGACATACATTTCTGCAAAGGATTCACAAGTCTAAAGACAGATGTTATCATCAGTTATTGAAAGAATAGTTTCCCCCAAGGGAATGTGCTGTGCCCCAAGACAGATAAAAATGTAGAGGATGAGTAAATGCTGAAACACTCTAGTGATTCTGTAGAAACAAATTAAATGACCACAGCTCTCACTCTTTGCAGGCTCTTCTCCAAGCAAAGTGCTGTACAGCCCACCCTCTGAACCTTATAAAGGGCACCAGTGCTGCAGGACGGCGGCAAAGGCATGGGGCTGGGGCCCAGGAGATTTGGATTCAAAGTCATTAGCTCAAAAGCTGTTCATTGAGAACGTATTATGCATTAGGGTGAAATGGTAAGAAATAGAGACTAGAGCCAGACCACCAGGCCGGTCCTGGCTCTGCCCTTTCCCAGGGCCATGTGGCCTTGAACAAGTCCATCCACCAGTGCCTTAGTTCCCACGGGTGACGGGATGGACTGAGAAGAGCGTCTGGACACCACTGTGAGCCCTCTGGGTGTCTGCAGCTATCATTACCACTCGCTGGGTCAGGGCCCAGCTCAGGCACTGGCCCCCTTTCTGACACTTCCCAGCACTGTGTTGCCTTCTCTTCCCCTGCACGTGTTTCCATTTCCTCATCTTAAAACAGAGATGGCAGTGCCTGCCTCATGGGATTATGTGAGGATTAAGTGAAATGAAATGTGCCAAGTGGGATGTTTTTCTTATTAATAAGAAAAACTTTTCTTTTCTCTTTGACTTCCATCTCCCCCGCCCGCTCCACCATCCCTTAATTATTCATGATGGGGAGTTGTTCTCAGCCCCTGGCCACAGACAAACCCTGATAATGCTCAGGAGTGGCACGTTACTGTGCTCTCTCTGGGTGCACTTTCTTTGATCATCTGTGATCAGAGTCTTACATAGCACACAGTGGAAGTTGAAATAATTATCTAGATCAGAGGTCAGCAAACTTTTTCTGTAAGGGGCCAGGTAGTAAATATTTCTGTCTTTGCTGACTATATGATGTCTGTCAAACTACTCACAGTCTGCTGATGCAATGTGAAAGCAGCCTTGAACAATCTGTAAGCGAATGAGTACAGCTGTGTTCCAATAAAGATTTATTTACAAAAACAGGCAGTGTGCCGAATTTGGCTTGCAGGCTGTTATTATGCTTACCGCAATCTAGATTCACCCCTTCAACAAATGCATACTGCGTGCCTCATACATGACAGGCGCCCTCCTGGGTGCTGGGGATATAGCTGTAAATGCAAAAAGTCCTCACTAAAACGAAGCTCACATTGTATTATAAAGGTATTTGTTAATGTCTATTTCCCATGCAGAAGAGACCAGGTAAAGACAGTTTTTCAAAAAGGGAATAAGCATTTGCGTCAAATGCTGCAAACAGTTTGCATAAGCCAAGGATTGAAAATTGGCCATTGGATTTGGCAACTGGGTGACCAGACCATTTCAGTGGAACGGTGGGGACAGAAGCCTGACCAGAGTGAATTCCAGAAGGACAGGAGGCGAGGGAGTGAAAGTGGTGAGGACAGAGCAGGAATGTGCCATAAAGGGAGGCATACAAGTGAGGTGGGAGGTGAGTGATTCAGGTCCAAGCAAGGGTGGTTTTGTTGCTTTAAGATGAGGAGTAAAGTACATTTTCACAGAGAATGACCCAGAAGAGAGGGTCAGTTGAACATTAGGACGCAAGAGAGGGAGAAGAGCGACGTTCTAGAGTGGCAAGAGGACATGGGCTCCAGTGCCAGGTGAGGTCTGCAAGCAGCAGGTACTGTTCATCCCTGCTAGCAGGAAGGAGGGCAGAGCAAAGGGCACATGGGAGAATGAAACAGTTCTCTTCCAACTGTTTCTGTTTTTTCCCTAAAATCAGAAGCGATATCTTCAGATGAGAATGAGAAGGGAAAGACGTTCTGAAAAGACATTTGGAAGGGCCACCTCAGAGTGTGTGAGAGTGAATGGATCAGTGACATGGAATCAGCTTGCCAGGCAGCACGGCAGTCCCTCATGAGGGGTGACCAGCCAGGAGGGCTGTGTTCCAGCTCTTGTACCCCATGGGGAGAACTTTCCCACTAGGACCCTTGCTAGGCCTCCAGCCAGCCTCCAGCCAGCCTCCAGGTGCCTTTGGGTGGTTGTCTATGGATGGCGTGCTAGCTGAGTCCGAGGGCATGGTAGGGGCATGAGTCGCAGCCTGTTCTCCCTGCAGAGCTGCTTAGCTCTGTAAGGGGTTGCATTCTGGGTAGGGTAGGTTCCCTGGCATCATCTGTAGGAGTCAACACCTAGAAGGGGGCTGAGGGAGTGAATAACAGTCTGGAGTTAGGCCTAGGTAGATCAACTTGGCATCAGGTGACCTTGAATTTAGCATGACAGTGAAGTCTAAAAGTTGTATAATAGAATGTCCAAGACATAATACTGCCAGATCCTGCTCTATTTTCAAAAGTTCTTGCACTTGATTATGCGCCTTGTATCTGCAGTGGGAGGCAACTCTAGTTTTATGCTACCATCTGCCATCTATTCAATCCTTAATAAGTGTGGGGCACTGAGCTAAAATATATTATTTCAAGTAATCCTTAAAAAAATACAGAGCTGGAACTGTTGTTGTATCCAAAATTGTAAAATATGAGGCAATATGTTCAAAATCACACAGCAGAACATATCACTAAGTCTGTTAGATCTCAAAGTCTGTACTCCCAGCAAATAAGGTAGACTGAAAACATCTCTGATTCTATTAGATGTTGGGTTTGACTGAAGGCAACAGAAACTCCAAAAATATCAATTTAAACAAATTAGGTGGGGTTTTTTTTTCTCATGTAAAATATCCAGTGGCAAGCAGTTCAGGACCGGTATGGCAGCTGCACAATCTAGAACTAATGTTTCTTCTAGCTTTCTGTTGGCCTATCCTTAGTACATGGTCTCCTTGTGGTTACAAGATGGCAACTCTACCTCCAGAATTGCATCAGCATTCCAGGAAGAAGAAAGAGAAGGATAGAGGTGCATGCCAATTTATTCCCCTAACTCTATCTTTGTTTCTATCCTCTTTTAAAGAGCTTTTCTGGAAGCCTCATCCTACAACTTAAATCTCTTTGGCCAGAACAGCCATAGTACCACCTCTGGCTAAAAATATAGAATTTTAGCTGGGTCCATTACCATCCTGAAGAAAGATGATGTTCCCACCTTCCATTGTTTCCCTAACAAACCATTTTGCCAAATTGCTGAGACAGTATGCATTATTTAAGATTAGAAGACCCACATAGTTAATATTACTGGAATGTTTCTATGAGTTGAAGTATAATTGTGTCACAGAGAAGCTTCTACTCATCATCTTAAGGGAAACATTACCTTCTTCAGACAACTGATAATCCCATGAAGAACAATATCCAAGACCTTCATCTGCCAGAACAGTCCAACTATTGAAATGTATCCACCAGTTCCCCAAGGCATTCCTCAAGGATCTGGGATTCCATGAAGGGGACAGGTACAGTTCCATCCAGAGCTCATTGCACCACTACACTTAGGAGCTAGAAAGGCTCCTTTCTCTTTCCTCTTGGAGGGAAGATCCTCTTCTTTCAAAAGAAACAAAAGAAGAATGTACAGAAGTCCCTCACAGTAACAAAGAGTTGATGGTGAAAACTACATTTAAAAGAAGTATGCTTCCAAATGAACAAGTGGGACTATATCAAACTAAAAAGTTTCTGGACAGCAAAGGATACCATCAGTAGAACAAAAATACATCCTACAGTATGGGAGAATATATTCATAAATGACATATCCGATAAGGGGTTGACATCCAAATTATATAAAGAGCTCATGCACCTCAACAAACAAAAAGCAAATAAGCCAATTAAAAAATGGGCAGACGAGCTGAACAGACACTTCTCCAAAGAAGAAATTCAGATGGCCAACAAGCACATGAAAAGATGCTCCACATCGCTAATCATCAGAGAAATGCAGATTAAAACCACAGGAGATATCGCCTTACACCAGTTAGGATGGCCAACATCCAAAACACAAACAACAAATGTTGGCAAGAATGTGGAGAAAGGGGAACCCTCCTACACTGCTGGTGGGAATGTAAAATAGTTCAACCATTGTGGAAAGCAGCATGGAAGTTCCTCAGAAAACTCAAAATAGAAATACCATTTGACCCAGGAATTCCACTGCTAGGAATTTACCCTAAGAATGCAGCAGCCCAGTTTGAAAAAAACATATGCACCCCTATGTTTATTGCAGCACTATTTACAATAGCCAAGAAATGGAAACAACCTAAGTGTCCATCAGTAGATGAATGGATAAAGAAGATGTGGTACATATACACAATGGAATATTATTCAGCCATAAGAAGAAAACAAATCCTACCATTTGCAACAACATGGATGGAGCTAGAGGGTATTATGCTCAGTGAAATAAGCCAGGCGGAGAAAGACAAGTATCAAATGATTTCACTCATCTGTGGAGTATAAGAGCAAAGAAAAAAACTGAAGGAACAAAACAGCAGCAGACTCACAGAACCCAACAATGGACTAACAAGTTACCAAAGGGAAAGGGACTGGGGAGGATGGGTGGGAAGGGAGGGAAAAGGGGAATAAGGGGCATCACGATTAGCAGACATAATGTAGGGGGGGCACGGGAAGGGCTGTACAAGTCAGAGAAGACAAGTAGTGATTCTATAGCATCTCACTACGCTGATGGACAGTGACTGTAATGGGGTACGGGGTGGGGACATGATAATAGGGGGAGTCTAGTAACCATAATGTTGTTCATGCAATTGTACATTAATGATAGCAAAAAAAAAAGAAGTATGCTTCCAAGGAAACAAAGATACTCTTAAATTCGTTACATATGCATCTGGTGGGCAAACCCCAATGTGTGCAAGGCTTAATGGTAGCCTCTTGCATTAGTGTGGTACATTTGTTACAATTGATGAGCCAATATTTATACATTATTATTAACTGAAGTCCATAGTTTATATTAGGTCTCATTCTTTGTGTTGTACATTCTATGAGTTTGGACAAAAGTGTAACAACATATAACCATCATTATAGTACCAGAGTAGTTTCACTGCCCCTAAAAGTCCTTTGTGCTCCGCTTCAGCCCTCCCTTCCCTCTAGTCCCTGACAACCACTGATCTTTTTTACTGTCTCCATATTAGCTTTTTCCGTTATGCCAAATAGTTGGAATCATACAATATGTGGCCTTTTCAGATTGACTCCTTTCACTTAGCATTATGCACTTTATGTTTCTCCATGTCTTTTCATAGCTTGATAGGTCACTTCTTTATAGCACTGAATAATAATCTACAGTCTGGATATACCAGTTCATTTATCCAATCACCTCCTGAAGGACATCTTGGTTGCTTCCGCTTTTTGGCAATTGTGAATAAGCTGCTATAAACATCTGTGTGCAGGTTTTGGTGTGGACATTAGTTTTCAACTCCTTTGGCAAACACCAGGGAATGCAATTGCTGGGTTGTACAGTAATAGTATGTTTCATTTTATAAGAAATGGTCAAACTATCTTCCAAATTGGCTGTACCATTTTGCATCCCCATGAGCAGTGAATGAGAGATCCTGTCACTTCACATCTTCACCAGCATTTGCTGCTGTCAGTGTCTTTAATTTTAAACTAATTCTGTTTTTTTTAATTGATTCATCCAGTAAATATTTAATGTGCACCTAATTAATGTCAGACACAGAGCTAGATTCAGTCTGTTAAGGTGCTAAGAGTTCAGAATACCTTGAGGTTTAATGTAGAAAGTTTGGGAAAGTCCTGCATCCTCTTGATCAATGGTTCTTAAACGTCAACTGGCATCCAAAACACTTAGAGGGCTTGTGAAAACACATACTGTAGTGGGTGGGGGAGAGACAGGCTCACCTCCTGAGTTTCTGATTCAGTAGGTCTTGGAGGGGACCCAAGAATTTGGGTTTCTAACAGGTTCCCAGGTGATGCTGCTGCTGCTGGTCCAGGGCGACACCTTGAGAACCATTGCTCTAGAAAGAAAACATCAAATGGGATTGTCACATCGTCCCTCAGAAAAACACCAACTGGGCTGACTACAACCTCCATATTAGACTCTATTTTAGGGCTTCTGGGATAAACCTAACCCAAGGGAAAGTTCATAACATCTATGCTTTGTCTGTTCCTAAAAGGTCTCAAGCCTTTCTGAAGCCGCTTAGTTTAAATCCTGTAGGAAAACAGAACAGGAAACCATTTGTTAGGTACATCATCCCCAGCTAGGAGAACAGCTCTGTAGTGAGGAGTGCTAGCACAGGAGTCCCTTCTGGGGTATCAAGTAGATGTCATCAGAGGCTGTGCCAATGCATTTTGATGAGCACGACTCACAGGAGGGGCTTGAAGCAGATGTCTCACCTTCTGGTGCCAGAGCTTGTGCTGAGCCACCAAATGCATGGTCACCCTAAGACCCTGATTGTTGATGGTTTATTTCTCAAAAGCAATGTCATCTGCAGGACAGACCTGACTGTGACCTCAGGAGTCAGCACATTCCACAGCTACTTTTTTTGTCTCTGCTTTTACAACCTGTATTAATTACAGTCTCTTCTGCAACTCTGTCCTAGGTATCAGCTGACACTCCAAGACAATGTTGCCCCAAGAGGCACACTAGCTCTCACTGCTGTTCTGCTGGCAGCGTTTTCTGGGCCTGACTGTGCCAGACACTGAGCCATGACATTTGCATTCTCCTTAATCTTCCCAAAGGCCTCTAAAGGGGGGACAGATTAGCATCACCATCCCCTATTTACAGGTGAAGAAACTGAGGCTCAGAGCAATTGAGACACTTGCTCCAGGTCTCATAGCTCATAAGTGGCAGAATCAAAATTCAAACTCAGGTCAGACTGACATTATAGACCCTCGTATGGAAGGGTAGATATGAGCAGAGCTACTAAAATATGGACCTAGAATATAGTAGGTAAAGTCTAGATCAAGAACAAAGATTTCTGTGACATAAATTCCCAGTTGGAAGTCTCCTTCCACCTTCCAAATACTGTTCGCATGAGCCCCATGGACTGCACCTTTCTGGAACATGAAGTAAGAGATTTGCACCTCATTCCTCTTATCTGCTCCCAAAAGCTGGCACTAGGAAAACGTGTATGTTTAGGGACCAGATGATGGATTAAAAGTGGCCAAACTGAGCACATCTAGCACCTAGATAACTAGATCTTGGTTTCTAAAACTGTTCTCCAATATAAGAACCCAGAGCTCCCTGGAGAATAGCTGATTACAGGGGCAGGAAATAGACAAGATGACCCTGGGACATATTTTAGTGCCAGCAAGTAAGGGAGTGCTCCCCACAAAAAGAAGAAAAACAACCCCACAGCGACGGAGTATGTCAAAGGGACACAGGAACCAACTAAAAGAACCCCCATTGACCAATGCTGACCCAAGTTGAGCAACAAAATTAAGTAGTGTTGGATTATAATCCAAAGAATAAAATCAGTATCCATGAGTTCAAAGTGATATAAATAACTGACTGAATAAATATGTAAGTGGGGGAGAATAGACAAGCCCCCAGTGCAGAAGAATCCCAAATAATTTATGTAGCTATTCCAGTCCTCAAGGAGGTAGGACGTAAGTTCCTACTCCTTTACTGTGGGTTCCACATAGTGACTTCCTTCCAAAGAGGACATATGGAAAGAGAGCGAAAAGAGTAAAGAAATCTGACAAATACTCTCTCAGCCAGGTGACCAATGTCAACATCGACATTGATAAATCATGTTCTAGTAAGCACCCTGGATAAGACTTGATGAAAATAGCATATTACCTTTGTACTCTTCCTCCCCAAAACCCCTCACTCCAGTCTAATCTTGATAAAAAACATCAGACAACTCCCCATTGGGGAACATTCTTCAAAATACCAGAGCAGCACTCCTCAAAGCTGTCAAAGTCATCAAAAACCAAGAAAGTCCAAGAAACTGTCACAGCCAAGAGGGGCCCAGGGAGACATGATGACTAAAGGTAATGTGTTGTCCTGGATGGCATCTTGCATCAGAAAAGGGACATTAGAAAGAAGTTGAGGAAATCTAAATCTAGTATGAATTTTAATTAATAATAATTTATCAGGGATTGGGTTAAAGATGGTGGCGTGAGAGGTGAGACAGAGGCTTCCTCCTAAAACCACATATAATATGAAAATAAAGCTACTACAGCTACTCTTGAAAGAGCAACGGGAAAGAGGACGGCAACAAACTGCATTCACCTGGAGACAAGAGCAGCCCTCACGGAAAATAGTAACGTACTAAAGCTGTGGTCCTTTGGGATCCAAGCCCTTCCCCCACCCCAGCTCCCTGGCAGGAGGAACAGGAACAGAGCAGAGAGGAAGTGAAGAACTGGGACTGCTGAATACCTAACTCTGGAGATCTGCTCTGGGAGCACAAACCTACATTTCATGGTGCTTGCATGAGACTCTTGTAATTAGGGGGTTGGAAAGCTAAGACAGGCAGAATTCCTGGAGAGACTGAGATTCCAGCTGATTGTGAAAGCAGGGATCCATACCCAGGTGCCCGGGGACAAAAGAAAGGCGGGCAGTCTGAGAGACTTCCTAACAAAGAAGCCCTTAGCAAGAGGGCTGCTAAAGGGGCAAGGATTGCACAGAGCTTACTGCTCAGGAGAAAGGACAGGTAGACAAATTGTCCAGGTGCACTCTGCCCAGCAGATCGGGAGTTTTCACGATCTTCGGGCGTCCAGCTCCCTGGCTGCCTACACAGTTCCAAGAACCCCTTCAGTGACAGGCAGACTAGTGCACCTTTCTCCTGGCCAGCCCCACTGGGCTTGCAAACCGGGAAACCCTTCCCTGGTGTTAGGCCAGCCAAGGGAAGATCTGTCTACAGCAACTAAAGACGCAAAGCACAGAGGCTTATACCTGTGTGCTCAGCCCACTGGTTCAGGCAGTGGAGACAGGCATAGCAGCCAGGAACCAGGAAACAGCCCTTTCCTCTCCAGAGGCACCAATACCACTCCCCTACAGCCCACAACATTGCTTCAGGGGCTGAGCAGGCCCAGACAGTAGAGCTTTTGGGCACTAGAGGGCTCCATACACAAATATGAAACACCAAAGGAACCTGGTCCAGAGTAAAATTATGAACACAACTCCTGAGAAAGATTTAACTGATATGGACCTTATGACTCTCCCTGAAAGGGAGTTCAAAATAAAAATCATTAACATGCTCATGGAGGTATGTAAAGATATTGAAGAACTCAGGAATGAATTCCGGTCGGAGATCCAATCATTGAAGAACACAATGGACAGTATTAAAAGCAGATTGGATAGGGTGGAGGAAATGATAAATGAAATAGAAACTAGAAAAGAGGAATATAAAGAAGCTGAGGCACTGAGAGAAAAAAGGATCTCTAAGAATGAAAGAATATTGAGAGAACTGTGTGACCACACCAAACGGAACAATATTTGCATTATAGGGGTACCAGAAGAAGAAGAGAGAGAAAAAGGGATAGAAAGTATCTTTGAGGAGGTGATTGCTGAAAACTTCCCCAGTCTGGGGAAGGAGATAGTCTCTCAGGCCATGGAGGTGCACAGATCTCCCAAACCAAGGGACCCAAGGAAGACAACAGCAAGACATATAGTAATTAAAATGGCAAAGATCAAGGATAAGGACAGACCATTAAAAGCAGCCAGAGAGAGAAATAAGACCACATACAAAGGAAAACCCATCAGGTTCTCATCAGACCTCTCAGCAGAAACCTTACAGACCAGAAAGGAGTGGCATGATGTATTTAATGCAATGAAGCAAAAGGGCCTTGAACCAAGATTACTTTATCCGGCAAGATTATCATTTAAATTTGAAGGAGGGGGTTAAACAATTCCCAGATAAGCAAAAGCTGAGAATTTGCCTCCCACAAACCATCTCTACAGTGTATTTTGGAGGGACTGCTATAAATGGAAGTGTTCCATTACTAGCTGTCACCATAGGTAATAAAACCACAGCAAAGAAAATAGAACAGCTAATTACAAGAAAATGCAAAATTAAAGTAACTATCCCCAAAATCAATCAAGGGATAGACAAACAGTACAGAATATGATACCTAATATATAAAGAATGGAGGAGGAAGAAGAAGGAGGAAGGAAACAAACAAACAAACAAAGAACCTTTGGATTGTGTTTGTAATAGCATATTAAGTGAGTTGTTAGACTGTTAGACTGTTAGATAGTAGGGAAGTTAACCTTAAACCTTTGGTAACCACTAATCTGAAGCCTGCAATGCCAATAAGTACATACCTATCCATAATCACCCTAAATGTAAATGGACTGAATGCACCAGTCAAAAGACATAGAATCACCAAATGGATAAAAAAAACAAGACCCATCTATATGCTGCCTTCAGAAGACTCACTTTAAACCCAAAGATATACACAGACTAAAAGTGAAGGGATGGAAAAAGATAATTCATGCATACGTGAAACAAATACTAACAGAATTAAAGGAGGAAATAGAAAGCAATGCATTCATCTTAGGAGACTTCAACACACCACTCACTCCAAAGGACAGATCAACCAGACAGAGACTAAGTAAAGACACAGAGGCACTGAACAACACACTAGAACAGATGGACCTAACAGACATCTACAGAACTCTACACCCAAAAGCAACAGGATACACATTCTTCTCAAGTGCACATAAAACATTCTCCAGAATAGACCACATACTAGGCCACAAAAAGAACCTCAGTAAATTCAAAAATATTGAAATTCTACCAACCAACTTCTCAGATCACAAAGGTATAAAACTAGAAATAAATTTTAGAAAGAAATCAAAAAGGCTCACAAATACATGGAGACTTAACAACATTCTCCTAATTAATCAATGCGTTAATGACCAAATCAAAACAGAAATCAAAGAATATATGGAAACTAATGACAACAATAACACAAAGCCACAACTTCTGTGGGATGCAGCAAAGGCATTTGTAAGAGGAAAGTATATTGCAATCCAGGCCTATTTAAAGAAGGAAGAACATTCCCAAATGAATAGTCTAAAGACACAATTACTGAAATTGGAAAAAGAAGAACAAATGAGACCCAAAGTCACCAGAAGGAGGGACATAATAAAGATCAGAGAAGAATAAAACAATAGACAAAAATCAATGAAACCAAGAGCTGGTTCTTTGAAAAAATAAACAAAATAGATAAACCCCTAGCCAGACTCATTAAGAGAAAAAGAGAATCTACACACATAAACAGAATCAGAAATGACAAAGGAAAAATAACGACGGACCCCACAGAAATAAAAGAATTATAAGAGACTATTATGAGCATCTATATGCTAACAAGCTGGAAAACCTAGAAGAAATAGACAACTTCTTAGAAAAATATAACCTTCCAAGACTGACCAAGCAAGAAACAGAAAAACTAAACACACCAATCACCAGCAACGAAATTGAATCAGTAATCAAAAAACTACCCAAGAACAAAACCCCTGAACCAGATGGATTCACCTCTGAATTCTACCAGACATATAGAGAAGAAATACACCCATTCTCCTTAAAGTTTTTCAAAAAATAGAAGAGGAGGGAATACTTCCAAACTCATTCTATGAAGCCAGCATCACTCTAATACCAAAACTGGGCAAAGACTTCACCAGAAAAGAAAATTACAGACCTATATCCCTGATGAACGTAGATGCAAAAATACTCGACAAAATATTAGCAAACCAAATTCAAAAATACATCAAGAGGATCATGCACCATGATCAAGTGGGATTCATCCCAGGGATGCAAGGATGGTACAACATTCGAAAATCCATCAACATCATCCACCACATCAACAAAAAGAAGAACAAAAACCACATGATCATCTCCATAGATGCTGAAAAAGCATTTGACAAAATTCAGCATCCATTCATGATTAAAACTCTCAACAAAATGGGTATAGAGGGCAAGTACCTCAACACCATAAAGGCTATATATGACAAACCCACAGCCAACATCATACTTAACAGCGAGAAGCTGAAAGCTTATCATCTAAGATTGGGAACAAGACAGGGATGCCCACTCTCCCCACTGTTATTCAACATAGTACTGGAGGTCCTAGCCATGGCAATCAGACAAAACAAAGACATACAAGGCATCCAGATTGGTAAAGAAGAAGTCAAATTGTCACTATTTGCAGATGACATGATACTGTACATAAAAAACCCTAAAGACTCCACTCCAAAACTACTAGAACTAATATCTGAATTCAGCAAAGTTGCAGGATACAAAATTAACACACAGAAATCTGTTGCTTTCCTATACACTAACGATGAACTAACAGAAAGAGAAATCAGAAAAACAATTCCATTCACAATTGCATCAAAAAGAATAAAATACCTAGGAATAAACCTAACGAAGGAAGTGAAAGACCTGTACTCTGAAAACTACAAGACACTCCTAGGAGAAATTAAAGAGGACACTAACAAATGGAAATGCATCCCATGCTCTTGGCTAGGAAGAATAAATATTGTCAAAATGGCTATACTACCTAAAGCAATCTACAGATTCAATGCAATCCCTATCAAACTACCAACAGCTTTCTTCAATGAACTGGAACAAATAATTCTAAAATTCATATGGAACCACAAAAGACCCTGAATAGCCAAAGCAATCTTGAAAAGGAGGAATCAAACAGGGGGAATTATGCTCCCTGACTTCAAGCTCTACTACAAAACCACAGTAATCAAGACAAAAACAGACCCACAGACCAGTGGAACAGAATAGAAAATCCAAACATTAACCCAAACATATACAGTCAGTTAATATTTGATAAAGGAGCCTTGGATATACAATGGGGAGATGACAGCCTCTTCAGCAGCTGGTGTTGGAAAAACTGGACAGCTACATGTAAGAGAATGAAACTGGACTACTGTCTAACCCCATACACAAAGGTAAACTCAAGGTGGATCAAAGACCTGAATGTAAGTCATGAAACCATAACACTCTTAGAAAAAACATAGGCAAAAATCTCTTGGACATAAACATGTGTGACTTCTTCATGAACATATCTCCCTGGGCAAGGGAAACAAAAGCAAAAATGAACAAGTGGGACTATATCAAGCTGAAAAGCTTCTGTACAGCAAAGGACACCATCAGTAGAACAAAAAGACATCCTACAGTATGGGAGAATACATTCATAAATGATGTATCCGAAAAGGGGCTGACATCCAAAATATATAAAGAACTCATGCACTTTAACAAACAAAAAGCAAATAATCCAATTAAGAAATGGGCAGAGGACATGAATAGACACTTCTCTAAAGAAGAAATTCAGATGGCCAACAGGCACATGAAAAGATGCTCCACATCGCTAATCATCAGAGAAATGCAGATTAAAACCACAATGAGATATCACCTCACACCAGTGAGGATGGCCAACATCCAAAACACAAACAACAACAAATGTTGGTGAGGATGTGGAGAAAGGGGAACCCTCCTACACTGCTGGTGGGAATGCAAATTAGTTCAACCATTGTGGAAAGCAGCATGGAAGTTCCTCAAAAAACTCAAAATCGAAATACCGTTTGACCCCCATTTTACCCTAAAAATGCAGCAGCCCAGTTTGAAAAAGACATATGCACTCCTATGTTTATCGCAGCACTATTTACAATAGCCAAGAAATGGAAGCAACCTAAGTGTCCATCAGTAGATGAATGGATAAAGAAGAAGTGGTATATATACACAATGGAATATTATTCAGCCATAAGAAGAAAACAAATCCTACCATTTGCAACAACATGGACGGAGTTAGAGTATATTATGCTCAGTGAAATAAGCCAAGCCGAAAAAGACAAGTATCAAATGATTTCACTCATATGTGGAGTATAAGAACAAAGAAAAAAACCGAAGGAACAAAACAGCAGCAGACTCACAGAACCCAAGAATGGACTAATAGCTACCAAAGGGAAAGGGACTGGGGAGGATGGGTGGGAAGGAAGGGATAAGAGGGAAAAGGGGGCATTACGATTAGGAGATGTAATGTTGGGGGGGCATGGGGAGGGTTGTACAAGTCAGAGAAGACAAGTAGTGATTCTATAGCATCTCACTACGCTGATGGACAGTGACTGTAATGGGGTTGGCGGGGGGGATCTGATGAAGGGTGTAGTTTAATCACCATAATATTGCACATGTTATTGTAGATTAATGATACCAAAATAAATTTAAGTAAACAAACCAAAAAAAATCCAAATCACTCTAATTTCTTTGTAATGTAAAAAATTTAAATCTACCTACATATTAAACTAAACCCTCGTTGTATTGTTAGATCTCTATTAAAGAGATAACAAATTATATTTTCAGAAGTAAAATGTACACTCTTACAACTTATTATGAATTTCTTGAGCTTCAGAATATCCAAATGTTGAATGATTGGTTTAAATCACTGGAGAAACACACATATCTAAGATAACAATTATAAATCCCATCTGTATTTAGTAAGCCTGATGAATACATGCATAAATAAATTAAATTTATTAAATTAATAATTAAAATAATAATAATAATTTATCAGTATTAGCTCCTCAATTGCAACAAATGTACCGTATTAATGTAAGATGTTAATAATAGAGGAAAGTGGGTTTGGGGTATTTGGAAACTCTGTACTAGCTGTGCAATAGTTCTGTAAATCTAAAACTATTTTAAAATATAAAATTTTATTTTTTTACAAAAGGCCAGATCATGCCATTCAGTAGTGGGATTCCAGATGGATTACTGCCTATAACGGGGAGGAGGGTAGACACATAGAAAATGGAAAGCAAAGCTATTTATGGCTCTCAACATAAATTGTCTTACCACAAAGGGTGTATTTTATAGATGGAATGTTATTCTAATAATGATTGCCATATATTCTTGGCTATGTTTGGTCAACATATTAGCTGCATAGTAAGTACCACTATCCAAAGGCACAGACTTTCCCTTGGAAAGAACCACTATGGCTTAATAAAGAGTCTCCATCCCAGTTTCCCAAGGCCATTCCAGAGGACTTCTGAAAGGTGTGGTCCCCTTCTTAGTGGCTCTCAAAGGGCTTCTGACCTCTCCAGAACCACACTACCCAGGCAGCTACAATAGCTGAACACGGTGGTTTCTGATAAAGCTCTGTATTTGCCTTATCTATATTCTGGCAATCATGGTTATTGTGCTCACACAACTAAATGGCTCAAATGAAAAAGATGCTCTATAGGTGGTCAAGGTGATAGGCCAGAGTTCCTACAGTTCAATGAATACCACATTTGACAGCAAGGAGTCAGTCCTGCCATATTCCCAAGGGGACAATGTGCTGATCAAATCCATCCTTCCTCCTTCCCCAGCACTCATCACAGGGGGACTGATCCCTGCAGGTTTGTTTTCCAGGTTTCCAGGTGAGTTTGGCTAAGGGGCAGCATTGGCAGAGGAGGAGAGGGAAGAAGGTAGAAGCCAGAGTATCCCTCTCTCTCTGCCTCCTGGGGCATCTCAGCACTGCCACCTCTAACTCCTGCATGGCTCCAGCTGCCATCAGACATACCCACTATGGGTGCTGTGGGACCCACTTCTAGCTCTGGTAATGCCCCACTTCCCTCTGGCTCCCCACTCGAGGGGAGTACTGGCCTCCTGTTGTTCCTGACTACTGGGTTCCTACACTGACCTTTGACCTTACAGAGTTTTCACCACCTGCTTAACCAGTTTCCTTCCTTAAGCATCCTCCTCTTAAAATACTTAGAGTGGACTTTTATTTCCTGATTAAACTGCAATGTCTTAAGACCTGATATTTTTTCATTCTTGTCCAGATCAAGAACAGAAAACACACACACATACACATCTTGAAAGCTCTTTGTATTTATCTTCCTCATTTTGTATCATAATAGTTAGCACTTACTAGGAACATGGGCTCTAAACAAGGTGGATCCCTGTCACTATGATCTATTGTAAGAGGACCTGAGAGAATGATCTAGCGAAGCATAGCTGGAATTTCTATGACCTCCTGGTCCAAAAACACCAGCAAAGCCATTACATGTATCTCCTCTAAAAATAACAAATTTTTTTGCTACACACTTTCAAGATTCTTCGTGGTCACACTATGGAGGAAACAACATTCTTCTTTGCTCACTGTGATGTCACAGGGGGTCACCCTGGTATTTCTAGGTAACTAGATGAAAACCAAGGAGAGCATCTCGATGGCTGAAAGATTCTATTGTCCATAAGAAGAGAGCTGTGGCTTTGGTTTGATACTGGCACCTTCATTTGGTCTTGCTGACCTCATGTGGTCCTTAGATGCCACAGCTTGGGGTATTTTAGAGAGCTAGAGTGATTCTGCAGTAATTAAGGACTATTTGATTGGAGGTCCATTTGTTAACTTTGAGGGGGCAAGGTGGGTTGTCATTTGTTTTCTTTGCAGTCCAATGTAATAACAGACTTTGCCTGAGTTAACCTGACAATTTAAAACTAAAATGTTTAAAACTAAAAGTTCATTTTGTCCTAAAATAAGCAATTCGGATCCATCCAAATTTATCGGAAAGTGATCAATGCTCTGTTTGACTTTTTGCAACACTGACCTCACACCAGTGTCCTTCTGGCAGCGAACATCCTTCTAGATCCGTGTATTGTGCAAATTCCAGAAAGCATGTTCTTTGAGGACCAGGCAACTCAGATTCTTGAGTGATCGTGTGTGCAAGAATCAGTATATGAATACACAAGTACATATATATTCTGTTGGTAAGATCATAAGCAGTAAATTTCAGAGTTGCTTTTTTATCACTTAAGAACTGCTTGCTTCAGAAAAATGAGAAATTTAACAAAACAGTGTTACGGTTTTTCTTTTGCTTTTATCCACATGTTGCAATCACATATACTGAAGGACAAATTCTTCCCAGAAGACACACAGAAACAACTTCTTAGAAATATTGTTTTGGGGCAGATAATGACCCATAACTGCAAAAGGACAAGATGCACATATATTAAACAGCTAAATCAAAGGCTTAAGGTAGTCCCTGTCATTTGCAGCTCATGCATTCCCTACAATAAACTCACAACGAAACAAGTTCACACGGACTGCAGCAAAAAGAAACCAATCTTATTCTCCACTGCCACAATTTGTTGGGGTGGCTTAAAAATAGTTGAAGGACTTTTTACACCCCGTGGCTCACAAAATTCGGGGTATATCAGGATTATCCAGGGGATTGGTCCAATGCAAGTTCTTGGTTCTAGCTCCCACCTATTTAGTCGGCAGTGAAGAGCCCCAAAATTCGCAATTGAAACAGGTCCTCTGATTCTGATGCAAGGGGGTATCCAGACCAGGTTTTGAGAAATAATGGATGAGACACTACTCAGGAGAAGACACAGCCCCAACCCTTGAACATGATATATGTTTACCTTAGTGTGACAGGTGCCACCACTTGTACTATAGTTGGATTAGTGGATTGAGGGCAGGTATGGCAAAGCTGGGTCAAACACTGCTCGCCTGGCCTGTGCACGGAGGCCCCTTGATGTCTTCACTTTTGTGAAACTTGTATGGGGACACCCGAAGCACCTCAGGCCTCTCATTCCATGGGCTCTTTCCCCAGGGGGAAAAGGTCATTTGAAGTGCAAATCACTTGCCTTCCCCAACCAGAGTCCCCGGGGAGACCCGGCAAGTATGTTTTTAGAGGATGGCCCTCTGCCCAGGCCCAGAGGTATTCTCCTAGCTGGTGCCTGGACAAGGTTTGAAAGTCTGGGCCAAATCCGGAACGGGCTTCTGAAAGCCAATCCTGGAGTACTTGTGACTGAGACCTGCCAAATCATGCGTCAGGAATGTCCAGTTCCTGCCCGGTGAAGAGAGGCAGTGTTTAATGAAAAAACAGCACTCTGAACATTGAGACATTTCAGGCATTATCCCTATTCACTAAAACCGGAACAAAACCCCAGGAAACACAGATGCCTCCTGTCACCAGCACATCCCCCTATTTAATGTGTTTATTTAACACATAGATGCCACGGAAGCTACTCTCCGAGGCCAGACCACGTGACACCTCTGCCAGGCCACCGCTCCCTCTCTCCTTGTCCGGCCTGATGCTGGGCAGTGGGAAGAGAGGTGTGGGGGTGGCAAATTAAACAAAACTTTTAAAAACCAAGATTCTGGCTGCTGGGACTTCCACTGCCCAGATTACCAAGCGGACAGGCATTTTATTTTGCTAAAAGAAAGGGCCGGTTTCTACTTCCCTGGATCATTTTCTAACCTCAGTGCAGTGGAGACATTCTCAGAAAGAAAGGCTTGTTTGTTTGTTTGCCCTTCATATTTTCACTGGTCATCCCACTTGTAGAACTTGGGCAAAGATCTGCTGCTTCTGCTCTGGGGAACCGGGCCAGCTAGCGAACTCATGGAGGAGTTGAGGAGTTGATCAACACGTGTTTCATTCGACCACAGTCAAGTCAGAAGCCCTCCATATTGGCCTTTAAAGGCAGACCTCATTCCAAGCCCACCTTTCGTGAATGGAAATGGGTCGCTTCACTGGCTCCTCTAGGCCAGGAACCATATCTAAACCAAACTGTGTAAATTCTACAGACTGGTCTTTTGTTTAGTTTGCTAGGGGTTTTGTTTTTGCTGTAAGCACCTAGCAGTTTTCCTCTGAAAGGAAGCCATGAGAAGATGGCTCCCTGAGAACCCCAGGGAATCCTTTGCAGCTGGTCCATGGTTGACCTGATCTTACCATCAAACCCCATGGTTTCCTCCTGATACAATGGAGGGAGGGCAGTGAGGCGTGGCCCATGTCCGTCTCTCCTGAGATCTGACAAGGCCCGGGTGCTGCCCCCTGCTCCTCATTTCCTCCTCCTTCCTCTGGCGGGAACAGACCCGCCCTGGCTTTCATGCACATGCCCATTCTCCTTCCACCCGCATGACTGTCGGCAGGTTACTGAGCCATTCTGGGCCACCTTTCCTCAACTGGTTAAATAGGTGTGGACGAGACTGCAAAGGATTCGGGGGTGAGTTCAGTGAGATGGGGAATATAAAAGGGACCCAAAGAATGGTTCTTCCTTTTGTTTAGTCTTTTTTTCCATGAGGGGGAAAGATTCAGGGCCAGGAAGGAAATGCACTTGTTCACCCAGTACTTGGAGAAACTCTTTATTAGTGAAACCTTAGTGTGTTCCTCATTCTAGCCCACAAGGGCAGTGATGCTGTACTTGGTCATCTGCAGAGATCTGCCCATCTCCGTCCGGGGCGCTGCACACAGCACAGAGCAGAGCAGGCCTTGCACGCACACGCTTTGATGACAGTGATACGGAAACCCTGTGCTGCATAGAGAAGCACACTTATGGTTCTCTCTGAAGGGATCTAATTTCCCAGGAACATGCTTTGTATGTAGTTGGAAAATAAATAAGAAACAACCTGTAAAATAATCATTCTAGAGGTCCAGAGATGGGACTAGAAGGGGCCTGGATTACCTCTGAAACTGTATATTTATTTGTACTGTCTACGGAATAAAGTTTCCAAAGAGAGGGTCTATCACCACACGTCCAATAAAAATGTAATGGAAGCCATGCATGTAATTAAAAATTTTCTAGTGGCCACACTAAAATAGTAACTAAATAAATTGTAATAACATTTTATTTAACCCCATGTATCTCAAATATCATTTGAACATGGAATCAATGTAAAAAATTATCAGCGAGATATTTTACATTTCTTTTTTTTTTTACTACACTCACATTCTAGGGTGTGTCTCAATTCAGACTCACCCCGTTTCAGGTGCTCAATAGCCGCATGTGGTTAGTGGCTCCGATATCAGGCAGCACATGCCTATGCCTTGTTTCAGATGTTCGCATCCCATTGGGAACCAGTAGCGCCACAGCGGAACAGCAAGCAGTGAGACATTATCATTGGAAACACCAAAACCAAGTTCTTGGTAGTCCCAGTAATAATTCAAAGGTCTCTTTATGAAGGGCTTTCAGATAAACGATCTCATCAGATCCTCACAACAGCCCATGACTTGGTCAGGGCCGATAACATGACCTCATATTATAACTGAGAAATGAAAGAACTAAAGCTTAAAAATATTAAAGAACTGGGCCAAAGTCAAAGGGCTAGAGGGTGGGTCAGAAACTTGAGGAGAATCCTTGGGTTCTCAATCCCTGGGTCTAGCTGAGTGAGAGGCGGCGGCCTCCCTCAGTCGTCACACTGCTGCGGAGGTCACTCGTGTTTGCATCTGCGCCAGACAGGAAGGTCCCAGAGGGCAGGAACTGCTAGGCTTCCTGGGCACTGCTGCGTTGCCAGCACCCCACACAGTGCCTGGCGAGGAGCCGGCCCGGGTCCTACCTGATTAATTGAATTCAGCTGAACTAGAAGAGTGAGCCACACCAGACCTCCACACCTTCAGCGCCCCAACCACCCCATCTCTGGGACCTTTCGCTGAAGCCAAAGCACAAAAACCACTTACACACTGAGGTCCTGAGTTGTCTTTTCCACCCTTTGACACCCCCTCACTCCCCAACACACAAACTACATCTTGGGGTGTTATTTTTCTGGGCAAGTAACTGTCATTTGTGGCTCTGTCTTAATGCTCACTTAGGACTTCTTAATGGAAATTTACATCTCCAGTGAAAAATGCACCTTGAGAGTAGATTCAGCGGGACTTGTGATTTGGATGCTAACCTCCACCTGCCCAAGACCACCCGGAGGAGGCCAGGGACCACCCTGCAAGCCTGGGGAAGCTACATTTCAAGGGAAACACCTCACTGGTCCTCCACCTGGCGAGCTGGGCTGGGCTGAATCATGCAGACCTGGGAGAGTGGTAAAATCTGAGACAGCCGTGTGGGAGGATGGCTCGAAACCTTGGTGGGAACACAGGCCTGTTTCCAGCCACCCCCAGCACAATCTCCAGCTGGCCCCCGGCTCAGTTCTACCCACCTGTCCGCACCAACCCCCTTCACTGAAGGTCTCTGCCTCCCTGAGTGGCAGCCTGGCATCCCACGTCTGGTCTACTGTGCCAGGCTTTCGTGGAGAAGCCCGAGCCAAGCGCTGAGAGTGGCTATCTTCCCAGAGGTGTGAGGATCTGGGAACAAGGCGGAGGTCCAGGACCAGTACTTTCGGCCCAAGCCCTCATCAGCTGCTTCTTGCCAGTTTGCCACTGGGCACCAAAGAGGAATTTGGAGCAGGGGGTACAAGCAAAAGCTTATTCTGAACTTTGTATGTGCTCCTTAAATCTGATTGGCAAACATTTCATAGCTGGGGACCCCACGTGTGCCCCTGCAAATGCTAACTGGTGTCCAATTGGGTCCCATGCTATTTCTGTCAAATGCGTCTTGTCTTAGTACTGCTTCTTTGTGAATCAGTTTTTCTGGGAAACATTCGCAATCATAGCCACATTTTGGTTGAAATAATAATTTTTTTTTAATTTGTGTTACATGAACTAACTGAACCAAGCAGAGTGAAAGACTCAAGATTTATTCAGTTCATAACTGCTTCCTGTTCTCACCTGTCAAAGTTCCTAAGAGATACTAAGGTGACTGAACCATAGAATGTCTTGTATAGTTTATAATCTAGTAGGCCAGGGATTGGAGAGGGGGGGGACAGAAAATAAATAGGAAAATAAATCAATATCTGAGCTCATTCTAATCATCATAAATGCCATGTAGATGCCAAAACAGGGTCACAGAATCATCCTGGGGTGGGGAGGAAGGGTGGTTTGAGAAGGTTTTTCGGAAAAGGTAACAGAGGTTATGGAATGAATGAGAAGCCACAGCCAGCCACATGAAGGTCCTGGGATGAGTGTATCGAGCAGGAGAGCTCGAAGTACTGGGAGAGGCCAGCATGGATGAAGTGTGGTGGGAGAAGGGGCAAGGAGAGAAGAATGAAGTCAGGGGCTCTAGGGCTCCCATGACATTGAGTGATGTCACGCTAAGTGGTGAGCAGAGCCACTGGGGGGCACCAAGCAAGGGAGGGGTGTGAGCTCATGCAGACTTTCTGAGGTTCACGTGGCTGTGGCTGCAGAAGGACGGTGGAAGGGGCCAGAAGGTTGTGGTGAAGCCAAGGGTTGTGGTGGCTTCCCTCAAGGACATCTCTGTCTAGGGACGAAGCAGGCACTGAAACCTACAACTCAAGTCAGGTGAGTTACATTTTGAACCAGAGCTTTACACTCAAGGCTGAGACCACAGCCAGTAAGAAAGTCATTCCAGCCGAGGATGTGGAGGGTTTTGGTGGAGTTGCCAAGAGGAACCAAGCCTGAGGCTTCAGCAGGACATCTGATACTTGGAGTCACTAGATTGCGTATTCTCAGATTATTTAACAGGAAAGAAAAAAAATTCTAGCTTTTCTAAATCTCTTCTTGAAGTAGGATGAATCCCTTTTCGTTTTGTCTCCCTCATGACCCCTAGCACAGAGCATGCATGGAACCGAACAAAACTAAGACAATGCGTGCCAGAAAGGCCCCAGAAGGAGAAGACAGTGGTAAGGATGATGGACAGGAAACCAGCCTTTGTCCTGCAGCAAGAACCTTATAATGCCGGTGGAGATCTTGAGGAGAGACAGAATCTTCTGCCAGTCAGTTCTGGGACACTGATCAGCTGTGCAGCACCCGTGTGAGCAGTCCCGCCCACGCTCATCCCCGCCACGGCGGAGGGCACAGAAACACAGAGGAGCCAGGAGAGGAAACACGTGTTCCACTCACGTGAGGTAGCGGAGCAACTGGGTCCAGGAGAGTGGCCGTTACCGTAGAGGAGGCTCCTCGTGCCAAAACCACATTTGTTTTAGGATTTCAGGGGGGAGTGCTCCTATGTAAAAATAACTCATTGCTGAAGGCGACAGGGTAACTGGGAGGCAGGTGGGAAGCATACACCACGGTGAAGAAACATGTCCCTTCATCACAAACCATTGAAGATGGGAGGACAGAAGACTGACGAGAACTGAAGGTGGTGAATGACTCAGGGGAGGAAACTCTCTGTGGTGACCTCTACGGGCTCACAGAGCCACCAGTATGGGATGCAGCCAGAGCTCAAACGTCCCTCGGAGAACTCCGGCCCTCACAAGGCCTCACGGGAGTGCACGCCGGGAGTTCCAGAAGAGCACCGAACATGTGGAGTGGAAAAGTACCGGTCTGGGACGGCCACTTCATGGTCCTCTCCCAGGTATTTCCTCAGCTAGCTGGTGCGCCCCACCCGCCACAGGGAAGGGGAGAGGCTGGAGATAAGCGTGCTCCAAGGTCCAAGGGCGTGGGCCAGAGCAGCAAAGCCCCAGCAGCTGACAGCATCTTGGGTGTCCTCTCACTTCCCTTCTGGAAGCCTCTCCTACCACCTAGACCTTCTCTATCTTGTCCCCTTCTTCCTCGCCTGGAGGCACCCAATGTTGCCATGATCCAAACCTCCTCCAGAACATTCTTTCAGAGCCCCCCTCTGCATCCCCACGCCCCACACCACAAAGGCATGCCGGTCCTACTGGAAAGGCAGCCTATTCAAAGTAGTTCACTCAGAGCCATGAAAAGTCCAGAGCAGCTCCACCTCCCCTGGGCTATTTACAATTTAAAACAGAACTCCAAAGCACACAGTGAGTCCCCGGGTCAGTGCCTCCACCCAGGTAAGACATCTGAATTCCCTTTGCGACTTTACAAAATACAGAATTTGTATTTCCACTCTACATTTAGGTAAACAGAATACCTAGGAAAGGGGGTGGGGTGGGGCTGGGAAGGTGCAGTTGTCAGCCTTTGGTTTAAGGGATTGTGATGCATGCCATGAGGCATTACCCAAAAGATAGTTTGGAGCTCCCAGATCCCTAAATCACAAGGTGTCAAAAATCAAAACAAGAATAAAAATATACCAAAAATCCATAAAGAATACAAACTTCTGTTTCTTCCTTCCTCACCCATCTCCTGGATCTCACTGCTCCTTCCTCAGCCCGCATGGGCCTGGAATCCATTTTTCAGTTCGGAAAGGGGAAAGTGGCGCAGGTAAAGGTGAAAGAAGGTGCATTACCGCTGCCCTTCAGAGCCATCGGCACCTGCACCTTTCTGCTCCTTCCTCCTCCCCAGAGATCGGCAGTAATTGGCTATAAATAAGTAGCAGCTATTAATAATTTCCTTACCAATTAGGATAATGTTTAATCTCTTACTGTCAACCAGAATGGTCTGTGAACAAAGGATTTCTGATTTATTATAGTCGTCACGGCCTTAGTGTTAGTTTCCAGCAAAGTATTTTCATTTCCCTTTCATTAGTGAAGTGCAGACTCTTCAGTTTCTTGGCAAACCTAAACTCAATCAATAGTCTTATTGTACTATTGTTCTCCAGCCTCTAAATCTTCTAAAACCCAACAAATTATGGTCCTGCCTATTAAGGGCCTTCATTAGTTTGCTGATAGGCATTCCCTATTTAAGGACATGATTTTGAACAAGCACACAGAAGTCACCAACCTCAAATGTAATTTTCACTGAGTTACTCCCTGAACCTGGTTGTGGCCCTCATCACATCTCAGAATAAATTAAAACCAGATTCCCCATCAAGGCTCTGTGCCATCAGCCCTCCCCTGCCTAACAGCCTTCTCATGCCCCCTTCCCCAGCGGATGTCTTCCTTTCCCTCTTCCTGGAATCCTCCTCTCCCTGGCTCTCTGGCAAGCTCTCGTCCATCCTTTAAGCTGGCAGCCTACACCTGCTTCCCTTTCTGCACTGTCACTAGCAGGGTGTGCACCTTCTTCCTCCCCTACCAGGGCTCAGGCATATCGTGCCAGAGTATCTGCACCTCCACATCTTAGACTTAGGACCCCTCAAGTGCCGCACATGGGGCTTGGTCAGACATGTAGCTTGGTTATCTCTGCATCTCCAGTGTCTTGCACAAAACCTACCCATAGTAAGTTGGCAGTAAATACTGGATGGAACTAAATGAATGTCCAAATGACAAAAGCCCTCTTGTAGCCCACTTAGCCAACACCGCCTTTCCCCTCCATCTGAAAACTGCATCCCTGCCATGAGGGCAGAGCTGTCATCCATTCTGCTCCCTGCTGTGTCCCCAGAAGAGATCCGGACCCGGCACATTGGAGTTGCTCAACAGACATCCGTTGACTATGCGAATCAGTTCCTCAAACTCACTGCTCAAAACCTACCACCCCCACCCAGCTTTCTCCATTCCCCACAGGACTGTCCCCCTCAGTAGCTCTCGTGCTGCCATATCCTCATGGCACGGCTAAGTCAGATGCGACGTGAGAAGCACGAGGCCCCCCAGTTCCATGCCTGGGAAAATCAGTCATTGCAGGAGCTTCATGCCCAAAAACAGATACAGTCTGCTTATCCATGGGATTACTGCTGAAGCAAGACCAGGGTGGGGGCCAGCACGAAAGCACCTTCTGTAAATCTCCATTCATCACACCATCTCATCTCAATCAGGAATTTTGCTGCAAATATACTGGTTTGGGGCGTAGGTAAATTCTTCCCAATGTGATGCAATCCAGAAACTGACCATGTATCTTTTTTAGCCCGGGTGCAAAAAAAAAGAAAGAAAGAAAAAATGAAGTCCATTGTGCAGACTTTATAGGTACCTATTAGTTATTATTACTAATCAGGTAACTGAGAAGGTAGAAGAACAGGGTATTCTGCTCCATTAAACATTGTGGTTGATAGAGAATTGCTGTTTACATCACTCATCCACCACTAAGTTTTCAAGAATTAGAACACAATGAAATAGATTTCACAGTGAAAATCTATTGAACAGGATCCAGTCTTTCTTTGATGGTTTCTGGATCTACACGGTTCCAGGATGAGCAGTGATACCTTTTCATGAAAGATATAGAAGTACTGCATTTAAAAACCCACTTGAAAGCATGCTGGTTGTGTTGGCTGGGCACACACCTCCCATCCACATGCTCTCAGTCAGCCTGTGCCCCAGTGCCCATCCTGTTCTGATTTCGTGTCAATGAACTCCAGTGACCCTTTGTAACTGGTCTGTTTGCTAATAAAACCAGCTACCGAACTACCCTTCCAGCCCTCCCACTCCCAGACTCCATCTCCCTGCAAATTCCAGTGGGAAATTCATTTTACTTTCTCTTAGTCTTCTAGTTCCCTTCCCCTCCCATTTACTTTTCTGAAGGTTAGAGCTATAACAGACTTTGGGTATACACAACAGGTCATAGCTTTTATTTTAAAAAGTGCTAAAGGGCCATTGCACCATAGGATAAAAGTAATAAAAAGCTTATGCTTAGAGCTTAGATTAATCCTTTTAAAAGCACCTGCATTTTGAGGGTTCTAATCAGCACACAGGTGAAAAAGATGATTTGACCATCTGTGTCTGGAGAGTAACTACACTAGAAGGTAAATCTAATCAGACCTTGTAGTTAGGCCTGGAGTCCATGATAAATGTATCACAGCATGTCTATCATGATATTTCTAGTAAGAGCATCAACAACAATAGTAATAATGTCTACCATTGGGTAAGAGATGTGTTGTTATCCCCATTTTACTGATGAGAAAACTGAGGCTCACACAGGTTGTATATTGGTGGGATTAAAAGCTAATAAGTAAAGTTGCTGATATTCAGACCCATCTGAGTGATGCCAAGGTTCACTCTCTAAGCTGTTCTGTTTCTCTGAGGTCATTTCCAACCTCATCTGTACATGTGCACGTGCCCATACACATGCCAATGTTAAAGGATATTGGTGGTGGTTTTGTGATTCCCCAGCATCCCTGCATTTGCGGAAATGCTCCGTCTTAAGAATAGATTTTGTGGGAGGCAAAGTCTAGAATGACCTGGTGCAGATGCTGAAAACACTGACTAGTACGCTTTCCAGGCAACATTGCTGTTAGGACTCAAGCACATGGCCTGGGCTGGGGCCATCCAGAGGCGGACTCAGGGCCAGTGAGCACTGACGGTGAGAAGCAGGGCCCACAAGAAGCCATCCCAGTCGCAGCCACAGAGGCATCCACATGTGGGTCCAGAATTCCAGGTGGGTGGGTAGAGGTGAGCTGGGGTCCTGGCAATACTCTTGGGTCCCCTCTGTCTTGTCTGCAGCTCTCCACTGAGCTCTGTAAACTCAGCTCACAAAAGCCCGATGAATACACCAAGCCAGGGCGAGCGTCTCAACACTGAGAGTGTCAGTGACTGTATGTGACATGGGCTGGAGGAGGAGGGGAGCGGACCCACCCACAAGCCTCTCCAGCCTCCCTCACGTACTCCCAAACTCCACACATGGCCACAAGTGGAAACAGAGCTGGACAGCCTTTCCAAGTAGACTGTTAGTCCACTTGGGCTGCTGTAACAAAATCTCACAGCCTGGGGGCTTCAACAGAAAACAGACATTTGTTTTCTCCCAGTTCTGGAGGCTACAAATCCAAGGCCAAGTATCAGCAGGACTGGTTTCTCCTGAGGCTTCTCCCGCCTTGTGGAGGACCGTCCTCTGGTCATGTCCTCAGATGGTCTTTCTTTGTGCCTTTCCATGTCCTCATCTCCTCTTCTTAGTAGGACACCAGTCAGATTGGATTAAAGCCCCCCATTATGGCCTTGTTTTAACTTTTACCTCTTTAGAGGCCCTGTCTGCAAATACAGTCATATTCTGAGCTACTGGGCATTAGGACTTCAACATATGGATTTGGAGAGGGGACACAATTCAGGTGTGGATAAAATGAGAGTTCCTGTGGCCAGGATTCTCACCTGGCCCTGGTTGATTAGCTCACTGCACACCTGTGGGCAATACATGGCTGTTGACTTTATATAAAGAGCTCCGCCCAGTGCTCTGGGTGCGACATGGTGGCACAGCTGCAAGGCTGCAGGAGAGCAGAGCGGAGGCTGGAGTGGTGGCAGCGCCAAGGACAGAGGCCCAGAGGATGGCTGTGTGGGATGGCTATGCAGAGAGGCCCAGGGGACAGCCTTGCAGACAGAGGGGCCCAGAGGCAGAGACCGGCTTGCTGCATGCAGACTTGCTCTGAGTGAATGGGATTTTAGTGACTGACCTGCCACCGTGAAAATAAAGTTGGGTATAACCCTTTCACCCCAAGAACATTTTGCTGTCAGTTTCTTTGGTCACATTGAATCCATAGCGAACTTGCCTGGAGCTGAAACCCATTGGCAAGACATCAGGCTAAAACAGTGTCAGGTCCCTTCATTTGTATTATACTTTAGGTACATGTTAAATATTAGTATACGTTAAGTGAGGATCTATTAATAAAACATTGACAGTGGTATTTCATTCATCACACCCTCACCCACTTGAGGAAACGGGAGGCACATCAGCCTACAGTCAGCACCCAGCACACAGCCTGGGTCAGCCCCCACAATGCTCCTCAACTCCCCTCGGACTGGCACCCAGCAGCAGGACCTGGTGTCTCAACAGGGTGATGGTCCAAAGCCCTAGCGGCCTGCTGCCAAAGGGAGGTGTTGGACGCAGGAACAGCCCCTCCTCCAGCATGCCTGGCTGCCCACCCCATGTGTCCCCCACTCCTCTCAGATGGCCTGGGACCTATGGGCTCAGACCCCACGTCCTCCGGCCTGAAGCCATCCTAAGGGCAGCAGCTACCTGGAGCCAGATGCTGTCTCCCTCCCCTGTAGAGACACACTCACCTGTCAGCAGGCCAGCCCCTCAGCCACCTGAGGTGTTTGCTTGCCACCTGAGCCTGGGCTTGAAGAGAAAGAAGTGATTACTCAAAGGGCTTTGCTTTAAAGTTAGGTGACACAATGAACGTGTTCAAGAAGGATCTAGGGGAGAGCTGGTAAAAGTTCCTTATGACTGGTTCTTAGCTGAGTCAATTACCATTTCCACAAGTCTGGTCTTTCTTCTTAGTGTAAAATGCAACACACAAATCCTCTCTTTCAAGCTAGGATGGTAGACACCATCTCATCTGCCAGAAAAACCACTCAAGGAGAACTGCAGACCCCTCCCTCCTGGGAACACCAATGCTCTCAGCAGCCGCCGCCCCACCCCCTGTCTTCTTGTAAATCAAGTGGCCTCTGGAGGGTTCTTCTGCAAGGAATCA
Source organism: Phataginus tricuspis (assembly GCA_029783875.1). Classification (NCBI taxonomy): domain Eukaryota; kingdom Metazoa; phylum Chordata; class Mammalia; order Pholidota; family Manidae; genus Phataginus; species Phataginus tricuspis. Next base: position 93,603,764 of record JAQQAC010008350.1, on the reverse strand, counting down.
GATGCTCCTTGAAGAAGTTGCCTGTGCCAGAGGCTGCTTCGGGACGGTGGGGGGAAGGCGGGAGTGAGTCTGTGCTTGACCTGGGGCAAGTCTCGGAAGGCTCTTTTCCCAGCAGTGACAGGGCAGCAACAGGATCTGCCCGGCCCCACAAGGAAGCTCTTCTAAGAAGCAAACGAGATGACATGTGGGAAAGCACCTGGGACCCGCATGAAGCACTTCAAATGTCTGTAGCCTCCCCTCTGCACCCACGCTTCTGCCCACTGGGGTCCTGCCTGTCCTGTGGCCCATCCTAGCCTGGGGGCGGGGGGGTGGCAGGGGCCTGGGGGCCTGGGCTGAGCGCAGAGAAGAGCCTGGCTCAGCTCTGTGTGGGAAGGGTCCTCGGGGCCGGAGCTAGCCTGCCCTGCAGGCACCGTGGTGGGTCACTTTCCTCCCTGGGCCAGAGGGGTGTAGCTGGGAACCCTGCCCAGATGTGCTATGATCCAAAGGGGCTTAGAGCCCTGGTGGGGGAGGGGATCGGGTGGGGGGATACCCTAATAGAACCCCAAACGGGTTGAGTCCGGCTTGCTGTCACTCTCTGGGTTTATTTGCATTGACTGATACATGCCACAGCTGTGGGGAGAATTTTGTTGAGGGAGGCGTTTGGAAGAGCATTGGTCTCAAGAACTGGATCTGAGCATCTGTGGAAAGAAGGCTGCAAGAGTTTCTACTTTTGGGTAGATAGGGTGAAGCTGGAGAAATGGACAACACACCAGAGACCACGTGTGTCTTAGTCCGTTTGGGCTGCTATAACAAAATACCTCAGACCGGGTGGCTTACAAACAACAGGGACTGTTTCTCCTGGTCAGGGAAGATGGGAGCCCAAGATCAGGGCGCCCACGTGGTCAGCTGAGAGCTCTCGTCTGGGCTGCAGACTTCTCACTGTGTCTTCGCTTGTCGAAAGGGGTGAGGGAGCTCTGAGCTCACTGGGGTCTCTTTGATAAAGGCTAACCTCACTCATGGAGGACATACCTGGTACAGCCTAATCACCTCCCAAAGCCTACCTCCTAACACCACCACGCCGGGCATTAGGATTTCAGCATGTGAATTTGGGGGCAGCACAAACATTCAGACCACAGCAATGCGTGACACAGATCTGGCGAGAAAACCATGTCACCCAAGGTCTCTGCTGCTCTGGTGCACCCTGGGCTCAGGGACACTTCCAGGTGACAGCCCTTTGCCCATAGCTGTCACCTGCAGCTAGAAAGCCCCTTTCTCTCTTAGATTTTAGTTAAGGCCTTCCTCAGATGTCCCCTCCTTCACAAAGCCTTTCCGGATGCCCCAAAGGTGAACCTCTGTGAGCCAGGCCCTTCTCCCCCGTGTACCTGGCTCCACCCCCCGAGAGGGCCAAGCACGAAGTCCAAGGACCCAGGTTCTGATTCCAATGAGCAACATGATCTTTTACAAGTTACTTTTTTTTTATTATTATGAGGATAAGAGTTCTTGCCAGACCTGCCTCTCAAAGTTTATGGTTGTGAAGCTCAGATTCATCATAAGCATGGAAATGCTTTGCTGGCTGTGACGCCCCAGCTGACTTGTGAGTTTTATTACACCTAGGCTGTGTCTTTCTTGAGGGCCAAGGGACACACAGGTCTTTGCTGACCTTTGCATTCCTCAGAACACTGAACACCTAACCTGTTCATAGTCGCAGGCGTCTTGTTGCCTCTCCAAGGCAGGTAGTAAGGAAGCCCTAAGTCTTCAGTCTAGAGTGCAAACCCTCAGAAGGCAGTGAGCCCCCTCGGCAGGTGGGCACTTGTGTACCTGTGTTACAGGCTGAGTGGTAGCCTTCAAATTCCTGTGTTGAAGTCCTAACCTCCTAAGACCTCAGAGTGTGACCTTGTTTGGAAAGGGTCATTGCAGGTGTGATCAGTTAGGAGGAGATCATACTTGAGAAGAGTGGGTCCTAATCCAATATGATTTGTATACTTATTAAAAAGGGGGGGGGAATTGGACACAGACACACACACAGGGGGAATGCCTTGGGGTGATGCATCTACAAGCAAAGGAACTCCAAAAATTGCCAGCAAACGTCCAGCAGCTGGGGGAGAGGCCTGGAGCAGATTGTCCCTTACAGCTTCAGGAGAGACCATCCCTGCCGACATGCGGGTCTTAGACTTCTAGCTTCCAGAATGCGATGGTCCAATTCTGTTGTTTCAGCAACTCAGTGTGGTACTTTGGCACACACTAGCAAACTAATACACCAGGCAAATCCCACCCTGGGATTCACCAGATTTGCCAGACAAGAGACTGGTGGCTCCATGAGGGCAAATCTGGAAAACGAATTATACAGATTGTCCCTCCAGAAGTCTGAGCTCTCCTGAAGAGCCCCCTCTACACCCCACAGGGTGTGTGTGTGTGTGTGTGTGTGTGTGTGTTTGTGTGCGCGCGCGCCTGGCGTCGGCAGGAGCAGGGGCAGGGAGGGGCACCTTGGGGCTGGGCAAGCACAGAGGCAAAGGGCTTCCCCTCCAGCCACCTCTCCACACACCCCGCCCCTGCCTCCCACGGGGCCATCAAGCCAAACTACTTTTTTTCACCTTCCCATCCGCCACCAGCAGAGAAAAGAGAATTGAGGAGAGAAGGAAAGAAAGACGAATCCTTCCCAGGTTCCTCCCCATTTCCTTTTCCTCTCATTCCTGCCACTGAAATCCAAAGCCAAAATTTAGCCTCGAGAACAGAGGTGAGCTGACATTTTCTTAGCAAGCGGTTCAGTTCTGGGTCATGCAGCAAAAAGTAGACTTCTGTCTTCTCCATCGGCTGAAAAAAAGGAAGAGTTGGCAACACAAGACCACAACAAAAAGAGCAGAAGATTACACTGCCCCTCCCACTGTGTGTGCCGCATCCCCGCCCGGATTAATATCTCCAAATGTACAACACCGTGTGGAATTCTGCTAGGCCTACAGCACAGCTCCAGAGACGGGAAGAGAACTTACTGAGGTGCGCACATTTTGAGGATCAGAGTGCCACTAGCCATGTGTCCTTGGCCTTTGAAATCTTGAGCCGAACGCAGACCCTACAGATGAGGAAAAAGCCACAAGCCTGGCCTGGAGGCTGATTCCTAAACAGACAGCCAGGCTCTCACCAGAACTCCTAGGCAAGGGCCCGCGAAAATTATGCAGCCTCATGTGCCAAGCAGTATCGCTCATGTGCCTGCATATTTTGGGCCTTCCCTCAGCCGAAGGAGACTGTTTGCATGGAACGACCTGGTGCCTCTGGGCCAGGGACAACTCTGTTTTTGAAAACATCGTTCCCTGTAATAGCTTGTGAAGAACTAAAAACCCAAAGTGGAATGCATCCAGGCGCCAGAAACACTCTCCTGCCACATTCCCCGGTCCGAGATGATTCTCGTCTGAAAGTATAGTCCCCTCAGCCTCTTTCTGAGGCAGGCGCCCAGCCCCAAAGCTGCTGTGGGTCAGACCTCCCCTTCCAGAACGCATGGCATGCTTCAGAGGACATCCCACCAGCAGGGGCAGGGGGTTGTTTGGTCATCCAGGGCACCTGCGGTTAGGGCGGTCCATTCTGCCCGGGGTGCAAACGCTGCCCCGGGAAGGGTACCGCTCCCTTTGGCTCTGTCACGAGGATGCAGAGGCATTGTTCTACCGGGGCCTGCGTCCCCGTGTGAGAGGAGAGGACATGGAGATGGGGGCCCAAGGTCAACCACCAGACCGAAGGATCCTTTGACCCCACATTCTTTCCATAACTCTAGAACATTTAGAATAAATTACAATTTCCTTAGAGAATCCGATCTAGTTGGTGCATATGAGTTGCTGTGGGTTACATGTGTTATCACCAGTTCATGGCCATGTGTCTAAACATAAACTGGGATGCCTCTTCTTTTCCCCTAAGAAATTAATAGGATGTTCTTGGAGGATCAGAGAGCTAGACAAGCCAGCCCACTGTGCACTGGGGGAATAATGTGGGTGGAATAGAGAGAGGAGTAGAAGCAAGATGTCTAAGACAAGAGAAAACCCAAAGGGATCAGCAGGTCCGTTACAGCAGAGTAAGGAGTCGCCCAGAGACGTGGGCTAGGAGCAAACGAACCCCCCGGACTTGACTCCTCAGCCAGCAGGGCCAAGCAGGGGGCAGCAAGGAAGAAAGACTTGATTCAGATCAAGTCCAGGGACCATCGGGACTGGTCCCCACCCTGGCCAGAGCTGTCCTCTGCCCCCATCACTGCCACAGAGGTTCCAGCCAGTGGCACCCCATGCCCTCACTGCACTATGGTTCTGGAAGACCTGCCTGAATGAGTGGCTATGAGTGACAAAGCAGGAGAAGTCACAGATGGCATCAGAGCAGGTGACCTGCTGGCTACTCCCAGGGCCACTTGCCACAGCAGGAAAGGCAGAGAACGAGCCGTCAGCTGGCCCTTGTCACCTCAGGCCTGACCCAGGAGGGCTATTGTATTTAGTAAACCAAGTGTTAAAATAATATCCAGGAGAAACTGGAACCCTCACACATGGCTGGTGGGGATGTGAAATGGTGCAGCCACTGGTTTAAAACAATTCAGCAGCTCATTAACTAAGCATAAAATTACCATAAATCACCAGATGACCCAGCAATTCCACTCTTGGGCATATACCCAAAAGAATTAAAAGCAGGTGTTCCAACAAAAATGTACAGGGTTGTTCATAGTAGCATTATTCACAATAGCGAAAAAGTGGAAATAACTGAAAAGTCCATCAGCACACAAATAGGTAAATGAAATGTGGTTTGTCTGCGCAAGGAATTTTGTTTGGCCACTAAAAGGAATGAAGGACCGACACAGGCTACAACCTGAGATGAACTGTGCGATCATGCTAGTGAAAGAAGCGAGACACAAAAGCCCGCATGTTGTGTGATTCCATTCTATGAAATGTCCAGAACAGGCAAATCCAGAGACAGAAAGCAGATCTGTAGTGGCCAGGGGCTTCGGGGTCAGAAATGGTGTGTTATCACTTGATAGGCACCGAGCTTCTGTTTGGGGCGAGAAAGAATTGTAGAGCTAGAATCGACCCAATGCCACCGATCAATACACTTTGAAATGGTTAAAATGAAAAAGTCTGTGTTGTGCATATTTTACAACAAGGAAAAAAGAAGTTATCCAGCAATTTTCTGACTTCGCAAAACTTGATTTACTAAAAACAAAGTTGATCCACAACAGATTAAACACTAAGTTTCAAGCTTTGAGTCATTCTGTGATGTCAGATTTGCCTCCCCAGGACACAACATCTCATTTTCAGGCTCCGCTCCAGAAAGACTGGTGCCAAAGCCAAAGGACAATCCTTGTTGAGTTGGGTCCCAGTGGCCCCCTGCCACGCAGCGGGATCCCTTACCTGGCTGGGCCCACACATGAGGACTTTCCCTCATCCTCACATCTGCACTGGGAGAGAGATCGGCTGTAGTTCTTTCTCCCCTGCAGGAGAAGAAACTGAGACTCAGGGTATTGACTTGTCAAAAGTCACATAGCCTCTGGTCCAGCGTTCCCCACCCCGACAAGCACCTTGCTGCCTCCTTACAGGGCATCTCAGTCCCCAAGCCTTGAATCCCTGGCAGATAACCTCTGCTCGTAGCATGTAACACTCCACCCAAGCTCAGTGGTGACATCAAACGAACTTGTGCTATTCTGTCTCCAGACCTGCCCAGAGCAAGGCCGCCAGCCCACCCAAAGGCCGTGGGGGGGAGTGAGGAAAGGAAGCATAGCTCTGGGCCTGAAAACCAATACTAGGGATTGCTCTTGTTTTTTCTGTCCACAAAAATCAGTCACTTGCAAGTAGTGATTCTCATCTCACTACGCTGATGGACAGTGACTGTAATAGGGTTGGTGGGGGGGACCTGATGAAGGGGGTAGTTTAATCATCACAATATTGCTCATGTAATTGTAGGTTAATGATACTAAAATAAAATAAATTGTAAAAAAAATAAAATAAAATAAATAAACACATTCTATATTCTAAAAAAAAAAAAAAAAAATCAGTCACTTGGCCATGTTCTTTCAAAACTTCTCAGGGACCCAAACACTCTTAGACTGAACCATGTGACACCTGTGTGTGCTAGCACAGCAGGTAGAATTTTGTCCTCCAAAAAGGTATGTAAAAGTCCTAACCTCAGACCCTGTGAGTGTGACCTTATTTGGAAATAGGCTCTTTGTAGATGCCAGGGAGTTAAAGTGGGGCCACACTGGATTAAGGTAGGCCCTACCCAACGCCTGGTGCCCTTACCGGAAGGATGTCTGGATGCAGACACACTGGGAAGAAGGCAGTGATGACAGAGGCAGAGATTGGAGTGATGCCGACTATTAGCTAAGGAACTCCAAAGACGGCAGCCAACAGAGGCTGGGAAGAGGCAGGGAAGGATCCTTCCCTAGAACCCTTGTCAAGAGCGTGGCCCTGCTGACACTTTGGTTTTGGACTTATAACCTCTAGAGCTATGAGAGAATAAGCACCCATTGTCTTACCAGCAATGAGTGACAGCTTGTCACAGCAGCCCTAGGAAATCAATACAGCACAGAAAACGTGGTTGAACAGCAGCTGTTTCATATGGCTCCACCTACTGGGTGTGCCTACTCTGGGTCACTCCGACTACAGCTGTCCACGAGGTGCTAAGGGACCTGGGGGCAGGAGGCGAGCAGGCGGTGGCTGGCTGGGCCCTGGCCTCGGCTGTCAGCAGCAGGCACCACCTCAGCACCCTGGCCTCACAGGGATAGTTACTGGCTCCTCACTGAGTCCTGGCACCTTTTGTCTTTTCTTCCTCCCTTCTTCCCGCCCTAGTCAAGAATGCAGCCACAGGCAACATAGCTGGGCTCCTATAAGCCTTTGCGGATGCTAAAATTTGAATTCATGTCATTTTCATGTGTCCCAAAATATTACTCTTTAAAACATTTCCCCAAGCATTAAAAATGTAAAAAACCATTCTTAGCAGGCCAGGTGCATACAAAAAGAGGCTGCAGGCTAGATTTGGCCTGTGGGCTATAGTTTGCTGACCCCTGTCCTAGGCAATCTCTTTGGGTCCCTGTGGCTGAAAATGTCAAGCATAGATGATAACACAAATTCCATCACCAGCTCCCCTGCTCTGCATTTTAAATACTTCCGTCTATGTCCACTTGATGACGATGTTTAGTGTGTGGTTTTCAAAGTAACATATTGTAAATACAAGTTGTTATTCCCCTCCCTATGTGACACCTATTCCACTCTCTGGTCCCCATCTCAGCTAATGGTGTCACCGTTCACTGTGAGGCCAAACATCTGTAGTCATTCTTGACTTTTCTCTTTTCCTCAAACACCATACCTAATTCACCCTCAAAATCTATCAACCTTCAGAATACACCCAGATCTGACCGTTTTTCCCTCCCGCCTGTGCTCTCATCCTTGCCGAAGCTGGCAGCAGCCTCCCAGCCTGTCTCTGGGATCTTCCACCATTTATTCTCCACAAGGCGGCCAAGAAGACCCTTTTAAGTCTGATCATACCCTGCCCCCACACCAATCCCACCTCCAATCCTCTGTATGCTCCCTATCACCCCTAGAATAAAATCCAATGTCTGCAAATCAAAGCCACAATGAGAAACTCACCTCACACTCATTAGGACAGCTGTTATCAAAAAATTATAAAATCGTAAGTTTGGGAGAGCACGAGAAGACATTGGGACCCTTGGGCCCTGGTGGTGGGAAGGTAGAATGGTGCAGCTCCTATGGAAAGTATCACAGGGGTTCCTAAAATAGGTTTGAAGAAGAATTACCATATGATCTAGCAATTCCACTTCTGGGTACGTACCCCAAAGATTTGAAAGCAGGGATATTTATATAGGGAGAAATATACAGATGTTTATGCACCCATGTTCACAGCAGCATTATTCACATAAGTCAAGAGAGGGAAGCAACCCAAGTGTCCATCAGCAGATGAATTAATAAACAAAATATGATATAAACATATAATGGAATATTACTCAGCCTGTCAAAGGAGTAAAATTCTGACACATGCCACAACATCGATGAATCTTGAGGACATGATGTTGAGCAAAAGAAGCCACACACAACAGGACAACTACTGCATGATTCCACATATATGAGGCACCAAGAGCTGTCAAATCCATAGAGACAGAAAGTAGGAGGGTGGTTCCAAGGGACTAGAGAGAGGGAGCTGGGAATTGTTTAATGGGGACAGAGTTTCAGTTTTGTAAGACAAAGGGTTCTGGAGGTTGGTTGCACAACCACGTGAATGTACTTAACACTATTGGCCTGTACACTTTAAAATGGTTCAGATGGTAAATTTTATGGAACTTATCCTTTACCACGATTTTTTTAAAAAATCCAACTCCTCCCATGTTCTCTGCACACCAACGTGATCTAGCCAGACCCCATCTCTAAGCTCATTTCCCACCACCCTCCCTATCCCCCCGCTGCTCTACCTATTCTGGCCTTCCAGCTGACCCTCTTCCTCCCACCTGGAATGTTGTGCTCCGGGTGGGAGGAAGAGTGTTCATGCCGTACCCCCCCCCCCCCAACGCCACTGCACAGGCCTCTGCCCAGGGGGACCTCCCCTAGCCCTTTCTATAATGGCAGCCTCCTGCGTTTTATTTCTCTCTATGGTTCTTCCCACACTTGACATTATATTACAAAGGCAATTGTTTGCCTGTTTATTGCTTCTCTCTCCTTTGCAAGGATGGAGCTTTTCTGCTTTGCTCGCCACTCTATCTCCAGTTCCAGGCACACAGTAGGTGCTTAATAAATACGGTATCTGTGGACTGACTTCCTGAGAGAATGAATTTGAGTCCTACAATGCAGCCTGGCATCAAAAGACAAGGGCGGGGTCCTCCAGGACGTTGCATCACCCACTTACTGCCCAATAAATGCAATTTTCTCCATGGACAATGGAGTCCCTTAAGATGCCTCAAAGACTGAGATGGTATATAAAGGAATCCTGTTTGTCAAATACTGTGAGCCCTTAGAGAAAATAATGATGAAATACATAATAACTGGCATACAGCAATGCTCAATGTTTGTAGAATAAAGATCTTTGTACTGGCATGAGGTGTAATTCAAACATAAGCTATTTTTCCTTTTTCTCCAACCACAAGGGAGGCTACTGGTCCAGGGTCAGGGCACCTGGACTCTAGCACAAGTGCCACCATTCATCTGCTGTGTGGCTTTGGACAAGCTCTTTCCCTCTCTGGGCCTCAGTTTCTCTCTGGTCCTGTAAAAGACTGATGTGCCATTGGTCCTTTCTTACTTGAACATTCTAGCAACTTTGAAAAGTTGTGGCCCATCCTCTCTTCAAGATTTTTGAGATTTTAAGCTCATGTCAAACTGTTAATTAATCAGATTCCTTTTTAATTCTTCCATCAGTAGGCAATGCGGTAGCAGTAGATAAACAACTCTACCCAGGAGTAAAACCACAGTGATTCATGACTTGTTAAACCTAAATTCAACAGGGGAGGGAGGGAAGACAGAAGAAGAGGGAAATTAACCGATTCTTAGAAAAAGAATTTCAACTCAAAACTGCATTATTCATGGTAACATCATTCACCATAACAAGCTGCTGTGTTTTTCATGAGAGTGTAAATGTAATTCCTCAGGCACTTAGATGATGTTAGAATGACGGTGTCCCATCCTGTCAATAAAAATGGAATAAACTCCATCCTTAGGGAGGCCAAGAGTGGGTCTCAAGGGAAGGGCACAGAGCAGGAAACCGGAGAGCAGTTCCTGGGACTGGAGCATAAAGGGCCCAGACTCCGGAGGGCGCCTCTGAGCCCTCCCCGCAAGCTCCCAGCTTACTTGCCACCCACTGAGGTGACACAGGGGGCAGAAAGGGCCAGCCCACAGCACCCCACGCTCAGAGGCTGGGCGGAGGGCAGCAGGGACTTTCAGAGCATGGCGATAGCAAACTGACCAGGTAGAACCTGGGGACTCTAAAGAGTTCATATGCTTTCTCAAAGAAGAGCCCGAAGGCACTTAGACCAAAAATAGATGAGTGAGTGAAGAGAGAGAGAGAGAGTGAGTGTATGTGTTTGTGTGTGCGCATGTGTGTGAGATTCTGGGAATTTGTGAAGATAAGCTGTGGCTCTCCCCAGTTCTAATCCTCTCACCCCATCCCATGTTCTTAGGGGTCTGAGTGTGTCGGGCAGAGTGTGAGGAGGGTCCTCCAGAAGCTGACCTACATGGACCAAGCAACTCAGGTGAGTACCTGAAAGGAAGGGAAAGTTAGGCGGACAAGAGTAGCCACGCCTAAAACAAATTAATAACTGCTATCATCAAACGGGAGGGGCCACAATATTTACAGTCTACTCTGATCCCTGTGACCAGACTTTATCCCCATGGGATGTAGCTGGAGAAACTACAAGTGGAAATGCAAGTTGTTTTCACCCAAAATATTACCAGTCCCAGCAGCTCAGGGGCCTACCACTGCCACCCCCACCCCCACCTGTCACTCTTGCATAGGCAGCACATGGCCTCAGTTTTCTGAGAGCCTCAGAGGATGCAGAATCACTCTGGCCCTCTCAGAGTTTCTTAGCACTTTGGCACAACAAGCGGAAATAGCAATGGTAGCCTGAGGAAGTGGCAACGACCTGCAGGAGGCAACTTTCATTGAAGGTAAATAAAGATGAGATGATTGCACACAGTTGCACAGATAGCAGAGGCCTCTCCTTGAATGAGACTGAGGCCTACCAGGGTAAGAGAAGAAGACTATAGCAGATCACTGGGCAATAGTGGACAGGTTATGTTCCTGAATCCATGTGGCGTACCATCTGGGCATGCCCAGAAATAACTGAAGTTGCCATATTCAAGACAACCAGACATACAAGAAAGCATGATACCACGACAGAGGGCCAAAAGAAACACTCACAAAGATTTTAGATAAATTTGAGTTACTAGACACAGACTGAAACAATTCTGGGTACAAAACAATTCTGACATAATCAATGAGTTTGAAAATTTTAGCAAGGAACTGGAAACTATAAAAGGGTCACAGTTCATATAAAAAAGAACTCAAAAGGAGGTCCAGATGTGGAAAATACAATAGCTAATATTAAGGACACAGAGAATGGTTTTAACCACACTTTAGACCTAGCTGATGAGAGAATTTGTATGCCAAAACTAAAGCAGAAGAAACTATGAAGGTTATAGCATAAGGAGACAAAAAGATGAAAAAGACAGAAGAGAGGGTAAGAGAATATACAATGAGTAGACTTAATATACATTTAATTATCGGAAGTATACATTTACGTATCAGGAGTACAAAGGTAGAAAGTCACAGAAAAAAATTTGAATATACAGATGGATAATTATCCAGAACTGATGAGAAACATTCATCCACAGAATCAAGAAGACCAATGAATCCCAAGCATGGCAATGAAAAAGAAGTCCTTATTTTCAGAAAAGGGAAAGAAAGGAAGGAAGGTGGAAAGGAAAGAAGGAGGGAAGGAGGGAGAGAAAATCTTAAAGCAACATGAGAAAAAAAGATTGCCTTTAAAGAAGCCATAGATTCAGTCAACTGACTTCTCAAAAGCCACTACAGAAGGTGTTATTTAATGATGTCTTCAATTTGCCAAAAGAAAAACCTAGATCCTTTGCCCATGGAAAATATCCTTCAAAAATGAAAGTGAAATACACACATTTTGGGACAAGTTCAAAACCTTATCAGGATCAGGACTGAGATGATGGATTTGGAAGACCACCCAGTGAACCAGTGTCCCAGACTAAGGCAAGTTTTCCCCAGAATAGGAAGAGGAAGAGGACCAAAGGGGAGCAGTGCCCTTAGATGTTGGTGGGTCCCAGTGACAAGGGCCCTACACCCCATTCCAGGCCAAGTGCTGTGCAAACCTCCTGTGGCATCTGGCATCCGCTTTTACCTAAGCACATTCACAACCAGCAGATCAGCATCTAAAAAGAAAAAGAAAATAACCCTAGATAGAAGTTTAGAAATGCAAGAAGGAAGGAGAATTAAAGAATGTGAAAAATGTGACTGGATTTTCATCAAATCCGAAGTGTATTTGGAACTACCTAAGTAAGCTTCGGCTCCAAGGCGTACAAGAAACTGACTTCGAGGAGCCTTGACAAGCGGCGCTCCTCCTGGACAGCTGAAGCTGAGCCCTTGACGTCCACATGGCAACTGATCAGGAGAGACATGTCATAGCCAGTAAGGCTCAGAGAAAGCAAACTGGGTTTCCAGATATGGGCCTAAAAAGTCACAAGGACATTTGCGTTTGTTTTCAACAGAACCAATTCTTTCATGACAGGTGTGCCCCAGGGTGAGAAACCTCAGCGATGTGTTTATTCAACGTTGGTTAATAATCACCTAATCTCCTAGAAATTATTGAAGAAACCATACCCAAGGTGGGGGAAAAAAATCTGTAAGTTCAAGCAGTGGAAGATAACATTGGCTTGGAGCGGGGAGTGCCCCAGATGGAGAGGACATATGCATTTTGGAGGGAAACATAGTTCAAATGTATAAGAAGTCTGGGGAGGAGGTGGATCAAGGATTACTCAAAAAATCTAGCTTGAGAGATTTGGGGTCACTTTTACTGAAATAAGAAAGACACAGAAGAAAGTGTTTTTAAATTTGTTGGGGTGGAGGCGAGAGTAGGGAGTATGCAGTCAAGATTTCCGTGTTGGACTTTCAAATCCATGACACCTGTGAGGCCTCCAAGTGGACATGTTCTGCAACTGGAGCTCAGAGACGGAGGTTTGGGCTACAGATATAAAGATTGGAATTATAAGTATATTACAGATGGTATTTAAAGGCACTGTTATGGATGAGATCATCTAACAAAAGTGTGTGATTTTAAAATATGGATAATTAAAAAGAAGAAAATAAAAATCATCCATAATCTATCAACAGGGATTATAATTTATAATTATATGTTTGCACCTTCTAGATTTGACTTATCCTCATGTGTACATCAGAGGGCTGGCTGACGTGACTGAGATGGGAAACCTACCTGCAGTTTCCTTGTATCCTTGGCCCTGTCTTCGATTCCCTCCAACCTGTAGCGGTCACAGCCGAGCCATTTGATTCCCGATGCCTCTGTGAAGGGATGGGACACCAGAATACCTTCTCATTTTTGAGTTTCCAAGGGACATGGGGCAGACTGAGATGATGGATTTGGAAGACCACCCAGTGAACCAGTGTCCCAGACTAAGGCAAGTTTTCCCCAGAATAGGAAGAGAAAGAGGACCAAAGGGGAGCAGTGGCCTTAGATGTTGGTGGGTCCCAGTGACCAGGGCCCTACACCCCATTCCAGGCCAAGTGCTGCGCAAACCTCCTTGTGGCGTCTGGAACAGTGGCATCCTGGGCCCCTGCCCAGGTAGCACTTAACAAGGAGGGACCAGACCCCAAGGAGGAAGACCGCCAGGTGAAGGGGCCTCGGCCCCCACTGTGGGGCAGGAGCAGTTGCAGGATCCTGTGCACCCAGGTGTGGACAGGAGACACAGAGCTGAGGGACGGCACAGGGCTTCCAGCAAGGGGGATCCTTGGCAACCTGTGTGGGCCAAGACCATGGACTTCTCCATGGACCCCCACACATGTCACACTGGCACTTCAAAGCCCCCTGTGACATACATCACCCCAGACAAAACATGGGAACCCTAGAATGACATGGAAAAATGGGAGCTGAAAATAGTTCAATCTAGCTAGGGAAGAATAAAATGAGTTATATTTGTGATGTATAAATAAACCACTGGAGATGCACTTCAAAGAAAGGTTGGAGATTCCCCCAGAGTAGGCAGAGGCGGAAGTGGAGGAGACGCCTCCCATCGCTGCTGGCAGCACAGCCGGTGGGGCTGCGGAGGGGCCGGGGGGTGGGGCAGAGGCAGGGGGAGGGAAACGCCCCCCTCAGCGCCTGCTGCCCGGAGGGCCAGCTTGGAGAGAACACCCGCTGGGCCCCCTTCCCTCGCCTCTGGCACGGGCCTGGCTCTGCAGTAAGCACCCAATCAGTGTTTGTAGAATGACTGAATGTTAGGAACACGATAAACATTCGGTGAACAAACACACACACATGATATGTATGATATACATAGCTTAGTAAAACAACAGAACACTATGGGGGAACAAAACAGAAGAGAATTTTAAAACTTTATCTAAATCCCACCATCCCATGAAATCAGAGCATTGAATGTTTTGCTGTTCCCTCTTGTCCTTGTTCTGGATAAAGGTAGAGTCAGAACATCTAGCCTGAAAAGGCTTTTCTTCTCTGGCAATCAGCATTTGCAACTACAGCCAGGCCAGCACCGGAGAGGGGCGGCGTCTGGTGGCTCTGCTATGCAGCAGGGTCGCCTGCTCCGCCCCAGAGGCCCTGAGGGGCCACATGGCCTCCACCTGAGCAGCCGTGGGGCTAGGCCCTGACAGGAGCGCCACCATCCCTACGTCAGCAGGGTGAGCTCCTGTTCCCCATCTGAACAGATGATCTTAGAGATGCTCTTCAGCTTTAATGTTTGATGATTCCGAGCTTCTTTCATCGAAGTGACAGATTGTCATGCACTGGTTCCACACACGTGTGTCAGCAGTGACACCGACACGTGAGGAAGTCTGGATCTCCCTGGGACAGAAACCCAGCTTTAGTAAAGGTCTCCTGTTCTCCTGCACTGAGCCAGGCATTTGCTTGCAGTCCCCGCCTGCTGGGCCTTCCAAAAGGAGGAAAAACACCTGGCAGAGGGGCAGCCGGGGAGAGACGGGGGAGCAGCCAGCGCGTCTCCTTCCCTCTGCAGCAGCGCCAGGGCCTCCCCTCCGGACTGGCTCTCTGTGGCTCCAGCTCCCCGGGTCAGGTGCAGGATGCCAGCTGGCAAGGGTGACCCCAGCCTGGGGCCAGGAGCTTTGCCTCTCTTTGTCTCTGCAGCCAAAGTTGGTTGTGGCATCTGCTGCTGCTAATCTCTGAGTTGTTAGTCCCCTATTTGTGGTCTCAGTTTTCCCCTTCAGTTCCCTGCACCATCTTCTCTCTGTTCAAACACTTTGCCGGTGCTCTACTTTCCTGATCAGACCTGGACAGGACGCAGCACTGCGCCACTCCTAGAGGATGCAGGCAGACACATCTACTCTACCCCCCAAGCCCCGCTGGACAGGTGACCAGGTGCTTACGAGCAGCCTTACATAGGGTGACCAATCCGTGCCCGTTTGCCCAGGACTTTCCAAGTCTTAAATCTGAAAATCCCGCAGCCCAGAAAAGCCCTCAGTCCTGAGCAAACTGAGATGACTGGTTACCCTATACCTCAACAAGATAATGCTGAGGAGTGTAAAAAAAACTCTCCTCAGAATGAATAAGAGAGGGTCAGAAACTGTCAGGCTCCTGGTTCTTGGTATCATGACCAGAGCTGAACTCAGGCTGGCCTCATGTGCTGTGTGACCCTGGGGAGTCCCTCAAGCTCTCTGGGCCCAGTTCTAGTGCAGCGAAAAGTGAGACCTCTGATGTTACATCTCAGCAGCTCCCCGGAGTTACTAGGAGCGTCAAAGGAGGGAAGTCTCAGAAAGGAGCTGGGAAGGCAAGGAGGGCCACCCTGAGGCATGACCGACGTCGCCTACTGCTCTCTTACAGGGACAGAAAGAGCATCAGTTGGGCCCCCACGATTAAACAAAGGATAAGTACCTCATGTTCCCGCGATATGAATTCACAGGGGCAGCCGAGCGGAAGCCCAACAGCAATTCCTCTTCTTGGGACTGCACTTTGGGGACCCACGGCGCTCCTTGGGGGAACCCCTCTCCAGACCTTGCCCCCCTGCTGGCTTCTCCTGCCAGGAGCTGTGGGCCTGTGAGCAACTGTTCCTGGCCTCTCCCATGGGATTCCCAGCGCCTCTGAGCATGGCAGCTCCTCATTAGAGAGAGGCCGGAGGGAAGGCGCTGGTTCCGGGGAAGTGGTTGCCCGCTGGCCTCCACCCCCTGCCCCAAGGAGGGTGGAGAGTAATCTCATCTCCATATCACATAGTGAAATTTTGTGGGAAAGGAGGATTGAGTGGCATTTAGTAGCCCACTGGCAGGTGACCACACTGCCTTCTGGAAAACAAAGGACTTTTGTACGTGGTCTCTTCCTGTGTAACATCATAACTGCCTGGTGAACACCCAGCTCCACGGAAAGGAAGAAGATACTTGTGCTGTGGCTAGAGCAGGGCCCCAAATGCATTAAGACTCTTCATGGGGGAGTTCAGTCTGCCACATCTGTATTATGGGGTACTGGGCACTCTCAGATCTCTAAGCAGTAAAAATAATAATCTTCCCACTCGGGAGACCCAAATCCAAGGGAAGTCATAAAGCTTTGTCTTCCCTGGTCTGAGCATCAGGACCTATTTCTGAAGCATATTCTGTCGTCCTCCGAGCCCTGCTTCTGGAGTCATCCTGTGTCCAGAGCCACCGGCACCTGTAGCCACCTTGGCCCCTGAACATACCCAGCCACATCAGGCCTGGGTCTGTGCTTCTCACTGGGTCCACCTGACTCAGCAACATTTATTGGCTTCCACTATGTGCATTTTCACAAATGTTACCTTTCTAAATTTGCGTGTCCCATAGAATAAAGATTACTCTCTTCCCTCAATAGATGCCTGTGGGAGGCTGAATATGGCCCCCAAAGATGTCTACACCCCAATCCCAGCAACCTGCCAATGTTACTTTATATGGCCAAGGAGACTCTGCTTGTATGATTAATTCAAAGGTTTCAAAATCAAGCTAGGACCCTGGATTATCCGGGGGGCCCTTAATGCAATCACAAATGTTCTTGTAAGAGGGAGGCAGGGGAAGATTTGACAGAAAAGGTAATGTGACCACAGAAGCAAGATGCTCTGCTGCTGGCTTTGAAGATGGAAGAACAAAGAAATGCAAGAATATGGCATTAGAAGCTAGAGAAGGCAAAGAAACAGACTCCCCTACAGTCCTGCTAACGTGATTTCTGCCAGAGGAGTCAATTCCCAAATTCTAACCTCTGAATTAAAGAATAAACGTGTATCGTTTGAAGCCAGCAAGCTTGTGATAGTACAGTTGGCCTTGAATAGCACAGGGTTTTGGGGCGCCAACCCCCCACGCAGTTGAAAACCCAGGTGTAACTATTGACTCTCCCAAAACTTACCCACTAATAGCCCACTATTGACCAAAAGCCTTACCAATAACTTAAACAGCCGATTAACACATATTTTGTGTGTTATATGTATTATATCCTGTATTCTTACAATAAAGTAAGCTAGAGGAAAGAAAATGTTTTTTCAGATCATCGCAAATCTCCAAAAAATTTTCCAGTATATTTATTGAAAAACATCTGCATACATTCAAACCCATGTTGTTAAAGGGTCAACCATATATTGCAGCTGCAATAGGAAACTAATAAGTAAACAGAGAGATTTCCTGTTGCTACAAGCCACTCAGCAGGTAAGCGGAGCTGGAATTCACACTCTGGCCTTTTCTAAGCCTCCCAGTCTTTCTGTCACACCACGTTGCTTCTGAGACTGCAGTAGCTCCAGGTGTAATAATTAGGAAAAAATTAGGTAAACATTGTATTTGTGCTTCTGTGCATGCTTGTGTGTGTGTGTGTGTGTTAGCAGGAGGAGAGAGAAGCATGAGAAAGAGAATATGTCATTGAATTACATTTATTCCTTAAACTATCCATTGGAATATTGAGAAGCACTACATGAAAACCTGATGAAATAAAAACAATGTGAACAGTGTAGACAGAATCCAGGACTCTGATGCCAAAGGTCTTGAAGTTCAATAGATGCCTTTCCTAAAGAAGACCTGAAGGCTAGCACATCAGTATTAGATGCTCACTTTTGTGCCAGAGCCCATTCTTGAGACCTTATTCACCCAGCACCCTTTCATTTTCAGATCCTCTGAAAACCCTAGAATGGTAGACTGCAATAGAATCTCATTTAACCTAACAAAAAATCTGAGGTTCAGAGAGGTTAAGGAATGGGTCAAGTGCTACTGGTCACAGAATCTGGAGGGTCATCACTTGCTGAAGGGTTAAAGGAAGCATCTCTGACTTTCTTAAAGCTCTTGTTGGAAGAACTGCAAGTATCTGTCATTTCTCATCTTCTGATAAAGCAATTTATTGAGAAAGTCTGTCTGTTGCTGAGCTAGTCAAAGCTTTTTACATATGAGAACTCTACTAGACCATACTCCCTTTGCTAGAGAAATTTTTAACTCCCCTAGCTTTAGTAATCTATATGTTTATGATAATTACATGTCTGATTAGATGCATACTGCCCAGACACAGTGCCACAGTATTAACCAAAAGATGACAGCAGGTCAAAGCGTAATGTTATGGAGCTTTCATTTCTATTTTTAGCACCTGTAACTTGGCCAACACACCATGTAACAAACACTGGGAAATGTAAGTTGGGAAGATCTAATTGATTAAACTCCCTCATTCTTTTCGAAGTCTCCCCTGCAAAACTCATTAAATCCCCTTATCAGTTCTTATAAGGACAACAGAAGGAAATAAGCATTTTCTAAGCCCTTAATCCTATTCCTACCTAACCTCCCTCACTGTGCCAGGCTTCTGGTTTCTTCAGCTCACTCTCCAACCCTGATTTAAAAGCCACCAACACCTCCGTTGTTGCCAGGAATTTTCTGTGGCTGGGACCCACTGGCTTGTTTTAATTGGGATTGGATTGGGTTGGGGAGGCTGTCTGAAGCCCACCTTGGAGTACCAGCGTGGAATCAAGGTAAAAAGTTATTAATGGCACAGGCGGTCATCCTCCACTGAGAGAGGGTCCTCCCAATATCACTGCACTGCTCAGTTCGCGGAAACACGGCAAGATGAGCTGGTGGGATCTTTGCTCGGGCTTGCACCTTTCACTTGGCAAATCCTCATAGATGCCATCACATGCCATACAAGAAGGCAGGAGTTTAAGTAGCATGGCCAAGGAAATCTGGAGCCATCCATAAATTCTAATTCCCTGAACCAGGGGACTTTGCTGAGGGAAATATGCTGATTTTATTGATGACATCAAAACTGGCAGGGAACTCTGAGGCTAGGATGCCGTGGGAGTTCCTACAGGCCAGAGAAGTCACCAGTTCCTTTAACACGCCCCTGGTGTCCCTTCACAGTTGACAGTTTGACAGCATTAGACATCATCTTCTACAACTACTACATCCTTTCCTTTCTGTTTCAAGTCATTCTCCCGGGAAACTGATCAAATTCTGAACAAATTTTTTAAACCCAGCTAAATACAGAGCTTCCCAGGTTTGCTTTGAGTAATCCACTGGACTGATGGTAACTTCTTTAAAATTCAGCAGCTACTCTATTTGGTTAAATCCAACAAGCAGTTCCTGAATGGTGCTACGGTCAGGATCTGATGAGCCAGGAGTCTGCTGACTGTCTCTGACCTCATGGAGCTCCTACTCTAGCCGGGAAGACAAGTTTAAATAGGGAATCACCAGTGTGTCCAGCTTTACAGAGTGCACTATAAATAGCAAGGGGATTAAAGCTAATCTAATGGGCCAGCTGTCGCTACCGCTGGAGCAAATTGAAGCCAGAAAGAAAACCCAAAGAAAGTGCAGGAAATGTGCCTAGAAAAAAAATAATAATAGCATGGTGGCCACACACAATGGTGACCAAGTGTTTTTCCAAGTTCCAGTGAAGCATCCATTCATTTTTATTTTGTGAGATTGAAGCAGTAATAGCTGGGTGTACAATGAATTTCCTGTAGATCAATACGAAGCTGGAAGGAGTTGATAGACTTCAGGCAGTGATTTGGGCTATTAACCCAAGCCAGTCATTCATCAACTCTCAGGAAGTTTTCTGTGCCAAAGTCATTATTATTATTATAAACTAAGCCCCAAGCCCCAAACGGGTGTAGAGCCACTTTTCTCTCCAGGATGCTCAGTGTCTGAGTCAGCCAGGGAGACTGAATCATTTCCTAAATTCTCTTCTGGTTTGTGGGGGGTTTGGCTTCACACAGTGCATTGCTCCTGTGGGAACCCAGCCAAGAGCTCTTCTGAGAGGTAACCATCACTCTTGCCTTTTTTTCTGAGGTTTGGAGTGGCTATGGCAGGCTGCTGGTTGTCCCCCCAATTTCTGTCCTTCCATCCTCCTTTAGTATAACAGTTTAGCTGGCAACATGCTGTCAGCTAGAGACTACATTTGCCAGCCCCCCTTGCAGGAGATGTGGTCATGTGACTAGGTAATGTTAGCTCAATGATGGGGTCACATCTTATTCCTGTCAAACACTTGGAAGTATAGTCCCCTCTCCACTGCTAGGCGGCTATGGCAAGAACTGGAGCAGTCTCCTCAGACACAGAGATGGAAAGTGCCTATAGAGGGTGCAGAGCTGATCTGACAGCCTTGAACGGCTGACCTCCAAGCTGTTACATGGGAAAGAGCTTCCACCTTGGTAAGTCACACTACTTTGGAATGTCTTTGTTATACGGTTAAACCTATACTCCTACAAATATGGTGACCACCTAGCCAGCCCTGTGGCCCCAAATCAGGCCCCTTTCCACAGCCTGAATCATATTCTGATACATTGGGCAGTAGTTTTTATTCTGAGCATATATGTAATGTGGGGCACATACTACATAACACAGATTTTTTTCATTACTTTGTTTAATTCTCCCAACAGTCTCATATGGCTGGTATCATGCCGTCCCATTTTAAGGATGAGGAAACTGGGGCACAAATATATCAAGCAACTTGAAAAAAAAGAAAGAAAGAAACTTGCCCAAGATCCCAGAAGCAAGTCAGTGGTGGAGTAAGGATGCAGCCTCAGGCGGTTAACTCCACCTCTTCCCTATGCTGCGTCTAACCAGTAAGATGACATGTTCACATAAACAGTCCCTTTGGGGTCCAGGTAAATGTACCCCAGGTTAAACAAGTCCTGAAAATAGTCAAACATTTGCTCTGTGTGCATGTAACCCACATGCCTTGCTTTTCTAAAGGCACCATTGATCAATCACCCTCAAAAGCTCTGCCTGGTGGCTCAGTCTTTCAGCAGCTCCACATTGATTGAATTCCCATTGTGTTCCTGGCATTGAGTTTGGCAGTGGGGACACAAAAACAGATAACACACCGCACCGCATCTCACAGATGTCTTCCAAGGGAAAAGAAAGGCTTGAATGTATTACAGTTGACCCTTGAACAACATGGGTTTGAACTATGCAGGTCCATTTATATGTGGATTTTTTTCAATACAGTACAATACTGTGAATGTATTTTCTCTTCTTTCTGATTTTCCTAATAATATTTTATTTTCTCTAGCTTACTTTATTGTAAGAATATAGTGTATTATACATATATGACGTATGCATTAACCAACTGCTTATGTTATCGGTAAGGCATCTGGTCAACAATAGGCTAGTTAAGTTTTGGGGCATCAAAAGTTCTACTCAGATTTTCAACTGCATGGGGCATTGGCACCCCAACCCCTGTGTTGTTCAGGGGGCAAATTTCAGTGTCATGAATGTGGCAAACGGTAAGGGTATGCATAGAGTATTCCTGCTGTTTGTCACAATTTGCTGTTCGAAGGCTTCCCGAGGACTAAAGGGTACCCAGCTGGTATTTGCAAGACACGGTAGCTCAAAGAGCATCTGCTGACTCCCTGAGCTATTTCAGAGCACATGTTTTCTTACCTAATTCTTATCTTAAAATTAAGAGGGTGTGTAATTTTATCAGCATTTTACAGATGAGAGAAGTGAGGCCAACAGACCCTAAAGAATGTTCCAAAGTTCCTATTCCACAGCCAAGTGAGGATTTAAATCTATGTTTGTCTGACTCCAGAGCCTGTGGGTTTTCTTGTTTGTTTGTGGTTTTGTGTTATTCTTCACTGAGGTAAAATTGATATATTAGCTTCAGGGTACAACATAATGATTCTGTATTTGTATATGTTGCAAAATGGTCACCACATCGTCTAGTTAACGTCCACCACCATATAGTTACAAAAGTTTTCTCTCTTGTGATGAGAATTTTTTAAATCTACTCTCTTAGCAGCTTTCAAATATGCAATACAGCATTATTGATCATATTCACTATGCTCTACATTACATCCCCAGGACTTATTTTATAACTGGTAGTTTGTACCTTTTGACTCCGTCTGCCCATTTCAACACCTCTCACCCCTCCCCTCTGACAGCCATTAATCTATTTTCCATACCCATGAGCTTGGTTTTTTACCTGTTTTTTTTTAAATTTTTTAGATTCCACATACAAGTGAGATCATATAGTAATTGTCTTTCTCTGTCTGACTTAATCTTACTTAGTAAAATGCTCTCAAGGTCCCATCCATGTTGTTGCAAATGGCAAGATTTTCTTCTTTTCTGTAGCTGAATAATATTCCATTATAACACACACACACACACACGCACACACACACACACCACATTTTCCTTAACCATTCATGCACTGATGGACATTTAGGTTTTTCCATGTCTAGGTTATTGTAAATAGTGCTGCAATGAACAGAGGGGTGCATCTATCTTTTTGATTTAGTGTTTTCATTTTCTTCAAATGAATACCCAGAAGTGGAGTTACTGGATCATATGATAGTTCTATTTTTTAATTTTTTGAAAACTCCATACTGTTTTCCATAGGACTGTACCAATTTGCATTCCCACCAACAGCGCAGGAGGGTTCCCTTTTTTCCACATCCTCACCAACACTTGTTACTTCTTGTCTTTATGATACTAGCCATCCTAACATTGTGAGGTGATACCCCACTGTGGCTTTGATTTGCATTTCCCTGATGATTAGTGATGTGAGTGCTTTTTAATGTTGGCCATCTGCGTGTCTTCTTTGGGAAAAGGTCTGTTCAGATCCTCTGGCCACTTTTAAATTAGATTCTTTGTGTTTTTGCTATTGAGTTGTATGAGTTCTTTATATTTTGGATATTAGCCCTTATCAGATGTATGATTTGCAAATATTTTCTGCCATTCAGTAGGTTCGTTCCCTTCTCATTTTGTGGATGGTTTCCTTTGCTGTGCAGAAGCTTTTTAGTTTGCTGTCAGAGCCCACATTTTATCAACTGTTCCTCAAATAAGAAAGAAATTGATTCTCAGATTGGGGGATTTTTTTTTTCCCCTCAAATCTTTCAACTGGACCACAGAACGCCCAGATTAGGGAAACATCTAGGAGAAAGGGCTTTATACAACATTCTTCATAAAATGGTACCTTGTGTCAGTCTCAGAGAGAAAATGTCTCATTAGCATGGGGAAAAAAAGCCGAGATTATGGGTGACTATTGTTTCCTTTCCTTGGTCCTTTGGGGAGCTGCTTCTCCCCAAGCCAATGTGGTTCTGGAAGCCCCAGTCACAGTGCCTCCCCCTGGAACAGGTGGGGAGGCTGCACACACCTGGCCCATCTCAGTACCCCATCACTCCTACCGACCTGGAAGGCCAAGGGAGGGACATGTGACCAAGCAGGGCCACCCAGCTCGCCCACAATCTGATGCCGATTTGACACGATGCTGCTCGGACCAAGAGAAGCTCCCTTGGCCCCTCCGAGCTCCAAGCCATGGAGGCCTCGGGGTCAGGCGGCACGCTCCTCTCACAGGAGGACCCGGGTCTGTAGCCAGCGCCAGAACTAATGGCACAGGTCTCGGAGAGCCGTGCTGTGGTGACAAGGAGAGGTGGGGAGAGTCTTGTTCATCGCCATGCCCACCCCCTGCCTCTGCTAGTGATAGAAGCAAGAAATAAATAAATACAACCACCTTTGTCCTAAGCTGGGCTGGGTTCAGTTTCTCTTACTTGGCAGCTAAAGTACCCAAATCCCCATAGAGAAGGTGGGGCTGAGTGCAAAAGGCAAGCTCCCCACAAAATTCCAATAGTTATGGGGTTTTTTACATTATATTTTTATATATTTATTATTATTGTATTTATTTTTATCTTATATATAAAATATAGGTTGAATGTGTATATATATATATATACATATATATATAAATGATTACCTACTATATATTCTTACATTATTTATTTATTGTATTTATCATTTCAAAACTTGGGGTTTTATACATTCTGAGAATTTCAGGAACTCCCCCCACCCTTTTTTCAAATGAAACCACAAAGACAAATGCCAAGGTCAAATACTTGGGAAGGACATCTTTTCATCTGGCTCCTACAACATCAGTTTTCCTGGATTGTGTAACTAAGATCTGGTCCCCATTTCTAGCTTGTGAGTCCCCAAGGATGCCGTTACTTCTGACTTAATCACCAACCCCTACCTCCCTGAGATGTCAGCTGTGCGTGCATAGGTTTTTTAATTAGCATTTCCACCTGAATTGCCATCATGGTCTAACAAAACTCATCCTATGATTAACTGCTTTCATTTTCTCTTCTTTCTATAAGAAGTATTACTCAGAATGGACTTTTTTAGCATTGCACAGCTTTCTAGAATTTGTGACCAAAATTGAGACTATTTTCCCATTTCTATACCTGCTGTGTGGACAGATTTGGGGCACCTGTGTGGGGAGACTTCAGGACTAAAAGCCCTTCTTGCCGGAGCCCTGGGTCTCATCCCTCAGAGATGGCTTCAACATGCGTGTCCACCTAGGGGAGGTGACACCTGGATTCGTCCATAAAAAGAAAGAAAAGACAGAGAGCAGACTCCTCCCAATTCTGAAAGGCATGAGGTGAGGAAAGGTGGGCAGAGGCTGAGTCTGGGAGGGGTGCTGTGAATGCAGAGCAATCCTGGAGGCGCCTGAGGACACAGGAGCAGCCCCGGCACAGGACTGACCACAGCTACGGCTCCCACCAGCCAAGGGCCTCAGGCAACAACTTGACAGTTTCCTCACTGGTACATGGGGACCCTGGTCCTTACATCACAGGAAGCTGTGGTACTTAAAATACCTCAAGTCTATGAAGGGTGAGCACCATACATGAGGCTCACAATCGGTGTGCCAAAATTTTAATTCCAGTCTTTTCATATAAATATTCATGGAATGACTCAGGGAATGAATGAATGAATGAGTGAATCGGGAATGAACGATAAGCCCTCCCTCCAGTCGGTGGATCAGTCAGCAACCACTTATATATCACACCTGCTTTGCAAACTACCACATTCAACATTCCACGAGTTATTTATTGGGTGTCTACTATGTGCCTGGCGGTCAGGAGTGGCTACATACTTGCAGGGACCCTGTGTAAAATGAAAATGGGCAAAGAGCCTCGTTCAAAAATTAGTAAGGATTTCAAGAGAGCAATAGCAGAGCATTAAACCGAGGACGGGGCCCTCCGAGTATGAGGCCTAGTGCAACTTCTTGGTGTGCTGGTGCAGCTGGCCCTGCTGGCATTGTTTTAAGCCCCAGCAACACAGGGTCACAAAATAAACAAACACACCTACCCTCCTGGAGTTTGCATTCTAGCAAGAGATAGACATAAACAAAAAATATATAGAATATTAGAGGATCATCAGTGCTGGGCAGAAAAATGAATCAGGAAAGTGGGGGAGTGGGTCAGAGAAGGAGGGTTATTTGCAATTTTAATTAGGGTGATCAGGGATGACCTCACCAAGAAGAGGAATTCAGTGAGGACGCTAGGAGACAGGGGATGATTGGAGCAGATATGTGGGGGAAAGACCTCCTGGCAGACTGGCAGGAAGACCTCCAGAGCAAGTACAGAGGCTCTGAGTGGGAGCGGGAGCCCAAGCAGGAGCACAGGGCACAGGGGCGGGAGTGGAGGTGAGGCTCAGCACACACAGGGGTGTCAGGGTGGCGAAGGACCAGAAGGACTCTAACCGATGATCCCCAGGACAGAACAGGTGGTGGCTTGAATCAGCAAGGTGGACGGGGAGGTGGTGAGACGTGGTCAGATTCCAGATACATGGGAAAGGCAGAGCCTGAAGGGCCTGCTGGAGGGCTCACAGGGGCAGGAGCGAGGACCCAAGGACTCCCAGCTCTTTGGCTTGAGGAACGAGGGCGAAGCTTCCGTCAGCTGAGCAGAGACGACACTGAGAGGAGGTGGGGAGAAGCCCTGTGGGGCCAGTGAGGGGCTCAGTCTTGGACAAATTCATCTGGGATGCCTATTGTTCGAATACAGGCACTGAGTAGATGGTTGGAAATGCAAATTTGGGGTCGGGAGGGTGGGGCCCAAGCAGGAGATGCCCGTGTGGGCATCGTCAGAGGCAATGGTGGACCCTCCATGGCCTTCCACTCAGCTGGTGAGAAAGACACACCAGAAGCTTCTAACGGCACTGGATAGCATGTGACGAGAGCAGGAGAGAGGCAAACAGCACCACAAAGGAGCCCGAGTCAGGCATCAGGGAGCAGGCTTGGAGCTGAGCGCGTGGCAGGGCCAGGCCTGCGGGAGTGAGAGGAGAGGAGAGCTTGGCCCAGGACTAGTGACAGGAAGAGCTGAGCCCCAGAGGCAGAGCTCAGAGGGCCCAGGGCCTCTCTCTCAGGGCCACCTCTCAGCCTTCAGCAGGTCCTGCGATTTCACCTCCAAAATGCCTCCCAAATCAACCGGTTTCCTCCACCACTATTACCGCACCCAGGCTCAGGGCTGCTGGAACAGCCACAGGAGAACTCACTTCTGCTCTTACCCCCTCGGGATGCTTCCTGCCCTCAGGAGTACCCGGGCTTAGAATGTAAGTCACATCTCATCACGCCCTGGTTTATAACCTGCATATATACAGCTTCCCATAGCATTTCAGTAGCAGCCAAACTCTTTCCCAGGACCTATAAAGTCATGCACAGTCTGGCCCCTGCCAGCCTCTCAGTCCACCTTCTCCCACCCCTTCTGTGCCGTGGCCACACTGGCTTCCTCTGGTTCCGTGCAGCAGGGCGTACAGCAGGCTCTGAGATACGTTAGAAAGATACAGCCCAAAGGATCTGCTCACAGATTGAATACTTGAAACTTGAGACTACAAGGTTTTTCCCATCTCAGGGCTTTGTGTGTGCGTGTGTGTGGTTCTCATAGTCCAGAATATTCTCTATATTTTTCTTGACGTGTGGCTGACTCCTCTGACACTTAAGGTTCCAGAGAGGTATTTCCCAACCCCTCTCATCACTGAATGCTGCCACTTCCCCTACTGCACTTTCCACAATTTGAAATAATAGATGTACTCGGGTGACTTGGGTTCTGCCTCCCGCACTTGTCTGTAGGCTCCACAGGGGCAAAAGCCAGGCCTGTCTGCCATATGCTGAGCTCCCCTACTCTGGGGGCTTGGCAAACAGACACTTGATATACAGTTGATCTCCATTATTCATGGATTCCATATTTGCAAATTCTCCTACTTACTAAAATTGATTTGTAACCCCAAAATCAGTACTCACGGTGCTTTCACAGTTGTTCACGGGTGTGTACATGCTCAGAGTGGTGAAACCTCTGAGGGCCCTCTGCACATGCTCCCAGCTGAGGCTGAACAAGGGAATGCCCTCCTTTCTCAGTTCAGCTCTGGTACTGTCAACAGTACATAATAGACTTTTCTCGGTCTATTCAGTACCACATTTTTTGCATTTTGTGGTTTTTGTTGGTGATTCCACTGTTTCAAAAGGCTCCCAGGCATAGTGCTGACGCTGTGTCTGGTGGTCCTAAGTGCAAGAAGTCTGGGATGGGCCTGATGGAGAAAATAGGTCAGAGGAGCTTCCTTCAGGTGTGTTATCCAGCTGGCCACAAGTTCAATGCTAACAAATCAACAATGTATATTAAATAGGGTCTCTGAACAGAAACACATGCATAACAAGGTTATGTGTTGGGTTAACGGAAATTTTGTGACTAGAGGCTTGCAGGAACCTAATTCTGTTTTTTCCTGGGGCGATGATTCAGTATTCACTAATCCCATGTTCGCAAATAATAAGAACAACTGGTATGTGTGTTAAATAATTGAAAAAAGGATGGGCGGCTGTCCCAGGGTTCATTTTGGGGGAGCCAGGCAAAGACCACCCCTGACACGGCTTCGGTGAAAACCGGCAGGAAAGAGCTGACTAAGTACTGGCTCTCTGGTGGTCACACTAGGGTCCCTGGGAGACTCCCACCACCCATGCCGAACCCTGGGGGTCTATAAATCCTGTTACTAGAGTCAGAGCACAAAATGGGAGCTAGATTATGAAGTAAGTTAGAAACCTGGTTAGGAAATCTGGAACACGAGCCAGAGGTTTACTCCTTGTCTCCAGACCTGAAACTGCCCTTCAGGGAAGATAGGTTTGCCGTCAGAATGGGCAGCCCAACGACGCCGATCACGTGAAGACTTCTGAGAGGGGCTGGGTCTTAAAGGGCCTTGAAAATCCACTGAAGAGGGACAGGAAGCTCATTTTTCTAGGCCAAAGAATTCATGGAAACCAGTGTTTCTCAAACCCTTTTAGCCCAAAACCCACCGTAAGAAGTACATGCTATACCCCAACACTGACCTTGTTATATACGGGACTAGCAGGAAATAAGATGGACGGTCAGGTGGGAGCTAGACCCCTTAAGATCTTGTATGATTTTAGCTCAGTGGAAAAAGGGAATCATGGGGGGTTTTAGAGAAAATTCACTTTTCCAACTTTCTTTTATAATTATCATAAATACTACAAGCATATAGTGTATAACAGCAAGGAATATAATCAACTCATAGGTAGCTACCATCTGGTTCTATCGTTTTATCGTATTTGCTCTTTTTTAACCTCTGTCGTATTTAACCTGGGGAATCTTACATTTGGGTGTTCTATTTACCCAATCTGGCAATCTGTTTTCTCACTGGTGTGTTTAGATCATCTACATTCAGTGTAACTATGGCTAGGCTTGGATTTAGGCCTGTCATTTTAGTATTTGTTTCCATTTGTCCCCTCTGTTTTTGGCTCTGTTCCCCTTTCCTGCCTTCTTTTGCACTATTTGTATTTTTTAGGATTCCGGTGTGAATTATCTGTTGGCTTTTGGCTGTCTCTCTTCATATTATTCTCTTCAGTGGTTGTTCTAGAGATTATAGTATACATTCCTAATCTTCCACAGTCTGCTTCAAGTTACTATTCTACCACTTCCTAAGATGCAGGAGCTTTACAACCACATACGTCCCTTTACTCTCCTCCCTTTCTGTTATGATTGTCGTATGTATTATTTCTAAATGCACGGAGAACTCCACTAATGTTCTAGTTTTTGCTTTAAGACATATTTAAAGAACTCTTGAGGGTTTTTTTTTTTCTCCTCTTAAGGAGAAAAGCAGTCTGCTCTACTTACTCAGATACTTACTATTCCCTATTGTTCTTCCTTGGTTCCTATAGTTCCAAGTTTTCCTCTGGTGTCACTTACCTTGACCCACAGAATTCTCTTTAGCCTTTACTTTGAACAGATCTAATAGCAAAGAATTCTCTTGCTTTTCCTTAATCTGAGAATGTCTTTATCATCATTCCTGAAAGACATTTTCTCTGGAATTTTTGGGGTGACAGTTCTTTTATTTAAGCATTTTAAAGATGTTGCACTACTGTCTTCTGGCCTCCATGATTTCCCGTGAGAAATCCTTGGTCATATGAGTCATTGTTCCCCTACATACAATGTGTTATGTACCTCTGGCTGCTTTCAAGATTTTGTTCATGGTATTTGGTTTTCAACAGTTTATGATGTACCTAGATATAATTCTCCTTTAGTTTATTCTGTTGGAGATTTACTGAGCTTCTTGAAGCTACAACTACGTGTTTTTCACCAAATTTGGAATGTTTTCAATGATAAATTCTTCAAATAACCTGTTTCTGTTCCAGTCTCTTTCCTCTCTTCTTCTGGCAGCCCAACAAGAAGATCCCACAGGACCCTGAGATTCTGTTAAAATTTTTTCAATCGTTTTAATCTCTGTCCTTCAGACTGGATCATTTTTATTGATCTGTCTTTAAGTTCACTGACTCCTCTGCCATCTTCATTCTGCTATTGGATCCATTCGATGAATTTTTTTACTTCAGATATTATCATTTTCCTTTCTAAAATTTCCATTTCATTCTTTTTCTGTAGCTTCTATTTCCCTGTCCACTAATTCCATATTTCCATTTGAGGGTGTTTACCTTTACCTTATGGGCATGATTCTAATAGCTGCCTTACAGTGTTTGTGTGATAATTCCAACATCTAGGCCATCTCGGGATTAGCATCACTGGTTGACTTTTCCTTTGAGAAATGCTCACATTTTCCTGGTTCCTTGTAAGTCAAGTAAGTTTGCCTTGTATCCTTGCATTTTGAATATTATACTGTGAGACCCTAGATCCTGCTTAAAAAAAAAATCTCTACAGAATGTTGATTTTGTTTTGTTTTAGCAGGCAGTCATCCCAGATGGGTACAGATCATAAGTGCTATCTTGTCTTCTGTTTTGGGGGTTCCAGTGTCCAAAGCCTTTGTACTACTACTTTCAGACCTGCCCTGGGCATAGGCAGCTCTAGGCCCAGCCCAGGATTGATGGTGGTTCACACAAAGAATTAGGGGATTCCCCCTTCCTCAGCTCTCTCCTCTCTAGAATTTCTCCTACTCACTAGTTCCCAGGACCCCTATTCTCAGTCTTCTGGCCTTCTAGGAAACAGTTTCTCTCAGAATTTTAGGTCACAACTAGGCAGCCCTCAGATCAAACTTGGGACATGAAAGAGGGGAAAAAATGAGAAACTCCTTCCTCAATGGATCATTCTTCAAGTTTTGTCTCCCCTCCTCCATCTGCCTGCTATTAGTTTTCAGAGTCCTCAGGTAGGTACTTCTTGGGTCCAGAGTTTTCATTGTAATTAGTGGGAAAGATAGGCCTAGAGGGTTTACTCAGTCTGGACCAGGACAGAGAACCAATCTTTTCTTTTCTTTCACTTATTTTTAAAAAGCACTTCAGATACTGTGGGGGACCTTAATATGCCCTTCTCTCACCCCCTTTCCTTCCTTTCATGTCCAGAGAAACCCACAGCCTGAATTTGGGGGGTTATTATTCCTTTGTGTTTTATGCTTTTAAAATCTATAATATCCACAAGTATTACACAGTATAGTTTTATATGTTTTTAAACTTTACATAAAATGGCCTCATAGCATAAACAGTATACAGCCAGCTTCTATCAATTTGCCAGTTTACTTACAAAGAACATACCTGCCGTACTGATGAACATAGGATGACATATATGATTTTTGCTCAAACTCATTCATCATGTTGTCAAATCACCTGTTATTTTCTGTCTTCCTGGTTAATCAATTATGATGTGAAGCATGTTAAAACCTCCCAGTATAACTATGGATTTGTCAATATT
Organism: Phataginus tricuspis; assembly: GCA_029783875.1. NCBI lineage: Eukaryota > Metazoa > Chordata > Mammalia > Pholidota > Manidae > Phataginus > Phataginus tricuspis. The sequence goes on along the minus strand of JAQQAC010008350.1, from coordinate 93,572,694 downwards.
TCCCTGTATTATGTAATTTTTTGCTATATACATTTTAAGGTGATCTTATTAGGTGCAACCTAGGTGGAGTATCTTAAGAAACCATTCCAATCCTTTTATCATATGTAGTGGCCATCTTTCTCCCTAATAGTGCTTGTATACTCAAACACTATTTTTCTGATATTATTACAGCTACACCAGATTACTTTTGATTGGCATTCCCTCAAAGCATATCTTCTCATTATTTTACTTTCAACCTTACTGCTTTGCCTTTCAATAATTATTCTGTTTATACTTATGATTACTCATACCTTTAGGTTTACCACTATTGCTTTGTTTTAAACTTTCCTCTTTACCTTTTCTTTGTTTCTTTTCTTTCTCTCTCCTTCTGTTGGATTGTTTGAGTTTATTGATTTCCCCCTTTCCCTCGATACTACAGATTTTTTTTTTAATTCTGCCCCAGATTTATTAGGCTTTTTGACTTTTAGGATTCAAGCCTAATCAATTCGAAAATTTCTTAGCCATTATGTCTTTAATCACTGCTTCTTCTCCATTGTCTATCTTCTTACCTTCTGAAAGTCCCATTATATGTATATTGGAACTTCTCATCCTGTTCTACTTGTCTCTTAACCTTTCTTTCATAGTTTTCATCTCTTCATCTCTCTGAGCTACTCTCTGTGAAATCTCCTCCACTCTGTACCTTCCAATTCCCTAATTCCCCTTTAGCTTTGTCTAACTTATCCACTGAGTTTTTAATTTTAATAACTATGTTTTTCATTTATATTATTAGATTCTTTTTCAAATCTACCTGCTCTTCATGATGTCTTATTCTCTTCATATATTTCAATGTCTTATTTAACATCTTTAATTATTTTAAATATATTTATTTTAGAATCTATTTGATAGTTCTATTATCTTAAGTTGTTTTGATCTAATCTGGCTGTTGCTTCATCTACTGAATCTTGCTTATGGGTTGGTTCATTGTATGTTTTGTAATTTGGGTTTGTGAACCCATATATAGTAAGCCTCTGTTTGTAATAATCTTGAGCTACCATGATGGAAAGCATATTACTCCTGGGAGTGTTTTTTTAACTTTATCCTAAGAGACATTGCAGCAATATTATCACTGCTTGGGATCACTTTTATATTAATTTCAAAGCTTTATTTCTAAAAAGGGAATTCCCAGACCAAATGGGTAATGTACATGTGAACCTTGACCCTACATGAGGAATTTATAGCCGCATCAAAAATAATCAATAATTAAACATCTAGATTAACATAATGGAAGTTGTACAGGAGCTCTACCATGTTCATATATCAGGAGATTCAAAATTGTAAAGATACAGATATTCAACATCACTAATCATCAGGGAAATACAAATCAAAACCACAGTGAGATATCACCTCACACCAATAAGACTGGCTAATATCTAGCAAACCGAATTCAAAAATACATCAAGAGGATCATACACCATGATCAAGTGGGATTCATCCCAGGGATGCAAGGATGGTACAACATTCGAAAATCCATCAACATCATCCATGACATCAATAAAAAGAAGAACAAAAACCACATGATCATCTCCATAGATGCTGAAAAAGCATTTGACAAAATTCAGCATCCATTTTTGATTAAAACTCTCAACAGAATGGGTATAGACGGCAAGTACCTCAACATCATAAAGGCCATATATGACAAACCCACAGCTAACATCATACTTAACAGCGAGAAGCTGAAAGCTTTTCATCTAAGATCGGGAACAAGACAGGGGTGCCCACTCTCTCCACTGTTATTCAACATAGTACTGGAGGTCCTAGCCACGGCAATCAGACAAAACAAAGACATACAAGGCATCCAGATTGGTAAAGAAGAAGTCAAATTGTCACTATTTGCAGATGATATGATACTGTACATAAAAAACCCTAAAGACTCCACTCCAAAACTACTAGAACTAATATCTGAATTCAGCAAAGTTGCAGGATA
>JAQQAC010008350.1:93491901-93570331 GCA_029783875.1 Phataginus tricuspis | reverse complement strand
CGTACATAAAAAACCCTAAAGACTCCACTCCAAAACTACTAGAACTAATATCTGAATTCAGCAAAGTTGCAGGATACAAAATTAACACACAGAAATCTGTTGCTTTCCTATACACTAATGATGAGCTAACAGAAAGAGAAATCAGAAAAACAATTCCATTCACAATTGCACCTAAAAGAATAAAATACCTAGGAATAAACCTAACGAAGGAAGTGAAAGACCTGTACTCTGAAAACTACAAGACACTCCTAGGAGAAATTAAGGAAGACACTAACAAATGGAAATGCATCCCATGCTCTTGGCTAGGAAGAATCAATATTGTCAAAATGGCAATACTACCTAAAGCAATCTACAGATTCAACGCAATCCCTATTAAAATACCAACAGCTTTCTTCAATGAGCTGGAACAAATAATTCTAAAATTCATATGGAACCAGAAAAGACCCCGAATAGCCAAAACAATCCTGAGAAGGAGGAATCAAACAGGGGGAATTACGCTCCCTGACTTCAAGCTCTACTACAAAGCCACAGTAATCAAGACAATTTGGTACTGGCACAAAAACAGACCCACAGACCAGTGGAACACAATAGAAAATCCAAACATTAACCCAAACACCTACAGTCAATTAATATTTGATAAAGGAGCCCTGGATATACAATGGGGAGAGGACAGCCTCTTCAGCAGCTGGTGTTGGAAAAACTGGACAGCTACATGCAAGAGAATGAAACTGGACTACTGTTTAACCCCATACACAAAGGTAAACTCAAGGTGGATCAAAGACCTGAATGTAAGTCATGAAACCATAAAACTCTTAGAAAAAAATATAGGCAAAAATCTCTTGGACATAAACATGAGTGACTTCTTCATGAACATATCCCCCCGGGCAAGGGAAACAAAAGCAAAAATGAACAAATGGGACTATATCAAGTTGAAAAGCTTCTGTACAGCAAAGGACACCATTAGTAGAACAAAAAGACATCCTACAATATGGGAAAATATATTCATAAATGATGTATCTGATAAGGGGTTGACATCCAAAATATACAAAGAACTCACGCACCTTAACAAACAAAAAGCAAATAACCCAATTAAGAAATGGGCACAGGACATGAATAGACACTTCTCTAAAGAAGAAATTCAGATGGCCAACAGGCACATGAAAAAATGCTCCACATCGCTAATCATCAGAGAAATGCAGATTAAAACCACAATGAGATATCACCTCACACCAGTGAGGATGGCCAACATCCAAAACACAAACAACAACAAATGTTGGCGAGGATGTGAAGAGAGGGGAACCCTCCTACATTGCTGGTGGGAATGCAAATTAGTTCAACCATTGTGGAAAGCAGTATGGAGGTTCCTCAAAAAACTCAAAAGAGAAATACCGTTTGACCCAGGAATCCCACTCCTAGGAATTTACCCCAAGAATGCAGCAGCCCAGTTTGAGAAAGACAGATGCACCCCTATGTTTATTGCAGCACTATTTACAATAGCCAAGAAATGGAAGCAACCTAAGTGCTCATCAGTAGATGAAAGGATAAAGAAGATGTGGTACATATACACAATGGAATATTACGCAGCAATAAGAAAAAAACAAATCCTACCATTTGCAACAACATGGATGGAGCTGGAGGGTATTATGCTCAGTGAAATAAGCCAGGCCGAAAAAGACAAGTACCAAATAATCTCACTCATATGTGGAGTATAAGAACAAAGAAAAAAAAAAAGTGAAGGAACAAAACAGCAGCAGACTCACAGAACCCACGAATGGACTAACAGTTACCAAAGGGAAAGGGACTGGGGAGATGGGTGGGAAGGGAGGGATAAGAGGGTAAAAGGGGCATTACGATTGGCAGACATAGGGTGGGGCGGCACGGGGGGTTCTGTACAGCTCAGAGAAGACAAGTAGTGATTCTCATCTCACTACACTGATGGACAGTGACTGTAATAGGGTTGGTGGGGGGGACCTGATGTAGGGGGTAGTTTAATCATCACAATATTGCTCATGTAATTGTACGTTAATGATACTAAAATAAAATAAATTGTAAAAAAAAAAAAAAGTCGTAAGCCCAAATCAGAGTGATTCCCTGACCCGCAATTATTCATCTCAGTTTTGCAGTAGCAACTTATCTGTTATTCAGGACTAACAAACCTTGAATTCTGAAATGGACATCCAAGATTTTTGTGCAACTAAAGGACCAGCAATAAAAGGCTGCAACTGCAACCGCGAAAAAAAAAAAAGAATGGCTAATATCAAGAAAACAAGAAATAACAAGTGTTGGCCAACATGTGGAGAAAAGGGAACCCTTGTACACTGTTGGTGGGAATGTTGATTGGTGCAGCGACTATAGAAAACAGTATGGAGGGTTCTCAAAAAACTAAAAATAGAAATACCATATGACACAGTAATGCCACTTCTGGGAATTTACCCAAAAAAACACAAAATCACTAATTTGAAAAGATATATGTTCCCCTGTCTATTGTAGCACTATTCACAATAGCCAAAATATAGAAACAACCTAAATGTCCATCAATAGATGAATAGATAAAGAAGTTGTGGTACATATACACAATGGAATATTACTGAGCCATGAAAGAGAATGAACTCCTGCCATTTACAACAACATGGATGAACCTAGAGAGTTTTATTCAAAGTGAAATAAGTCAGAGAAAGACAAATACCATATGATTTCACTTATATGTAGAATCTAAAAAATAAAACAAACAAGAAATAAATAGACTCATCAACACAGACAACAGACTTTGGTCACCATAAGGGAGGGAGGAGAGGGATGGGTAAACTAGGTGAAGGGGATAAAGCTGTATAAACTTCAAATTATAAAATAAACTAGTCACAGGAATGGAAGTACAGCATAGGAAATACAACTAATAATATTGTAATATCTTGGTATAGTGACAGATGGTAACTACACTTACCACAGTGAGCACTTGGTAATGTATATAATTGTTGAATCACTATGTTGTATATCTGAAACCAACATAATATTGCATATCGCCTATATTCCCATTTAAAGTTTCATAACTGCAAAGATATAAACTCTCTACAGTTCAGCATTTCTAGAGTTTCAATATAATCCTAACAAAAATCTCAGCAGGTTTAGTGGGAGCACATGGACATTGACAAGCTAATTCTAAACTTCATATGGAAGTGCAAAGGCCCATAAGAACCAAGACAAGCTTGAATAAGAAGTTGGAGAACTTTCTCTACCTGAGATCAAGACTTGATATAAAGCTAGATAATGATATACAATATGATATTGTCACAAGGGTAAACAAAAAAACAGTGGAACAGAATTTAGAATCCAGACACTGACTAATACGTATATGGCCACTTGAGTTACGGCAAAGGTGACAGTGCAGTACAATAAGGGGAAGAATATATTTTTAATTAAATGGCACTGGATCACTTGGATATCTAGTGAGAATAACTAATATCAACTTCTGTATATACAAAAAAAATCTATATATACAAAAAGTGAATTCCAGATGGATTGTAGATCTAAATGTGAAAGACAAAACAATAAAGATTTTGAAAGACATCATCGGAAAACATCTTTATTACTTTGGAGTAAACAAACAGTTCTTAACTCGGTCACAAAAAGTAATGACTATATGGAAAAGTCTGATAACTGGACTTAATTAAAATCAAGGACATCTGTTCTTCAAAAAAACCACAGAGAGGCTGAAATGGCAAGTGGCAGAAAGGGAAAAGATATTTGTAAGACATACACCTGACAAAGATTTATAGTTAAGTATGTAAAGAACTATAAATCATAAAGGGGAAAAAAAAACAGAAAAATGAACAAAAGCATTTCACAAAAGCATATACCAAATTACCAAGATACCTATGAAAAAGCGTTCACTCTTCTTAGTCATCATGGAAACACAAATCCAACCAGAGTGGCTAAAATGAGGCAGAACAGAAATGACAATATCAGTTGTTGAGGAGGCTGTGAAGCAACTGGAATGCTCATTCTCTGGGAATTTTAAATGGTCAACCACTTTGAAAACCTGCTTAGCAGTAGCCTCCAAATCTCAGTTTATGTATACTTAAGATCCAATAATTTAAAGGTATTTGTCCAACAGAAATGTCTTAGGTTCGACCAAACTTAATGTACTAGCATGTTCAAAGCAGCCCTATTCATAACATCACCTAACTGAAAGCCACACAAATGACCTGGATGAACTTCCAAACCCAAGTGCACAGATGACCAAAGTCAGTCTGTATAACCACCCCATGCCCCAGGGATGCCACTGCTTCAGTCATGTGCTTGGTGCTCTAGCTTGGGGTTCCCTCTCCCTTTCACCCCTGGAGACTGTCTTTACCTTCTTACAAGCTCAAATCTGAATGTAAAAGTCTGTATGTGACAGTTCCTCTAGAACATCAGGAGGTTTTGCAGCAGATGGGTCACCATGTTATATAATTCATAACATGTCCTCATTATCTTTCCATGTTCTCCCCTAGATATGAAGAGTCTTCCCAGCACTGTTTTTATAGTCTCAAGATGATTGGTTGTAAATGAAGAGGAAAGATCAGAGAAGGAGAGATAAATACTTTCACTTAACACCCACAGGGCAGGGGAGCATAGTGGAGGGAGCATCGCCCCCTGCTGAGAGGCAGAGGCGTCCTGCCTACCACGTGCTCCTGCCACAGCTAGCTGGAGACCAGCCTGGTGCTCTGAGGGCCCATCTCTAGTCCCATACGGTTGTCACCTATTCTGAGGGCATCTATCACTCAAATGAGCAGCTATCCTCTCCTGTTGGGTCCCGGGCTTGTGCTAGCTGGACTGAGATCCGGGCTGCCGAGCACTGCTGATGGGCATGCTGAGGCAGTGGTCCTGGGAGAGCCACTCCCCGCCTTGGCCTTTCCCTGGGATCCCACACGGGCTCCCCTTCAAGATCCCACCTCTCTGACAGAAGAATCCATGTAATTACAGGGTGCGGCTTGCACTTCCTGCATCCTAATTTTCCAGGAGCCCATGAGGCCCTTGTACTATGCCCTAAACCACTGAAAAGAAACTGTTGGCAGGTTGGAGAAAGGGTAGTAGCTTCCAAGGAGGTGGCCTGGGCCCCATAGGCCATGATGGTGCATTTTCTGCAGACCATTTCTCTGTGGCTGAGTGAAAAGTCTTTCGAATTTTGGTGCAGAATTGGGGCTTTTTATGATCCACTGTCATCTCTAACTTATGGCTAAAGAACAAATGTCAACAAGAGCAAATGGTTTCTCTTCCACAGACATGCTCATAATAATAGTTTTGGGGTGTTTTTTGTGCCAGGCTTTACAAAGTACTTTACATGGATTATCTCACTCTCAAAACAACCCAAAGGTATATACTGTTATTAGTCCCATTTTTCTGATGAGGACACTGAGGTTATATGACTTGCTTGAAGTGACAGGGCTGAGTGATAAAGCCAGGACTGAAAACCGGTAAGCCTGGCTCATGTCCTTGACCCACATTCTAGATGTAAGCATTTTGTCACCAATCCTGGATGCAAAGTCACCTCTAGTGGACGCCACATCCTTCCCTTGAAGAAATTCTTCCCCCGTTTCTGGTTTGGTGCCCCAGTGGACCCTTCAGTGAGGACAGGAGTAGGAGCGGGATTCACAGAGAGCCTCCCTGGTACGATTTCTCAAGAGCCCCTCCTTGCTCGTTTCCCTCCCCTTGGCCCCCAGGGCATCCTGCCCCACTTCTCACAGCTAGGGTCTGCCAAGTGCACTGTCCTGTCTGTCTCCGAAATTTTCTTCTATATCAGTCTTCTCACCCAATCCTGACCAGGAGCAAACAGAGACTTGATCCCTGGTTCCTCCTCCTAGACTCCTGAAAAGGAGTAGCCTGTACAGCTAGACCACAGGACAAGGCGATCTCAGGCTAGAGTTGAAGACTGTCTGCTTAGCTCTTCCTTCACTGAGAAGACCAGACCAGGAAGGTCCCAGCATTCCTTCTGGGGCCAAGGTGGGGAGTGGAGGGGGTAGGGGTCTGGGGTAGTAGTTCTCTAAGAAAGAATGGTATGGATTCTTAGGGGGAGTGGGGTGTTCTTCTAATGTATAAAAGAGCATTTTTGGTAATGACTGTGGACCTGTAGCTCTTGTTTAATAGCTTCAGAGGAGAAGTAATGTAAAACACAGTAAGAGTCGTCCTAGGAAAACCAGCAAAGTCGTCCTCCGGAGCTCCTGCACCCCCTTTGGCTTTACCAGGCCTCCAGTCAAAGTCCAGGCCTTGATCACCACCAAAACCCTGCAGTCAGCCAGTTTCCTGCCAGCCAGCCTTCTTCAGTTAGATAAAGAGGGACATCAGTCCACTGTAAGGCCCCCAGATAACTTTAAGGAAGGCAAGAGATATCATAATGGGCCCAGAAAAAAGACCCCTGAGCCTGATAGATGACCACTGAGAGCTTAAAACCCAACCCTAACATCAGGCATCAACTCGGGGTCACCTTTGGCAATCCAGCTGGAACCTGCCATGCTTATGCATTAGTAGCCCTGAGGGAATTAGAAATCATTGTTGGGCTGAATCAGATGGTGTTTTAAACGCCCTTCCAACTGGACATCATCTGTGAATCACTCAATCCTTGTGATATGTGCCACTCGGTGAACACTGAGGGCCTGGCGTATTGATGCCTTATCCCACTCAGCCCTCCAAAACACCCAGTGAGGTGGTTTTTATTAACATCCTTTCAGGAAAGGGAGGAGTAACTTGCCAAGATGCCAGAGATGCTTCTCTTGGGAAGAGAAAGGACTTAGATCTAGGTCTGTCTAGTCCCAAAACTGATCCTCTTTCTAGTCCACCACTCTGCCTCTTGCACTTTACCAGCTTACTCAGCCTCCTGCCCCTCGAGAGGAAGTGAGAGGCACAGAGAGACAGTGCCCAGGTGAAACGCCACCCAGAAAATGGGCACTTCCAGAGCAAAACTGCCGCAGTGACAGGCCTTGTAAACAGCGGCGTCCAATCGTTAACCATAAGGCTGTCTTCCATCTAGAAATAGGCTCCCTTTTGTCCACCCAGCCTACACGCCAACAATAACTCTTGTCACCCTGGAGACCACAGAACAAAGGCAGGGAGACAGCTAGGGACAGAACAGGGTATAAGTAAGATGCTTATGGGCAGGGAGAAAAAAAATGATTTAAAGGCAGAACACACCAGGATATTTGACATGCAGGTTTTTAAATTATGCCCACACTCCTTATATGAGGAGTGTTCACAAATGAGTCTGTATTTTCAACTATGTCACATGTTCTGCTTTGCAACCAAAAACAATATTTGTGTTTCATGTGCTGCACTGTGGTGTTGTATACACAGAATCACCTGGCACAGCTCCTGTCCCCAAAATGCAAATTAACGTTTTCAAGGGGGTGGGGGTGGTGCAAGGGGAGGCCCGAGGGAGAGGAGCAAACGTGCTCTGCAGGCCACCTCGGGCGCTGACATTGCTGGGCGTGATGGATGCTGCCAGCGCTGTTGCTTAGCAACCCAATACCCTTCAAGAAAATCCAGCAGTCTCGCTGGTTCGCAGAAGCAAGCACGGCTGGTTCAACATGGCACTGGGCATGGAAAGATAATACTGGTTTTGTTCCAGTTATTCATAATCATTCTTCCTGGTTTCCTGTATAGAGCAACATATCTGAGGGTACAGAGCGCCCTACACTAGATTGGGGCTGGAAAAAGCCCAGGGTTTTTAAATTACCTCCAAACCGGCTTCAGAGAGTAGTGGAATTTTACTGGCTGGTCCCATGATGCTCCTTCAATCCCAGGCCCTCTCGTAACATAAAGGCACATCACAGCGTGACTCACCAGCATACCTCCAGATAGTTGTTTGTCAGCCCTGTCATGAGTCATGCTTTCTTTAGCTTTCTTTTTGCTCAAAACTGAAACACTTGACATTTTAGAATAGGGTTCGTGGATGGTTTTTTTATTTTTTATTTTTTGTAAGTCACCCTGTGGCTTTCTGTGCAAGTGTGGGGGGGGTGTGGGAAGAGGTGAGTAATGGCTGTGTGAACAGGTAAACATGAGTGAGGTTCTCCATACCGCCCGCTGCCTGGAAAGCCACAGAAGTACAGGATGCAGTGATTGGTGCCATGGAGGAATGGGAACGTTCTGGGCTGTATCTTAGAAGGGACAATGATGCCCTGGTCATCATTCTGCCCCCCAGCAGTCTTCCGCTCCCTGCATCCCCAAAAACGAGGTTGGCTTCATTTGTGCAGCGTACATAAGAGTATCGTTGTAAGGCTTTAAGAAAAATCCTGCAGGAGTTATAAGGAACAAAGAAAACTGGGATTTCAGATGAAAAATAGAGAAGTGCAATTAAACACAGAAATTGTGCTGGACCAGAAAGATGGTAGGATCCCTGGGTTCAGGTTCTGATTCTGACGTTAACTGGGTGTGTGAACTTCTGCTTATTTTTCACGGCCCAGCACAAGCCTCATCCTCCAGGAAGCCCTCAACCTTTTAGATTTATTCACTTAGATAGCACACTGTTTTCCCTCCTGAGGTGTGAGCATCTCCAAGTCAGGCACCGTTTTATGCATCTCTGTACCACATCAACCCAGCACCAGATCCAATATGTAGTAGATGCTCAGTGCATGCTGCCTGTTTGTAGGAGAGGTGGGTAAGTGAACAAATTAATTAACCAGTTCAATAACTAAATCCAATTAACCTCTTGGAACCCCTATTTTCTCCCTTGTTTAACAATATGCACTGTCTACTCACAGAAAAGTAACAAAGGTCGAGGAGTTGCAACTGAAAGCATTTTGAATGTTACACGATACCACATCATTATAAAGCATTATTAGAAAAGAAAAGGTACTGGTTATCCAGTACCCCCAAAGTCAGGGATCAGGACCAGTTGTACACACAAGTGAACTGGGGAAGGAAAAAGTTTGAGCTGATATGAAATACTTCCCCTATCAGGCTGGGGTAATGCCTGAAATTTCCAAAATATTTACTTCTTTGGATTAAGACATTTCAGATCCTTGTTAAAAATGTAAACACTCTCTTGCCTCAACCACATATTAATCCATCGTTAACCCTGAGGGCTTTAGTTAAATTCACTAGAGCCACTTTCAGAATGTAAGGGCCATGAGACAGGTAATTATTTTTTACTCTTTATTATGAAGATGTTCAAACATACAAAATTAAAGACAATCACATACTAAACTCCTATGTGTTCATCAGCCAGTTTGACAATTATCACCCTAAACCAACCTATTTTCATCTACCCCCACCCCATCCCTAGACTGGATTCTTTTGAAGCAAATCCGAAACCTCTCAGTATTCCATCTGTGTGTATTTCAGTGTATAGCTCTAAAATATCCGTACTCCTTTTTAACATAACCACAATATCAGTATCATACCTAAAAATAATAATAATAATACCTCAGTATCATCAACCCTCTGGTCAGTAGTCACTGTCCAGATTTCCCAGATAGAACAGTTCAGTTTTGTGGTAAAACTAACATTAAATTCAGAATAAGCAGAGCTGGTTCTAAGGCTTTTCCCACCCGGAGGACGACAGGGCCATGATGCGAATTTCACCCGTTTCACTGTTTTGTTTTCCAATTTCACAATTGCCAGCAGCAATCCACACATGGGGAAGGACACGAATATGTAAGCCAAAATATGGATGACTCTCCCTATCAGCCAATGACACACAACTTCCCCCAGCTGTTGTAAGAATAATAGGTTTCCTTAACCTGGCAGTAGTAGGACTTGATTACTCAATTCCATTGTCAGCTTCGCCTGATTGTACATAAACCATACATACTTATCTGAGCCTCAGTTTCCTTTACAGTGGAGGCAGTAACAGGACGTATCCCCCAGGGCTCTTGAGAGAATTAAAGAAGGTAATATCTGTAAAGCACTGAGAAAGCTCTTGGTGCAGTAAACCCATAAAGAACACGACCTATTGTGTTGTTATTCCCCAGTCCCCTTGGAAACCAAAGTCTGACTGGGCAAGTGGATGCTTGGATGAAGATCCTAATGGCCTTCTCACAGGTGCCACCTCTGCTTGACAAAATACTGAATCTGAAATAATTTCTAGTGTTCCTCAAAGTCTGCATTTAAGACCACCTGCATCAAAATCACCATGAACGATTATTTGCAACATAGATCACTAAGCCCTGGGCAATTCTTAAGAAAACCGAAGTTTGAGAACTTTTGCTTTAAGTTTGCCTGAATGGTTGTGGAGTGACTTTCCCGACCAGACAGCAGACGGGATGTCTGAAAGACAACGAGGTGTAGCTGAAGGGTTCTGGGACCTGGAATCGGGAGGCCAGCATGGAACCTGGCCAGCCATTTACCTGTGGAATGGAGCTGGTAATATGTCCCCAGTGGGGCCACAGAGGGACCAAATGGGATCCTGAGGATAGGAAAAACTTTCCGTAAATCAGTTGATGTACCATGTGACTTACTTGTATTATTATCCCAATTCCAAGACCTAAATATAGAATTCCTTTTTGGGGCTACCAAAAGAAGAGCATGTGATCTGATGATGTTGAGCGTCTCATCCATTCATTCATTAACAAATATTTATTGAGTGTCAGTTCTTTGCCAGGTACTGCGCTGGCATAAACCATGGCAAAAGCAGTCACATTACCTGCCTTCATGGGCACCTATAGGGCTCAGTTATATCCAAGTGCAAAGAAGGGACAAGGAAAAACTTGAAACAGCTCATGCAAGTGTAGAGCTAGAAAAGGACCTTCATGGACACAATTCCCTCATAGAACAGGGGAGAAGACGGAGATCCAAAGGGGTAAGGCGGCACCTCCGCGCCCTCCAGTGAGTCTGTATCTAGAAAAGCACTCGTTTCTAAGTTCCCGGAACTCTTCCTGCTCCATCTGTTTTACCCTTTCCTGCACCTAGAAAAGCAAAGAAGCAAAACAAATATTGAGTTGCTCTTTCTCCATGCCATCAGAATGAATCATTTGACTTGACAGCAACAAAATTCTTCCCACTCAATGCCGCTGTTACATTTTCACTTTTCACTTCATTTTAAAAGCATGTTACAGAAGGCGTGCAGAGTAGGATCTCGTTTTTGTAAACGGTACATCTGTGTGTATCTAGCAAAGAAAAATGGCTACACAAATCAAAGATTATCAAAAGATAATGGGGCTGAGATTATGGGTGCTTTTTATTTTCTTCATCATATTCCTGGAATTTTCTTCAAATTGTCTAAATCTTCCACAATGAACACAAATTACTTCTGTAAGAGGTAAAAAGGTTATTTCAAAAATAACGTCTAGTTCTTCTTATTTACACCAGTGTGTTTTGCCTTTTTGAAACTAATCTAATCTCATGAGAGGTTTCTAGAATCTTTTTGTCCAGATTACACGCCAAAATTAAACTCAGTCTTTGCCAACAGGAAGGATGTGGCACAAAACAGCCACCTGTTGCCAGGACCCCTCTAAGATGACATTTGGATTTATCCAGGCAAAGACAAGCTGTAGTCTCGAATGGAATCAAAGGATCTACAAATATCCCCTGAGCCCTACCAAGCTCACAATTCTGCACTGTGCCTTCTCTGCCCAGAGGTCAAAGATGCACAAGACAGGATCCCAGTCTTCAAGAAACTGAGAATGTAGCTGAGGAATGAAGGCACAAACATGTACAAAGTTTAGTAACAAAACGTGAACCAAGGAGCAATATTGGAAAGTACACCGTGTACTGGGCCACCAAGGACAGAGCATCTGGGGAGCTATGGGGGCTGATGGAGGGCAATGCGCAGCCGCTGAAGGTTTTTTAGCAGGGAAGTGACATCATCAGATCTGTGTTTCAGGAAGATTTAGGTCTGTGGAACGTACAATCGTATGTGAGCAGGGAGAGATTAAGACGAGGGAGGACACAACTGCAATAATGTCAAGAGAAAAGAACGCCGGGTTTTAGGTGCAGCTCGGCCATGAAGGAGGCAACTTCAAAACTGTCACTTCTACTTTCTGGGACTAATTCCCTCACCTGACAAGTGAGGGAGTTGGACTAAAATCTCTAAAACCCTTTCCAGCTGTCAAAATTCTTTTTTTTTTTTTTTTGTCAAAATTCTTTAGTTCCATGATCTAGGCAATGATGAAACTATGTGTTGCAGGGACAAGGACAGGAGTGGTTTCAGTGTAGCAAATGCGTCCCGGAGGGCACTGCTAAGTCATCTTCAGCATGGCACTGACAGAATAAGTCCACATTTTCCCCTTCCTTGTATTTCTAACCCCTTGGGAGGCACTGCAACAAATCTTTCTTCTTATTTTTTTTTTACTGAGATATAACTTACATAAAATTCCCCCTTGCGAAGTATGAGATTGAGTGGTTCTAAACACATTCACAAAGTTGTGCAACCATCACCACTATTTGGTTCCAGAATATTTTTATCACCCCAAACAACAATTCCCATATGCATTAGCAGTTAACTCTCCATCACGCCTGTCCTAGCCCCTGGTGGCCACTGATCTATTTTCTACCTCTATGGGTTTGTCTCTTTGTGGACATTTCATGTAAACGGGATCACACAATCTGTGGCCTTTTGTATCTGGCTTCCTTCACTCTCCACTGTTTTCAAGTCTATCTGTGTGGTAGCAGGTGTCTGTACTTCCTTCCGTTTTATGGCTGAATGATATTCCATTGTATGGATAGGCCACATTTTGTTGATCTGTTCATCCATGTGGACATGTGGGCCGTTTCCACGTTTCAGCATGCATTGAGTCTTCCACTCTCATTTACGTGAGGAAAGCCCATCACATGGACCTCCAATATTTGAATTTAGAAAGAAGTGGAAATTTGGGAAGGAGGGAGCATGTCCACTCCCGGACAGTGACAAAACTGTCTTAATCTGCAGTAACCACCATAGACATTCATTCTGACAAGGTTTGCCATAGATACTGTGGGGGTAAACAAAATGTTTGTATCTCCAAAGAGCGTGTTACTTTAAGTGAAAATTTTTGAGCAGTGAAGCCCATTCCGTGGATTTAAAAATGCCACAGGATTAGGGGATAAGCTTTAGCTTTCATGTTCTGCCAATGAGACAGAATTGAATTTGTAGATTCCCAGGCATGACAGAAGCCGAGTCTCAGCCGATGTGTGACCCGCTTTTCACTCTGTAAACAACCAATTCAGAGCCATGCATATCTGAGTTTCAGTATTATTTTTTTTTCCCACAGTCCAACTGGTTAATTTCCTCATTGCATTTTTTTATGAGCTAGAAAAACATGACATATCACTGAACTATCAATGTTCATGTTACAATATAAGACAAGGTGTCCTTGTCTTTTCCAAAATCCAACTGAATTAAAAATAAGGCCAACAAAACACTTATTCAGTGGACAGGAGATTCCTGAGTTCAGACTTTCCTAAAAGAGATGGAAGATGGGCGAAAACTCCATTGTATGTTTCCTCTGGTCATTTAATTTCAAAATTACCATACAGAGCAGAAAGAGAGTAGAGAGTCTTCAGGTTGAGAGCTTTAACACCAAGAAAAAACATTTACTAAGCACCTACTTTGTGCCAGAAAGAGGAATGAGTTTCAAGGTCTCTCTTATAGTCTAATTGAAGAGAAAAGATATAACCATTAAAAATCATTGTAATTTGCCAGAGGCTGGAGGCAGAAACAGAGGGAATGACTGCTAATGGATTTGGAGTTTCTTTTTGGTCTGATGAAGCTGTTCTGGAATTACATAACGGTGATAGTCGCACAACCTTATGAATATAATAAAATCCATTGAAATGTATACTTAAAAAGGGTACACAAATTTTATAGTATGTTAACTACCTCTCAATACAATAAAAAAAGGAAATAGTAATAATGGTACATCATAGTATTATCAAAAAGACTGAAAAAATCATGCTGGGGGATAGGGTAGAAGATAGGTTTTCTTCCAAACATGAGTTTGCTCCTGAGCAAAACCTTTAGTAAACTTCCCTGCATTCGCTGAAGCTTCCCTCTGCTGTTTCTACTGAGGGCCCAAATGCAGGGGCCAGGCCTCCCCAGCTTTCCCTGGTCCAGTGGATGTCGTCAGCAGACTTCGGTGAGTTTTGTTAACTGCTCTGCCCGCAAAGATGTGCGTGTCAGGAGAACGCTGCCTGGCTTACAATGAACTTTGGAAATACGCTGCTGGCTGTGTTTTATGCATTTATCAAGTGTTCTTAACTTTATGCCAGCTGGGACCATGAAGGGCACAGTTTTAGAAGGTTGAAGTTGAATAATAATTTCACACCAGAAAGCATTCAGCCAGGGCTGCAGAGCAGCAAGCTGCCTGGGTGGTCAATATTCTTGAGCCCTGAAGGCAGCTTCATGTCTAAGGGCTGCACAGTGGCCCCTGGTAGAGTTTGGGGCTGTAGTGTTACATACTACTATATGGTAGTTGAGCTCAGAGTCCCTCAGGGACAAGCTAACTGGCCATGTAATCTTGGGCATGTGAATCAATCTCTCTAAACCTCAGTTTCCTCATCTGTAAGGTGGGGATGATTTTGTCTGTTGATAACCTATGGGTTTTGAGAGGGTTAAATGAGTGAATGAATACAAAGTTCTCAGACAAGTGCCAGGCAGCTCTAACCACTCCATAAGTGGTGGCTGCTGTTAACATTACTATTACTTCGTGTGCTGTTGCTCTCTGACCACCCTTAAGGAAGGAAGGTGTTTGCCACATCTAATGACTTTCAGGGAGCCTGGCAACCTGGTTGGGTATATTTTGATTATCATCCCACTTAGTCATGTCACATTCTGAGAGCTAAGGAGCATGGGTATAGGGGCATGCTGGAGGAGCTCAGTCAAGATTCCATGATGGACAGAAAGTCCAAACATTAACCCAAACATGCACAGTCAATTAATATATGATAAAGGAGCCTTGGATATAAGTGGGGAGATGACAGCCTCTTCACCAGCTGGTGTTGGAAAAACTGGACAGCTACATGTAAGAGAATGAAACTGGACTACTGTCTAACCCCATACACAAAGGTAAACTCAAAATGGATCAAAGACCTGAATGTAAGTCATGAAACCATAAAATTCTTAGAAAAAACATAGGTAAAAATCTCTTGGACATAAACATGAGCGACTTCTTCATGAACATATCTCCCCAGGCAAGGGAAACAAAAGCAAAAATGAACAAGTGGGACTATATCAAGCTCAAAAGCTTCTGTACAGCAAAGGACACCATCAGTAGAACAAAAAGACATCCTACAGTATGGGAGAATATATTCATAAATGACATATCCGATAAGGGGTTGACATCCAAAATATATAAAGAACTCACGCACATCAACAAACAAAAAGCAAATAATCCAATTAAGAAATGGGCAGAGGACATGAATAGACACTTCTCTAAAGAAGAAACTCAGATGGCCAACAGGCACATGAAAAGATGCTTCATGCTGCTAATCATCAGAGAAATGCTAATTAAAACCACAATGAGATATCACCTCACACCTGTAAGGATGGCCAACATCCAAAAGACAAACAACAACAAATGTTGGTGAGGATGTGGAGAAAGGGGAACCCTCCAACACTGCTGGTGGGAATGCAAATTAGTTCAACCATTGTGGAAAGCACTATGGAGATTCCTCAAAAAACTCAAAATAGAAATACCATTTGACCCAGGAATCCCACTCCTAGGAATTTACCCTAAGAATGCAGCAGCCCAGTTTCAAAAAAGACAGATGCACCCCTATGTTTATTGCAGCACTATTTACAATAGCCAAGAAATGGAAGCAACCTAAATGCCCATCAGTAGATGAATGGATAAAGAAGATGTGGTACATATACACAATGGAATATTATTCAGCCATAAGAAGAAAACAAATCCTACCATTTGCAACAAGATGGATGGAGCTAGAGGGTATTATGCTCAGTGAAATAAGCCAAGCCAAAAAAGACAAGTATCAAATGATTTCACTCATATGTGGAGCATAAGAGCAAAGAAAAAAAAAACTGAAAGAAAAAAACAGCAGCAGAGACACAGAACCCAAGAATGGACTAACAGTTACCAAAGGGAAAGGGACTGGGGAGGATGGGTGGGAAGGGAGGGACAAGGGGGGAAAAGGGGCATTACGATTAGCAGACGTAATGTTGGGGGGGCACAGGAGGACTGTACAACTCAGAGAAGACAAGTAGTGATTCTATAGCATCTCACTACGCTGATGGACAGTGACTGTAATGGGGTAAGTGGGGGGTACCTGATGAAGTGGGGAGTTTAGTAACCATAATGTTGCACGTGTAACTATAGATTAATGATACAAAAAAAAAAAAAAAGATTCCATGATGGAACCATACCAGGTTTTCTCATCCTGCTATTTTTCATTAGCTTTAGACTGTAAACTTCTTAAGCCCAAATGCCCACCCCTGACAGGTTCTCAAAGGGTGATACCAGAGAGTCTGTGTCAGAACCGGGTGGGGTGCTTGTTTAAAATAGGAAATGTCCAGGCCCCACCTAGAACTACTTGACCCAGCCCCTATGAAGGGACTCTGCATTTGAAGGTGCTCTTACAGCCTCTTTGGCATGCTGGAGTGTAAGAACCACTCTGCACTGGACTTGAGAAAGCCCAGCCTCTGCAGCCAAGTGGTGAAACTATAGGTGCCACACACACACTGGATGCTTAAGACATGTTTTTCTTAATAAATAGAAAAAAATGAAATAAAACTAGTGAAAAAAAATTTAAAGGCTAAATAAAAATCATGGGTGGATGCATGGATGATTGGATGGATATATGGATTTATGGGTGGTTGAATGGATGCATGGACAGTTAGATGGATGGATGGATGGATGGATGGAAGGAAGAATGGATGTATGGAAGGAAGAATGGATGGATGGATGGATGGATGGATGGATGGATGGATGGATGGATGGATGGGTGGATAGATGGATGGGTGAAGCAACTACATGTCTCTAGTTTCTTTGCTCCTCCTCATCATGTTATCCCAACATTCACTGAGATAATTTTTCCTCAGTATAAAAGCAATATGTTTTGATGCTTAAAACTTAGAAAACCCAGAAAAGCACCAAGGAAAAGACATACAAAACCATCCCTCAGAGGTTACCACCTCCAAAGTGTTCGTGCAGGTCCTTCTGGTCTTCTGTATGATGCAAGTAAAGATGTAACTTAACAAAAATAACACCATATTATACTGAATACTCTTTTGAGCCCACCTTTTTTAACTTAGCAATGCATTATAAATATTGTCTCAGCTCACCAAATTCTTCCTCACTATAATTTAGATGACAGCATAATATTCCATCATAGTTGTACAATGATGTGTTTCCTTCTTGTCCAATCAGTGAACATTCAAGTTCAATAATTAATTTAAAATAAAGTGTACATGTCAATGCTAATTCACATGTCTTCACTGGCTATCTATAGTTTTTTAATTTCCACAACCGATTTCAATTAGTAGCCAGGATCAGTGGCTACTACCCATGAGAGACTACTTCTAGAATGTTCTCAGGACCCCTTGGAATTGGAACACAAATAAGGAAAATTTCCATGCGTCAAGAATATCAACAAACCTGGATTACGTAGACCCCATTGATTCCAGAGTGCACAGCACTGTCACCGGTCATGAGAGGAAAGAACACTCACTGGTCGTATCATCATGGTCACAAGTGGACCAAACTGACCACCGACTTAGTACCCACTTCATTTCTGATGAACAGCCACTTTGGGAACAACCTAGTGATGCTCTGCCAACTGGAATGATTTGTTTGTATCATTTATTTCCCCTTTGTTGCTTCAATTAACTGCCAAGATATGACAGGTGGGAGCTTGCTGTTTCTTTGGGGCTGGGATGTAGAAGGACCTCCTACAAATTTAAAGATTTAAAGATTAAAGAAATCTCAGAGTTTATGAAATTATGTCAGTTTAGTTTGTTTGATTTTTAGATGAACACCATACTAATTTCTTCTCGAAAATATAGAACAAAGGAAAGGTGATTTTGAAGTTAAAAACTGATTCAAAGGAAATTGACAATAGCTCCTTGAAAGCTGGTCAGTCTTGGATGCCTTCATTCCCAACAGCATCTGTTATAATGTCTAACATGCAGCAAATGTTCGTTAAGTGAATTAATATCTGAACGTAAGAATGAATGAATTAGGGGATAGTCCTCTATCCCATTTCAAGCCATACAGTAGAGATGATGTGAACTACTCTGTTTTCCTCCAGATTTTGCCTTAGTCTCCAAAGACCACCCCACCAATAAGTCCCTCATTGCCTAAAAACTCAAAATAGTGTTTTTAGCCAGCATTGCAATTCTATGCATAGAACCAAAACCCACAGAAATACATCACCAGCCCTATCTCCCCCCAGGAGGTACTCAGTTAGCAAAATGACAAGCCTCAGTATTCCACACTTATGGGTCACGAATGCCACCTGCAAGGTCACACTAACTTATTTGCTACAGAATGGCTGCCTTTGAACTTGGAAGTAGGAAAAGCCGCCTTTATCCTCAAGTCACCTCATCTTCGCAGTTCCCAGTCTCTCTGCTCCATGGGGCTGGCTGCCACCTGCTCACCGTTGTCCTGTGTCTTCCTTGCACTAGACACAGAGCTCCAGCCTGGCTTACCAGGAACCTCAAAGCAAGCATTCCTCTCTGGGGGATCCTTCACTGATAAAAACAACAAAATGATCACCCTGCCACCAAGTTTTACCAGCACTTTCTTGGGCAGTGCATCCCACTGTGGAATCCAGAAAGATTGTATTTCTTTGCTGGGCATTTCAAGACCCAACTGTCCCACGTTCTGGGAGTGCCGCCCCTGGTGTCTGTACATGCTCGTCACCCTGACTTTTACTTTCACTTTTATTACAGCTAAATAATTGTGAAAAGAAAAAAAAATGTATTTCCCTTTTTTAAATATATAATTTTCTTTTTTCATACCAAATTTCTACAAAGTCTCTACTGTTCACACATTTTTATTTGCACCAAATATACATGCTCCATTTTTTATTTTTTAAGTAAAGAGTGTTCAGTTTTTCTTGTTTACCAGTATATCCTGAGAGCTGATTATTTTAAAAGCACTCCTCCATCTTCCCTTGTGAACTCCCAGCTGAGAAGACACATTTCTGACTTCCCAGTTGTGGCCACTCCCCCTGCAGGCAAAGTCCTCTGAAATGGGGCTGGTTTTGACCATAGCTGGTTCCCAGCTTTCAGAGGATATGATGGAGCTCCGTTTTACCATCTGAGCCACAGCTCAGGTGATGGAAGTAAAAGTGGAAATCCCATAATGAAAATGATATAGGTAAAACTAGATGCAGAAGCACCATGTTGACGAGAGTAACGTCAAGTCCATGGTACCAGCACTGTGCTACATGCTCTACAGGCATTAACTCACATGATCCGTACTGTTCCTAACTCCATTCTCCAGGTTAGAAAACAGACCCAGAGGCTAAGGATTCATCAAACCACACAGCTGGTGAGGGTGGGGCTGGCCGTGGACTGCAGAACCCGGGGCTTCTCTGCATGAACAACAAACCAGCACCAGAGCCCAGGGAAAGAGGCCTCCCCAGGTCCCAGGGCCCTAAAAAGGCCACCAAGTAGGAGCAAGCACACAGGAGGTACAGAGGGCTTCATTACATCAGAAAGGACACCAACCATCCTGTTTACTATGTTCACTGTTCTTCTCAACTTACAGTCAACACTTTTATCAAATCAACAAACGTAAGAATGTTCGGTCTTTATCATTTGTTCTTTCCTTCTGTCATTACCATCCCCCAGAACAGGGCACCCACTTAATGGCGTAACTTCTCCCTGCACTGGCCCAAACCTGGAAAGAAGGACTTTGATCAAGAAGCGTCACATCTGCTCCAATCCAGAGCCTGGAGAGGCAAATGCCAAAACCTGGTTGAGATGACCCGAAACTGAGTTGCCTAGTGTGAGGGCCAAGGTGGGGCAGTGTGAAGTTTAAAGAACATTAGAAAGGGGGGCGTCTAGGTGTTCTAAGACTGGTTCCCACACCGAGGCTCTGTGAAAAGAGCAAGAAAGTGTACCTGTCTGGGCCCCAAGGCATGAGCAGCCTGCATTAGAGCATCTCTCAGGGACCATCTTATTTGTCAATCTCACAATACCCTGATTCTTGTTTGTGTGAGCTCCAACACTGAGCTTTAAATAGAGAAAGCTCTAGAAAGACATTGATTCCAAGGCCAGGTGTAGCTTACAACGTGAGGATGGGGCTCCCCCCAGTGTCGAGTCAGGGTGATTCGTCGGAAACCTGGGCCAGGCTAAGCAGCCGCAGTGACCTTGAATGCTGAGTTAACGACCGCTTCAGGATGGGCACAGCCCACAGGCCTGGAGGAGAAGGGGGAGGAAGAGGCCAGTGCCGGGTGGGTGACCAGTTCCCACAGAACCTGGTCCTCCCTCGGCTGCCTTCCAGATCCTCTGCCTTCTTCAGTGCTCAGAGCCTCCTAACACAGCATTCTCCAAAGACTTAAAAAAAAAAAATCACCAAGCCATCAAGCCATTTTTTATGTGTTTTATTTGCTATTTTTCTCTGTAGCAGATGCACCAACTCCTAAGAATAAGCAGTTTAAAGTCAGATGGTCACAGTACCTACAGCCCCATGGTCCATTTTCCTCAATACTTTTTCTAGTTCAAAGCCTGATCAGTTCCAGCCCAGGAGCTTCCTGCTGGTTGCCAGAACGGCCCTAAATTCCCTTTAACAAGGAATGCCGTAGACCTGCCTGGAAAGCTGCCAAAGTCATTTTCCTGTTCTTATGGTTTAAATGGAAAGCTAAGCTACAGACGAAGCTCTAAATAGGGGCTGCCAGCCTAGAAAGCTAAGCTACATATGAAGCTCTACATAGGGGCTGCCAGCCCGTGTCCTGGAGTTAGCAAGTGGCTCTGGTCTGCTGCAAAGCATCCATGTGCAGTGTTCAAAATAAATTCAGAGAAAAGAACTAAAAGAGAAAACTGATGCATAATTCACTCTGAGATAAATAAATACATGAAAAATGCAAAGATTTCCCAGGTCCTTTCAGTGTAACAAAATGTTCAGGGAAAATCTTTCTACCACCCTTTGCCCAGAAGATACCATCCTGCAAAGCTAAAGAAAATGTCCCTGGATGGTGGAGTCAACACTGAAGCTAATGCTGGGAAGGAAACTGGGAAGTCCTTGGTCCAGCTTGGGAGCCTGGTGGAACTCATCAACTTGAAGCAATTGTCCTTCCTTCATGTCAGAAGCTGAGTGGTGGGTCTCTCCTTTGTGGGGCACAGAGGTATGTAACATGATTATGACATCCCTTTTTTCTGATTATGGTAGTGTCTTGCCAGTGGGTTTCAGCCCCCACCAAGTTCACTATGGATTCAATGTGACCAAAGAAATGACAGTAGAACATTCTTGGGATGAAAGGATGTATACCCAACTTTATTCCCACAGTGGCAGGTCAATCACTAGAATCCCATCTACTGAGAGCGAGTCTGCATGCAGCAGGCCGGTCTCTGCCTCTGGGCCTCTCTGCCCCTGCAGCCGTCCTAGTGTCTGTCCTCAGGGCTGCCACCACTCCAGTCTGTTATCTGCTCTCCTGCAGTCTTGCAGCCGTGCCACCATGTCGTCCAGAGCACTGGGTGGAGCTCTTTATATAGAATCAATAACGACATATTGCCCACACGTGTGCAGTGAGCCAGCCGACCAGGGCCAGGTGAGAATCCTGGCCACAGGAACCTTCACTTTCTCCACACTCCCCCCCCTCCAGGATTCTCGCCTCTCAATCTATGTGCCCTCAATCCTCTGCAATGGTCCCTGTGCGAGGAAGCTGGAACACTGTAAAAGAACCACGGGTAGGCCTCACAATACCCACCTTCTCCAGTCTCTCCAGCAGAAAATCTTGCTTTATCTCTGGCTTCTGCTTCGTCCTCAGCAGCCAGAATGCTGCTCTGGTCTCAGTTGTTGCCACAGCTCGTCATCCAATTTCTTTCTGTCTGCTCCTGAGCCTTTTCAAATCAACCCACATCTGGGTCTTGTAACCTTCAAGGGGCCCTTTAAATTCTTCCTTCGAGAAGCAGGCCATATTTCCTTCCGTTCTTGAGCCTGAGGAGAGAAGCAGAGCATGGAGTGCTCCACAACCTGGGGAGGGGGCTGCACCTCTCCTGGAAGAAACTGCGGTTGCCGAGTCCTTCTGGCTTTCCACCAGCTTTCCACCAGGCGGGGTCTCAGCCAAGGCGGGGATGATCCCTGTGGCACCGGCAGGGCCTCCATCCCCACCTGTTGGTCAAGCCTCCACTCCTCCATTTATTTCTGGGGCTGACGGCTCCACTACATCCTTCACCTGCCCCACGGCACCTGGCAGCTGCGCTCTTGGGCTGCTGCTTCTTGTGCTGCTCCTTCTCAGGCCTCTGCTCCTTCTCGTGCTGCTTCCTCTCGGGCTACCACGACATCTTTTACCATTTCTACAGCACTTCGTTGTGATGCCATTTCAGTCACCAACAAATTTTCCTTCTCTTGGGGTGGAGCCCAGTCCTCCACCCCTTCCCGGTACCACATGTCCACAGGGGACACTTGAATGTCTCCCTGTCTGTAGGTGCAGCCCGCTGAAACACTCCTCCCATGAGGGCAGCCTGTTCTTTTCCTTGGTCACCAATGAATTCCTGCCGACTACTGCCAACTGTCTTGCCAATGGGTTTCAGCCCCAGACAAGTTCACTATGGATTCAATGTGACTAAAGAAATGACAGTAGAACGTTTTGGGGATGAAAGGGTTATACCCAACTTTATTCCCATGGTGGCAGGTCAATCACTAGAATCCCATTCACTCAGAGCGAGTCTGCATGCAGTAAGCAGGTCTCTGCCTCTGGGCCTCTCTACCCGCACAGCCGTCTCAGTCTCTGTCCTCGGTGCTGCCACCACTCGTCTCATCTCTGCTTTCCTGCAGCCTTGCTGCCATGCCACCATGTCATGCAGAGTGCTGGGCAGGGCTCTTTATATAGCATCAATAACGACGTATTGCCTGCACATGCGTAGTGAGCTAGCCGACCAGAGCCAGGTGAGAATCCTGGCCATAGGAAACTTCACTTTCTCCACAGGTAGTGACACATGCTCAATATAAAAAATACAGAATGTACTTTGTAATTTTTTCCTTGGTGTCATTAAACACTTTTCTATATCATTAAATAGTTCTTGAAAACCTCACTGTAATAGCTGCATAATGTTCCATTTTAAAAGCCATTCTTTTATGCTCAGCTGTTTGTTTCCAATTTTTTGCTGTTTTACAGTGAGTACAGTGAACATTTTGCACATTAACCTTCACCCAGATTTCTGAGTTTTAGAAGGGTTCTTTCTGGGTCAGGGGGAAAGTTGCTTCATCTTATAAAACATATGCAATTGAAGGTCTCATGACACCATGCTGCTGCTTTCCATGCCAGCATATGGTGCCTTTATAGAGACAATAAAAGTGAGAAATATTTGTTTTTAATTGAAACTCAGCATAAAACAAAACGTTGAGATTCAGTGTCTGGGTTTTTCTATCACCATAGCCCTGACCTGTGGCCTTGGGCGAGTTGCTTTGGTTCCACTGGCCCCAGCTGTTAAAATAATTAATTTTTAAACAATTAAGTTTGTACGGAGGGAAGGCACTATAGAAACAGAGTGCTAAGTCTTTTCCATACTTCCATGGGACAAAATTCTTTTTTCCTTTCCAAATTCTCTCTCCTTGCGTAGCAGAAGGAAGTTGCTGCCAGCTAGACCCTCCTGAGGGGCTTGCCTGGGGTTTGCATCTGGGGCGCTGGCTTGTCATTACGATGCTTTGTCTGCCGTGAGAGTCTAGCAGGTGCCCAAGAATCCTAGAACAAGCAGAAGGAAGGTCTGACTGAACAGGCATCAGGCTTCAGTGCTTCTTCTGTGTTTCTACAATAGTCCAAGTTGCAGGAATCAAAAGCTCACACCCAGAAACACATCCTGAGACCTAGAACTACCATTTCCTAGCTGAGCTGCCCAAACAGAATTCAAAAAATTTCAGCACCTGTAAAGTGGGGGAGCACCAGACAACCTGCATCTTAGACTCATTCTGAGACTCAAAAATAAAAATGAAACCATGTATGTGCAACAACCTAAGAAAACTTAAAACTCAATCTGCTAGTGGCTGGAGTGAGCTGGGGGTAAATACAAAGGAAACAGAGGGCATCTCCCTGCTATGATGCAACCTTACAGTTTACTCATAATTATCAATGCAATAGACAGTCTAGAGTTGTCTGGGTGTATTTGGCCACAGGACTTTTGATTTGCATTACACCTGATAACACCCACACATTAGGGAAGTTGGGTTTTGTGGCTTTACTTCATATGGAATATAAGACCTGTGAAGGCAAGCACTTTGCCTTGGACTCTGCTCTCCCTTCGGGCATAGAAGAGCTGTCTGCACAGGACAGATGGTCAACAAAATGTGTTGCATAATGCATGTACTTTCTATTAAGCTTATTTGAAAATAGCTTCTGAAAATCATTTACAGAATGAAGTGAAATGAGGGCTTTTATGCAATGCTATTGAAAGTGTACACTGGTTAAAACTTCGGAAAAATTTTAACCAAATTTATCTAAGCACCATGGCCTCATGCATCGACTTTTACAATGTTCAAAATCTCTCACCAAGTTGTGCCACTTCTGGAAATCTATTTGGAAGTTCTCCTAAATATAAAGAAAAAAAATTGTGTCTAAAGATGCTCAAGAAATGCAGTGTTGTTTAAAATAAAAAAAAAGGAAACCATCTGAATTGTGGTCAAAAATCATTGAATAATTAAGTTTCAGAATATCCACTTGATGGGTTATTCTGCAGCCATTAAAATAATGTGTATTAAAATTGTGTAACTTGGAAATATGCTTAAGTTATATTGTAAGCATGCATTTACAAACCATATATAACTTAATATCCTTTCATCTCTTGTATTAAGGAAAAAGGCAAGATACTAAATTAGATAAAAATTGTGAATCCCTACATGTAGGGAAAACAAAATAAAAAACCAACATTACTGAGTGCCACCCAGTCAGGCAATTGTAAATACTTTACATATATATATATAACTTCTTATTTTTCCTTGTAATCTATAGGTACTATCCTAATACTCATTTTATAAATAAGAAAACTAAAGCACTGAAAAGGTATACAGCTGAGTCAAAGTCACCGAAAGGACTGGGGTTCAAGCCTGGGCAGTCCAGGCTACTGCCTGAAAAAATACTGGGAGACGACACGCCAAACACTGACAACAGCTGGCCCTGGGTGGTGGAAAAGACGGCTGTCACATTCCTTCTGCTTGCATTTTTGCAAGGTTTTTGTAATGATGAAAAAACTGTACTCTGAAAGGGTAAATTAACGAATTAATCTTTGTCCCTATAATAGATCTGAGCAGAAAAACCTTTTAATTGATCATAGGACCCCCTAATTGCAACCAGGGAACTCCAACCCTTGCTCGCCAATTCTCTCCATTTAGTGGGAAATAGGTGGAAAAAAGCCTGCTTTTATGAATGCAGAGAAACTGGCCAAGGCTAGTGTTGGGTTCTCAGTTCCAATGTCACACTTACTTACACCCCAGTTCTCCCACTTCAGGTCTCCCACTTTAGGTCTGATTCTCTAATAATCACCGCCCTATCCAGAATCAAAGCGCCCAGAATCTCACACGCCGTCGCAAAATCACAGGTCGGTGCTGCTCAGGAAAGAAGGAGGCAGAAAGGGGTGCGGCATGCAGGGCAATCCCGGCCCAGGTACTGGGCACATGGTGTCCGCTGCGGAAGCTGCAGGGTAGTTTATTTTTTAAACTGCGCGAGAAGCTATGTTTGATACATCCTTTACTGTAGTAAGAAGAGGAAAGATGCTAACGATGCGAGTGATGACTGTGAAATGGAACAAATGCCATCGTATTTATCTAAATAGAAATTTAAAACTAGAGAATAAATCCATTCTACAGTAAGGGCCACTCTAACTGAAGGATTGCTTTTTCCGATGCTGTCCGAGCCCACCAACCCCTCCGCCAGCCCTGTGGTTCCGACTGCTACCATCCGCTTCTAAGGACTACAACTCCTAGCCTGAGGGAGGTCCCCGCGCATGCGGCCTGACACCTACGCCTACCTTTCCCAGCGGGCCTGGCGGCTACGCCGACGCACGCGTGCGCCCTTGCCTCTTTGTCGCCGGCCCAGTTTTGACCTACAGCCGCCCGGGAAAAGATGGCCGTCCCTGCAGTGTTTGGGCTCTCCCGGCAGGTGAGAGAACGAAGGCTCTGAAAGCCAGCGGGAGGATCCCTCCTGAGTTGACCCGTACCAGACCCCTAAGCGCCGCGGTGCGAGGCCACAGCTGGGGAACCGTGGCCGCCTGTCAGGGTCTTGGGGTCCGGAGAGTGGTGGCCACGCAAGACGACTCGGGCAGCCCGCTTCGCCCTCCGGACGCCCGGGGGCAGTGGGCACGGGGCTGCGCCTGGCTGACCTTGGCGTCATCCGAGCATAGCCCGGAAAGTAGCTGCCTTGAGGGTCAGGGAGAGGGGAACCGGGCTTCTCTGGACTCCGAGGAAACAACGTGGCCCACCCCAAGTCATCTTGCTTTATCGCAGTTAGGGTCAAACCTGTCGGGTCACCAACCGTGCTAAGGGTCTTTTGTAAAACACATTTAAAATTTTTATAAAGAAAATGGCACAGAAAAATTCAGTGACTCATCCCCGTGTGCTCAGCCAGTAAGGGTAGAGCTGAGACTGAGAGTCACCCAGATGATGGAGTTGGAAAGATAATTCGTCTTCTTTATGCCACATAGCCACACGATGCTTTACACAGCATGATACCGTACAGCTTACAGAAGTGCTAAAAAGTCTTTTAATCCCCACAGCCAGTTTGGGTATAGTATGCTCCAGAGCTGGAATTATTGAAGGTGACCCGTGCCCTTGCAGGTGCTTTTTAGACTATGGATTCCAGCTCTGTCCCTTGATAAATTAGACACCATCTCCCAGAACTAGGGCCTGTTCTCACATCAGACTGTTCAGTATTCAAAGGATTAATCTTTTATTTTCAGATAGCATTTGGAGTCCAAGAAGGTACATCTCTTAGATGACTGGAATCCTCCCAATTCTTATTAAAATCCTGCATGAGGGGGGGAATATAAATGCCAAATTAAAAAAAAATTTTTTTTGAAACACGTATTTCATCAGAATTAGTGTTTTCTCTCATACTTGTGTACTAACCTCAGCCAGGTCCTAGCAAACTAAGAAGTTAGGGGGAAGGCAATTTCCCAAGCAACTTGGGATGATTCTCAGTGGGGAAATTTACTCCTGAGTAATAAAGAGCAGCTTACCCTTCTGTAATCTGTGTGATGATACAAAGAGACATAAGAAACAAATAATTTAAAAGTCATATTTAAATTTTTTTGTATTGGTTTAAATGAAGAAAACCTTCAGGTAATCTTGTTTGATCTATTTTCCTTTTTTTTAAAGGTGCGATGCTTCAGTACATCTGTGGTCAGGCCATTTGCCAAGCTTGTGAGGGTATGTCAGCTTAACTCTTCTGTAATTGCAAAGTTGATGAGAGCGTGTGAGTCAAACAGCAGTACAGTTAGGGCACGAACTTTTGTAGAGTTGCTACCTAAACCTTTATGCGTGGTCTTAGAGCTGGACTGGAACTAAATCTTTCTCATTCACAGCCTGAGCTTTTCCACTACAACCGTACAGTACCACTAAGCATATATAGTCATACATTGATGGTAGTGTATAGAAAAAAAAGCCTATAGTTCATTGAGAAAAAAACCCAAGCATCAGGCACTTAGTAAATTGCTACAGGGCTCCATTAACCTGAACATTGATGAGAAGGCTCTGTGAGGGAAATTTATATCGTTACTATGAAATGTATAAAGGTATACTTGTGTGTTTCATAAGCACGTTTTACTGGCTCTGACATTTTCAAAACTGCCTTCTGTCAGTGTTAAAAATCTACCATACTTAGAACCGTATAGTTACCGAGTTAAAGGGAAGCATAAGCTCGTCTCAAAATTAACATAACTGAATTATAGCAGTGGCTGAAAGGGGCTTTAGACACCATGTTCCCTAAGCCCCTCGTTTTAAGATAAGGAACTGGAAGCACAAAGATGGAGTGACCTGGCCAAAGAAACATCCCTAATTTGTTTGAGAATTGCCATTCAGGATAATTCTTTGATGACATATTTAAATTGTTATGTGCTGGAAAAGATGTATTTTTAAAATTATAAGTATTTAATTCTGCTATTGACAGTATAATATTGTCTTAACTGATTCTCTTTTTCTTCTCACTCTTTTTAAAGCCACCTGTTCAGGTATATGGTATTGAAGGTCGCTATGCCACTGCTCTTTATTCTGCTGCATCTAAACAGAATAAACTGGAACAAGTAGAAAAGGAATTGTTGAGAGTAGCAGTAAGTCACTTTTCTTTTCTTACAAAGTTCCCACTGTATATTTTTTCCTTTAGTTACGTGATTGTGCATCTCTAATAAGGTATATCCTAAAAGTGAAAGAACTACAAAGAAAAAAGCCTGTTTACTGTAATAATGTTGATAGTAATAATACTGGGTATTTAATTCTGACCCCATTGTATGATAGGTGCATATACAAATAAGGAGACTTATACTAGGAACCAAGAATTTGGTCCAAGAGAAGAAAAAGAAATAGAAAATACAAGGTGGTAATTTAAGAAAATTTGCCATTTCAAGAGAATTAAAAAGTCATTCTTTGAACATCTATGCTTATATTCTAAATATTCCCAAAACAGTCTTTAGAATATATTATGGTTTTGTTTTACTGGAAATTTATTTCACCTGTGAGGCCTTTCCTTGGTTTTAATTATTATATTACTCCCAAGATAAAAGAGGGAAATGAGCAGATACATGCTGGGCAACAGAATCAGTAAATTAGTAATTATAATAGAATTGATTAAGGTTAAGAACTGATGTAGACTATGAGGCTACAGGAGAAAGTTTATTTTTACTATTTTTTTTTAAATATAAGAAGAAAAGTAATTGAACTGAATAAATAAAAGCCTACAGTGTAACTTAAATAGAAGAAATAGCCACTGTAACATTCACTGAATTTTCTAGTTAAAAAGTTCCTGTGTATTTTGTTGCTTCCCCTTCTCTTATTTTCTAGTTTGTCATCTCTGACAATAAGTTCTTCATGAAAAGAGGAGAGGGGAACATAATCTAGTATATGCTCTCTCCAGAGAAAGTTTAGCTCTTTTTTTTTATGTTTTTAAGATTTCTTATTTTTAATCCACTTACTTCTAAAGATTTTTTTTTTAATCTCAACATTAGGAGAAAAAGAAACCCTCATGGGCTAGTCATATAGAATAATACTTGGCCATTTTGTTTATATTTCATGCTTTGGCCTAACAGACAATGTTAGTTCTGTATTCCTTCCTTTTAGCTCTGCCTTGACCAGTGATCTCTGCAGAATGCTTGCAGCCCTAGTTGGTGTGATCAGCCATTTTGATCCTCACGGAGCCACTCCGATCTCACAGTTACTGTTGGAGGCACTTGGGGAAGGGGGAGCTAGAGCAGACAGGATCGCACATGGACACTGGAGGGGGTGCTGATGATTGCCCACCGCTTGTCACTTAGGCCTGTCTTCCACCTGAACAGTGGTGTTCACAGTGGAGAGAATGAGGTGGGTTGTGCACTGTAGAATAAAGTGGGCTAAAACCTGGATGTCAGTTAAGCATGTGGAGACGTAGAAAGGAGGCAGTTTCCTCAAGACTCTTTATAAATGGAAGTCAGTGATTTCTTGGCACTGAGAGGACAGTATGCTGCTGCTCAGGTGTCGCTGACTGCCCATTGGGTGATGCAGCAGACACAGATAAGCATGAAACTGGGTAACGCAACCTCCAGAATGCTTTTAATTTGTGTAAGCCAGCAATGTTTATGGAAAAGTGTTTGGGGCCACTCAAGTTGAAGTTTTAGCATTATATGGCACTATAGAACAAGTAGCCTGGATCAGAGGCGAATTCTGGCCAGGAGCTGGGAAGGTGCTGTAGGGTGCCTGAAAGGCTGACGGAGATACATACCTTAACGATGCCCAGTGGGAACTGCCGTGGGTCGTTGGAGTTCTGGCCTCATACTAAAGGGAGCAAGGTGCTGGCAGCTGTACTTGGCCACTGAAAACAGACGTTTTTGAATTAACACAGTGAAGACACAGCAGTGTCTGATGTAGTCGCACTCCCGTTTTTTGTCCACTCTCTGTCCCAGACTGACTGAGGCTGCCCTGGAAACACCAGAGGTCTCTCGCAGGTCTGGGCTGGTTCTCCAGAGCGCTGTAAGAGTCACGATCAGTCTGAGATGCAGAGGCCCCTCCAAGGGAATGTCAAGGAAGCTGCCTTTGCGGTCTGAGCACTTTTTAAGTCTGCACTAGAATGTTGGCATAAGTAGCATCCTCTCAATATGTGAAAACTCGAATATTACCCATGTTAAATACATAACTATTACCCATATAAAATACACAGCAAATTGAATTTTTTGGCTGCCTAGTTTCTTTATAATCTCTTGAAAAGCAAAAGTAAGCTCAGGAAACGTCATAAAGTGTTTCTAAATTTTTCAAGAAATATTGTATCCTGGATAAAGTCATGGGTGTGGTATATTCTTAAAGGCAGAAAATATTTGATGGCAAACTTATCTTCATATGTGCTTTGAGTCTAATTAATGGAAGTAAGTATGTTTATAGCTGCTAGGATCATTTATGCTCTAAAAGTTTAAGAAATTATTTTTTGGTACTTTTAGCAAATCTTGAAGGAACCTAAAATGGCTGCTTCCATTATGAATCCCTACGTAAAGCGTTCCATTAAAGTGAAAAGCCTAAGTGACATGACAGCAAAAGAGAAGTTTTCGCCCCTCACGTCCAACCTGATCAGTAAGTAGTAGAGCTTTTTCACTGAAGTCTGAAAATTTTACTGCTAGAAATGCGGTCCATGGACCAGGAGCATCAGCTCCACGTGCCTTTGGCAATGGAGAACTTCTGGGCCAGCCCAGCCTGCCCAGTCAGAATGTGCATATTAACCCAGCTCCTCAAGCAAACTGTCTGCACATTGAAGTTTGAGAAGCACTGTCTATAAGATGTTAAGATGTAAGCATGTCTAGTTGCATAGACACTAGTATTTGCCCTTGGAAGAGACCAGTAGGATTCATGCCTAGACAGTGGGTTGTACTCAGCAGCTGTACCTCTGTCCTTAAAGACATTTGCATTCCTTGGTACACTGGATTGCTTTCCAAATCCCGTGGTCAACTCAGCATAGAAATTCCAAAGAAAGTGTATTCATGCCATCATCTTTGAATGTAGACAGTATGTTGAATTGGGGATTGTGGCCAAATGCTGGAATCCTACATGAAAACCAGATGGCCAGCTGTGATTAAAAAATCTGTTGCAGATCTGTAAGGACCACAACCCCCCACTTAGCTAATATAAATGCTTGTCAATGCAGTCTTTTTTTTTCCCCCTCGCAGGGTCCAGGGTGGGCGGCGGTGAGCGGTCTTGGGCGTGTGGGGAAAGGTATGGGGGGGTCGGTCGGGGGGAATCCGCACCTCTGTCCCCCACTCCTCGCCCCCACACCCCGTCGGGTGGGCCCCAGGGCTGCAGTTCCACACAGCACCTCGCCTCAGGCTGGTCTAGCAGCCGATTTAGAACTGGTGCAGACCAGGGGAATCTTAATAACAAATAAACTCCACAGATAACACATACCTTTTGTTATTTGTGTGTGGAGCTTATTTGTTATTAAATAACAAGTTGCATCTTCTCTGTTCACATTTCTTAAATGACTCTGAGTATAGTATTTTAAGACCACAAACTTAAGCTTGCTTTTAAGTTGAATATAATAACTCCTGAGGAACCCACTGAAGTGAGTTTCGTGTTACTGAAATACCTTCACTTTCCCAGATCTGCTTGCAGAAAATGGTCGCTTGACCAACACCCCTGGAGTCATCTCTGCCTTTTCTACCATGATGAGTGTCCACCGCGGAGAAGTGCCTTGCACAGTTACCACTGCCTCTGTAAGTGACAGGGTGTTGGCTGCTCCATTTGTCTTGATGTCCCATGCATCATTTGCAAAAGAAAGGAAAAAAAACAGGCTAAAAGCCATAAATTGGAAAAGGTGACTCCTCACTTGGGAGGTTTGCTTCACCCTTACACCAGCCTCTGTGACCCTTCCCTCTGGAAGAGCCAGTGTGTGTCTTATTAGTGCTTCCCAAACCAGGGACTATGCATTAGGGTCAAATGTAGACCAGGCTAAAATGTGTGAGGAGATAGGGGCTTATGTTCTGTTACAGGTTGGAGTTATTTGTAAACATCGTATTAAGTAGTTTACTGAAAGTAGTGTTTCTAATCTTTTGTGGTGGTGAATGGGAAAGGGCAGGGCAGAGAGGCCCTTTAATTTTGTTGACTGCTAAAGTGGTCAATAATTACATCCACGGCTACTGAAGCCTACCATGCTGGGTGCTTTATAACTTATTATTTATTTAATTATAATTAAATTTAAAATTTAAAATTTTATAATTTTTATTATATATATATAATTTTAAAAAGATGTATAATTATCCTTATTTTACAGATGAGGAAACTGAAGCCAGGGAAATAAAAGCCCCTACCTTTGGTCACAAAAGGTGCAACCAGGATTTGAATACAGACAACTCCCAGAAGTCCTTAAGAAGTTATACTGCCTCCCCAGAATTAGTATTATCTTAAATACATATTTTCTTTCTGCTGTAGTTCTGTCGATAGGAAGACAGCCTGTGGAGCTTATCAGTAGACCATGGACTATGTAGCACCTCACCTCACTTACAGGAATATTTCTAGTGTTTAAAAGGTAGACTAACTCCCCAAAAACGCACAGTTCCAGAGACATTTGAGCGCCTGATGAGTATTTGCACGTTTCTAGTTGGTGCCACCAGACCACGTGACCGAGAATCATCACAGCGCAGGTGGTCCTCCAGCCACACGGTCCCCTTGGTCGAGCATTGGCACAGGTCATTCTCCAGTCATTACAATGACATGATTTTTTAAAGGGCTGTTATTTTTGTAAAAGCTTTTTAGGACCAACTGTTACTGATGCTTTTGGTGTTGAAACTCCTTAAGTTTCTGCTGTTTTAAAAAAAATTATACCTTGATTAGTGACTGAGGGCACAGACTTTAGAGAGAAACTGATTTCCAACACTGGCACTAGACTTCGGTTGCTGGTGGGACCTTACTTGAGCTTCTTCACTACCCTGAACCTCTCGGTTCTTCCATATGTACAAAGAGAGTAACTGCTGGCCTTCTGGGGTCGTCCAGATGTCACGGGGTGGCGGGTGCAGAGTGCCTCACGCACACATGCCTGGCACTCAGTATGTGCCAAAATTTAAGGTGTTCGTGCACTTCAGAGTTCTCTCACCTCGGGGTCTCAGCAAATAATGTTTCAGTTGAATGCTGATAAGACTTTTGTCACCACCACCCCCAAAAGCTATTGTTAGAACTTTATGAAGATGGAACAGTGTTTTTGCTAGCTTTGGACTCTTTGATGAAGGTGTGGGGAAGGAGGTGGATTTCTGACAGGCAAAAGGCCTCTTCTTCAGCAACCTTTTCATTCTCACCTCACCAGGAGTAAGAACTGGGGCAAGAGGAGAGGAGAGTCCGGACATGGGGATGCTTGCTCTGCCCGAGTAGGTCACAGAGCTGCACTGACTTCAGGAGCCCCCCGCTGCCCAGGCTCCTCAGTGAGCTTCAGGGAATGCAGTGGCCACGCCAGAGCTTCTGGTAACCATGGATCTGAAAGATTAGAGTCAGGTTCATCTGCAGCTTTTCATCCAAGGGAATAATAGACTCAAGCCATGCTCACAGGGGCTGCACAGAGAGGAGGCCTGGGTCATCAGGCCTTACCAGCTTCAGGGTTTTTTCCCCTGACTCAAGTCTAAATCCTACCTACTGCTGCAGCTAGCAGAGCAGAGACAGGGAGGGAGTAGCCTTTATAGGCAGCAAGGAAACTGCCCAGGGTGAGCCCCACAGGAATTCCCGTGGGGCAGGCCCTCTGCACCCTCCCTGCACATGAGCATAGCTGACTGGCTGTTGCAGTGCAGCTCCAGGCTGGCTCCTCGTATACTCTGCACAGATGCAGGGATTCCCAAGGCCTGTCTGGGTGATGTGTGCCAGAGATGTTTTCCCTTGCCTTTTACCAGGGAAAGTTTCTGTTCTGCTTTATGTCAATTTAAAGGATTGTTTTGTCCTTTTTTAGCCTTTGGATGAAACCACTCTCTCTGAGTTAAAGACAGTCCTGAAGAGCTTCCTAGGTAAAGGCCAAGTACTGAAAGTAGAAGTTAAGGTAGGTTTTTGATTACGTGTGGTATGTTTCCTCAGGTTATTGGACACTTAAAATGTCTATTAAATGTGAAAAATTCGATCTGATATATACTAATTTGTCAATGCTAGAAATTTTTCATCTTCAATTTAAATGGTTATTGGTGCTATTCACAATTTGACTTCTGCTTTTTTCTAGATTTAATTACAACTCCTTACATTTATGTAGCAGTAGCCTTTTCAGAGTACTTTTCCATCCTCCCATTTGATTAGTGTCAGTGTGTTCTTACATTTTCAACCTGTTGTTTTTCCTAGGTTGATCCGTCGATCATGGGTGGGATGATTGTCCGCATTGGAGAGAAATATGTTGATATGTCTGCAAAAACCAAGATTCAGAAGCTCAGCAGGGCTTTGCGGGAGGTTTTCTGAAAAAGCTGATTTTCTGTCTGTCAGGGAAAATTCTTAAACTTGGAGCAACAATAAAATGCTTCCTGAACAGGACATACTGTTTTATATCTTCTGTAAAATAGAAATACAAGGAGCCTTATTTTTATATCTTTCTTTCAGAATCCCCCACATTCAAAGGTTGACATGCCCTTGATTGGAAAGTATAGTTTGTGTATTCTTAGCAATTTATGAAACCTTGTGTCCATTAGGAAAAGTAGTGAACGTTTATGAGGCCTCATTTTATTCCAGGCACTGTTCAGTACTTGAGGTCTGTCACCTCATTTCCTTGGCCTCTGAGCCCTGCACCTTGGAGGGGCTGAGCCTGCCAGCGGAGCTAAGACGCCAGCAAACCAGGCCGATTGGCCTCTGGCATTTCCAACTGTCAGTGCCCATCTCTAGTCAGATATAATGAAAGTGGTTCTCCAAGCCCCCAGAACTGCCCCATGCCTTGGTGCTTCACACTTTTACAGCTGCTGCAGGACGTGGAGTAGTCCCTGGTGCCATGCCTTTAAGCTTCAGCGTCAGCCAAGTGTATGGGTCTGCTTACAGTACTTAGAACAGAGCCAGTTTGTGCTCATCTGATTATTCTAATAAGTACTTAAGTCCTGTTCGTTATGACCTATTCTTAGTCCAAAATGATTTGTCTTAGAGCCCTGCCCTCTATATTATCCTATTAAATGTAGAAGCTATAATGTTCTCTCTATAGTTTTTCAGACAGATTATGGCCAAAAATGTGTCTTCATCTTCTAGAAAATCTAGAAGAAAGCAATTAATTTGCTAATAGGCACTTATTCCCTCATCCCCACTGGGGAAGAAGTCCAGATGAGAGCTGTGCTCTTAGCAAGAGAAGGCAGCAAATAGGATTCTCAACCATCCCCGTGAATGTCCTCTAAACCAAGGAATGGCCAGGAATTTCAGCCCAGGATTGGAAATCTGGGTTTTCTCCACCACTGGAAGCTGCTATTCCAGGGGAAGCTACACCAATTGCCACAAGTCACTGCTCTGGTTGAACTTAACAATTCTCTAAAGCTTTCCAGCCCACATGCGGACTGGGGGCAACAAATGGGCGCAGTCCTGTTTCCAGGTCAGGACTGGACACACAGAAAATAAACTCTTTGCTTCTCTAAAACTGCCTGAAGAGATTCCTCAGAGTAACCTGGTATGTGTGTGGCTATTGTACTTAAAAGTGGTTAAAGTATGTCCTGACAGGACCAGAACCTTTACAGCCACAAAACCCTCTTCCAGACTATCAATGACCTAGAGGGTGCGAACCACTCCACAGAATTGATTCAACAAATGTGGAGTCCATATTATGGGCCAGGCATTGCAATCTTATGTCCATACCACCAGAAAATTCCATAAGGGCATATGACCCTACCATTTACAGTGATTCTCACCATGTAGACTTCAGCTGCTCTGCTCTCTGGGACAATAGGTGGTTGGTTAAAAAGCATCTTGGAGCCATTCGGAGGGTGGACATGCAAGCCTGCTCTGCCCCTTCCAACTTGCGAGGCACCCCAACTTCTACAAACCTTGGTTGCCTCCCCTGTAAACGGAAGCGATCCAGAGTAGCTGC
This sequence comes from Phataginus tricuspis, assembly GCA_029783875.1. Taxonomy (NCBI): domain Eukaryota; kingdom Metazoa; phylum Chordata; class Mammalia; order Pholidota; family Manidae; genus Phataginus; species Phataginus tricuspis. The sequence goes on along the minus strand of JAQQAC010008350.1, from coordinate 93,534,100 downwards.
AAGAATGAAACAAGATTACCAAGAGCTTAGTACAGGGCCTCACAGATGCTAAGATGTCAGTAAATATTGATGGCTGGCTTGATGGCCTCTAGTCAGCCGTTGGACCCCAAGGACTGGTGAAGCACAGCACCTGACCGGGTAACCACGAGCCCACCTAGTACTGCCCGCCGAGGTCATGTGTGCAGGGCTTGTTCAAAGTCCTGGTCCTGGCAGGTTGTGCTGGCTCGTGCTTCACCAGTCCTGCCAGGAGGCCTGTTGCCAGGAAAATGCCCTCAATCCTGGTATAACACCCATTGCTTGTAGGATGCTCTGCAACCTGTGAGGCCATTTCATGTACCTTCTTAAGCTTGATAACAACCTTGTGATACAGGTGGGACAGACATCACCCCACTTTACAAATGAGAGGTTGGGGGCCCTAGAGATTTGCTCAGTGTCACATGCTTGCTCAGCTGGTGGGTCAGGTCCCAGAGCCCAAGTCTTTGCCCCAATTTTGTGCTGTTCTCCGTGTCACTGAGCACCCCTGGCACGTGGCCTCCCCATCAGAGACGCCAACAGGCAAAGCTAATCTCAGGCGAGGGCCTGTGCCCCTTCCCACTGTGTCCCTAAGATGCTCCCGATTCACTTGTACCCAGGTCAGCTCTTCCCTACATTTTCCCTCCTGTTAGCCTCCTAGAGAAAATAGGATTCCCCAGACATCATGTGTCTCACGCTCATTCCTTGGTCACCCTCCACGAGAGTTGGACAACAAACTGATTCCCTTCCCAGAGTATGCAGGTGGGCAGAAGCAGGCTGACAGCAGCTGGGAAGGCCGGCAGGACAAGGCCACCCCCTGCACCCTAGTTTGGGGACCAGCGTGCCTCCATCTGGCGTGACATTACCCTCCCGGCTGTCGCGTTTGGCTGAAGCTGGCTTCCTCCTGGCAAGCCAGCGACACAACCACCTACCTTGACAGCTGAGAGACTCCGCTTGGGGGCCTCTTGGTACTTCCGCAGGAACAGGCGTGCCCAGACTACTGCCGGGCCGCAGCATCAGTCCCTTAGTTCAGCAGGGCAGAGGGCCACCCAGCTAGAGACTGTTTCCTAACCTCCCTTGTGGTACCTGACCTCAGAACTCAGTTCCAGCAGGTGGAAGGAGAGGAACTGAAGCATGGGTGTTCCCGGACTGACTGCACAAGGACCTGGTGTGTAACTCCTAGTTTTAGGTCCCCTTGCCCTCTGGCTGATGCAGCGAAGATGGTGGGAGCAGAGCCGCCGCCCTCCACGGTAAAAGCCAAGTCATTTCAGGGGCAGAGCCACCCTGCCAGGCCTGACCTCAGCCTCTGGGCTGTCCGCAAGAGGGAGAAGTACGGCTCTCGCTGAAGCCACGCGATGCGGGCCTCTGAGTCTGGACCTGACTAGGGCTCCCATCCCCCTCCTCCCCGCTTTAACCGCAGCGAGGCCCACGCCGCACCAGACAGGGCATCACACACATGGTAAATCACTGTAAAGCCACAAGCTGGTAAGACGTGTGACAGCTGATGGAAAATACACCTCACCTTCGGAAGAACCCTCTTGCTGGAATGCTCAAGTCCTTCACAGTCAAGCTCAACAACTTCCTGACGATTAGGCACATGGGAATGGAGGGAGGTGATGAAATGCTTCGAACATGCCCCATGTGGTCACCAGCCATCAGCCCAGACACTGAACAGTGACATTCTTCACAGCACCTTTTCACCATGGTATGTTAAAGCATCCTAAACAGGTAACCACTCAGGATTGTTTAAATAGGATACCTTCAGACAGTGGGATACCAAGCAGTGCTTAAAAATCAAGTTGTGGAAGAATATGGATATATATGATTTAAAAGAAAGCAATCAAAGAAAACGTGAGATGATCTGTACAAATTATAAAATGCTCAAGACATATTAGCTAGGGTACAAGAGCATCTAAATGCACACAAACACACACAGAGAAAAAATACAGGATGAGGAGCGTCAGAATGTGACCATTTGGTTTTGTGTGGAAGAGTATTAATTGATTTTATTTCCTTTTTATTTCTCTGTGCCTGCTGAATTTTCTGCATTAACAAGTATTCTTTAATTAGAAGAAAAACAATAAATATTCTGTGTTTCCTTGATTATGCTGGCTACTACTGGGTTAAATACATTTTCTATTCAACACATTTTATACCAGCAGTTCCTTCCATCCAGTGGGCTGTGCAAGGGGGACCCTGTCAAATCTCACAGAGAACTAGTCATAGTTTGGAGAAGTAACTTATTATTTTCTTTGTTTTTAACATTTAACTTATTGTTTAGGCTTCAAACAGCAACCAAGAAAGTGTTTTATGTTTATCAAAAATGGGACCTAATGGCTTTAAAAAGACAAAGATATATACTGCCTTAGGGTCAACTTTTTAAAAACGGGCTATAACAATTCAACTAGTGAACCAACCAGAGAATTTAAAGGACTTGTTCGGATTCAGATACATCAATAATGAAATAGGGAGGAATTACCTCAAAACTGGAACAGAAGAAAATGCTATAAATTATCCCTAAAATTCAGGTAGCAATAAAATTCAGTGCTGGGTTTGCTAATGGTGCCCAGAGTTAAAAGTCAAGTCTGAATATGCAGAATTGTTAGTGTTGGAAACTTCGTGGAAAGCTGGAGTGGGGCTTCCAGAAGTCCTCGAGGCATTCTTAGCTTTTTGCTCTTCCGGCTCCCTGCCTGTCAATTCCTTCTGCCGCCTGACAGAGAACATCTCCAGTTTCAGGGAAACTGATTGCAACTTAGTGCTAACATTCCTCTGAAGAAGGTGTGGGAGAGTTGAAGAGGTTGTTGGTTTGGTTTGGATTTTTTAAGTTTAATTTTGCGTAGTTTTCCTTCCACAACTACAACCTTATCTGTGGGAGAAGGAAACACACAGGGGAAGATGCCGATTGCAGGGCGACTGCCTCCTGTCTGCCCAGGAAGAAGGCGGGGCAGAAAGAACCCAAAATAATCCACTGTTACAGGGTTGGCTTTTCACGTTTTATTCATGAACTATGTGAATTAAACCATTCAGGTCAAAATGACCGAAGAGTTGTTTTGAAGAGATTCTTCTTTTTAGGTTCAAGATACGCAGGAATAGCAATCTGTATGGATGTTGCTACTGGTTTAAGGAAGAAAAAAAAAAAATCTCAGTTACCATAATCTGAATCGGTAAAATTTAACATTTCATACATCATAAGGTGCCAAAGGAACAATCAAAGAGCCAAAGTCGCCTCAGCTTCTTTTAAACAAAAAAAAAGAAACCTAATGGTTTGGCCCTGCTTCATCAAACCTTAGACAAATACATGGTTCTACAATTTATCATAGTGCCTAGTAATTTTTAGAACTCCATGGACATTACATACCAGACAATATAGTCTCCCTTTTACAGAAAATTAAACAGTACCGTTATTTGGCAACAGAAGTATATTACAGTCAACAGGACATCCATGGAGCGGTGCCTTAGTCCGACCCCCGGGCAGGGCTGCGAGGGGAGCGATATGCTACCAGCGCTGTGACCCATTTGTCACTGGAAACGCAAGGGACTCATGTCGGGGCCATGGATCATTTATTCTTCTGCAAACAAGTAAAGGCTAACTGGGGTGGCTTGCAAACATGGCTGGGCTGGAGCCCCGTGCTGGCTTTTCTTGTCCCCAAACCTTTCTGGAACAACCAGGCCCCATGGGGCAGTTGACTGGCTGGCTCGTTCCTACTCTCAGCTCTATTGCTCCACCAGCCAAGAGGGCATGGTGCCAAGAAAGAAGGCTCAAGACCTCCACTGGGGGGGCTGCGCCAGAGCTCATCTGCGGGCCGGCCTCAAATGTTGCCTTCCCAAAGCGAAGTTTGAACAAGCTCTCGAAATGGCTCCATCTTGGGGAATAAAGTCAGTTACATCTACACGGACAGTTCCTCAAGGTGATTTGCAGATGACTTGTGTGACTCAACAGATTCCAGGAAGCTTCCAGAAATCACTGCTTCCATACCCCTGAGGCCCAGGAAGTCACCTGGGCTGTGGTATTCATAATTTCAGTCCTATCAGAAAGGGACCTGGACTGTTGGCTAGCAGCATCAAGAAGCACACAGCTTGTTGAAAAAAATGTTGAAAACCTAACGCTCACACTACCCACTTGTCCTTTCAAACTTTCCACACGGGCCCTAAACCTTCCACACACACTGATCATATGCAAGGCCCTCAGTCCCACCAGGAACTGGCTCTTTTCTCTGTTGTGTCATTTCCAGCCTGTTAGGGGAGGCTGGATTCCCCAAGGTTGCCATATCTTGAAATGGCTTCCAAATGCCTCTCTCATGAGTTTAGACTTTGAGTTTCATGGGATTTTGCATTCTGTCCCTCCCGAGGTGGCCTGCAGGGGCATTTCTGGTGGCAAAGCATACAAAGTCTGTGCTCTAGAAGCAGCCTGGACTTCTGACCCTTTTCTGGGAAGGGGAAGAGGAGGGACCCTCCTCTTCAAAGAAGCTGCTAAGTGCTGCCTGCTTAGTGTGTCCAGAAACCCACACTTGATTCTTCAACCCACCCAGCTGTGCTACAGCTGAGGATGGTGATGGTGCCCAGGAAATGTCACTGAAAATGCAAACACCAAAAGGATATGCCCCATCTATCCAGAAAGAGACCTGCAGAGGGTGGCCTAGAAGTCAGGGGTGGCCTCCCTCCTACCTTATAACTCTCTATTAGGATGGCTCGGTCAGCCCCAGATTCCTGACCAATCCACCAGAACCCATGGAAGCTTCTATGGCACATGGATCTGATGGGAAACAGGCTCTCCATCCTCCTGTCCTTCTGACACAACCACCCTCCAGTATATGTTACCTGCTTAAATCAGTTTTTAATGAAACACTGGCCTATCACCTAAGGTCATGGCTAGAGGACATTTCATTTTATCATTCCACCACCCATTCCATTTATATCCATCACATTCTCTGCCCCAAAAAATGACTTCTTTGAATTTCTAACATATACAACTTGGATTTTCTTTTTAATGTGAGAAATTTAGTTGGGTTGAATCCAAGTAATCTGATTAAGCATTTTCTACTCCTGGAATAGGTTTTTAATTATTTCTATAGTTTTATGCACTTAAATTAGATTCCTAAAATACTCTCATATACATACATAAAAATAATCTCTCAATGACAAATCACATTTTACAACAAGTTAAATATTTTTTTTGGCTACAGGATCTGTTAGTTTATGCAACATTTAACAGCATCGCCTCTTACATACCATATATACATTTAGTCATGGACATTCCCATAAACATACAGCAGAGATTTCATGACAAACCACTTAAAGAGCACAACTTTTTCACTTGATGTCACAGGAGTCTGCATTTTTCTTAGCCGGAAACTGCATAAAATGCTGTCAATGGGAAGCTGAGAGCTGATTATCATACACAGACATCTTGTTGCTGATTTCTCATCTCTATACATGTATTTACACATATGTTGACCACCTATAGGTGTGAGGGTACAAAGCTAATGTAGCTAAGGCAATACAGCATGAAGTATATGATTGCCAACTTCTCTACCTATGTAGGGCTATGAAGGGGAAGGCAGAAGGGGGCCGCGGGGATAAGGACTTCAGCTTTCTGGGCTTCCACAGGCAAGATCTGAAGTTGGTTTCACAGTTCAAAGACACTTGGGCTATTGGCAATGTAGGTTTTAAATGCATGTGTAAAAATAAATATCATTACCAAAGATCTTTACCTATCTACTTTCTGACAGTGATTATTCAGCAGATGACATTTTTAAGGATGTTGATTTGTAAAATGTTCATTCATGAAAACTAATACACAGTGCCTCTAGAATACACTTTCTGAAATTTCAGTAGTTTGGAAGATTGTGTTACTCATAGAAGCAAAGCTCTAATTCACTATTTCATCCAAAGTGATGCAGCCAAATCCACACAAGGTGAATTTACAATTCCTGTTCAACTTTCTGTTGACATTTTACCTATCAACTTTTATAGTCCCAGACAGAATCAGGAACCACAGAAAGGATTATTGCTCTGTGTTTAGAAATGACATTGATTTGCAAAGAGCAAGCAGAAATGCAAAGGATTTGGAGTGTCCAGCCCAGTGCAAGGAAAAGCTTGCAAGAGAAAACAGCAAATGCTGAGCAAGACCATCCACTCCCCAGTCCTCTGCCGCTGGGAGCTGCGGTCTTCTAAACTTGAGGCTACTCACACGCTCGCACAGTGGCTTCTCTCCTCTCTCCTGACATGACCCACTCAAAAGCCATAGATGAGATCCTATGGGGAGAGCCCAGCTGGGAAGTTGCTGCCTCTCAGAAGCAGGCGTCCCCAGACACCTGTGGGCCACTTGGCCTGCCCGGGCAGGGAAGCAGCTGGGTCCTCGCTCTCTCTCTCTAGCGAGTGGGGATGGAGCCCTGGGGCAGGGGCATGAGCGTGTTCCCCACCCTCCCTGCTTCTCCTTTCTGTTCCCCTGATGGTCATTTTTTGAGAACATAGGCTGGAAAAGCCTCTCTGTCCTCCCAGGAAAGGGGAGAAAAGCCTCCCTGGCTGACTAAAGACCAAAAGGAAGCTTTATTTCAAATCAGTGGATTAAGTAGCAAAAGTACCCAGGCCTCTTGACACCTCGGGGCGCACCCCAGACTGTGGCCCGGAGACTGGGAGGCGGCTCCCTCTCCGCCCGGGGACACATCTGTCAACTAGGGGCTTAGGTCTTATACCCTCTTATTAGTCCAGACCATCCCTGCTTTTATAAAATAAAAGCAGACATTCTGAAAAGTGTAGTAGCTCAGCTCACCTCAAATTGCCCAGGGAGGCTTTACAAAAACGGCCCCACCGGCTTCAAGAACCAACTGAAAAGAGCACATGCACAGAGACCTCTTCGTGGGGCTGAGAGGCTGGGCTGAGAAGGCCCGAGGATGGTTTAATTCTCTGCTGTCACCATCTCGAAATTCTTTATACTTTTGAACAAAGGGTCTTGAATTTTCATTTTGTAGAGGGTCCTGGTGTGACTGTGGGAGGTCAGACCAGCGTCCCTGTTCAATCCACCTACGCATTCATTGCACCGGATGCACCCGCGCACGCGCACACCACAAAATGTGCTCCATCTTCCCGCTTGTTCTTGACATCAGAAATCCAGAAGTCATAGTCTCCGAGCAGACGCTCTGTTACCTGACCTCTAGAGCCCTTGCTGGGGAGAGGGCGCCTCCTTGGGCTGGCCTGCCCCAAGGTCGGCCCAGCAGTGGGGCACAGCAACTTAGACCCTGGCGTGGTGAATATGGGGAGATTCCACCAGAGAAGATGCAGAAAGATGGGAAAGCTAACGACCCAGTACGGCCCCAATCGTAGCAGCAGGGAAAGGCAAAGTGTCACTAGGCACCCAGGCGCGCTAGGGCCAACCCCATGCCTGCCGATAACTTCTTCCCTCTCCAGCCTTCTGACTCAGACGGCCTGCTTGTCCTGTAATTTACTCAAGAGCAAAGTCCGGGAGCTGCAGTAGGTGGAGCCAGCAGCCGGTGATCCCTGGTGGTGACAGTACGTAGAAAGGCAACTGCTTGCCCCTTAACCACACGCTACAAAGCCACCCCCTTTCTGAGGTTCCTGCATCACCCTGTTTGCCCCGCCACCACCATTGTACTTAGAAACAGGAGAGAAAGCAAGGATTGGAGTATATATATAACAGGAGAAATGCAAAGGAACAGCGTTTCAGAAACACAGCCGCACAGGAATATTTTTCTTTTAAATGATAAAAGTACAAAAACAGTATTCCTAGAAGAAAAATTTGTATTCCTACCACTGCAGAAAATGAAACCCTGGTTACTGCTTAATTCTCTGTAAATATCAGAGAAACACTCAATTTATTTCAAGGCTGACCAAATAAGCCCACTTCTGAACACAGTTTTACTTGGTGGGCTTTGAATATGAAAATATTCACACTATTCAGATATTAACAATATAGGCTGGTATAGAAAGTAGAACAGAATCCTATTAAAAACAACTCACAAAACACCCTGACATACAGGAGGGGCAAATTTACCCTGAAATACGACAACCACACATAGTGTTGAAAAATGTACTCTATTATGTGGGTGTTAATCTGGTTCCCCAAGGCCAGAGTAAAGAGAGTTCCTTCATTTACATCAGGACCTGATCTGCAAGTCACTAACACATTATAAATGACTTCAAATGAGATCTACAATGAGGCATGAAAACCACAGGGACAGGCCCCCTTCTTGCTGCCTCCCAGGCCCTGGGAAGGTGATGTGGCCCAGGATGGGGTCGTCCTGTAAAAACAGTGCACTATTGGCACTGTCGAGTTATGTTACTGAGAGATCATAACCCAGAGATAAGACTTTCCAATGTATTGGCATCCGGGTTTTAATGCTCCCAAGATAGAGACCTGTTAGATGTGTTCTCTCCTCCATGTGGAATGAGTTTTCCATGCTTATTAGGAATAGATTCTGGTTCCTGAAGATATCAGGTTATGTACCATAGTAGAGCCTGATGACCTACAAGCATATCCTGGATCTGATACAATGAAGTGAGGAAACGGTAGTTCTAGAACATTCCTGTCCTCTAGCTCAAATGGCTGCTTTCCAAGTACAGTAAACATGCCAACTCTACTTACACGATACTAAGTGGGCCCCATAAAACATGGCTCAGCGCCCTGCCAGGTAAGTCTCGGCCACAGAACTGGGCCATCCCCAGCAGTAGGGGGCGCCCTGCAGGCATTTCGGCACCCTAGGGCGCAAGGAGAAGGAGGTGTCACTTATACCAAAATCCTCTTAGAGCGGCTCAGACCACAGCATCTGAGGGCTTCACCAGGTCGCTGGTTTCTGGTGTTCCTGATTACGCTTCTGCCTGGTAGGGGCTGAGACTCCTATTCCCAAAAGCATAGCAAGACGGCCAGGCTCGCCTGTCTTCTTCACCCCCTCTGTGGCACAGGCGGCTCTAACTGTGCAAAGCAACTGCATCTGGAGCTGGCAGACCCATTGCTAATCTCACACTCCTCGAGTCTGAAGTGACCCTGCTACCTGTCAAGTATGCACGTGTCCATTTCAAAGTGCTCACTGCTACAATGGTAACTCCAAGCGCACCAGAGAAGAGAGGCTAAAGGAATGGAAATAACCTACTTGCTCTTTCCAGTGGAAACTCTTAAAAGTGTTACACACACAGATTTTCTTCTTATGAGTCCAAAACACCAACCAACTAGGAAACAGCAATTTGGAGTAGGGAAGTATTTTCTCCTCATACAAAGGATGAGCAAACTCTAGAATATACTCCAAGATCACCACCTTTCAAATAAAACAGGAAGCACCTGACCCAACCCTCCAAGTTCTCCAACTCCATGGGATTCTAGAACGCTCCCGCTCTGAATGGGCAGCGCCTTTATGCTTGACAGGCCAGCTCCCAGAGAGACTGCCCGTCTGCCCCGCCTTACGCAGCAGATACGGAACTGTCCTTCCCTGGTGGCTCCAGCACCTAATCCCTTGACCTCGCTCCCACCCAGGAGGACACCCGGCATTGGGTTCCAGGTCGCCTAGACAGGGCACAATGCAAGTGATCAATTTACCATTTTTGGATGGGATTTTTTTCCAGCTAAACTCTGTGCTGCTCAGACAGATGACATGATTTACTTTCATATACTTAAATCATGCTTAAGTTGTTCTGAAGGCAAAGAAAAAATGTTCCTTTTAACGTTAATGTTCTTAGGAACACAGTTCTCTCTTCTGCCATCTGAGGACAGGGACAAAGGGCAGAGGTCCGTCAAACAAGGAAGTTTGATCCCCGTTTTTCAAAGTTTCCCAATGACCCCAGCCTAGAAAGGTCCTTCTTCCTATGTCAGGCGAGCCTTGGGTCTGAATGAACACCCTCCAGGTTCCAGGTGATAATGGTGCCTGCCTCCCTGCCTGCCGGGGGGACAATGTCTGCCGGAGAGCCCCTGCCCCAGAAGGACCGGGATAGGGATCGTCCCTTTAGGGCAGCTGGTCTCTGAGGAAGCCGCAGCCCGAGGATCCTGACCTGAGCTCTGTGGACAGAAGAGCCCCTTGCCGGGCCAGAGGAGGCCTGTGTGGCTCAGAGAAGGGAAGCCTGCAGGAGCATCCACACGGCTGGGATCAGGGTGCCCGGACACAGTGACCTAGAGAAGCCCTGCATTTAGGAAGCCAAGAGCTAGGAGATGGACTGCCCATCCGAAAGGGACGGCTCAGCTCTATGACACTGATGCAGGCAGCCATAAAGGTGGAAGCGAAGGAACAGAGGTCAAGGACTTTGAGGCCCGAGGCTCTGTCCCCTGACGTGTATCATGAGTCACAGAAGCATCTGAGGGCCACTGGCTCACCCCTAAGTACGACTGATCGCATTGCATATCCCACCAGTGAGTCCAAGGACACTAGTCCAGAACCAAGTCCCTGGAGGAGGAGCAGCCCAGGGGTGCTCCATAGAGTCACTTAGGAGAAAAGACTCTTGTATCGCTTCTTCACAATACATTATTCCTGACAGTGGGACTCTTGAGTGGGGGGCTTGGGGGAACCTAAAAGGGTCTTGCATGATGGCGATGCCCAACATGAACACACAAAGATGCCCAACAAAGGAAAAGGAACAGGAAGAGAAAGGGACTGGAATAGTGACATTCCATTTACATACCTAATACTCTTTTTTCTACAATAGTATCATGTTCTTCATAAACACACTGAACAAACTGCATTGGTTCTAGAAATAGGAAAGCATGAGTTGTATGTCTATTTATAGATAATTTCAAACAGTTCTGTAACAACATCAAAAAATATAAACTTAAAGTGTTTTAACCATGTTCTCTGCTGGGAAGTGGTAAACAAATGCGTGCCTGAAGCTAAACTTGGTCTATACCAGTGTTCAGGTGAAAGTTTCTAACTAAACAGTGTATCTGCTTGTTTCAAAAAATACTTACGTCTGTTGTTCTTGATACAAAATTCTACACTATCTTCAATAAATAAATAATAAAGTGATTCTTAAAAGTATGAAATGTAAACTTTGTTGCCCTTTCTAACACACACAGTTTTAAAATCACTTGAAACATGACAAGGCTCTTAAGGAAAATCATGACACTATGCATTCCGTTCCCAGCAAAGTAGGTGCTCGGCCACTATGCTGACACTACCATTTTTAAAGTGCTCCTACCACCCTAATTCAATTCTGAGGACCTACAATAGAAGAGAACCCTCTAACACAGGAAAGCTGGACTCCGGGACCAAGAGAACATGCAAAGAACATTTCGTGACCACAACAGACTGCGATTATGAGAACATCAACATGCAAACAAAATCCGACCCACACTTTTCATTAGCAAATCAAGTTATTATCTGGTTAACCTGCCTATCTCCTGGCATTTAAGGAAAAAAATCAAAGAACTCAAACCAAACAGGTTGGCACGTGGTCATACACTCCTGACTCTGGCAACAGTAACATGCGTGTCCGCCGCAGAGAGGTGGGCTGTGTGTGGAGGAGCATGGGAAGGATTCTTCTTCCCTGAGCTTGCAGGACTTGCGTGCTCCCAGGCCCACCCCCACAGCATGGAGGCCCTTCACACCCTTCCACCCTGCTTCTGGATCATCATTCTTCCTTTTCACACCGAGGGATGCCTTTTTTGGGAACATACCAATAACAGCTGCTGAAATTTCCCCTGACAATCAAGATCCAACACATTCAAGCAAGAATAGGCTCAGAGGTGGTCACCAGCAACTACTCTTGTCATGAAGCATCACAGGACCTTCAAGCCAAAAGAGAATTTTCCAACCGGGCTGGCAACCAGGACCCAGTGACATTGTACAGTAGCCTTTCCAGTGACCCTTTGGTGATCTAATCCAACAGAATATAACTTTGTGGATGAAGAGCTTCCTTCGTTATCTTCCAAGCATGGTGGAAATTGGAACTGAATCAGCTATTAGCAGCCAGTGATAGTTTTCATTGACATCTATCAATTAAAGACCTGGTGGACTCTATCAATCTACTTGCTGGAATCTTCCAGGGACCAGCTCTTCAAAGAGCCAGCTCAGTATCTGATCAGGAGATCATCTCCCCAAGTGATCAGATGCATCCCAAATAAGGTCCCGGGGGGGGGGGGGGGAGGAGATTCTAAAGCAATGACAGGACCTTTGTGATTATTTCTAAACACACCAAGGACTAGGCGTCACAGGTCAAGGGGACTACTTGGGGGCTGGTGGACTAAGAAATAGGTGGGTTACATGAGGTCTCCAAAACTACAGACATTGCATTAGTTTACAGTACCCAGACCCATGCCTCAAGCCCAGAGATGGGCTTGATTCCCAGCCAAATGTAGCTGGGGGCTCTGGGGTTAGAAGACCGCAGAAGCCGTGGTGAAACCCACAGTGAGGACAAAGGAAAACTCGGTTCATTTGTTTGTTTGTTTTCATAAAATGGGAAATTGTTTAGGGGAAGGATTGTCAAGAATCATTCCTGGAAGCTTTGAGGGGCCTGTCCGCACTGTCCCATTCCCCTGGGGCTGGACACCCATCGATGCTCTTCAGCAACACCCTTTGCAGACAGCATCTGCTGCCTCAGGTGGAACTCTGCCAAGCTGCCCTGAGCCCGCTCCTTATGGCTCATCGAACAACTGCAGGTCCAAGCGGACCACAATCTCGCCCGTGGGGACTTCATGCAGCAGGAGACACTTTGTAACTGGACCCTTGGAACCCTGGTCCTTCTTGATGTCAGCCACGCGGATCTCTGTCCGACCCAAAAAATCTGAAAAGAGAACAAACAGACCCTGCTCAGAGAGAGAATTCCTTCTCCTTGAGGCATGGATTTGGCACACTGGGAATTCCCCAGTGAAATGTTATACTCTCCCTTTCTCCAAAGGGAGTTAGCTTAGTTTGTAGGAATCCATGAACTGCAAAGACAGGGCAAAATTTTTAAGTGGCGTTAAAAGGAAAGGACGCTGGGGTGGGGACAAAGGAGAGTCTGGAAGGAGCTAAAATCTCCAGCCATGACCTCCCCACACCTGGGGACCTGCAAAGGGCTATCGGCTACCTGGGATGCAAAACCAGATGTCGTTTCAGCTGCACAATTTGCCATGCAAGGGAAATTTAAAATCACCCAACAAAGACGACTATTTCTGGGACAAAAATTGGACAGAATTTCTCCCAGGGGTTGTCGCAGAAGCACGCTTTGCAATGTCACATCCCTTTCAGAAAAATCGAGGCCAGTGACCTAGGGCTGGCCCTTCTACTGCCCTTATGCGTGTGCCAGAGAGCAAATGTGAGGGCAGACAGGAGGTGACAGCATGGGAGCCACTTGCTTCCCGCAACGCTCCCACAACCACCTCAACACTACGTTTTATCAGCGATGGAGTGTCAGTCTGAGAATGGACATGAACGTGTTTGAAAATTTTTTCAATGTTATGTACACACACCACGGTGTTCAATAGGCCTCCAGATCATGATCTCCTTCATTTATTCATTCAACAGTTACTTACTGGAATGTACTATGACCCAGGCACTCCTACACAGCAGACAGCCGCCTTTCAGAGTTCTCATTCAAAACCTGGGGATTATTTTCTTGTGGACAGATACAGGTTTTCTTGCCCCATGTGCATTTCATAGATATAATCTCTGATGTGAGAACAACGCTAGGATTTTCCATTCATACCCTAGTGGACTTGTCACTGTGTCGTGATATTTCCCAATCTAAAAAAAGCAATCCATCCTCAAACCTTCTCTTATCAGAATAAAAACTGACAATGAAACACAGTGGTTAAGAACCCAGACATGACAGTCAGGTTGTTCTGGCCATGCTCTAGCATTGTCTTTGGTCAATAACCAATAGTACCTAAGGCTCAGTGGGGCCATTCATATAAAAGTACCAAAAGACACTTTTTGTGGTGAGCATTTAGTAATGTCTATGATTGTCAAATCACTGTGTTTCATACCTGAAACCAACAGAATTTTTAGGGAAAGAAAATACTAAAAGACAAAAGCCACACGGGATAACGTCAGCCTTGTACAGATCAATGTCAGCCTAACATTAGACACTCACTCCTAGCACTTAATTATGCTCCTTTGAATACAGTCAAGTTGAGGCCATTATCTTTAAATTTACTCTCTCGTTCTTATTGGGGTGAGGAAGAGACAGTTTCTTGAAATCACTGGCCAGACCCATTCTTTTCCAGGCTCAAAGCAGAAACAGAAAGCTGGTTGAGGGGATGAGGCATCTAATACAATTTCATCCCTTTAATTAACCAGAAAAGCCACTCAAAGGGCACCAATGGATTCTGCCACACCTGTTGTGGACTCACATTCTTGCTCAACTAATTACTTGTATCCATTATCACCATGGCTTTTGGCCAAGGACGAAAGGCCTGGGCTGAGGCATTGGGAGAGTCCCTTCGCACCTGCCTTGGGGAAGCGTGATCACCATGGTCTTGGTCTAGTGCAGCTGCACCGCTGCAGACCGAGCATGCTTCAGCCACCTTCTCCGAGATGCCCCAGCATCCCTAAAGACCTCTTTCTAGGGCAGGCTGAGTTTTGTGCCAACCTCATCTCTCCAGAGGGAAGCACAAGGACTTCTGGGCACCAAGTTCCCAGGTAGAAAACATTTACCCATGAAAGCCAAGTGACAGGGAAGAAGGAAGGGCAACTCGGGGAGCTACTAGCTACTCACCATCTGGAGAGAACTGGTCCCTCTCGAACACAGTGATGCAAAGGACCTCCTGCTCCAAGTCTTTGATGAAGAACTGACAGTTGGAATTCCACTTGGGATTCAGAGTGTCCTGGATGGTCTTGGTGATGTGACACTGGGAGCCCATGGTCACCTCACAGTACGGGTTACTCTTTCCTGTAGAGCAACAGAGGCTGCTCAACTCCCACCTGGCTGCAGGCTCTTCCGGGCACAGCATGGTGGGGTCCTAGCCACAGGGAGACGCACTTTCCCTCTGCACCCCTTATTTTCATCCCCCCATCGCCACACCTGGTAAGTGGCATACAATGGAAAATTCAGGCGAGAACTCCCACAGTTTAGCGTTCATAGACTATGATACTTCAAAATACTTATAACGCCTAAACAAATAATTAAGTTAGCAGGCATCAAAACTGGGCCTTCCCTGCTTCTTTGCTTATGGCTTACATTGAGTCACATCTGCTGTGAAAGGCAGCCACTCAGGTCCCTCTGGAAAGCAAATGGTGGAAAAGATTTTTTTTTTTAACTCTAGGATTTTAAAGAATGCTAGAAACACCAATTCTGGAAGGAAATTTAGGATGATGTAGATAGCACATCTAACATAAAGCTGGTGGGGAGAATGCAGGAAAGGCTCCCATGCTGTCGGGGGCCAGGGCGCCTCCCGGTCCTTACCATGTGAGCGACAGGGTTTCAGCTCGATGCCCTCGACGATGTTCACCATCAGCCTTCCAATGCCTGTTGCCCTTTGGGAACGGACTGTAGAGGCAGGAAATCAACACAATGTGCTTTGCTTTGATTTGACACCTTTCCCATCCCTGTTTGCCTCATGATCCACTTGTGTACCGGCAGCCCCCTCCTCTCCTTAAACTCTGGCTTCCTTGCTCCTGGAATTTGTCTGCTGCCCTCCTCCTGTACTCTGCTCGCTGACCTCTTCACACCTGCACCCCATCTCAGGCCTCTCCTCTACCTCCAGGCCCTTCGTCCAGCTCTAAGGATTGGAGACCCAACCAGGTGGCCCTGTGCCCCAGCTGTGCAGGAGACATGGTCTATGCCGCCGAGCAGTGCATTTACCCAGGTATGCCTTCTCTCGCTTCTTTTTCTCAGTCTCTATGTAGAGTTCAGAAGCAGCTTTGATTTTCTGCACCCAGGCCGTCCTGGGAAAGGAAAAGACAGAAAGGTGCCAAACAGAACTCAGGGAAAAGGTGTCAGGTCTGCTCAAATTCAGTTTCTGGGACTCTTTTGGCTTTGATTTGATTTTAACAACCAAGACTTGGGAAAGCAAGTCTGGTTTTATGTCATATACTGCTAACAATTATTCCTACCATTAATAAGAAAGGCATGAGCGACACTTTTGTTGATGTACTCAAGACCTACACTGGTGTCCCCATGCAAGAAAATCTAATATGTGTGCCAATAGATAGCACGTAACTCCTCTTCCTGTCTTACTGAAAAGCATCACATATTTTCCTTATACCCAGCAAGGCCAGAAGGGTCTCTCTTACTAAATCATCCGTGGGAAGAACACAAACCATTTCCCAGATGGGGAACCACATTACACGAAAAAGCAAACACACCCCGGGGAGCAGTTGGGTGTGATTTCATCTTCACTTTTCAGAGAACCACACAGGCTATAAAGTTGGCCAGTTTTCTTGCTTGACACAAATGCTCTTTGGAATGTTGTTGGCCTGGTGTCAAAGTTCACCCTTCAGAAAGTGATCTATTTCGTTTGGCTCTGGGGCAGTCTTGAAGACATGATGGAAACAGAGCCCCCGCAGCTCTAGGAGCCAGAATGTTTGCCCCAGGGAGACAGTTGAGGAGGGGATCAGGTCTGGGTGGTCCTGTTAATCCCCAAATCACTGTCCTATTGGTTTCTGCTACCTGAGGAAACCTTGGGAAACCTGAGATGCTCCATTTATCTCAAAGAATGCTGAAATTTCTTTTAAAAAATTATCAAGCAAAATGTATTTCAATGCATCTTATTTTGAAAAATTCATGCCAGATATCAAACTTCTGAGAGGCTCTGGAAAAAGTATTAATACTTCTCCCAACCCCCTCCAGCCAGAGGTTATGGTATTGCAACTCAGGGACTGCTGGGACCTGCTGATTAATTAAAGATCCTGCACCTGGTGGAACCTGAGTGCCCAGTGCCAAGGAGGTGGCAAGTCTTACCTTTCATTTATGCTTTCTGCTCTGAGGGTGTAGACTCGGTCGATGTGGGAAATGTGGAAAATGGGTTCATCCCCAGAAGGGTCAGTGGGTAATTTTACTAGAACCTCATTTAGGAAAATAGGCTGAAAAAGAATGTACAGGCATTATAAATTATAAAACCAGAATGGGTGTCTGTAAGTTCCAGCAAACTATGAGTGTGTGTGCCTGCTTGTGGACACATATTGCAGTAAACTAAACTGTGTGTGTGTGTGCATTCTGCAGTAAACCAGCCTGAGGTTGAAGGTATGTGTGTGCATGTGTTCCAGTAAATGCTACCAGAATAACAATTTTGGGTTAGTATTAACTTTCACATACCGCAAATTATAAATATGGATATCCTCCCTCCATTTGGCAGGTATTTTTTTGAGTCCTTCAGGAGAAGAAGTGACTCGTCTGCTTTTTGCATAGCAAATCCTGATCAGCAAACCATCTCCACCAACTTTACCTCCAAGCAATGCCCTCCAAAGAGTTTCACACAGAGTTGCTAATGACAATCTACATAAGGACATTGTTCATTTCCCCAGAATAAGGAAAACTGTTGCTCCAGAGAAAATTCTTCTGTAAAAACACTCCCACACGGACCATTTAGGAAAACAATCTCTGTGACACAAAGACTCACAAAAACCGCCATGTACATAGGAGCAGACCAAATAAACGGCTTAGAGAAATTCTCCACACATGGACTGTTTAGCTTGGCTTTTGCCAGAAAGGTGAGGGGCACAGATGTTTCAAGGTATTCCGAGAAGCTTGGAGGGGGATTAGGGACTGTTTGGAAGGTGGGCAAATGAGCTCTGGTCTCAAGCTTTCCCACGCCTGCCTCATCTGCACAGTGGGCCGTGAGCCCGGCCAGGGCAGGGTGTGCCTCCGCCATATCTGGGGGACCCACAGCGGCAGCCCTGGGGCAGCTAATAGATGGTCCATCAATCGATCTGAGCCTTGCCCCTTTTCCCGTAGCCCCAGCATCGCACCACTGCGGCCCCACTGCGCCCTGGCTCTCCCCCTTCGCCTTCTCTACATCATGGCCCCCAAACCCTGCTAATACACTAACTCCTTTTGGAAACCTCTCCCCCAAACATCAACCCTGAAACTGCAATCTGGAGTCAGACTTACAGTTTTGTACATTTTATACTGCAGGTTAGACTTGGGGCTGAAGACTTTGTCGGTACCAGAAGAGCCCAAGGGCTTTACAGTCTGGGTGAGCAGGAGGAAGTCATTGAAGAGGAAGCCATACAGCTCCTTGTTGCTCTTGGCCTTGTAGAGCTTCCCACTGTGCAGAAACTTGCGTGGCCCCAAGCAATTGGTCACTGAATTGAACACAAGTTGCTGAGAAAGGAAAACAAAACCCAAAGAAGACATGATGAACTGAAGTAATTTTTTGATTTCGGTTGTTCTGCATCTGACAGATGGGCTCTATGAGAACCTGAGGCTGGGCCCCAGCGGGCCCGCATCTCAGGCTCTAGTCCAGGATGGCTTTGAGGACGTGAGGTGGTGCTTTTCAGGGCCACGAAGTCAAAGTCAGCCGAAGGGGGACTCCTAGGGCCCAGAGCCATCTTGATTAACATTCTTAATGCTTTTCCTTAGGGGTCTGCTAGCGTCACAGGGTCACCAGGTCCCTTCTCCCTTTAATTTATTGGGAAAACTGGGTGGCAGGAAGAAAATGTCCAGCCCTCTCCCACCTCCATGAGTGTGTGCTGTGTGCAGGGCGGTTGCCTGAGGGCACATGAACTGCTCCACGGGGGCCTCCGCAGGGGCTCACACGGGCCCCTGCACTCCTGGAAAGCCTCAGCCACTCTGCCCAGTTCCCCCAGGCTGCACGCCACTTTCCAAGGTGGAGCCAGGCCCCTGGCACACGGGTGACCGCAGACCTTGGCAGTGCTGAGAGACACGTCAAAGCCCAACAGAACGGACACGGCACTGGTGTCATTAAATCTCACCAGGCTCACATCCTGAAGATATGACGGGGTGGCTCTCCCCCTGCCACTTCCCAAACCTTGGGGGCAGCTCTGTCATCTCAGGTGAGCAGGTTCAAAAGGAGTAGAGGGAGACCGAGGCAAACACGACCCCACTAAGACCCCCTTTTTTGACAGCAGCGGTAGGGGCTGAGGGAGGGGCCGCCCGCAGCTGTGCCCAGGAGTGCTGTGATCCGGGCAGGTGTCAGACCCTCACCGTCCCAGCTGCAGCACTCGGGCCCCAGGGGGATGCCCATCCAGAAGCCTTTAAGGCCGAGGCTCTCTCCAATGCTACAGACCCTACGGATTTCCCCAGGGAGACTATCTGTGAAGACATGATGTGGTTCACAGCATGTGTCCCCCAAGAGAGGCTGGTGGCCACCCATCGGCCTCCAATGTGGGAGAAAGGATCAGCGGAGGCCTACAGGCATCAAGGAAGAGTGGCCACTCCACCCCACTCTCAGGCCCAAGGAGGAAGGAGGGCCTCTGGTGTCCCACCAAGCTTCTGAGGGAGCCCAGAAGACTCACGCTGATACCCCAGGGGGAGCCTTCAAAGGGTATTCTCCACCCCTTTGTACTCTGAACAGGAGCCTCAGATCAATCTAGCCCTTTTCGCTTGCTGAGAGAGTTCAAGCCACTTGGGGACAGATAATGAATCCAGAGAAGGCAACTTGGATTGCATACAAGGGACGTCCATCTAGTCCATCTATTCATACTCAAAGTCTGGGGCCTCCAACTGGCCAGGCTAACGTTGAATATATATGAGTTGGAAACAGTCTGTACATGTCTCTGTCTTAAGACAAGAATGCTAGAGGCAGCATTTATTTGAAACTTAACCACTGGTGTGTGTCCAGGACTGGGCCAGGAGACAGAAGCCAAAACGCCCCTTTCCACAATGATGAACACCGTACAGACAAAAGGAAAGTTGCTGTGCAGAAGTGAGGAAAAGCCAATCATAAGGAAGGACAGCTCTCTCTTTCAAAGAGGGCCCAAAGCCCAAAACCCAAACGACCAGAGTTCATTTTATTCTGAGTGCTTTAAGGTGAGAGCCAGGCCTCATGCTCTCCCCGTGACTGCGGCTGTGATACTAGGGAAGGCGCCTTCCCAAGAGCACGTTGCCATGGCAGCATTTCTGCCTGACAGACTTGGGGCTTTGTTCAGCTCCACCTTTGTCAGGATCAAGTGCACACCCCTCTGAATGACACACGGGCCTTCCTCACCCTGGCTTCCCTTGCTTTAAAGCCTTATCACCTATCACCCTCCACTTCTCACCAATGCCCTGCTGGGCTGTGTCCTCCATGGAAATGCCCTCCCCAGAATTCTTTCCTGGATAGAGATCTTCATCCTTCAACACCCAGCCAAGGGTCACCTTCTCCAGTGCATCCCTGAGTCCCTCCACAACTGTCCCTTCCTCCGCACAGCCTGTTCCCACAGCACTTGCACTGAGTCTTTCCTCATCAGTCCTCGCATTTTGTTGTAAACATTGGTTCAAGCCCTCTACCTCATGCAGGACTGCAGGCTCTTTGAGGGCGGAGGTCACATCTCACTGCTTTTCATGCCCTTAGTGTTCAGCACTGAGAATGGTACATGGGCAGGTGCTTAGTGAAGGCTTACTGATGAGGGAATGAGTGAATGAGTCAGCCAACCAGCCGATGGATGGCCCCGGGCTGCACATCCACACAAAGTCGCAAATTGGGAGCCCACTTCTGTCACCTTGGTTTGGCAGGGTTTCTCCCACACTTTTGCTCATCCCACACCTGTGCTGCAGCACAACAGGGGCAGGGCAGAGAAGGAACCAGTGGTGGTGACTTCCTCAGGCAGTGAGAGCCTTTGAGGCTCGTTACAAGGAAGAAGCCACGGGAGAGTGGGTGAGGGAGGCGCAGTCCGCCTGAGCATTCCGGTAAACTCTAGTGAATGGTGCGTGCGTGTGCATGTGTATGCACCAAATCAAAAAGAGAGAAAACAGGCAGAAAGAATGAGTGAAACTAAAGGGAAGGTAAGTGACAAGAAGAGAATTAAATACTAGAGGGGAGACTTCCCTTTCTAGCAATGTGGTGGACTATCTAGAAAATGACTCATCCACAGAAAATGTTTAAAACCGAGGAAAATATAAAAATGCGCCTTTTACATACAAGCAAGGGAGTAAAAAATAAAAGTAAGAAATTTGCAGAGACCAAAACCAGAATGAAAATGAAACCCCCAGAAGGTAAACAGGCCCCAAAGCTGGCTTTTGCTCTGAGAGACCCTCCTGAATCTGGTGACCTTGAGCATCCACTTTAAAAGCTAGGTGGGCTGCAGGAGACATGTGATGTATCCAGGGCCCACATGAGGTGAGGGACCTAACATGAGAGCTTCAGAAAATGCTGGACCCCAGGGGAGGAAAGACAAGTGAACTCAAGCACTGAAGGGATGAACAGAAAGACTTGCTTATTTTTGACCCTGGTAAAAATGAAGGGGAAAAAAAATGCCCAGGAGAATTTGTAACCACAGAGCAGCTCTCACGCAAGTTCACAACCATCATTCACACACTAGTGTGATCCAAGAACCCCTCCACATTCAATCGAAGGTCATCCTGGTGGCACTCCTCTCATTGGGAATGCAACCTGAGACCTCAAAGATCCCATAGGTAAAAATCCAAGAGCTCTCGGAGAACATTCAGCTCACGATCAAAAATCGCAGTATATAGAGAGAAACAGGCATGTGTGGTAAACGCCTGCAGAAACAACAAACAAAAGAGTGAGATCCGTAACTTTAGATATTGGAATTACCTGATTTGAAATACACAGGTAATATGTTTAAAATGTGCTTGGAAATAAATGAGCAGCGTGGCCATTTGTGCAAGGAACAAGACACAAGAAAAAAAAACAGCAGATTTGAGAACATAAATAGAACTGCTAGAAATGGTAAAGAAAACCATTGAAATAAAAAACTCAGTGGATGGATTAAGCAGCAGAAAAGAAGCAGCTGGAGAGAGAACTCGCCCGCGGTGGGCTGGAGAGGATGGTTCGCGGCCTCGCTCATCCTCCTTCGGGCCGGCTGCCGAGGCTCAGCCGGGGGAGGCCCAGGTCCCACCCCTCAGGCCGCTACCTCTGACAGGCCTTCACACTGCACGTGGGCCTGGATCCACTCCAGCCGGTCAGAGTTCTCCTTCTCCCGCACCCCTTCGTTCACCTGGGAACACAGCTCTTCTGCCTTCTCCAGGGCGTGCTTCAAGTGACTGTGGTCCGGGTGGTTTTCAGGAGTGTTTTCTAGGATCTACACAGAACAGAAGACAACAACCTTGGGCAGTGTGAGTGAGCCTGGGGTTCGCTGTCCTGAGCGCCAGGTCCCAGGGGAGACAAAGCACGGCACACATCTTTCCTGAGCAGTGCCCACATGAGCAGCTGCAGCTCTGAGCACCCACCACAGCAATGACAGGGAGCATGATGGCCGTTCCGTGTTGGTAGAGTCCCCTCTGGGGGCAGGGGATGCCACATTATCCATACTTGGGTATGAGGAGGGCAGTGGCTGCAGCAAGGGCAATAATGCACCTGCACGGATTTCTCCCTAGAGCTGTCTCTTCCCTGGGTCCGTGTACACAGCAGGTGTCTGCCCACCTCTGCAAAAGCATGCAAAGGGGTGCAGCTGAGCAAATGTGTGCTCTTCTGGATAGACTGTTCCAAGCCAGAGGTTAAAAGTGCCAGCTGTGGAGCTAGACCTTCCGGGTTAAACTCCCTGCTCCACCATTGACCAGCCACAATATGGGCCAGCCACATAAATATTCTGAGCCTGTTTCCTCATATGAAAAATGGAATACTAATAACATCCCCTTCATAAAGTGTGTTTGATACGTAAAGCAGTTTGCAAAGCATCTGGCCCTTAGAGGGCACTCAATAAATGAGTGTAATTACTATCAGATTCTCAAAGGTCTGTGAGGACACTAAAAGCAGTCATCATAAAGAACAAAGAAAGGCCCCAGGGCACCTTTGAAATTTACTAGGAACATGTTGAGGGTGTATCTGCTCAGGCCTTGTCCACATACAAATAATTCAGATTCTCATCTCAAAGGTATACTTTGTTTTAAAGTCCTAAGTAAGCACCCAATTCAAGAAAAACACACATGCTGGGTCCTGTATGTCCACCAATCATCTCTCGCAGCAACTGAAACTTCTGGGCCAATCCTGGCTGTACACTAGCATCTCCCTGAAAAATCCTGATGCCTTATCCCTGACCAGATCAGCATCCCTGGGGACCCAGCAGAGGAATTTTCTAGGACTTTCCAGGTGATTCTAGTATGCAGCCAAGGCTGATGACGACTGCTCTAGAATGGGAGTCCCCAGAGCTGGCTTGTGTGAATTCATTTGTTTTTAGTTTTCTTTTTCTGATCTCTTTTTTTTTTTCAAGTTATTTAAACTAAAAAAAACAAAAAACAAAAGTTCTCTTCTGCCACACACCCCCACTCACACACCCACCTCTGGCAACCACCAGTCTGTTCTCTTTACCTACAAGCTTGGAGTTTCTAAATTTCTTTTTTAGATTCTACATATCAGAGAGATCATATGGTATTTTTCTCTATATTATTTGACTTAGTATAATGCCCTTGAGGTCCGTCCATGTTGTCACAAATGGCAAGATTTCATTCTTTTTTTATGACTGAATAATATTCCATTTTCTCTACATATAGATACATAGATATCTATCTAGATATATGGATATATAGAGATTATATATATCCATTTATCTATCTATCTAAATAGAATGGAATATGTTGAATATATATATATAGAATAATATATAGAACAGATATATAGAGACTGAATAAAGAGATTATGGTGTATATATATATATATATATATATATATATATATATATATATATAATAGCCAAGATATAGAAACAACCTAAGTGGCTGTCAGTAGATAAACTGATAAAGAAGACATGCTACATATATATAATGGAATGTTATTCAGCCATAAAGACAATGAAGTCTTGCCATGTATGAAAACACGGATGGACCTCCAGGGTATTATGCCAAGTGAAATAAGACAGAAAGAGAAAGACAAATACCATTTGATTTCACTTATATGTGGAATCTAAAAATAAAACACACAAACAAATAAACTAAAGAGAAATAGACTCATAAACACAGAAAATAGACTGGTGGTTGCCATAGGGGAAGAAGGTGGCGTGCTGGGCAAAATAGCTGAAGGGGATAAAGAGGTACAAACTTCCCAAATTATGAAACAAAAAAGTCACAGGTATGAAAAGTACAGAATAGGGAATAAAAAGAGGAGAGAGAGAGAGAGAGAGAGTATTGGGCTGATTAAATAGTAAGGGTTAAGTTCAAAGAGAGGAAGCAGTACATTGAAAGCTGCTTTCAAAACTATTTAACTCAGCCACGGTGGCCACAGTACATTCTGTGGAGTGCAGCCACCAAGGCTGGACTGAGGAGATGAGATGGAGTGTATTACAGATGAGGGCATTGGACAAATCAGTAAACATATTGAATGAGAGCCAGGCTTCTCAAACAGAAGGGAGTTCTATATATAGAAAGGGGAAAGGCTAGAATAAATTCTGTGGTATTAGATTAAAAAAGGAAGTATCAGTGTGAACTCATGGGCTTTAATATGCATCACTATATGCATCAATTGACCTAGAAATAAATATAAACATATGTGTGTACACATACATGTATATATAAATATATATGTATGAATATACATACATACATGTATTTACTGACTCTGCCACTGAGAGACCCAAAGGCAGTAACAGCCCAGGAGTCATGAGCACACCAGTGCCCCTATGTGGGTTTCTAAATTCTCCATGAAAAGGAACAAGATCTAAAACATCCCCCTGGGAGCTATCCTTCCTGGGGTCATATAATCACAGGCCCAGAGGATGTCTAAGTCTGTTCACTCATTTTAGAGATGCAGACACTGAAACCCTAATTTTTTTCTTTTCTTTTGGTATTGGCTTTCTGAAGTCACAAGAGAAAAACCATCCTTTAATATTAACATAGGGTATCTCACAATGGCTTTCTGAAGATGGGTGATAGGAGTTATATTTCTCTTTCTTGCTAGGAAAATCAAACCAGAAAGGCACCATGCCTGTATTAGGTAAAAAGTCAAGAAATGAGCTTTCATTTTGTGACTTACGAGGTGGAAGCCACTTGGTTGCACAGCAGAAGGGTATGTATTATTAGCTCTTTCACGATAAACAGCTTTTCTTTCAGAGTTACCAAGCAGCTGCCTCCAGCATCCTGTTGGCATGTGATTCCTACACAGCAGATGCCAGGTACACGGGCTGGGGAACTTGCTCATGATCCTGGATTCCTGAAATGCTGAGAAAGCATTCTTCCACTTGAAAAGGCAAGACAGGTACTTACATTTTTAATAATCAGTGGGTATCTTGTTACCCGCTGCATAGGTTTCAGTATGAAACTAGAGAGCGGCATTCCTTTACATCGAGGATCCATTGCCAATCTCTGAAATAAGAGATTTTTTTTTGAGTGTACTTAAGAAATCTGAAAATCCAGTCAGTGGCATCAGTGCTGATGTTATTTAGGACTCCCCACCCATCACATCATCTCATTTATCTGGACAACAACTGGGAGCCTGGAGAGGGCAGGGTCTGATTAGTTATCCTGGTCCAAGACAAGGCCCTTTCCAGCTGGAGAATGAGAGCCCCGTGGACGTGGCTTAGCTACCAGGGTTAACCCCTGTGGTCCAGATTCAATGGACCTTCCATGGACACTGGTTTCTTACTTCTGGAGATGAGATTCTGGCTTTACAGAGAATATTTCTTTTGGATATTTGCAGAAACACTACAACATCTCCAGGAATAAGAAGAGTCACAAGACTATGGAGTCAGAAAGAAAATTCCACTTAAGTCCCAGAGAAACTGGAAGGGCTGGATTTCATTGTCTACTTCGGGTGGAGCCCTAGGCAGGGTGGGGACTATAGAGCTGAGACATGAGGAGTCAGGAGTCCAAACTGGGAGACTGCAGGCTCCCTGCCTCTTTCTTCCCACAACAGTCGTCAACTTGACTGGAGGACAAGAGTCCTTCTACCCCAAACTTGTCTGTAAGTCACAGGGGTGATATGGTGACTTAGCTCTCAAAGGCTCTGGCCAGGTTTAATGCTGTAGAAATGGGCAGCCACCATGACCTGGGCCCCAAGCCCAGGGAACTGTCACACCTGCCCCTGCCCCAGCCATGGACATGATTATTCCAGGAATCCTTCACGGCTGACACAGGCATGTCAAGCTCCTGCAGGAATGAGGCGAGGAGAGGTGATAAGGGGAGGGAAACAAACCCCTGCCCTGGGTGGCGTCAGCATTTCCCTGAAGTTCAAGTGTGTCCAGCGATGAGCTCATCCTGCCTGTGCCCAGGGAGGACCCGGTCCTGGGCTGAAACCCCAGGTGGCCTGTGGTGCCTGGCAGCCCATCTTCTGCTCCCCAGTCTCCAGCCCACACTAGGCCACTTCTTAGCAATGTTTATGCCTTTAGAATGACTTGTGGAGAATGCTCTGTTCCTCGTAGCAAACAAAGCATTTAATGTTGAGAAACACCAGGGGGAAAAAGGGAAAACAAGCATTTGTGATGCTGTGGCCACCAAAGCCACACTTTTACTCCATGAACACAACTACTGGGCAGGTGGGAGTGGCCTGCCCCCCAAATGAATGAGGGAACAAGATAAACTGTCATTACTATTATTATTTTGTTGTCTATCAATCCAAATGTACCTGTTTAACAGAAGTTATTTTATTATCTTCCTATTTTTTTTCCTTTGGGAGAAGTGAGGCTGTTTGAGGGGACCTTATGGTCAGCAGGGACCACCATGGCCAAGGCCAAGTCCCAGGGCAGCAGGTCCAGGTCCCAGAACCTCCAGCAGCATGGGGCCTATCCACCCTGCCCCCGCCAAAGGGCCCTTGGTGGACACACAGCTCTCCAGACCCCTGTTATCCCTGGATACAGAGGTCCTAGCACCCCACATTCACACCCCTATGCTTCCTGGAGACGGAGCCCATCAAGAACCACCTGAGAAAGGAGCAAAGGGTCCACTGGGGTTTCTGGCCATTCCCTCTGCTGGTGAAGGGAAGCGACCAGCAAATGGAGGGTGCTCATATTCAACCGAATCAGAAAACGGAGACCTGCCTGCCCTGGTAGGCCTGCCAAATGAAATGCAAGGTTTAGACTTGCTTCCGAATAACACCACAGAAAACAGATCAAAGCTCCAGGTGCAGGGCTGGCCCCTCCTCTCCACCCTTTGGTCACAGCCACACCTGCCAGCTAGGGCCAGCCCCCGTTGTTCCACCAAGACTTCAGTCCCTGTTGGCCTTTAGCAGAATATATTGCAGACTTCTGAATTAGCTCCCCACACACCCAGCTGCCCGATGCCCGCCACTCAGTGGGCAAGGTCTTGTCTCAGCCTTACTTTGACAAACTCTTTGAAGTCCGGGGCCTCATCCGTCTTCTGCTGGATCAGGGCAGCCCCATTGAGCTGACAGCTGCAGAAGCGGATGTAGGGCTGCATATGCGGCAGCTGGGCGGTCAGAATGTCACCGATCATCTTCACAGGCATCTTCTCTCCAGACATCTTCTTGCGAACCCTCAGCGCTCTGCATGGGAACACGGAAAGTGAGCCTTCTGCCTTCACACTGACTCACGGGGACACGGCACACTTCTGGGTTGCACAGAAACAGAGTATGTGTGAGGGCACAAACCCAAGGGCCACTAAGCGATCTATTTGGAAGACAAGGAACAGAAAAAGGCGTGAGTCTAGTGCTACAGAGAGGTATCACTGGGTCATTTTTCTTTGGCATGATAGCTCTTAGGAATAAAATTTTTTTCAAAATTATGTACTAAACAAGTGAGCATGAAAAACAATTTTTTTCCTTATGATAAATATGGACTCCTTTAACTCAGACAGGATCCCTATGGTGATGCCCCACTTCATGCATTATCTGTGGGAAAGCTCCAGGCTTGTATGGCATCAGAACTAAACGTGTTTCTGGGGCCAATGGCACCCTGGTTGCTTTTGCCAGGGGACACGGAGGCCCATTTTCAGACTAAACAGAACACAATTAAGATGGTATATCAACTGCCACAGAAAAATAATCCCATTATGCTCATCAAAGCCAGGTACAAATGGTTGTCTGAACTATCTGTGCCATTCATTGCTGCATTGCTGGGGCTAATTTGAAGTTGACTGGATTAAGAGAAGTTCTGAACAGATAAGCCTATTAATATGACACTGGGCCAATGAACCCAAATAATTTATACCCTGGAAGCTGAAAGGGGCCTGGGGGTGCTGGAGAGTTTTGTTCTGTGGTTCAGCTGCAGTCTGAGTATTCAGGGCCATGATAGGACTGGGCACACCATTCTTCCAACTCTAATGCATGAACCTCTAACGCCAGCATCTAGAAGATGGGCAAAGCACAGGCCTTCTACATGGCAAGGATAGCAATACACTATGAGGGCAGGAGCAGAACATATGAGGCCATGCATGTGTTCTGTTCTGCCTATCTTGGTCATACGTGGATGGATGGATGGATGGATGGAAAAGAATGGTATGACATATGATTTTAACATAAGGCTGGGAGGATATTACCATGACTTTCTTTGGCTGCTTTCATACTGGAGAAGCCCTTGAGATATGGGTAGGACTATATAATTCCAAGGAAGCTCTATAATATTGGTAGTAGGCTTTAAACATTTCAGATCACTTTTATTTTCATTTTGGACTAGAGAAAAAGTCCTTGGACTGGGAAGGCAAGCCAAGGAGAGAAACTTCAGAGACAATAAGCTATGTGATCTGAACGATTAGTGATTCCACCTCAAGCAGATGCCCTTATGGAAAGAGGTGCCAGTCAGCACTGGCTGCCTGGGCGATGAGGGTGGCAGCATGGTACTCTCAGGATGGCTGGATGGCCACTGCCTGGTGGGGAGAGTTGGTGAAAGATATTTCCCAACATGTAGCAATTGGCTCAAAGGTGAAATTACCACCAAATCTGGGAGCCCAGAGCCCAGAATAGCCATGTTAAAGCTTGCTACAGATGACACAGGAAGAAATTCCATCATTCTGTCATTTTCCTATGAGGAACAAAACAATATTTCTGCAAGGGAATAAAAGAACTATCCACCTTTCCCTCCCTTTGTTTTAAATGATGGAGGAAACAAGAAAAAAGAAGAAGAAAGATCACACACGCATCATCACTGTCTTGAGGAAATTAAACCAGGTCCTGGGTTCTGGATGTAGACTGAAGTTGTCCAACCAGGAGGCAGGCCCCTACTATGTACTCCTACAGTCAGGCCACTACTATGACCAGGCACTGGTTAGTCGCAGCTGTGGGATCCTTCTGGATGTTCTACTGCACAGACAAGACTTATGCGGACCGAGCTTGCATGGGTTTGAATAGAGGCTGTCTGTCACCAGGCTTGGGGTCACATGACTCAGCTGCTGCAGCTATGCCTTTTGATAACTGATTCATAATCTCATATAAAAGTTTACAGGTTTGAGGCCTTGACTATGTCAGTAAATAATCAACTAACAAACATCTCAAAGAGTGCTCAATGTGTGCTGGATGAACGAGTGCTCCTAACCCTCTGAGGTCCACAGACCAAGTGTGGACATTCAAAAGAACTGGCATTTATTAGTATGTCCCATGTGCCAAACACTTCTTTTATGTATATTACTTATTATCCCTATTGGCTATTGGCAAACCTGAGGTACAAAGCAACTGAGTGACTTGACCAAAGTCACACAGCTAATAGGTGATAGAGGCAGCCCTAGAACCCAGGTGACCTGACTCCGGAGCCTGCAATTTGCAAGCATATGCATGAGAAAATATGTGCAGTGCCCAGCCCCACCTCCAAATTCAAGCTGCCTCTGCTCCTGCCATCACACCCAGATCCCTCTCCATCTCTATTTGACCCGTTCCCACAGCCCCTCTGCCTGCTTCTTGCTGCCTTTCCCTCTCATTGCCCTACCCTCAGCCCAAGTTCCTTCCTTCCTTCTTTCTCCCCATCCTGTCTTTACCCACTGAGATTTGTTATTTTTATTTTGTTTTCTGCTTAAAATAAAATGTTGTCTATTTATAAGTTAGAAAGAACATAAGTCAAATACTTCATATCCAAGAAAAACACTTTTTGTTTTCCATGAAGAAGCTCTTTGATTTCTTTTCTTTTCTTTTTCTCCATCCAAGGAAGGAGGCAGGAAATGATCTTGATAAAAAAAAAAAAAAAAAACATTTCCCAGCACCTGGGTTTGCAGGACCCTCCTCACTTCTGCATCCCTTCTGAGATTAGTTCTGACAGCTGTCCTAGGGGCCTGCGCCTGGTTCTTAATATAAAAATGTTCTAGATCTTTCTGTCCTACTCTGTTTATTAAAAACAGAATTACTCAGCTCTTTTCTCACTAGTAAGAGAGCCAACCATCAATTTTAACCCCCAACCAGGGACATCAGAGTAGGAAGTCCATATATTCCAGTTAGTCCCCTTTGGTTTTCATTTTATTTATTTCTCATTTATGTTTGATAAATCCCATGCTGGCCCTTGGATCTGGAGTGGCAGATACCAGTAGCCCTCCCAAGAAGCGCTGCTTTCAATTATCTTTATCTGCAAATGCCTCCCCCTTCCAGCCTGTCAGGAGCCCTAACATCTCCCCTTTAGTGGGATGATTCATTTGCCTGAAGAAATTAAGTCTATACAGCAAAGTGAATATAGCAAAATGTTCATTGTACAATCCACAATATGATTGCTCACCTTACAATTCTTTCAATTTTTCTCTATGTTTGAAAATTTTCATAATAAGATGTTGAAAAGGGAGTGGGGGGGGGGAAGAAATCAAGTCCCAGGATGCTCTGTTAAATATTTTATCTGGAAAATGAAAACATTAGTCAATTTATCAAAACTAACTAATCGTGTCAGAGGGGGACAGAGCACAGGGACGCTGGGGCTAGAGGGCGTGGTACCGCGCACGTCTGGGCCCCGGTTGACAGTGTGCCAGCTGCACACCCGATGAATATCCCTCACTCCTCTGAATACCTTTGCATGCTAACCAGGGCAGGAACCATGACTGCAGTTTTACATATCCTAAAAGGGTCAGAGAGTTATCTGCCCAAGGAAGCTGCCCAGAACAAGTTAGCTGGAGCTCAGACAAAAAATTCCTGGTTCCACGTTCTTTCCATTGGGAGCAGGCTCAGCATGGAAGCTACAGCGGGACCCTTGGCGTCACCCACACAGCAGCCCAGGACACAAGCTCACCTTCTGTGTGACCTCAAGCAAGTCACTCAACCTCTCTGAGCCTTATTTCACCAGCTCCGACAGCCCTCTGGATTCCTATCACCAGGGCCCTGGAGCATGCAGGCCTGACCCTAACAGAGCTCAGGAAAGGGGCTTTGCTTCCCTGATGGGAGCAGGAAGGAAGGTTGAAAGAGGAAAGACAACAGGACAGTATGGTGAGCATGCCTCGGCCCAGCCCTGTGTGGGGAGGGGGCGCTTGAACACCAGACATGCCTGCCACCCACCCCCACTGACAGCTGCCCGAGGAAAGGGCTGTAACTTGTGGGTATTTTTTCAACAGAAAGCTTTAGTGTCTATTTTAAAACACTTGCCTCCAACACTTTAGGGTTAGTACTTGCAGGCTCTGGGGTTAACTAACACCTGGGCCCCCAGGTGACAAGGCAGCCTCTCTCCAAGGCCAGAGCGGTGCTCAGCCCCTCCCACCGGGGGCCCTGGGCACCATCTAAAGGCCCTCTCGTAACAAGCCTCCCCAGTAGGGTACTATTACCATCCCCATCTTACAGACGAGGGCACAGAGGCCCAGAGAACACAAGCGACCCGCTGGAAGGTGTACTGCGGCCTGCAAGAGCAAGTCTGACCCAGACCTACACTCAGAAGCTCCTACAGCGCCCCCTCCAGGAGGGTAATGGAAACACTTCCTCTAAACACCCCCCGGGGTCATCGTGGATGATCGGTCTTCAGAGCATAGAGAGAGCAGATGTTACATTTTTTCTTCCCATCCACCTTCCACCTCTCTCTCCACCCCTCATCCAGTTCTGAACACACACTTAAGAAGGTGGGGACCTGAAATTATAGAACACAGGGATCACATTTAGGAACTGGCTGTTTCCCAATTACACGAATGTAGAGATTAGGAATGGACACAGGTTCCCCAGGCCCAGGAGAGGGTGGCCTTTCCTCCCAACTGGCTGTATCACTATGAACTTGATCTGTGTTCTTGGCAAGTGATGTTATAATGAGGGCCTGGCAGGCACAGATTTCAGGTGGTTGTTTTTTAACAGGAGGGGACCTTTATGATAAGGTGATCGAATCCCCTCACTGTACGCACAGGGAAACTTAGGCTCACAAAGGAAAGGCAGTGAGTTGGGCTCCAAACCCGGGTCTCTGGACTCCTGGCCCAGTGCTTTCTCCCTGGCCCTGCAGCTGCCTCTGCAAACTAAAACAGGAATGAAGGAGAAACCACTCCAGGCTACTTCTTGGAGAGTTACCCTGAGGAAATGCCATTGGCCGTGGGCAGGGAACAGTTCTGCTGTGTTCCATCTACCGGAGCCGAGGATGTCTCAAGAGACCAAAACTCCCCCACGGGAACAGATCTGGGGGAAGGTGTGTGGGGGCTGCCCCGAGCCCCAGGATGGAGCCTGTCAGCCATCAGGAGCCAGATGGGCCACATTCTGGAAATTCTGAAACCACAGTAAAAGCAAGAACTGGGATGCCTTGGCAATTGGCTCTCGGCAGTGAAAAATTTGGGTGGTGTTTCCAGAAAACATTGGGGCGAACATGAGCCTTGGTGCTTGTGAGTGGAAATGAGCAGGAGAGGCAGGAAGAACACAGGGAAGCATGCACGGAGGGGACACGGAACAAGGCCACAGAGAAGCGCGAGCGCGTGAGCACAGTAGGGCGAGGCGAGGCTGGGTTAGAGGAGAGAGGCTTACTTCAGCAGTTTGATATTACACATAATCAGCTCCTTCCAGTTAACAAAAATCATAGCACCCTCTTTTTCTGTCAGCAGCTCAGACTCCATCAGGGGTTTCTGAAAGATCTACAGATGCAGAAAATGAAGCAGTTCAGAAAGCAAACAGTTAGCTCACATCTCAAACGCGCGCACACGTGGGTCTGCTCGGAGCAAAGGGAAGGAGCAGGTGCCTGCAGCTTCGCTGGGGTGCCCGGAAGCTGCACGTCCCCCTCCCGGCAGAGTACCTGACGCAGAGAGATGGCCCCTCCTCTACCTGGGGTCGGCACTGTTTTATAAGGGAGGCCAGCTGAACCCTAGAGGGTGGGCCTTAAGTCCACCCGGACGGAGCCCGGAGGCCTGCACAAAGTCATGCACACTCTTACTGTCCACAGTGAGGAAATGGGCACAGTGAGGAAGTGGGGGCTTAAAGATGCATGTGGGTGCGAGTGGCGCCTCCATTCTCCCCTGCAGATGTGCCCTGGGCATTCTGAAGGGAACAGCCCCGGCCGCTGGGCCTCCAACTGGCCGCCTCTGTGACACAGGCGACACCCACAGGCCTGGCATGCGGGCGCGTGGTCCCTCTCCTGGGCTCCAGGAGATAAATGAGCCTGCGCATGCTCCTTGTGG
This sequence comes from Phataginus tricuspis, assembly GCA_029783875.1. NCBI lineage: Eukaryota > Metazoa > Chordata > Mammalia > Pholidota > Manidae > Phataginus > Phataginus tricuspis. The sequence goes on along the minus strand of JAQQAC010008350.1, from coordinate 93,500,701 downwards.
TCGGGTGACTTGCGGTGAAGCGTGAAGCGCAGATCTCTACCCAGCCCCACCTGCTAAGCCCCTCCCACAGGGAGGTCATTGCCTACATTGGAGGCCTGGGAGCTTGTCCAAAGCTCCTCTAGGAACAGGGCTAGGCAATCCTTGAAATAAACGTAGCTGGGCTGAGGCTGTTCTCTGGGAGCCCTCTTCATCATGAGTCCTTAAGCTGATGTTGAACGTGGCATATATCAGACCACTGTACAAAAGTGCCATATCTAAGGGGGTGACACCCACACCCTAGGTATATTTAGTGACAATTAAGTATATTGAGAAAGATACTTGAAAAACTACCGTTTTTGAATTTGCACCAATGCTTTCTATGCATTACTGGCGACCATGTGAGCCAGCTGCGTATCCTGCCTCCTGTACTCGTTTAACACTGGGTCATGCCTTGCCTGGCTGTTGAGACTATCAGAGGAGATGGCTTGCAACTGTTCAGTGGGGTCGTGGGGGCGGGCAGGAGTTCTTAACAGTACTTTTCAAATTGTAGGGTGACCCTGACATCCAGTTCTGCAAAGCTATGACCCCAACATGGCAACTTCCCATATGTACAGACAAAGGGCTCCTTGAAAAACAGGGGTCCCCACCTCTGCATCTCCCCATTCTCCTGGACAGGATGGCCAAGGCCCTTCAACAGCTACCAGGGAGGAGAGATGAAATGAGGCATCACCGGGACAGGGGCGCATGGGGACCTGGGAGGAAATATCTTCATTCTCAGCAGCAGATTTTTCTCAGGGGCAATATGTAGCAGGAGGAGTGACTTGACATATCGGCTGGACGGCTGCCACTTTCAGATGCCAGCCCTGAGGGCCAGGGAGAGGATGTGACATGCTCTATGGCGTCAGCTGCCATGTCTCTGAGCAGAGCCCAGACTACCAATCTACGGTCCACGTGCCCCTCCCATGAGGCCCCTCATGGACTCATTTGTCCCTTGGCAGACGTGATCTCTGCCCCTCTGTGGTATGACTCAAAGTTGTCCGTGGATGGGAACCTGACTGTCTTCTCGTGGGTAAGACTCTCCCATGTGATTCACCGTCAGAAGCTCCCCACAGAGCAGAAGGGTCCCCACGGCTACAGTTACCTCTGTGACCAGCTGCAGGTCATTCACATAGTTCTCCTCCGTGACAAGGAGCTCGTGGATGTATCCTTGTCGCTTCCTTTCAGTTGGGGTCAACATGTCCAAGAGATGTAAGTCTGAACACCCTGAAAAATACAATCATGGGGGCAATTTAGGCCAAGTCTGGGGAAGCCTTCACAGTGAAGATCCCCAGGGTCCTCATGACTCCTGGGCCCTGTGGTCTCACTCCAATTGGGCAGTGTTATGGGGTGAATCGTGTCCCCTAAAAAGATAGGCTTGAGTCCTAACCCCTGGTCTCTGTGCATGTGACCTTGTTTGGAAATAGGATCTCTGCAGGTGTGATCAAATTAAGATGAAGTCATACTCAATTAGGATGGGTCCTAATTCAACATGAATGGTGTCCTTATAAGTAGGTGGTACAGAGACAAAAAGAATGTCGTGTGACCACAGACACAGAGACTGGAGTGACTCGTCTACAAGCCAAGGAACAGCAAGGATTGCAGGCAACCGGCAAAAGCTAAGCAAAAGGCTTGGAGCAAATTCTCCCCTAGAGCTTCAGAGGAGATGGCAGTGCCAACGCCTTGATTTTGGGCTTCTCATCTCCAGAACTGTAAGAAAGGAAATCCGTGTTGTTTAAAGCCACCTGGTTTGTGGCCATTTGTTACAGCAGTCCCGGCAAACTAATACAGGTGGCACATTCCTGCTCCATGAAACCCTCTAAAATAATGTTAGGAGAGAAGATTTAATAACAGTTGGCCAGCATTTTCTGAGGATCCACATTCTGCCAGGCACTGTACAAGGAGCTTTACACTGACAGCTGCATTCAATGCTCACATAGATCCTACAATTGTCTCCACTTCACAGATAAGGCAACTGAGGCTTAGACAGGTTGATTCACGTAAGATCTCTTAGCTGTGTGGTGGGGAAGCCAGCAGTCAAACCCTGACACTCTGACTTCAGAGACTGGGCTCTAGCCCAGGCTGCCACTGTAAGGTCCAAGCTACAGGACGGCATAAGGTTATCCTGGGTTTAGTTTTTGGTGGCTGTACTGCGGCTCCTGATGGGCCCGGGTCAGGCCAGATGCAGGGTGCATCCAGACAGAGCTGGGTAAATCCCTCCGGACTAGGCCGCTGCCCTGCGCCTGCAGAAGTGAGTAGTGAGCCTGCAGGCAGCAAGAAAACCCCTTCAGCTGCAGGTTGCAGGGCACAACCGTGACCTCAGGTCCCCAAGGAAATGGGCTCTGCTGGCCTGAGACGGGACACACACGAGGTGGTGCCTGCCCTGGCCTCTGCTCACTTAGCTGGTTCTTTGGGGTTCTGTGCCTCAAATGTTCTCAGGTTATCAGCAGAGGCTGCCCCATGGCACAGGCATCCTGAATGAGGAGTGGCAGAGTTTGGTTCTTAGGGGTATGCATGCATGTCTGGACCCACCTCTTCTGAGCTGGTGTCTCTTCACCTTTCTTCAAGGGAGTCCTCATTTAATCACAGAATCTAGATCTGTAAAACAGACTAGGAGGTGCCCTGGATGTAGGCGGGAGGCGGGGCTCTGAGTTCCATTCATTTACTTCTCTTATCCCTTCACTCCCCACAAGGGGGTGTAAGAGAGCACAGTGTGAACACCCCTGCTGGGGAGCAGTGGTTCTCAAAACATGTTCCCTGGACATGGAAGCTTGTTAGAAATGTAGTCAGGTCCCAGCTGAACAGACTACCAGGAGCTGGGGCTCAGGAATCTGCTTTAACAAGTTCTCCAGGTGGTGTTTTAGGCACACTAAAGTTGGAGATGTCTGCTCTGATCTATCAGGGGTTCCTCAGGGCTTCCATCTCCTCCCAGCGGGGTTATCTGGGCTCATGACTGATCTAGTATATATGCTGGAAGCTTCCGTAAATACAATGATCCTTCTGGGGTGAATGATATCATTGACTTCTTTGCAGAGTCTGGCTGCTTCCAATCCAGGTTTGTCCCCTTCCCTGGCCAAATGCCCTTTCTACAATGCTGTATCTTCTCTTCCTGGGACAGGACAAGTCCAGGGAGGACAGATGGATGCTGGGATGAGCCATCATTATGTTAACAGCCTCCACACCCACCCATCTGAGACCTCGTTCAAAGCCACTGCAGTGCAGCCCAGCTCGGATTCCACAGGGCCACGAGCTGAGCATGAAGTTTCACCCAGGTCTGCAGATGAATCTGGAACTTGGACCCTCTGCTCAGCCACCAGCTTGGTCCAGCTGTTCTTCCTGCCTCGGGGTGTTGCTTGTGTTTCGTTGAAACACAACGATGAAATCTCAGGAAGGAAGCAAGTTACAATTGTGCACTTGTTCAGCTAGCCTTCTGCCAAGATGCTGCAAGAGCTCTGGCTGGTGGCAAGCTATGGTGCCACCAATTTCTTTCCTAACCAAAACCACCCAGGAAACACTCTTCAGCTTAGGGGGAAAACATCCCATTCCTGCCCTCTTCTCACCAAACTTTCCTATTTAGTGAGTCAAAGAACCAGAAGCAAGGCCATTTCTTGTTACAGGGCAGACAAAGCCCTCGCGTTACAGGGACTTGCATGAGCTCTAATGGAGCCGAGTCTCCCCTGGAATTTTCAGAACAGTTCTTCCTGCAGGGGATATTAGAACATTGTACAAAGCTGCAGTTCTAAAACTCACCTCACAAACTCTACACAGGGAAGTTTATAGGGATACAGACATCAGGCTAGAAGCGGACATTGGCTGAACCAGTCTTCCGAACGTCTCTTTACATCACAATTTCTCTTGGAGGATCTGATGGATGCTTACAACCTCTGGTCCCAGAAAACCCCAACAACACACACAACATACACACGCATTTCATGTGCAACTTTATAGGGCTCGCAGGTCCTCCTGAAAGCTTGTTGTGGAATCACTGGACAAGTATTTACTGAGTCCTACCATGAGTCTGCCACCAGCTACTGAGTGCTGGGGATTCACAATGGATGAGGAGAAGTGCCTGTCCTCCAGAGCATACAGCTAAAAACCTTGGGGTCTCCAGCTGGGGGTGGTACTGCCCAGCCCAAAGGTGGTATTGCCTCCCTACCCCAAGCTGAGCGTGGTTCTGCCCCACTCAAGTGAAGGTGGTTCTGTCCCCAATGAGGCTGGGGAGGGTGCTGCATCCAGTCCCACCCCCGGGGCTGAGAATGCATTCCTGGCTGTCATGCAGACTAGAGGGGACCTGGAATCTGGTGGGCTGGACCAGGATTGCTAGATGACCTGCAATATACAGGACAGGGAACTGCCCACGTACATGCCAACAGTACCCCACTGAGAAACATCGACATCCCTAGAATCTGCCACCCAGGCCAGGTCACACTCTGCTCAGCACCGTGCAGGTGGCCAGAAAACACTCTCAGAAAAACTGCGGAGCTGGGAACAAGCACCTGTGAGGAAAGAGGACTGAACTGGCTTGCCCTGGATTTCAGAACTTCTTCCGAGTTGAGTTTTACATGGTGTGGTTTTGAAGAAGCTCAGAGTCAGAGTAACAGCAGAAGGTCCAGGATGTATTTGGGCCATTGGTGCAAGGATCCCAGGGCCTGAGGCGAGTTTGGGGTGAACTAGAGGTCTGCTGCCCAGGGGGCAGGGGAATGAGGGGGATGCAGGCCTCCTGCTCCAGGCAGCTCTGGCCTTCTCGTCAGTCTGCCTGGCAGGCCCCAGTCAGAGCTGATGGAACTGAGAAGTTGGGGGTGGGTGCTGTGTGACTTGGTGGCTGGACCCTATGCTCCACCCCACACAGGCCCTCCTTCCAGCCTGCTGGAGACAGGGGGTAGCCCAGACGGCCTCTCCAGGATCCGGGACACAATGAAAAGCAAAGATTTTGTGGGAGATTCATCTCAGCATTATGTACCAGTCATGTTGACTTGGCATCAGCTTTTTTAGCTGCTGAGATGCTCCATAGGATTCTGTTTCAAAAATTCTTGCTGGTGAATGCCAGACAAGAGAACCATTAAAGACTTGAAATAGGCACTTTTAACTCAAAAATATCCTTCCTTTGAAAATTTAATATTTAGAAAAACAAGAGAGTCAAAAAACTCCATTATTCAGAGCAGGACAAATGGAAAAGGCATTTCAAATAAGAGTTTTCTTTAGGGGTGGAGGGACGTGGTCCTTCTCCCCTTTGGGAATCAGGATAAACATGGTTTTCTGGCTGTCTTTCTTGGTGAAAAATGAAAGGATAAAGTACAGCAAATAACTTTTCTAGGACAACTCAGTGGGACGAGGGATTCTTATAACTAACCATAATCCACTCACAGCTGAAATAATATTGCAAATGACTCCAGCAGTTAAAAATGCTCCCCATTTACAGCCCACCTAAAATTCCTAATCTACATGCTGTCCCTTATAATTTCATATAGTTAGACACATTTACAAAATGGAGAGCTGCCATGCCCCTTTGAAAAGAATTAAATCTGGGGTACTGGACGAAAGTATGGGAAAGTCTTACCCAGAAAGGTCATCTTGTCCCCTCAGTGGCACAACGTCCCTATGAACAGCATGATCTAAATAAGTTGCTTTACTATAAAAGTAATACATGAACCCATGCGTATTGTAAGCAGTTCACAGGATACAGAAGTGTTTCTGATAAAAAATGAGTACCTCCCCTCTCTACTCAACCCCATCCATTCTACCTCGTTTCCTAACAAAGGCCAGAATTTTACTAATTAAACCAGCCCCCACAGCAAGCTGGCCACCGAGCAAAGCAAATAAACAGGTCTCCTTCCTGTTACCAAAAGGCCAAAATATAAGACGGTCAGTATTATTAAGTTCCCATGAAGTCCAAGAGTCACAGACATAAGCAACATAATGTCCTTATCCTCAAGGAAACCCACATCCGTGAGGGAGCCCCGACATGAAAATTAAATTTAAAGTAACAAGTGATAAAAAATGGGCCTGTCAGCTGTGGCCACACTGGGGATGCAGGAACTCAGGAAAGTAGATGCTCTTCGTCCGGAGGGAAGAGGGTTCTGCACGGAGGTCCTCCTTGCTCTGGGTCTCCATATCAGGGAGGATAGGGCCATTGGGTTGGGGGTGGGTCTGCTGTGACAGGTAAACGCAGAGAGCTGTGGGAGATGGGGGGGTGGAGGGAGAAGGAGGAAGATAAGGTGGGAGGTAGATTGAAAGGTCTTGATGCTGGAGGGACCAGGGGAGACGGCTGAGTACCACCCAACAATATGGAAGTTTGGGCAAAGGTTTTTCATCTTTAAGTGAAAGGATATGCCAAGGTCTCTGGGGACATTCAGCCCAAATCCTCTAGCTAAAGGGCCCCAGGTCAGTAGGATACTGTTATGTGGTCTCCTGGAGCTCCCAACCACACAGAGGGCTTCTCCAGGGTTGGCCTGAAGGTAGGAAACCAGGGCTCACTGCCCTAGTCTCTCCTGCCGGGGGAGCCCACTGCCCCAAAGGCTGTCCTGGATTCTCCTGGGAAAATGAATCCAATTGTGCTGCCCCCTGCCTGCTGGACAGAATGCATGCATGGGGTGGCCTGTCATGTGGGACAGGCAGGTGGAACCCCCAGTGGCTGTGACATCAAGAGGGTTCTCTGGTTAAAGCACTTTGTCCTCCACCCTGCAGCTGATGTCAGAACCCCCCACGGTCAACCCATTCTCTAAGCTGTGAACTTGCGTGTTCCTGCTGTGTGTGGTGCTAGGTTCTGGTGATGAGTGAGGTAGGCTGGGTCCTTGTCCTTCAGGAGCCTTGGTCTGCTGGGGGCTTGGGTATCCCATCCAGACTCTGACCCTTGCCAAATTGCAGGCACTTCATAGCAGGCATCACTGCAATTCATCAGTCGTGGGGACCTCAGAGTTGCCAGTCCCTAAGATTGGGTTTTTATGGGGTTCTAGAGAAACCGGTGGGTATGCAGGATTACAATGAGCCGAGGGAATGCCACCCAATGGCACCAAAGATCCCCTTTACCTATGTCCAGCTGAGACCAAGCAAGCCCCAACCCATCCTGGGGACTCACCAGGCCCAGGAGGTTGGGTCCTTCAGGGGGCTTCCATTCAGCTGCGCTCAGACATAACTCAGAAGCTTAAAATGCCAATGTGGCTTCCAGATAAAATGTTCCCCCAAGAAGGGAAATCCAGTCTATCTGGGCTGCCAGGCAATTTAATGACAGTTGAGAAGTGGCAAAAATCAAATTACTCTCAGGGATAAGTCATCTCCTAATTTTCCATAAATAAGAACGTTAGCAGTTTTCTTTATTACAGGCATATCATTCATGGCTTTATAAACGACACCGGAATTCCTGGCACCACATCAAGTGCCCTGTGGCATGCATTTGGTAACTCATTCCTGGCCCCATTTCTGTCACCATCCCTGTTTTTCTTTCCTCCTGAGTTCCTGCTTTCCATGCATGCTATCCTGCAGTATCTCAGGCGTCCTTAGAAGTGGCCAGGAATCAATTCTTTGGGTACACAAGGCAGACTGGGGTGTTATAATGGAAGTGCGTGCACATTTGCATGGGAATTTGAGGGAGGAGGCATTAGTTTTGACTAGAGGGATCTGGGAGTATTTTCCAGAGGAGGAGGAATTTGAGTTGGACTTCATCAGGCAAATGTCAGGTGGGTGGGTAGTAGCGAGGGATCCAAGCAGAGGGAGCAGTTGGGGAAAAGGGGGTAAGAGAAGAGTGCCTGGAGCCCAGGAAGCAGGTGAGGAAGAGGAAGCAGCCCCTGGGCTAACAGGGAGCAAGGAAAGGTAACACTGAAAGCCACTGGGAGCCCCTCGGTCCCCAGCATTATATGTCCATGAGTGCATTTAATCCTCACCAATAGTCCTACTATTGCTCCTATGGTAGCTACTGTTGTTATTCCCACTCAGCAGACAAAGAAACTGAGGCACAAAGAAGTTAAGTAACTTGTCAAAGCCTCAGTTAGTAAATGGCAGAGGGAGTTTGACCCCAGAGTTCCTGCTCTTAACCACTGTGCCTCTCACCTTGCTGGAAAGGTGATGTATAAGTCAGCTCGGGCTGCTGTAACAAAGTTCCCCCAATGGGGCAGCTTAGACAATGGACATTCATTATCTCTCAGTGTAGAGGCTGAAAGTTCAAGATCAAAGTGTTGGCTGGTCTGGTTTCATCCAAGGCTCTCTTTTTGACTGGCAGATGGCTGTCCTCTCTGCATCCTGGTGTGGCCTTTCCTCTGTGTGCGATCATCCCTGACGACTCTGTGTGCCCAAATCTCTTCTTATAAGGACACCAGTCAGACTGGATTAGGGCCCACTCTAATGGCCCCATCTTAACTTAATGACCACTTTAAAGGCCCCATCTCCAAATACAATCACATTCTGAGGGACTGGGGGTAATGCTTCGGCATCTGAATTTGGGGGGACACAATGCAGCCCACACCAGATGAGGAAGTACCATCGAGGGGGCTGTGGACACCGGAGGGAGGCGTCTGCATTTTGCCTTTGGTTGCAGAGCCCAGGAAGGTTTGGGCTGAATTTCAGGAGGAGGGCCATGGCCCTCAAGTTTGGCTGCCCATCAGAATCACCTAAGGAACTTTTTAAAAAGCCCAGTGTCCCTGCTGTGCCCCAGACCAATCAAATGCAATGGATGGGGCGGGAACCAGTAGTCTGTCATTTTTAATGTTTCTGAGTGGTTCCGATGTGCAGCCAAGAGTGAGGACCATTCCATCAGAGGGAAGACTGCCTGGAAATCAGTGAGGACCACTCCATC
>JAQQAC010008350.1:93425213-93491891 GCA_029783875.1 Phataginus tricuspis | reverse complement strand
AATCAGTGAGGACCACTCCATCAGAGGGAAGACTGCCTGGAAATCAGGACATCTGGTGTGGAGAGGGAGCAAGATCCAGAAACCAGATCTACCCAGGCATGTGTAGTATGAGGTTCCTCGGCTGCCAAATGGAACCCAGCCCAAGGCAGGACACTCCAGTCACTCGTCCAAAGGGACATGATGGTCATACCCACAGAATGCCCTCCCTCACCCATGCCACAGAGCTCCGAGGACCTCTGACACTCTTCCTGGAGGCCACACTGCCACCACCTGGTCCCCAGCTCTAGGGCTAGAGCCTGGAAGGTCATTCTGCTCAATGTCCTCATTTTATGGTTGGGACTTTGGAGTCCACACAGTAACTTCTGCTATCAGGACTAAAACCTTTGCTCTTGCTGTCTTGGGAACTGGAGAATCAGAAGAAAACCACCAGCTTTTCAAAGAGTGGGCCTGAGGGTGTGATCCACACCCGTTTCTCTCCCAGTGCATTCCTACAAGTCCCTGCTGAGAGGACACTCTTGTCCTTGGAGCCTGAGGCTGTCAGGGGCTAGTGGTGGCTGGGTGGGTCACGGCACTCAGGTCTCCTCTGAAAACAACCTTTGGCCCACCAGCCTCAGGCAGCCCCAGCTCTGGGCCGTCCAGGCCAGGGGGCGCTTCTCATCCCAGTGGAACTTTCTTCACGAGGGTCTGAGAATAGCCTGGTCCCTTGTGCCTCTCCTAACTTGGCAAAGGGACCCTGTTGGAATAGACACAGCCTGAGCCCGTGACATTTCCTCTCATTGTCAGCAACTGCCCAGACAAGCTCAGGTCCCTGCTTTCATGAGGCTGCCGCTCCAGCGAGGGGAGACAGGAAACCAAAGGCACAGGTGAACATGTCGCATTGAGGGTGCTCAGAGAATGATGAGTACCAATTCCTATGATTGATAAGCTCCCTTCATGCTCTAGGGTCTTCTCACGTGAATTTATTTTCTGAACAAGCACGGTTTGTGCAGGCCTCCAGGACACACGCAGTGGGGACACTGGACACTGGGAGGTGGCCTTCCCCTCAGTCCAGCTGGGGAGGAAGGATGAGCCAAAGGAAAAACTAGAGGCAGCAGCCCGCGCACCGTGAGCACCGCCTGAGCAAGTGCTGCGCACACGGTGATAAACAAGTGTGCAAGGCAGAGGCTGCCCTCCAGTTTCTAAGCCACCAGGGAGGCAGGCATCAAGCAATAATAAACCACACAGGGGGTGGAGCCGTCGGTATTTATCAGCGCGGTCGCTGTGGAGGTCTTCATGGGTACAGCCTAGCCTCCAGGGGGCGCAGTGGAGCAGGGACTTGGAGCGTCTATGTGCCTGTGTGTCATCTCTAGCCACTCATCTTTACGGTGAGAAGCCACCAGGAGCTCAGCAAAGAACAAGTCGTGGCAAGTCAAAGACAGCTGGGCCGGGAGGCAGAAAAAGGCAGAGGGGTAAGATGGGTGGATGGAGGTGGGGAAAATGGGGTGAGGGTGTTCTGCTTGGAGCCCATCAGAGACTTCAGCCCCGCCCAAGAGACTTGCGAAGGTGGTGAGGAGACTGGTGACAGAGGGAAGGTTCTGGTTGGGTAATATTCCACAGAGTGGGACCGGGTGATGGGGGTCCTCACACCTGAGCCCAACGCCTCCCACTGGGCGTGCAGGCACATGGAGCCTGGGAGGTGCCGAGGCTCTGGGAGGTCGAATCATGGGATCTCTGAGGAGAAGAAAGTGTCTGTGACTGTGCGGTCTGCATACACCTTACTTTCTCCCCAGTGTGAGCCCACAACGCCACAGTGGGGACAGTAGTGAAAGTGGACCTTTCCATCAAGTGGTTTGGAGATCAGAGAAGACAGCTGTCAAGACAGCTAGTTGGAAACCCATTGGGACAATAGAAGTCTGGACTCAAAAGGTGGCAGAAAGAACTAGAAAGAACATTAGGTCAGGATGCTAGCGACCAATTCCATAAGGAGCCCTGGGACCCCACCTTGTCCAGCCTCAGCATCCCTCCTATATATGCTGGAGGCCCGTGGCCCCTGCCCCTGCAACAGCGGAGACCTCGAAGGTTCTTAGGTGACAGCGGCCACTCCTGCTTTCCCGTCAGCAGCTCAGAAAGGAAGGCACTCACCGGGGAAGGTTCCCTGAGCAGTGATGACTGAGCTGTGCTAAAAATTGAGCACAAATAGATATAAATGAGGAGCGGGTGGAGATGGCTGCCAGGCGGGCTGGAGAAGAAGGGAGCAGATCAGGCATGGTCTTGCAGACCAACCACAAGATTTGGGTCTTTATCCCACAGGTACTGGGAACCCCTGGATGATTTTAGCAGAATAGTTCAGTTTTCAAATAGCTCTCTCCCCACGGTGTGGCGAAGAGGCTGGAAGACGGCGAGCCAGGAGCAGAGAGCAGCTAGAAGCCTAGTGAGCGGTCCTTATGGGAGGGGCAGGGGAAGCTGCTCACCCTCAGGGCCTTTGCGATGCTGTTCCTCAGCTGGGAATGATCTTCCCGTGACTCCTTCTCTGCAGTCAGATCTCCTCCCTCACGTCAGCTCTGCAAAGAGGCCTTCTGGGCCTCCCATCTACTACCGCCCTGACCCCCAGTCACGCTCTGCCCCACACTACCAAGTGCCAGCTGAAATGACTGGCTGGTGGTGTCCACCAGCTCCTCCAGCCCACAGAGAGGGGGAGCCGAGTGCCGGTGCCCCCGGAGCACCGCCCACCCCCTGGCTCCATATTCCTCAGCCATGATGCGCAAGGAGCTGTGGGAGAGCAGCTGCTTGCTGGGGAGACTCAGGCAGGTTGGTCCCCTCCTGAACTCCCAGGCGTGGTCTGGAACCTTTGACACCACAGGGTGAAGGGAGGGGGTCAGCAGGGGACTGGTGGGTGTACCTCTGCCCCTAGAGGATGCTGGGGTGGTTTCACATCAGTGGAGGGCTGCCCCAGAGTGGCGGGCCTTCCCACAGGGCCTCAGAACTACAAGGCAATGCGCCAGAGAGGAGAGGGGTATCCTGGCTTTGCCCCCTCTGCCGGGGCAGAACACAGGCCTCGTGCTCTGCGGGAGGCTCCGCAAACAGAGCAGAGGCGTCCAAACCCAAAGCCCTGGCCCCTGGGAGGCAGCTCAGGGTGTGTGCAGGGGAGCAGGAGAGGATTAACCTCCCAGTGCCAGCATGCTGGGGGCGGCTGCTCTGGAGACGGCGCTTTGGGGGAGCACCCCCCAGAGACACAGTTCCCTTATCCAAGCTGCACAGTTGCTTCAAAAAACACTGAGCTGCTGCCAGGCATGTTAGGGGCTTGGACGTTCCAGTGTTTGCTGGCAGGAGAACACAAGGCCCAGAACACAGTGATGAGAAATAAAGAAGCCAGTGACTGAAGGCATCTCTGACAGGTTTATTGTGGAGTGCTGCATGGGCCCGCCAACCCAGTCCACAGACATGACATTTAAAAGCTTTGCACATTCCATGTGCTCGGCTGGCCTCCGCACCGCCAGCCGTGTGAAACACGGGCGGCTCGTCCCCCTCCACACCAGGCTGCCGGCGGGGCTGGGGGTCCCAGCACGTCGGCGGGCGTGGAGAAGGTGTCTGAAAAGCTGCTTGCTTCAACATGGGTGGGCCTCCTGCCACTGGAGAAAAGGGGGCCCTGGTCTCTGCCCAAAGGAATGAGATGTCTGAAAGTCTTAAGAGAAGCTGTCCAGTCTTTTTTATCCGAAATCCCTAGCAAAAGCAGGTTTTTTGAAGTCTTAAAAGGCAGTCTTCAAGGCAAGTATCTACTGGCGACTTACTATCTCCCAGGCCTTACTGTTCCCTCTCCACATGGAAGTGAGGAAACAGAAGCACAAGAGGGTAAGTCACGCCCACAGTCACACAATGTGAGTGGCCGAGCTGGGCCTGGAACCCGTGCTCTGCAGCGCCACCCTGTGTTGTTTCCTAGCCTCTGAAAGGGCCCAGGATACAGTTATGTGGATTCCCCCACCCCCACTCTGCCTATTAGGAAAATAAAATTTTCCAAAATTTAAGAGAAACGGAGTGGAGCATTACACTGAGCTTGTAGATAAACTGTGCTATTTTACACAGTGCCATGTTTTTCTGGCAGAGACCAGGAACGGACACTGAGAAATGCTAGCAACACGTTCTCCGGGTCGCACAGAGCAAGGGCATCTCCGGCAAGCCTGCGTCTCAGGAAAGTCCACCTGCAGTCGGGGCACAGGGACAGGACTAAAGGCTGAGGGGGCCTGCCGCCTCTGGAGCTTGTGTGCAGCAATGGGCACAATCTTAGCCAACAGCTCCAAACGCCCAGGGCAGCCGCAGCTCTGGGTGAGCCCCACGAGGGAAGCGGAACCCATTCTCCATCCTTCCGCAAATGCGGCCGGGAGTACATGAAGGAGGTGGCCCTGAGGCCCTTGGCTAGTCAGGGTTGTTCTCCTCAAACACGGCACTGTGGAAGAGCCCGGCAAAGTCTGTGAGCTGCCTTGGAGAACATCGTCCCGGACCTGCAAGGTACAAAGGGAGGGGCTGGTGCTCACTGTTTCCCAAGGTCTTGACTTCTCTGAATAATCCTAGGGGAGCATCTCTGCACCCCCTCTCCCCACAGAGCTCTTTCCCCACTTTCCTGGGGTGCCTGGAATGCAATAGGTGGATCCAGTGTGCATGATGTGTGTGACAGGGACCGAGAGGGCCGGGGACAGCACGGGACGTGGGATGGGAAACCAGGAGAACGGGGCTGTTCAATACTGTGAAAAATAGCAGATCAACAGTGCCTCCCCTCCCCTGGGTTACTGAGGAGAAACTACAGCAAGAGGAGGAGCTGCCCAACTTTAAATCCCGATGGGCGAGTGGAAGGAAGAGACACTTCCTCTTTTGAAGCTTTCAACATCACTGACACCATGGGCCAGGCAGATGTGGAAGCAGCAGCTGTCAGCCTCCGCCAGAAGCTTCCAGAGAGTTCTATGTATCTGCTTCTGGCTCTGCCCTGACATCACCATGTCATTCACGGTTACCAAGCTACAGACGTAGGCACTGTCACCTGTAAACCGCTGTCTGTGTCTGTCACACACACACACACACACACACACACACATGCACATGGCCACATACTCAGCCTGTTGAGAACATAAAACAGTAAAATGGTAGCTTCTAAGTGGTAATATACATGACAGCAAGCCACACTGACACAACGTTATAGCTGATTCTCCTTTTTTACAAACAAACCTTAATTTTTGTGAATCAAGTCCTATCATTTAAAAATGCCTGGAGAGTTTTCACTTTAAAGAACACAGCCTTCCTGAGAGGCAGTGGAACCCTTTGAAATGGAATCATTACACACCAGGAAACGTTCTGAAAGTCTGGTTTCCATGTGTGGAGTTTTCTTAAAGAAGGGCCCAAGAGAACTCTGGCTGAAGTGAAATACTCAAATAAAGCTACGGTGATCTGTGATTTTATGTTTCCCCATGCTACCATTTCCAAAATATCAGATACTCTGAAGAAGGGGCTATTTTTCTGTGCATCTTGGGACTGCTGGCATTCATGTAGTTTCCATAAAAACTCTTTTGTGTATTTTTGGAACTAAAAGGAATGAATAGGATTAACTTATAATTTTGCTAGAAGAAAAAAATGAATGACTATTCACTTTCCCTCAGAAATGATTTTCCATTTGTCAAGAAGTAGGACTGACTGACTGACCGGCCTGTTCCCCAGCTGTGATCTGGGTGGGCGCTTTTCACCCCATGCCAGAGTGGGGACCTGGCCCACCTGAAGGCTGCCAATCCCTAGCGCCTCCGGTTCTGTACCTCCCCACAGACCAAATGAGCGAGACTCCAGGAGCAGCCCCTTCCAAGGAGGTTCACGTCTACTGGGAAAGGGAACTGCAGAAACATCTCGGCGGTGTGTACCGAGACCTGGAACGCCTTGGCCTGCTCAGTCAACAGGTATTTTTGAGCACCTAACCTACTGTGTGCCAGGTGATCATAAACAGTGTATTGGGATGAACCACAGGAAATTGCTGTTTTATACGTAACAGGAATGTTGACAATTTCATATGTTTAAACCTACTATTTAGAGGGGTTTTCCTGAGCTAGTGTTACGAGGTTTTTCTTTTGATGAGATCAAACAAGGTGTAGCGAACCCTGTCAACCTGCCAGGGGAACTTGGGTCTGCCTGGTGGCCCTCCAGAAACAGGGCAGACACCAGTTTCCACCACACATGGAACAGTGTAGTATTCTGTAATGGTACAAAGGAAATGAATCCTTGCTTCAGGTCAGCTTCCCTCAAACACTCTTTTAGGCAGAGAAAGTCTGGGGTTTGGGCCATGTGGCCACCACTTTGTCCCTTCAGCCCCCTAGGCCTGGCTCTGCATGCTGGGGGGCAGTGGCCTTAGGAAAGCAATTCAAAACTGCAGAATGAAGGTGATCTTATGTGCACTCTTCTCATCCACGTGCCTCTGGAGCAAAATGTACCCAAAATTCAGCTGCAAATATATTCTCACAGACAAGTCAATGCCAATTATTAAGTTAAATGATGTAATAACCAGTTATTTTTGTTTAAAAAAGAGCCCCCCCCCAAATACGACATCTTTAAATTCTTGGCCCAGAGGAGAGCCTTTCACTTTGCTAATTTAATTACAAGTAAGATGCTTTCTCTTCCTTTCATTCACATTTTTGTTAACCAGGTTCTCTAAGAACTTGACTAAAGTAATTTAGTACAAATTGCAGAGAGTATAGGAAACAACTCAGAATAAGATCGTTTAAAATATAAACCAAGACTCTGGGACACTTCATGGTGTAGACACATAGGAAGAGCTTACTCACCAATCAAGTTCATTCAACAGTAGTCACTGAACAAACTCGGCAGCCACCAACGAAGGCCACCTTTGTGGCCGTGAGCAACCAGGTGAGCATTAAGCACGGGGCCAGTGGTGAGACCAGGGTTTCTCAACCTTGGTTCTGGTGACATCTGGGCCAGATAGTTATTTTTTGTGGGGCAAAGTCCTGGACACTGCAGCATGCTCAGCAGCTGCCCGCCTCCACCCACGAGCTGAAAGCAGCATTCCCTTGGGTTGGGGAGCACTGGGTCAGATGGATCCTCTAAGTGATGCAAACTAAGTGATGTGTGAGGGGCAAGAGCAGTTTCTTGGGGGCATGACCTGTGTCAGCTTCACAAACCCAGAAGGAGGCCTGGTGGAATGATCGATCTAGAGAGAGTTATAGAGAGTACAGAGTATTACCCACCTTGACACTGAATCACTTCCAGCCAAACTCAAGGCTGGAGAAGAAACACTGGCTTACACAGGTGATGGGTCCTGGGCAAGAGTTGGGGCTCGCTGCCTCAATCGCTGCTCCACGGGGGCAGTGATAAGATCTCTCTGCCCACCTCCGGGCCTTTGCACATCCTGACATCACTGCTTAGAAGAGCCACTTCTCTTCCTGGCTTCATCCTACTTATCCTTCAGATCTCAGCTCAAATATCACTTCTTCCTGGAAGGGTTCTCTGATCCTCTCTCTACAGCCGCCCTCCCCTCCCTCTCTGCTCTGAATGTCTGCTCAGTGGTGCCCGGCATTCACACTTTCTTCACACAGCACGTACCACACATGCACCACATCTACATACACGTATGCTGCACTCGTTTGGTTTACTGCTTGCTCCTCTCAGTAGAACATGAACTCCATGAGGCCAGGGACCCTGTCTCTACTGATCGAGCAGCATACTCTCCCCAGAACCCAGCGGGGCACCCGACACATGATGGCTCTCCCCCTCAAAATATTTGCTGAGCTGGTGAAGGAGATCACTTTTCAACTGAATGGCGGAGGAGGACCAATGAGTGAAGTTCATGAATGGAATCAAGCACGTGGTCATAGTAGCAAACAGTTTTCATCAACATGTACACTGATTTATTTCTATAAAGGCAAGAGACTGGAGCGTGCAAGGCAGAAACAGATGGCGAACAACAGTCTGGAAGATATGAAAGTTTCCATCTTTACCCACATATTTTTGGCTGTTCAACAGATTCCCTTATTATGATACATCTTTCGGAAAAATGTTTTGTACCCTGAGTCAGATCACACACCTGTCAATGTGTCAATGACATATGCCAAAAGCCCACTGAGACAGTTAACTGCTTAGCGGTGTGGTAGTCCTACTCTTCAAACCCAGTATTAGAAGGGACAGTTGTTCACATACTGATCGGGGAGAGGAGGATAGCAAGGTGAGAGGGAGGGCCGTTCAAAGAAGACTCACTGGGGATCCAATGATGTCGGTATTTCAAAGAGCATATTTCACAGTGGACACCCGGGCAGCAGGCCACCTGCTGACATCTAGTCTGTGTGGGTCCCCACCACCACTGCCAGGTTCCAACATCAAGAACACAGAGACATTTCCATCTAACTTTTATATGAAGAATTTAATTATCTATACACGTAACTAATCCAAAAGGTTGTATTACAGTTGTTAAAGCCGCAGGTTTATATATTTATATATTTTACATTCATATCCATGAAAATACTGAAGGGCGAGTGGACGAGGAGGAGCAGCCCTCGTCCTCTGCACCACACGAGTGGAGAAGGACCTCTGCACAGTCGCCAGCAGTCTCCACAGAGAGAGAGAAACAGAGGAACTACAGGTTAAAAAGTCGGGAGCAGAACTGCTTGACTGTGCTTGAGGCCCCCCACCCCGTTTTCTGTGCTGCCGGTAACGGGCATTTTTATTGAGAGCTTTCAACTAGTGTTTGAAAGACAAACATGGCTTCAGCTAAACACATCTAACACATAACCGGACCATGAGCTCCATTTCATATTAACCTGTAGAGATTCCACAGTCTAGTTAAAAAATGTAAACATTGGAAATTAATTGCAGGGAGACTTCTATACATTCTTTCTTGTCAAGAAAATTACTTGTTCAAAATGTGTCATCCCATGAAAAGTAACTAGAATAAAACGTCAGGTAACAAAGACTTTAAGTAGAGGTTGCATTGATCGTAACAACCTGAATGGCGTTGGCTACTGAATTTATGGTATGAAAACACGCAAAATTAAAAACCCCAAACAGGAAACACCAACTCAACCAGATAAATCTGAGACCGAACAAAAACACAGGTGCTTTCTTGTGTGGCTACAAGGTCACTGTGCAAAATAAAATTAATGTGCTATGATTAGAGCATCATACAAAGTAATATGGAAGGAACTAACGTCTTATGTACAGGATGTATTATTACATGCTCAGTAAGGTACATCTGATACACACACACAAGCACAAAACACCTTCTGTTTAATTGGGCTCATTCTACACGTCTTTAAAACGGATAGACTGAACTCTGCACTTCTACGGTAGGGAGGAACCCAAACTACACAATTCAGTTGGTAACACTGGACAAAATGAAAAAAATACATCAAGTCTCAGATTTATGGACATTTGGAACATTTTTTTTTTTCATAGCACATGCAGCATTCCTTGATAGTGGGTCTTTTTGCAAAACCAAAATAGCAAAGAAGTAATTTACTTATTTTTATTAAAAGGCTAAAATACATATTTCAAAATCATTTAAAAACTATTGAAAGCACCTGTGCAAAGGTGGGGGGAGTCAATTGGAGTCACTAGGAAAGCCACAAAAGGACCCACTACCCTGTGTATTTTTGTAATTTTTGCTTCTATCTCTGCAAGTAATAACTCAACATTGCCATCACATGCAACTAAGGTAAAATGAGGTAAACTGCTCTGCAGTGAGTTCTTCTACTCAGAAGGCAGTAGGTGATCATGCTGGAAGTCACATGATCAAGGCTGCATCTCCCATCATCCCTCTGGGCAGTGATATGGGATAGTGGGTCTCTTTGAGGACTTTCAAGCCTGAGGGGGGGATGGACAACATATGATTCCTAGAAAAAGGAGGAAAACAACACATAAGCAAAACAAAACAATGAGCAAAATTCAAGCTAGGAAAATGAGTCAGGCATGTAAACAGCGTGGTGCCAAAATGATTAAAAGAAAAAAAAAGGGAAAAAGTGGGGAGGGGAGGGCGGGGGCATGCTACAGAAGGAATGGAAAAAAAAACCGAAACAAACAAAAACAAACCCCACAAGATAGTTTTGCATTACAGAAGGTCTTCAAAGAGACTGTTGCGAACACAGCAATGGTCTAGCTTTAAGTTCTGCAAACAAAGCTCAGCAGAATCAGAGCAATGCTGCATGTTTTACCGTAAGGTACTAGAGAGGAGAGGGAACAGGGCCGCCAGGGCACTTACATTGCTGGCTTGGGTCCATGTCTGTGGTCAGCTTCACATAATTGGATGGGAAGAGCCCCACTTGCCCGCTGACTTCTCCTTTCCACCAGTCGGGGTCCTCCTTGTTGAGGACGTTGATGATCTGGCCCTTGTTGAAGGCCAGTTCGTCGTCGTTCTGGGCCACGTAATCATACATCCCGATCACCTGGCACACTGCAGAAGACAGGGCTGGGTGAGCGGCCGCACATCTGGGGCGCATGCAGGGGGGCAGCTTGGGGTCACTAGATATTCTCATTCTCATGTTTTGTGCTTTCGGAAGAGGATAAAATTAAGTGATGTGCTCTGATGGGTTGGTATGGGAAGGGCAATAGAGGAAGATGAAGGATTAAAAACCAAGATGACAGCAAAATTTTCCCATTAAGTCTTTAGTTTTTATGAGCTCTTCCTCTTTTTCAGGTTCACTTGTCAGCAGAAAATTCACAATGACAGCTGAATGCCATGGCTTCATGTCTGTCTGAGACGATGAATGCTGACTCGGAGGCCCAGCCCAAGCACAGGACAGCTGCGGATCATGGGGACTTCGCTCTTGTTCTTCTTCGTTTCTTGTTCTCTTTTCTTTTAAGGTGAAAGGTAATTATCACTTGACCTCCAAAAATTCCAAATCTTCGTGAAAACTAAAATCAGTGTTTTGTTCTGCTGTATCTTTGTGCCTCAACATTTTGCCTCAAAGAAATTTCCACATTTGAAAACAGTTTTTCTCCTCTCATTTTCCCTCAGACCTAGGGCTTTCATTTCCCGGCATTATTACACTTCAGAGAAGTCTACACAGTTAGACTGCATTCCCACTCAGTCCTTCTTAACCAGCCTGCATATAGGTTTAGGTTTTTCAAATTCTTCAGCTAATTCAATCACTTCAGCAAATTATTTCTGTGGTTTTCCACCAACCTGATGAAGGGGATGTGGCCGGGGAGAGGAGGTCCAGCTGGCACCACACCCCTCTGCCCACACGAGGCCACAGCCCAGGCAGAGAGGCCCAGCTGGGGCCGGGAATGAGTCACAGAGTTTGCCAATCCTTTCATTTCTTGCAAAGGCTGCCAAGTTCTAATCTTATTTCACTGGGGATGTACAGCACAGGCATTTAACCATGGTTACTGGAATGAAAACTCTGCATTTTCCATAAATGCCACCCAAGAATTGGTGGCTTATAAATACCTAACACAGAATTCTGCTCCCCTATCCTCACCCATCTCAAGTATTACTGAAGCATCTAATGTGGTCCCTTCAATCAGAAAACAGCGAACCGGCTCAGCTGCAGGGCCCTCGGCCCATTTTTAGTCCTCTAGGAGAGGGTGGCCGACGCCCTGCCCGTGAAGTGAAGCCCCTCTGCTCACAGGAAATGTCACGGGGGAGTTATTTTAGTATCCAGTGAGCAGTGCATTACAACCAACAGACCCCTCCGTGGCCTCCATCTCAATCTCCTGACCTCTTTAGACCCCAGCCATTTATTTTTAGGAGTCCCTTTTTTGTCCCCTCACCCCCCTAGCTCAAATCCCAATTTAAAAAGCTGGAAGGAACTCAAGAGAGAAATCTGGCTTTAATGCCACAGCATTCATGACTCCTTTAGGAAGAGCGTTCCAACAAGGGCTCTGTTGTGCCCAGCACAGCAAAGCTGCTTAGATACTTGGTCCTTTTGAAAAACATATTCCATATCATATTCGTCGGCATTAGTCCCAGCAACTACAGCAGATGGGAAAGTGCACTCTAATATACTTCGTACCCTCCAGAAGACTAATGCGACTGGCAGACCATTTTCCAAGTAGAGATAAGAACTGCCTACCTGTGGGGACTGCTGTCGGCTTGGGTGGCTCTGGTGGAGTGATTTTGCTCGTCCCAGGACTTAGAAGTTTTACATAGTTAGCAGGGAACCAGCCTATCTGGCGCTTTTTCCCACGTGCCTAGTAAGAAAAAAATTATAGCAGAATGTTTAAAAGGTTCATGTTCTTTTACGGTACAGTTTGCTTTGTTAACAGAGCACTTACACAAAGCTTACACGTAACTGCAGAACAAATGGCATTAATAGCGTAATCTATGGATGGAAAACGTTACAACTCAAAACCATGATAGCTATAATGCAAACTGTGGTAAGCACTGGTCAGCAAAACCTGGAAGGTTTTGCATGGGCTGGACTGTTCATAATTCAGAGTGTAATGTGGTGCCTCTAGGATAGAACACCTTGCTCAGGGAACCCTCAATGTTAATTTCAGAGAATGAAGAGATGATGGTAAATGCCACCATTGTATGTGGATTTTAGGAATATTATTAACAGCAGTAGCAGTAGTCAATGCTTTCTGCGTGTTTTTTTATGAGTCAGAACCTGCACTAGGCCTCTTGGGCATTTATCTACACAATTCCAGAAGTTTAATACTATTACTATTTCCATTTCCCAGATGATGAAAGTGAGGCTCAGAAAAGTTAAGTGACAGACCCAGGGTTATAGACTAGTTAGTGGCAAGCCAAGATTCACAATGATGTCTGCACTCTTCTTACAGATAATGCAAAAATGTCCACGCAATACATACAGAACGCAAGGAGGCTAGATGTGCCATTGTTTCCAAGAACCCTCAGGCCTGGCTGATGGCTACAGCCACACTTTTCACTGACATTCTTTTCCCTTTCCCTTCAATCTAATTCAATACAAGCTCCATTTATTGAGTGTTTACATGCTGGGTGTTGCTGGAAAGGAACAGTATGAGACATGGGGGAACTTTAATAATAAAGGTGGTGAGTCAAGACATGCAACCATGACACAATTGTGTGATATGGGAAAGACTCTAGTGAGGGGCCATGAGACCTGCTATGACTACCCAAATACACACACCCACAGGACCGAGACGAGTAATGTGTACACGTGCGTGTGCACCCACGCATAAGGAGCAAGGCCTGAGGAAAGCAGCTGCCTTTGAGGGTGGGGTGGGAGGGAGGTAATTGTATCCTCTTTTGTAACTTTTGAGTTTAAAACCAGGTGACTATATTACCTATTCCCAAAATAAGGAAATAAAACTAAAACTTCTGCCACCTCACCTCTGCCCTCCCACCCACCAGTTTACCAAGAAGGATACTTTTGGGTTGTTACTTTTAGAACCCAGATCACATTTCCCTTTCCCTGCAATCTGATAGACTTCATGCCCTTGGCTCAAGGACTCAGGCTTTTATTTTCACAGTGAGTCCCCCGATGGCTGAAGCCACTGATTTACAAGTCCACGCATGTTTACCTATCTTGTATACTGCCATCTGGCCTGCAGTGACCCCGGTTTCTCCCACGCCTGCAGATTCACAAGGGCGGTACACAGCGCTCACTGGCAATGACTTCCTTGGTGTATCCACAGTGAGAGTAATGGGGTAGAGCACTGAAGGCCTCCTGGGCAGGGTATTCACCATTCACCCACTTTATCATGGATTGCAAGAACCATTCAAAACTCTCTTTTGAGCAAGGAATAAGGAGCGTAAGGATGAAAAAATATGGTTGTTGCCTTCAAGGAGCTGATAACCTACATGCAGAAATAAGAAATATGCATGAAAGCTAAGTAGTAATGTCAGCATCAATATTAAATACCAAGCGTGGTGCAGGCGTCGAGGCCACCACCGTTCAGGGGCCCATGTCGCTTCTGTTGGGATGGTCCCAGAAAGCTTCTGGAAGCAACGGGATGTGGCTGGCTCCTGAGGAACCGGGGAGACGTGGGAGGAGCAGAGACAGTGGGGCCAAGAGCCTGAGGGTGCTGCTTGTTTTCAAGAGAGCCAATCCCCAAACGAGGCCGTAGTAGAGATGTGGCTACTGAGCTGGTAAGGCTGCTAGGATGTATGGCTGTAAAGGCGGGCTCGGCGGGTGTTGGGGGGTGGCCACCAAGTCTTCAGAGAGGGAGTGACGTGGTCCAAGCCAATGAGCACTATGACCTGCTGCTTTGAGGAAGGCCTCTCCCTACCCAGCAAAGGAGCGGACACATTAAAAAGAGGAGTGGATCCCAAGTCTGCAAAGTTCAGACTCCCAAGCCAGTAAGCTCAATACGGTCAGCCCGCTGGACAGGGTTTTGTGGCCGCCCGCCCGCCAGCATGCTCCCTGGGAGGAACACGTCTTTGACTCTCCAGGCTGTGCTTCCACTCTGACCAAGACACATTTCCTTGGTCCACTAGCTCACTCTTCACCTTCTGGCACTTTATTGTTTAATTAGCTGCCCCAAACGCATAAGAAGGTACTGTATCTCTTCAGCTCACCACAGCATAGGTCTCCCCCTCCTTGACCAAGATTTGCCTCAACAAATTGGTAAACTGAGGCACACGTGCACAAACTAAAAATGTTGAGGTGTATAGACGTGGGTTCAAATGCAAAGAAACCTGCTACTGTGCCACACCTTCTAATGTCACTAATGGAAAGCCGTACCCCTGCCAGGCCGTGACACTACGGACGCCTCTCTGCAGAGTTGCCATGAATTCTCACTACCTGAACTCAGGCATCACATAGATTTGGCTAAATCTGCAGATGAATCCTTAGCTCTCACAATTCTGCTACTGGCTGTCTGAAGTTTAGGAAACAAACAGATTCAGATAATGTGGCAACTCTCGCTACTCAAACAGGATTTAGGTAGGTGCAGGGTTATATGTACTTTGCAATGAAATAGTGTCCCTTTGAGATTCTGCATTTTCAGAGTTGATTAGAGGATTTTAAACACTTGGAAAAGACACTAACTTGCAGCTCTCCTTCCCACCATCCACCTGGGTTCTTTTTTCGGATCAAAATCAGCTGACCAGGGGCCAAGGTAAGCTGCTCAGGACCCGTAGCAGTGTAGGAGGCAATAACCTGGGCGATTTCTGAAAAACAAGATCAAACATCGCAGGCCACTGTTAGAGCCAGGAGAAGGAAATTCTAGAAGACCCAGCCACCTCTCAGGTTCACAGATTAACATCATAAAGCCAACATTTTGGGCTGGTGTTTTACTAAATGAAGATGGCTCACTCAATAGTCCCCCTTTCCGCGACCTACAAGGCAAACACAGCATTCAAGGGCTTGGTGGCCCAGATAGCCCCAGGACTCCCTCGCTCTCCCTCAGAGCTTACTTACCAGCTTTCCTCCACGAATGCTCCCTTCACTCTCCCAATTCCTGTCCCTTCTGTCCCAGCCCCTCCCACAGTCACCGCGAACACCCGGATGCCCACAAGCAGGGCCTCATTTGTCTCCACCCGGCCCTCTGCCCCAGCAGCGCTTAGCACACAGCATGCTCAGGGATGGTTAGGTGAATAAAGGGACTCAAGTGATGCCTTCCACCTGCCAAAACAGTAGAAAGAGGAACCCTACTGTCTTCAGAAAGCATCGGGAGCATGGCATTAGCTGCTTTGTATGTTGTTACTTTAGACTCAGCCCCACCCCCAGACCATTTTCTTTGTGGACCACATTTTGAGGGTATCAGGTAGGAATCATGTCAATGCAGGTTTACTTCTTTTTATTCCAAGGAGGAATCTGGAGTTAAGAAGGAAATGTAATGCAAAAACAAGTCAGCACAGAAAAAATGTAAACAGTTTAGTACTTTGCCTGAATGTTAAAAATCTCATGGGAAAAACTCCAGCAGCACCACAGACCAGGCTCTGGAAAGCACATTTCTACTGGCAAAGAGGTCGAGAATGAAAAGACAAAATCCTGCTTCGATTGAATGGTAGCATATCTGCTGCAACTGCTTTCTGAACTTCTAGAAGCACATAAAACAAACTGTCCTACTCCTCTACACTGTCTCCTCCGTAACTGTCCTTGAGAAGGAAAGCAGTAAAGAAAGGCAGAAAGGAAGAGAACAACCACAAGGCCCCATCCTCTGGTGGTATTTCCTACTTCTCTGAAATAGGCTTAGCAGCTGGCTGTCATGGGGCAGGCCTGGCCCTGCCAGACGCTTGAGAGAGCTCAGAGAAGCAAGAAAGAGCCCAGCTTGCAAATACTTTGGCCCCACTGAAAGCTCTAGCTGGGAAATCTGTGCTGGGGATAAGACTTCTCCCCTAATGCGCCAAGAACTAGCTCTAGATTCCAAGAGTTTTCGGCTTGGAGAAAGTCCAAATTAGTGTCCCATTTGGCCTTGGATTTTCTGCTCCTCAAAGGCCCTGGATCTGCCCCAACATTCTTTTCTGTCTTTTGTGCCCCTGAGCAGCTTGCTGGTTTCGGTGCAAAGTTAAGCCCATCTGGACCCTTTAGAAAGACAGTTCAGAATGTGGAATATGCTCAGGTGAAGCAGGGATCTGACCCAGGTGGTCCAGTATCTGGAGTCTGACTGAAATCCTACAACCTGAAAACCCACTTTTCCCTTCCAGGTTAAGCCCATTTGGGGCAGAGTACCAGACACAGATACACCAATCCCTCTCTCAGCTTAGCAATGGCTCTTTAACCTGTAATTTCCTAAGGGCATAACAGCAAAAACGTTCAAATGACCTGGCTGATGAAGATATGCCATGCAAACAGTATTATTCCACATCTGCTTCTTTCTTCTGTCTTTCATGGCACTATTTATAGAACATGTGATTTTGTTTAAATAAACCAAAACACTGAATTCAGGGGGATGACTATGATTCTGAACCTTCAGTGTGTACCTGGGGATAACCACCCAGTGGCTTCTAAATTATTGGGACCTACACGGTGGTATTTGTCGCTCCTCTAATCTCCTCCATTGTTTATGTCCTGGGACTGAATGTGCCATCAGAAGAGGAAAAAGAGCTCCCTGAGCCCAACAAGAGGATGACTGAGCAGCAGCTGACCCCGACCTCACAGCTCCATGCATCACAACACACCACCACCTTGCCTGAATTACTTCTTCACAACCTAAGAGAACATTCTGGCTGGGACTGTCCCCACTCTCCATGTGTGAAGCAACAGCTGTGGTTCATTACCATGTACACATAATTAATGGATCCCCAGGAAAGGGGTCTACTCCAACCACTGTCAGGAAAATTATTTCCTTTTTTTTGGTTTTTTTTTTTAGGCTTCTGGTCCTATAAACAAAGATTGGGAACAACTATCCATCGCATTCAAAACATTGAAAAAGAAGCATCAGGGTTTGTAACTTACCAGGTTTTTTTCCTAAACTCCCTGTTTTCCCAGCAGTTCCAGAGCCCTTAAAACAGAGCAAAAGGTCTCATTTGCATACTGAAGAGTTTTGGTCATGCAACTTAAAAAACGATTCATGATGACACAAGCCCGCCTGAGCCCCTGAACCCCCTTTTCGTTCTAGGAAAACACAGCAGCACTGCATCTCCTGACATTAGGATGTTTATCAGGAAAACACCTGACAAAACACTGACTTTGAAACATGCAGCTTTTACTCTCTCCTTTAGAGAAAAATTAGGCAAGTACGTGGCGCTGTTGGATCCCGTGGGCTCAGGTATTGACTGTGGGTGACACAGGCACCCGTCCCTAGGCCAGATCAAAGGGGGGAGCCACGCTAGGGAGACTACTAGTCTATGTCCTGCGCACTAAGCTCAGGTTCTAGGCTCAAATGGTTAATAAGTATTTCACACATAAAAAGTACAGACACCCTAACAGACATCCATGAGCCTACACTCAGATTTAATACATGAAAAATTACTATTTTGCTACATCTGCTGTAGAGTTTTCCTTTTTTTAAAGAACCACAACAGCACCATGGCAATACAAACACACCCTCCCCCATCCCATTCGCCTCTTTATCCAGAGGCAGCCACTCTCCTGTCTCCTTCCACCTAAACCTGACACTGGTCACACTCTGAAATTTCTCTACTCATGCTGGACCCACAATTCATAGAAGCAAACTATTTCTTCTCAACTATTAAGTGCTCCAAAAGTACTCTGGGACTGAATTACTTCCTGGGCACTCAGGGAATTTTAAACCAGCTCAATAAGCCAGCAGAGACATCGAGTCAGGACAGAGGCCAGACTGTCATCTGTTGTCACCAAGTGCTTCAATTCTGAATTAATATTCATCCTTGAGTCTTGCAGTGTTTTAAGTATTCCAATTAAAACAAAACAAAAGGCTTATTAATAAACTAAATGAGAGTTGCTGTAAGAATAAAAGCATGTAATTGATCTACCAGGAACACAACTTCTCATAGCCCCTTTATTTTGCTATTGAACTTTAATGATGATTTACCAGGGAAAGTTTGAATTAGTTTTTACTCTGATTACGCTTTCTGTATTAGCAAACAAAATTATATTCTGGCCAATCTCCCTTGCTAGAGGCTGCATATCAAAATAAAGGAATACTAATGAAACAAGATTTCAAATGACCAGTTACTTTCCCAGTATAAATTTGCAATATACTCCCTATATTCCATAAAAATAACAAAGCGATTGACCATAACCAATGATAGAGTTCAAGTTGCTTCAATATGCTCTTTTAAATACCACAGCACGTAAGCTAAGACTACTCAGAAGGCCTGCTTGCCGGATACTCCTGTGGAATGCAGGCAAGGAGCTGCCTGGACTACGTGCTGCAGCTCCTCTCATACGGAGAGAGAAGCAAGGGCAGGACAGCCTCTCTCAAGCCTGGTATCTGAGGCTGGGCCTGGTTTTTACTCCTGACAGGAGATTTTCCTTTTATACTGAACTCTGTATCTAAGTAGGATGAAAGAGTTGACTTTGTAGATTTTTTTCATTATTATGAAATGTAGCTAAGTGTCCAAAACCTTCAGCACTGCTAGTTGTTCTGTGGTTCATGTTTGAAGACCATGGTTAATTAAGAAAGGACCTTACAATTCAGCTTACCTTTGAAAAAGACCACAGCATATTTTTTTGAACTTACTGGCTGCAGGTGGTTTGTTATAGAAAACCATAATTTATTCAAATAGAATACAAGTGATGGCTTTTGTATTTTAACATTCAAAAAGTAGCCACTTTGAGTTTTGCGCATGCTGGTAGAAACCGAGTTTAGTTTTTAGTGTTTCCCCCGACCCTCCCGAAATAGCATTTGTCTGATTCTTATTGGCCACAACTGGCTGGCCTGGAGAAAGAGGTTCATTCTCCCTACCCTGGTCTGCTAAGGACAGTTCCAAGGCTATCTTACAGGGCATAAGGGTAGGCAGACTTATGCAAATCCCTCTGGGGAATTTCAGCAAGCTGCTCTCAAGACCACAGCAAGGAAAACAAAAAAATCAGAAAAGCCAAAACAACAATGACACTTCCTAAAAAAAAACACCCCAGCAAAATAAAACTATTCCTGGGAACCAGAGGGAAGCTGAGGAGGCTGATGGTGACCGCAGCAGGTCCCCAGGACCAGCCTCGCTCCCAAAGCAGCTGCAGGTCCTGGGGCCCACGGACAAGCCCACGGCACACCTCCCCACAGGGACTCAAATGGGAGACTGGGCTTTGTCCCCTCGCTCACACCCAAAAGAACAGCTTCTCTGGGCACTTTGTCAGGCTCTTCTCTGTGCCTAGGAGGTAGGAGAAGAAAGAGAAGGCAACTATGAACTGCCTATGCTTTAAAAAAAACAAAAGAAAGAGCCAACTCTTGTTGCTTTATTTATGCGCAATGGATCTGTTAAATGACTACATTTGTACCCTGATATTCTCTACCAACCTGAAACCGGCCCCTAGGAGACGGGCTGCCAAATTCTGGTAGGTGCCCCCTAACCCCCATTTCATTAAAATTACACCATCTCAAAACCACCCTTTATGCTACTGCACTTTTAGGGCCCGTGGAGCAGTGGGGACTGTCCCTGTAAGGGTCACAGCACTTGAAGCGAATCCAGACCCTCATCAGTGGGGGGCCTGAGGCCCCACCAAAAGTGCACCCATCTCTCATGTCTTGCATCTTCCAGCTGTGCAGGCAAAAGTACAAATTCTAGAAACGCTCTACTGCCCAGTATTCTGGGGCCAGTATCACCAAAATACTTTTGTTTACAGGGGCAAAATATTTATTGCTGTCTTTCTTGGGGTGTCCTAAATCAGAGACCAGGAAGACCTAATCAAGAAGAGCATTTACTCCAAATCCTGTCAGTTACACACAGGAATGGAAATGAATGTCCACGTTATCCCAGCTGCTGCAGGCCAGTCTCTAGACCTGCTGCCTCGGCTCAGCCCAGGAGTTGGAGGCCACGGCTTACCCTGCAGCACCAAAGGACAGGTTCAAACGATTACAGGCCACGCTGTATTCGCAGTCACATGCCCAAATGTAGCAAAACCCAAGAGTTTTCCACCGTCAACCACCATGACTCCCTGCAAAGAGAATCCCCGCATGGAAAGGGAGTGGAAACAGTTAATGTGGGTTTACCTCTGAATCTTTAAGCCTCACATAGTTAGAAGGGAAGACTCCGGACTTGTCGCCCACTGTTCCTGTCCACCAGTCACCATCTTTCTTGGTAACCAAAATCACATCCCCTTGCTGAAAGGTTAAATCGCCTTGCTCAGAGCTCTCGTAAGTGTACATGGCAATAAATTCTGGTGGGGAGAAATATTGAGATACGGAGAGAGCTTGATCGTTTACAGAAATCCCAGACAGCTTTGCAAAAGCAAGTTTATGAATAAGGAAGTTAGAGTAAGACCCGTTCAAGAGAACGGCTAGCCACAGGTAAAATACAGAGTTGTAGAACACCCTGGGCTCCACGTTCCCCAACTGTGCATAAAATTTCAGTAGCTGCAGACAGTGAGATAATTCCTGTGAAGACCCAGCCATGGGACAAAAAACCAACTGCGTGTCTACCAACACTGAGTACCAGGAGCAGTCTACGATTCGACTTAATGTCATGATTTCTTTTTAAATGAAAATGGTTTTTACATTTACTTTCAACCAATATTTACTGAGTACCATGCCGTGCTGGGCACTGGGTGAGATGTACTGACACGCAGGCTCTCGGTGTGCACATCAAACATCTGTATTTCAGTTTGAGGATACCAAGTTACAATTTTAGAAAAACTTGACAGTATATCCTTTGTGTGAATTAAATAAGACACAGTTTTTCATTATTCAAGTGCTTGAGTGAAAAGGTATATCCTATTGTGCCACATACACAGATGACAGGAAGGTGTTAGCACACAAAATAAAAATACACATCAGCTAGTTAGAAATGGGCATCCTCCTGTCATTCAAGTGTGTCAACAGGCAGGGTGGGTGATGATAAAAGCTGTGTCTACCCAATCCCAGCAAGCCTTTCGGAACACATTCAAGAGACGAATCAGCTTCTTAGATTTTATTATTCATGTAATTTAGTGTTAAAGGATAAGAACCAAAGTTCTTGACTGTCATGAATGTGAAGGGTGTGCATTCCTGAGGAAATTTTTCTAAGTATAAATTGCTGATTTTATTAAGGCTTAGAAACCAAGTCACATTCTCAGAGAGATCACAAATTCTAGATGCTGCACCACAAACAAGATAAAAGATTTACAGAAAGATGAACGTTGTTTCTTGCTGCCACTTTTCCTCCATTTGATCCTAAGCCTTTGTATATTTTTAAAAGAGCAATAAAAAAAATCACTCTTTATCCAAAAAGTGAATTTTTATGACAGACTGTGTATGTCTCTTGCTGAAACTTATGATGACAGTCGTTAAATGCAGAGCCTAATGTTAACTAACAGGCAGAAATTCAGGATGGAGAATCCTTTGGTTCATTATAAGGGCCTCTGGAGGAGGTACTAATGAAAGAAAAAACAAACACAAAAACACAACCCCCCTCGCACCCGTGCTAATGTGGGCAGCTCTGCAACGCTGAGAGCTCTCCACAGGTGGCTCAGCCTCCGCTGACCTGTAGCTGATGCCAGCAGCCACTGTGGGTGAGGGCTGGACCCCACTGCAGACACAGGGCTGTCTGAATGTGTGAGGGAGAACAGAAGACTCTCTGTCTTCAGCCCTCCAGTGCTGGTAATACACCTTCACAGTTAAAACTGGAAAAAGGGTTCCCACACAAGGAAATCAAAGCTTGGCAGCTTCCCTCAGGACATTCTTTTTTCATTAATATATTCCTTTTTCTGATTTCTCAATATTCTGACCCTTCCCTTTTCCTTTTGCTCCATAACTTGTGCTGTAGCTCATGTCTGGCCATATGAGATAGGATCCTTGGCAATCAGTACTTTTCCCAGTGATCCCTGCACTGAAATGTCACTTTCTTAAAAACGGATCCAAATTTTGAAGTAACTTTTAAAACTTAAGAAATTTTAGAAGCGTGAACTCTGGCTGAACTTGGTACTAGTGTGAGATATCAAGGAGACCGAGGAGACTGTGGCTTGCCTCGCCCTGCTGTGCGCACAGGCATCTGCCAGCCTGCTTCAGGGCGCAGAGCAGACCCCTCTGAGAGAAGAGGAGGGATGCGCGCTGTGCCCCTTGCCACGTAGGCCCCCTTGGGAGACATTTAGCGCAGGGCACTGCTCTCTCCCAAGCTGACACTTTCAGAGCTACCCAAAAGGACAATCTATTTAATCCGGGTATGGTTTACTTTAAATTTGAGTATGTTTAATGCAGTATTAATAAGCGGCTCATTCATATATGTAAACAGCCGTTCTCAGAATTTCAAATGCCAATGTCCTTCCTCCCACACCCCTCCAGAACGCCAGCAGTCTTTCCTAGTATTTCTAATACCTAAATCATTTCAAAATGGATGTGGTAAATGTCAACTAAGATTAGAATTTACTTCTGTTGGCCAACTCTAAGTATGTGTGTGGTTCATCTGTGAACTATTGGAGGTCTCAAGTGTCAAGCCTCTGAACATGCTTCAGAACGAATCCTGCTCTTAGATGAGATGCTCACTGCTTTAAGTGGCTCTGTTGATAACCCAGGAAATAAAAAGCAGACACTTACTGACCTTTATTCCAAAAGCTTTACATCCAGTATCTCATAATCTTCACAATAATTCCCTACCTCCAGGGGTGGTTATTATGCCCACTTTACAGATGAAGAAGTTAAAGCATGACCAAAATCCCATGGCTTCTAGGTGAGAGAGCCAGAATAAAGCCTCTGGCCCTCCAATGACACCGAACTGGGTATAACACACTGACATCTGGGGGACTTATAACCTGCTTTATATAACACTGACTGCATGTGTTGTGCTTTTAAAAGCACTTTTTGCCTTGTTCTTCTACCTGGGGATAAAAAGTTATTAAGGTAATAAAAAGGTATGAAAAGAACCATGCTAATGATGGTTTCGGTGGTAACAGCAAAAACTGGATGTGATAAAATGTTGTATTTGTTTAGTGATGAGGTTTTATAGCTATATCTATAAACTAAAAAAAAAAATTTACTTCTGCAATTGCTCTTGAAAAACTACGTTTGTAATTCTGACTCTGAAATAACCATTAAACCTTAAATCTTACTATCCTCACTGAAACAATTGCTCTAATAATTCTGTTTTTCACAAGGCAAGATTTCTAAGGAATGCAACAATCTCATAATGGCAAATTAAATTAAACATTCTACCCTCACATAACTTATTCAAGGAACCCATGGAAACTTACTATACAAGTGGGCAGCCATCTGTTAGCTACAAACACTGCTCAGACGGGAAAGCCTGTCTTGACCCAGGCAGCACTCTCAATTACTATGATAATGGCTAAACTGAGGATAGAGAAGACCTGAGATTTTTATCACTAGAGCCTGAATTGTGTAGGTTTCGTTCATTTTTTAACCCATACCATATACTGGCATGTATAATCTTCATGAAGACTGGGAAATAAAGCAGTAATTATCTGTGTAATGAATGCTCAAAACGAATTTTCTAGGCTTCAAACAATCTGGTGTGGTTATTTACATGGAACACAGACACTGAACTTGTTTCATTTGGAGTACAGATGGCACTGATGTTTCCGTGACAGCTTTCCTGGACTGTGGAGTTAGTTTTAAAACAAAATACGTATCTGTAAGTCAGAGAAGAACAGACTCTGTCAGGGGAAGGAACGACCACAACTTAGCTCACCAACTTGACCCTTGGTGACCGTGACGAGACTCTTTCAAAAGTCAAAGGGCTCATAATCAAATACAAGTAGAAAATTCAGTTTTTATGATCAACATATCTGACAGTATTTCGAAAGTCTCCATAAAGCACTTGGACTTTGAACTAAATGAGCTAAACTTTCATTTTACCTGAGAGTTTAATGTACTGGCCATAAATTAATGTAGTCTATTTTAAAGTGATAGCCAATCTTGTTTCAGACATTTACTGTTTGTAGTACAGAATTCTCTTGACCCTTCTAGAGAACAGAATCTGACTCAGGTTCTCACCTTCTCCCGAAATGGCTGGCTTGGCTGCTGGGGAAGCTACTCTCTTTAGACTAGCAGGACTTTCTGAAGAACCAGAATCCATGCTGAAAGAGGGGGGAAAGTATTTCAGTTTTTATCTTCAAAGCAAATAATACAAATAACATTGATTCTTTTTAAGCTGCTTAACATTTAAAACTTTGAACAATCTATAGCTGAAGCCGCTGCACTTGGCTAAGTTAAACATGTAGCCAGGTGCTACTAAGGCATGATCTAAGCTCACATTCTTGTTTTTTCAGCACTTTGCTATACTGGAAACACAGCCAATGTCTGAGTCTATTTCAAGGCATGACTGATAGATGCTCATCCAACATTTCTGCTATTTTTTTTCTTCTTAAAGCTCATAATTTGTTTTGAACATCTTTATGGTTGGAATAATTAAACAACCGCCTTAGCGGTAAGGTTCTGTGCTATAAAGCTCCTAATCAAAAAGATAATTCATTCTCAATTGTTTCCCCAAATACTTTGGGCCTCTGAGTACTGATGTATATCCAGCACAGTACTGGGTACTAAGCAGGGACAGAGGCATAGTCTCCAATAAATCCATGAGAATGTTCTAGGTCTCAGAGTAGAATTCCCTCTTGTATACATCAGTGAACACCAGGTATACAGACTTCCACAAGTAAAGAAAAAGTGATCATTTATCTGTATGAGGCTCCCTTGACATATACTCTAACTTTGTAAAGATCCAGAAAAAATAATCCTGCAACTCCTATTTATGAATCTCAATGAGTGTAAATAATAATTTAATGCCTAATTGTTCACATCTAACAGAAGCAGATAAAAATCAAAGTACCTTGTAGATTTCCTTATGGGCCCAGAAATGAGTTTCACGTAAGACTTGGGGAACCAACCCTTCTGACCTTGAACTTCTCCAAACCACCACATGTCTTGCTGTTCCAGGACGGTGATGACATCATTTTTGTTAAAATTTAAGTGGTTGTCTTTTTTGGCTCTCCAAGGATACAGGGCTTGCGCTTGTAGCCCCTCCACCTTTTCACCCTTGCGTGGAATAACACAGAGCACCTCTGATTACTTTGTCATCTGTCATCAATCCCGGCCACACAAACGCCAGTACCCACCCTCCACCACACAACCGCACGCTAGATGCTTCACTGTTTCTCAGTAGTTGTTTATTTTCAAAAGTGGGTGTGAAAACCTGACAGCCTATTCACAAAGCCACTGTCTGGCTATCTAGAACTCTTCTATTTAAACAGGCCAGGAGGTCATAGTATTCTGTTCAACCTGGCTATGTGCCTTTTCTATTTCAGTTCCACTGAAATTCTCAAGGTGCCTTAGGTGGGTACCCCTGTCCCACCACTGCCAATTTGATTTGGATGTTTGGTGGAAGACTAAAACTGAAGCAGAAACCCTAACGAAATCTCAGGATAACTAAGGGCTCTCTTAGGTTGGGTGGACACAGGGCAACACGCCCTACACTGGATGTGCTTTTTACTCCTTTAAGAAGAAACAGGGTCTGGCTGGCATAAACCCACTGTAGTCGTCATTCAGTGTGCCTCTCTATGCAAGGGCGCTGTAGGTCCACAAAGATGAATGAAATGCCACTGCAGCCTCCCCAAAATTATTTAGGTTAAAACACTTTACTAGCCACAAAGCACTATAAGAAGGGACAGTACATTGTTAGTAAAGAGCTCACAACTGAGGGGAAGAAAGAGACACACACAACTCTGTTTACCAGCTGGCAGAACACATTACGCTAAAAGAGGTTCCAACTAATCACTGTGGGAACAGAGAGAAAAGAGGGGTCAATTCTGCCTGAGGGCAACAGGGGAAATTTCACAGAGGAGACAGCCTTTGAGTTGGGCCTGGAAGGACGAGAAGGATTTTGATAGCTAAGGCTTCTTTGGAGGAAGGGCACTCCAGGCTGAGGACACAGCATGGGCAAAGGGTCCAGGAAGAGGTGCACAATCCGGGGGTGCATGTAGCCTAGTTTCACAGAGGGATGGAGCAGGAGATGAGGCTGGAAAGGCAGGGTGAGGCATTTATTAGCTCTTTAAAAACTGTAACACAAACCACTACAATGCCTTTAAGCAATACTAACACACACA
This sequence comes from Phataginus tricuspis, assembly GCA_029783875.1. NCBI lineage: Eukaryota > Metazoa > Chordata > Mammalia > Pholidota > Manidae > Phataginus > Phataginus tricuspis. The sequence continues at coordinate 93,465,396 of JAQQAC010008350.1, read as the reverse complement.
ACAATGCCACCTCTCAATATGTAAATGGACAGAACAAAGGATAATGACCAAGGGCGGTTCATTTGGAACCAACTGGAACCTGCTTTTTTTTTTGAAGCAGAAAGTGCAGGTAACCTCAGAGAGAGGAGTGCTGGAGCCTGCCTTTAGAAGATACTTTCACACTGACACTTAGTTACACCTCCTCTGATGAATGGAGAACTTAGGACAGGGCAGTGTCAGCACCCAGGTGGGCGGCCTCTAAGTCCCAGTTTTCATGGGTCTCACCTTCTTATACCTGCGCCGCCCCTGTTTCCTTCCCCTCAGCTGTGCACGAGTGCAAATCCTCCACCTGAGGAGGTTTCTCTGGATTTCAATGCCCCCTAGGACCACACACACTTTACCTTCCGTGTTCCCCTCTCGTTTCCTTGGGAACCCTAGCCTCGTAGCTCTTTGGTACTGTCTGCTCCCTTGGCCACTTCTGTTTACAGCTCTACTCGGAAGGGACTCCAGGGCCAGCCATTTCAACTGTGCCCTCATTGGTGTTCCATAATCTCTCACCCTGAGAAACCGCCCCCGCCCCGGCTGCCTTGTCATCTTTCTGCAGGAATTCGCCCCAATAACCAGGCTGGTGCTGGACACCATATGGGCTCTGGGTTTAAATCCCACGTATGTCACGGATTAATTTTGTAACCTTAGACAATTGCTTAATCTTTGTAGGCCTCCATTTCCATGTCTATAAAACAGAGATGCATTCTTTAGAAGGCTGTTAGGAATGTTTAGTAAGATCTATCCATACATGGTGTTGCTGTGATAGTAATAACCATAATGGTAAAGGTAGCTTTTATTACTATTACTATTACTATTTCTAGTCCCAAACTGTGAAGCTTTGCTGGAGAAAGCTAAGACAGTGTGCGATGCCCAATTACAGATTCAGAATAAATTCAGCCCAGCAATTCTTCACGCCTCTTTGCTGACTTCCTATTTTGCGGACCCTGCAGGCCCTCAGGGGCCCCGCCCGTGGACACTGAACTTCTCTCTCGCCTCATTTTTCTCCATCCTCTCTCCACCCTTCCTCTTCCAGAAGAATCCTGTCTTCTCCCCTCTGCTTTTGATGTTGTTCATCTTACACCAAATTTACTGTCTGGTACTTGACTTTTCCATCCCTTTCCCATGGCAGCACTGTGCTTTCCTGATGTCCTGCCTCCACTCTGCTGCTTCTTTTTTCTGTCACAAATCTGTTCTTGTCTCTCCAATCATTTCCTCTTCAGCCCTCTGTGACCTGGTTTATCCTACTCCTTCCCAGGTCACAAATACGTTCTACTTGCCATGCTGAATGGTCTCTTCTGGGCCCTGACCACCGCCTTTAACAGCATGAGCAACACCACCCCCCTGATTGGAAACAGTCGCCTCCTCCTCCACGGAGCTGCCCTGCCTGAGCGTAAGGGCGGCTAACAGCCGAGCAGGAAGGTGCGACTCTGTTGGGAACGCTTCCTCTTCTGCCAGGTCAGAGAGCACACACACGCTCCAGGACTTTCTCTTTTCTCCCTACACTGCCTCTCCTTTGAAGATCTTGCACATCTCTCCAGATCTGAGCTACGTTCCAACTGCCTGCCAGACAGAGCTACCTGGACATCCCACTTGCACCTTAAGCCTCACACACAGAAGACCCAACTCCTTCCTCTAACTACATGTCAGTTTTTCTCTCTGCCTTTCTTGTTTCTCCTAAGGTCAAATCTTCTTCTCAACCCCAGACCTCCTTCCTCTCCTTTTTGTCCCCACAGGCATTGTGACTCCATCCCTTTAACTGCCATCATTCCCCCATGTCCTCCGCTGGGCTCTTCCTGCACAGGAATCTGCCCAGAACCTACCTTCAATCTGGTTAGTCCCATATCAAAATGGTCCCTCACCTCCAAATGCCTGCCAGATGGGCGTTTGCTGTTTGGTTTGATTATCTACGGACAATTTCATTCCTTTATTGTATTCAGTAAAATATTACTTCATTATATTAAGTAGAAATATTCAGAATAACTTTCTCCTTTCAGACATTACTTTCTTAGTAGGGCATTTAAGAGCTTCCCATAAACCTACTATCAGTCTGTCTTTTCCGCTAAATACTCAATGGTCTAGCCAAATGGACTGACCCATGATTTTCCACACACACATTTTGGTTCCTACCTTACTCTTTGTCTGATATGCCAGTGCTCGCCATCTCCCAATCAGAGCTTACCCTTAAGTAACTTCTTACCAGGATACAGTTCCAATGCCTCTTCTTCAGTGAAGCTTCCCTGATCAACCTGAGCAGGAGTCTGCCCTCCTTTGACTTCCCACCATTCACAAAAAATAGGCTCCTTAAAGGCTACTGGGAAAACATGGACTGGATCCCACACTGCCAGCTGACCTGGATATGGGTAAGGAGGCTTGATTCTAAATAACACTGAGGGTCAGCAGCTGTTGAATTTGTTGGTACGCGTAGCATGCTAGGTCTTCACATTCCCAGTGGCTGCTTTTACCTGGCCCAAAACAGGGGATGGCGAGGAGCCAGTGGCCGTGGCTGGAGTAAAGGCGGATCTCTGCCGTAACTGGCCGGCGCTTGGGACAGTGAGTGAGGGCTGCGCCGCCCACGCGTCCCAGTTATCAGTTTCTGGTTTCTCATTCGTGTTGGTGGGCCACCTGGAAGGAAAAGCATACCACCGTGAGCAGAAAGCTACTCCGAATGCGCCAGCTCTTCACCCGCAGCAAACAAAAGCCTGCTATACGTGGGGCTTTCTGATGTTCAAGGGCCAAGGCGGGGGAGGAACGAGCCCAGACTTGGGTTTGGGCCTGGGCTTTACAGGCAATGCGAACCTCAGGCAAACAGTTTCACCAGATCTTGATTTCCTCATCAATAAAATGGAAACAAAATTCCATCACTTTGGTTAGCTGTGAGGGTCACATGAAATACTGGATAGGGAAATACTCTGCAAGTTAAAGCACCAGAGTCATCCTCACATGATCACTATTGTCACTTTTAATAATAATAGATAAATCAGCAGAAAAGAAGTTACACACCATATCTGAAGACATGCCAGCTTGACAGGTAGCGCGGCACACACATCACTTCTCTGTCCCATCCTCCACACAGCAAGCACCAGGCTATATGCCTAGACGCCATGGCAACTACAAATGGTATCCTTAGAGCAATCAGTTGTCCTGGATCTCGGGGACAGTTTTAATTTTGTGATTTTATAATTTTTAAATAAATACATCCGTGTACGTGCAAATCTAAATGCAATTGACTTTTTACATCTTTATAATGCGTACAATTGAAAATCAAAATAATTCTTTTGTTAGACTGCTCTTCCTGATTTTGGGTTTGGAAAATAAGATGCCCATTATAGCAGGAGAGCTGCATACCACATATTAGAGTCGCACTGATGGACTGAAGAGCAAAACCAAGTCCTGGAAAACATGGTATTTGCCTCAAATATTTTATCCTATGTTTTGTTTAAAAAGTCAGAACTTTTCAATCAAGATCAAGAGAGAAAGGGGGAGTTTCGGCTTGGAATCATGCTAATGGAGGCTACTTTTTAGCAGAGATTAGATGAGGAAGACCTGTCTTACCAGTACTTACCACCTCTTATATGAAAATACAAGTATGAAAAATTGGCTTTTCCTTACCCCCTTCCCTCCACTCCCTCCTGCCCCTATTGTTATGCTCTTTATGTCTCTACTTGATCCATCTCATCTTTCTCCAGCATTACGTCTTGATTCCTGGCCTTCTGTTCATTTCTCCCAAAAGATCAACTTGAAAAAAATTTTTTTAACCCTTCTTACTCCAATTCTTTTTACTTGAATGCAGGTGTGAAATGTTTTTAGACGACTGTACATCTAAGATCATGCTTCTGTAACTGGAAGCATGGACAGAGGTTCATCTATCATTTCCACCCCCTGCTTCCGCCCTGTCTTCAATGCCATTTCCTCATGACCAAGGGTGCAGCACTAGGGTGGCCAAGGACACACATCTCTGCTCCCCTGTGCATTTGTACAAGGCTGATAGAAGAGCTTTAAAGGAAACAGCTTCCTATCTTATTCACAACCACTTAACTGAATTCAATCTCTGTTTCTAACCTGCAAAAAGTGCTGTTACATGCAGGAAATTACTCTAAATATTTGCTGACTGACACGGATGTCAGATTATTGGGAAACTATATTTCTCCATTTCTTCCACAAGAATGAAAGATAATGGGCAAATTATCAACCAGAACAAGGTAATAGGCTTTATTTTGTACCAGGGAAAATCACTGTTGAGCAATGACATCATTAAATCCAGTTCAGAGAACATACTCCACAGTCTGCCAGCAGAGCAAAAGTGGTTATAAAAGTGAGCCTGCTCCGCCACACAGAGGAACAGCCCAAACTACAGAAATATTTAAAGGAAAGAAAGGACTACCAAGTGGGCATTTCAAAACTCATCAGAAAAGCATGCCAACACGTACGTGGAGCTGAAGTCAGCCCAGTTGTTGGGGGTCGTGGAGGGCTCTGAGGAGGTCACTGCCAAAGGTGCGGGGGTCTCACGCACGGCCACTTTGGGTGCAGGGGTGGAGGTGGACTCAGTCACTGGTTTGACTGGCACAGGGACTTCACTTTCTGGGATTTTCTCTGCGTAGTTTGCAGGGAACCATCCTGTCTTTCCTTTTAATTCTCCTCCAAGCCATCCTGGTTCTCCAGTTTGGCTTTCATCCACCTGCAGGAAAGTCATAAAGTTTAACTGAAGGGGAATTAAATCAGCCCGTAAAGACACCAAACGCCCTCCCAGGACAAAGCCTCAAGCCTCAGACCAAGCAGACTGACACACCGCATGGATGTTTCCTCATCTTATTCTCAGCCTTGGTGTCTGGGAAAATGGTCTCTAAACATTAGCTCTGGAAAAACCAGTAAATGCTCTAATTCAAGTCCTTATTCTCTGCAGGGTTTTTGTTGTTGTTGTTGCTGGTTTTTTTGGTTCTCCTACCCCTCTGCTAATAATGGCAGGTAAGATAAAGTGCCTAAAGTTGTAAGGCCCTTAATCTAAATTTTTGGAGCTATTTTGAACTAGGAAGTGATCTGACAGATTTCATCACTCAGGAAGTCATGCAATTATTAAAAAATAATTTGACTTGGGTTTATTAATGAAGTTGAAAACAAAGGATACAATCAATATATACATTTAGTACTCAAAATATCTTAATAATGAAGAAGTATTTATTCAGCACTGGGACAAAAAAAATAAAAACACAGCCTTAGATGGTTTCCATGGGGAAGCAAAGTGACTATTATGTTTCATCATTTAAAAGCCCCACAGATACATGATGAGAAAATGAAGTCATTATTTATAGCAAGCCAATTTTATTGACTTCTCTAAAAATTGAAATTAATTTAATATTCACAAAGGAGTACATATGAGTATAGAATTCTGTTTTAAAATTTCACAGAGGCTATTTCTTACACTGTGCTCGAATGTTTGCATTTTATTTTATTTCTGACTCAAAGCATCATTCAAAAATCACCAGAATGATTCTACCTATCTTTATGAGTTCACCCCCCTTTCTTTTATGAGCAACTAGAGAATGATTGTGGAGGACAATTTCATTCACTATTGTCAAGATTATTTTCATTACTCTAAGTCAAATAAGGGTCTATCAGAGACTCTATCTTATTTTTATCCTCTAATATACTGCCAAAGGAAGTAAAACATTGAACATTTCACTGGATATTAATATTGCTTTTTAGAAATCACAGAAATAAGCACTAGTGTCTTAACAATGTTTTGGAAAAACACAAGTTTTCTAACCCATTCAAATACTCAGTAATAAATAAATAAACAAACAAAGCCCCCCTCACCCTCAAAAAACAAACTAGGAAACCGAACCTCTCTCTGCGTTCAGTGTAGAGTAAGGAATGGCATAATGTTTATCAGCTTACCTGCATTTTAAAAATGCTTAGGATGGGGTGGGGAAGTAGAATACAGCTTACTACATAATTCTGTACTTGTTGACAAAATGTTCCGTAAGTGAGGGATGCCTGCTTGCTGCTTGGAACCCTTACTGTCATGAGTAAAAGCAATTTTTAAAACTGAGAAGTCTCCAAAAAGGAGTTCCCCAAGATGAAGTTACACCACCGCTTCGTCAAAGGCTTGTTTTTTGCCTTACCACTCTGTTGTTCTTAACACTGGTATCAGATGTGAACACATTAGTCACTTCTCATCCAACTCCTCCACACTGTTTTGTTCTTTCCTTTTTCTGCGCAGCTCCAACTGTTTCTCTAGGAGGATTTAAGATGACATTTTTTTTCCTACTTGGATCTTATTTCATGCTAAACTCAAATGGCTAGATGTCTTTCCTTCCACATGTATATTTATTGGTGCTATTATGACACGTTTCAATTTTATAGCTGCTTTGCACTGGAAACATAGCTGTTTGCAGGCCGGGCCATGCCAGGGCCTCCCTGCTTTCTCAGTAGGTCCGGCAGGCAAGCTCCTGCTCCCTCCATTCATTCTAGGATGATGTCAAGCAAGAGTGAGCGAAGAGCTTAAGCCTAACAAAGTAACTCAGCCTCGAGGCTGCAAAGAGTGATGATCGAAGGTAGGGTCCCACGGTTAGACTGCCTCAGTGCAAGTACTAGTGCTCACACTTACTAATTGGTTGACTTTGGGCAAGTTTTATTTCTTGGTGCCTCATCTTGCCTATAAAACAGGCATGATAATAGACCTGTTTTGTGATGGTGGTTGTGCAGACTGTTAAATATTTAGAACACTGCCCAGCATATGAGAAGTGTTTAATGATAGATTTTTAAAGCCGTCTCTCCTGCTGTCCAGCTCTAACTCTGGGCAGTTCTCTGATTTGGGCTTCTGTCCCATTCTAAAAGCCTGCGGTTTGTACCCTCACTTCAGGTAACAATCTCTGGTTCTCTGTATGGGGAATTCTCTGCTCTAGGAGCCTGCCTGGTACCCTCAGCCCTGGGTTTGCCTCCTTGCCAGGTTTAGTAATTCTTTAGGGGGCCGGAGTTCAGTCTCTGATCAGGGCCTATTTGGAGCTCCCACTGGTCTGTCCAAGCTGGATCTCCTCAAATGTCAGCTGCTTTATTTACTTATGTCCTCTGTTTTACTACCATTCCCTTGAGACACAGGGTCTATCTGGTTAACAAGAATTTTGGTTGACATATATCTGAGGCCCTGAAGAAATGTCCCATTCTGGGTCAGGTTTAGCTCTGACCCTAGCTCACTGATTGATCACACCCAAGCCCTGCCCCCCAATAAGACAGAAAGCATGCCACACCACCCAGAGGTGCTTCATGCCACATCAGCCTCTTATCTGTACAGATAAGAGCTTCTCCTATTCTTCAGGGCAATAATGAAATTAGTATTTCACTTTTACTCAAGCAAATTCACTGGTCAACTTTGACCAAACAACAGTCTCAATTAGTTTGATTTATTCTTATAGGAATCCATTAATTTCAATGAATAATTAAATTTTTAGATTCAGAAGATATAATAAAAATTCACTCTTAAAATTAAATTAACCACTTAGAAAAGGCACAAAGGTTCTCATATGAAAATGAGAAATATTTCTTCCTGGATTTGGGAAACTTTACCCAAAATGCCAATCCAGTTGTGGAAAAACATTACATAATATTAAGAGAGAATAAGAAAAGTTAGGCACACAAACTTCTTCGAATGTGGCTGGCTATAATGTGGACTTTTACATATATAAAGCAGATTCATTTACTGGTGGCTCTAGGTCAGAAGAATTTGAAATATTAATAATACAGATCTTCATAAAATGTCATTCAACCAGCCCGACTCCAACAACTCAAAGCATTTGGGGTCATTCTAGTGGAACACCATCAAAGTGGGAAGAAGCACAAACCCGGACACTGCCTACATGTTGGGGAATATGTTTAACATCTAGCCTAAAAATGTTAGTAATTATACACTGTGTACTGTAGGGCATTGATGGACAGTCAAATGCACACGGCAGCCATCATGTCCAAGCACATGTGGCTGAAGCTCAGTATCAGGTCTCTTTCCTCAATGTTTATATGTATCATGGCTGCCGTCTTTGTCAGGCAGTATTAATATGTCTGACCATGTCACAAAGAAGGGAACCAGAAATCCCCTCTCCCCTCATGAGCACAACAGAGAATACGGACCTCAAACAGGTTTTAAACTGTGTCACAACTGGATCAGCTGGTGTGACTGCCTGGGATGTGCTGAGGAAAGTGGGGAGCAGTACATATTTCATGTATTTGCCAGTTTGGTTCCCTCAGAACTTCTGGATATTTTAATTGTTTTCTAAAGCTCTAATCTAGAGGTTGGCAAATTTTCCTTCTAACTGTGGAAACTAGTCAACTCTGTCATTATAGCACAAAAGCAGATATAGGCAACATGTCAATGAAGGAACCTGCTGTGTTCCAATAAAGCTATGTTCCAAAACAAGCAGTGGCCTGGATTTGGCCCACCCTGTAATCATGTGTGTGTACTGGTCTCTCCAAACAGTGCTGATACTATGACCAGTTGTTACTAAGTAAGCTAAGGTTGTGGAAGCTAAGGAAGGCAGGCAAGAGAAGGTACGCCCCACACTTAAAAAAAAAATCCTCCATCAAGAGAAGAAAAGGAAAAAAATGAGTTTAAATTGTTACAAAAATATCACTAAATCACAAAATAAACAATTTTAAGAATGAATTGACTTGTTGATGGCTGACAACTGCTAAAGAAGTCTCCTTTTGGTGGATATTTCTAAGGGGTATTTTCCAGAAATGACTTAGAATTAGTCCTGACAGGAAAAAGAGATCAGGTTAGATCAGTGGTTCCCAAAACTCATTCCCTAATAGATCTTCCCTGGAGAAGATTCTGAATCTTATATATGATTAAAAGCTCCCACAGTCGCTGGGGGTGAGTCCTGGAATGGTTATTTTTTAAGCTCCCTAGCAGTTCTGCTGTACTCTGCCCTGCCCATGTAGGACCTGCTGAGTTAGACCATCAGTCTGTGTTCTTAAGATAAACTTCAACAAAACAGCAGAGAGCAGAAGTCTTCTAACTTCCTATGCTCATCCTCCATCCAATTATGGACATCAAATCTGATATATTCACTCTCCAAATATTGGGACTTCCAGTCAGAAGACAGGCCACAGACTTCCAAAGTATCTAAGCCTTAGCTGTCAAGGTCAAACTGAATAAAGAAGGTTCCATTCAGAAGTTGTCCTTGAACATATCCGTTTACTAATTTCTTTTTAATTCCTAGCAGTTAGAGAGCGTTCACGCAGAGCTTCATCACACATTGGCCTTTTCATGTATGTTTCTGGATTTTCCTATGAGGGTTTAAAACACTGAATGGCATCATCTTATATTTCTCTGTATTATCAACATTTAGAACTGAACTATATATAAGATAGCACTGTAATTTTTATTAAACATGAAAAAATTTTTTGGAGAAAATTGTGCTGATTATCATTTTTTCAAAAGCAAAATAAAGCCCCCTCTAAAACTGCCTACAGTAAAAAAGGAAACACTAGATTTCTAAAATCGATCAGGTACAGCTAGCTATTTTTCAAAGAAGTTTGAGAAACCTGAGAATCTGATGATTACTGTTGCTCATGACAGTAAGTGAACTCCTGATTATTCACCCAAAAGAGACTGATATTAATATTCTTTTATGTATTTTTCACGATCATCATTCTTTACTGTGAATTTTGTGAAATAAAAAAATAGTTACTATTTCATGCCAACTTCCTTTTTTGGGGACACTGATTGTTAACCCCAGAAAGAGAATACAGTTGCATGCCAACTGGAGTGTCATGTTACATTTTGCAGTATAAGAAAACACTGCTGCGATTCCTTTAGCAAGCCAATAAATTATGCCTACCAGTACATTCCATATTTTATTACATATTTGGGATGTCTGAGATAAAGTAAACACCATTCCAGTCCTGGGTAGACATTCTCTGATACACTTGCCAAAGCTGAATTTATTTCTAGTGTTTCAATAAAAATTATAAATGTTGGTATATTTCTAAATATGAACATAATATAGAAGTACATAAAATGAAACACGAAAGCCCCCTATTCACTGCCCTGTGGTAACCACTGTTAATAGTTTGATGTCTATATATCAAGACTGTTAACTACACACATACAAACATTCACATATACACACAGTTTTTTATTTAACCAAAATGCAATTATACTCTACATACTGTTTCTGCTTTTTTACTGAAGAGCTTATTTGTATATGTTGATCTCTGTACTTTTTTTTAACATCTTCATATTTATTTAGCTGTATCATAGTTTATTTTAACTATTCCCTTACTGATAGATACTGGGCTCTTCCTTTTTTTGTTTTTTGTTTTAATACTACTGCGGTGAACCTCCATGTACACATATGTACCCAAAAAAAGTCGACAAGAGGGAGAGAAACAGAATTTCTGGGTCAAGAGGAATGAAAATTTTATATCTGATAGATATTCCCAAACTGTCTCCCAAATGGCTTAGTTAATTCATACAACCATGCTGACAATGTGTATTATATCTACTTCCCTACACTCCTAACAAAGCTGGATATTATCAAACTTTTAAACTTGCTCAGCTGAAAGATGAAAATTACTATCTTGTTTTAACTTGCATTTTCCTGATCACCAGTGAAAAGAAGCACCTTTTCATATATTTAAAAAAATTATTTACTTTCTACATCTGTGGATGTCTCTTCAGAACCTTGCCCAACTTTCCTAAGTTTTGAGTTCCTTTCATATTAACTTTGTGGAGTCTTTATGTAATATGGATAGTGACCCTTTGCCTCTTACGTATTCTGCACCATACAAGTTATAATTTTTTTATTGTCAATTTGTTCCTTTTTGTCATTTATGGCCTCTGGTTTTAACTCAGAAAGACAATTCTTAGCCAGAAAATTATTCTAATATTCTCCTTTTATTAGAAATTTTTTTTTTTAAAGGATTTCAACTTTCAAATTTAACCTTCTTGGAACTTTTTTTTTGTCCATGGCATGAGACAGAGACTTGCCTAGTAACTTTCCAAATACAGAGCCTTCAAATTAGTCCTTAAATAGTACCAAGCAAAGAGAGACTTGGTCCACAAACTTTTATATCTTTTTCTCTTTTCTTTTCTTTCTTTTTTTAGCACAACTTACTACATACGCTCAAAACATTTTTACTGCCACGACAACACCCAAAGATGTGTATTTACACAGAATTAAAGTGATTTAAAAGAAGAAAACATTTAATAGGATGCAGACTTCCTGACAGTCACAGAGCACTTACCCATTCCCCTTTAACCTCCACCAGGAAAGCAAAGGTTTGAAAGCAAGGCAAAATATATGTTTAATGAAACGTTTTATTCTCACAGTATATCTAAATTCTATTCATCTAGTCGAGCTGGAGGTTATCTAGCCAACTTGAGGAAAGGGACCCAATATCACTGTAACAAGACTATGTTCCCCAAAAATAGCAATATTTTCTCATTAAAACATAGATCATCTGTAACATTTCCTCATCATCACATTTTTAACACTGCCTTATCTCAAGAAGAGAACATTACTTTTCTGTACCTGGTTTTGCAAGAAAATCCAGTTTTAAAAACATTAGCCATTTTTTTAAAGATCATGTAAAAAAACAACGTCGTAGTAAGGTCCTATCTGATGTCATACTCTACCCTCATAATTTTTAGACTCCTGCTATTGCGTGGTTATTTATATATTTTACAATTAATCCACTTTAAAAGGCACCGCTCAAAGATGAGGTAGGAGTAAAGCAGCTCCAGGCCATTAGTAACGCACAACGTAGGACAGAAGAGATGGTGAAGGTGCTGACAAGCTCATCCCTGTTCATGGGTACATAGAGGCATGCCCACGCTTGAAGAGAAACCAGCAGTTCTTTCTGTAAAGCATGAGGTTGGCACCCAGACATTCAAAAACTGCTTGCTGAATGAAGGCTGGAGTATATTTGAAGAATGTTTCCTTACTGTTAAGATTTTGACTTTCTGGACCTTCGGGCTTGACTCCCTTATTTCCAGCCCATGATAACTAGAGAAAAAGCTATCAGAAAAGGGCAGAGGGGATTCCCATCTCTGAGTACCAAACACACTCTTCTTTCTACGTATTTTGGCCCATTAAAGAACATATATGCTGCACGCAGAGATCTAATATATATATGCAAGATGAATGCCTGAATGATAGTACAATGACCTGTATGACACCCTTTTATACTTCAAAGACATATAGTCCTGGCATGTGAAACATGTTTGCATCAGTTCTTAAGTTTCATAGCTCTTTTAGAATTCTGAACTATTTCCATCTATAAAAAAAAAATGCTAACGGTAATGCACAATCTGAATACTTCTAAGATTCTGATTCTTAAGTTAGTAACTAGAGTGAAGAATACTAATAACCAGAGTGAAGAATTTTTACTTTTAGAAAATAATATAGGTCAACCACATTGATTTATTCTTTCTTAAAGTGGCTATAATAGTTTGAGTCACCAAAGTAAGATCATCTTTAATTATTACTACAATTAAAGAAATTAACTCTAACAGCACAAAATTCCGAACTCTCTTATTTGTTCACTTATAGTATAGGAAAGCAGATTAACCATACTTAACTCATTACTCTTCACACAATTCAAAGTTTACACAATCAAAGCGACAAAAAGATGCTTTGACCTAAAGACACAAAGCCATCACTGGCAATTATGAAGATGGTGATAAAGTATTTTGCATTTAAAACTATTTCCTAAAGACTACTCAGAATATATAAGTAGTAATCCAAACTCTGAAATTACCAGAGCTTTATAGATTTAGAAATATGCAAAGACTGTGAGAAGAACCCACTTTCCTTAACAACCCTATTTTAAAGTGATGTTAGGATACATTTTTAAATGTCATCTGTCATTCCAATGGAAAAGGAAGAAGATTAAGTCTATCCTTCAAAAACCCAGATGTTGAGTTACTGGATTTCACACTTGCTGACAATTTCATAATTGTAAGAACGAGGACAGATACTAACCAACAGAAATCACACTTTCACTGGAGTCTTTCTTACCATGACAATGTCTCCTGGCTGGATGGTGATTTCATCATGACTTCTGGATTCAAAGGGATACAGTGCCCGGTAATATACTACTTTCACATTTTCCTGTGCAGAAATTGTAAGTGGGCCCTTTTCTGTTTGTAAAAAAAAAGTGGGGAGAGAGGAACAAAAATAAAACATCACACAGCGGACAACTACATGACAACATGCAAAATAACTGCTGTCTCCTCTGCCTTAACATCTGAACTATTTACTATTTCCCTCTCTTCGAGGAATTTCTGAAACATAGGCTGAATGCCAAAGGAGAGCCAAATGTGATGTCAACAACTCCAGCCCATCAGAGTTCACCGGCACATGCTCTCCAAACAAAGGTCACGTCATGCCCAGTGCAGGGAGCTGCCTCAGGCCCCTGCCCTCTGCCTCTGGTTGAGGCTCCAGGTGCACACCTGAAAGGCACTGAGACCCCTCTCCCCATCCAGGGTATCAAGCACAATGCAGCAGTTAGCATGTGACCCCAAATCTGAATCAGCCCAGAAGAACTGCTGGGGAGGGGGCAAAACGGCACAACTTTTCATATTCAAATGAATGGAAATATTGATGTTTTAGGCCCTTAATGTAATCATATAAAACATAACTGCTGATTTAACCAAGAACAATTATGCCTGATAACTGATAATCCTCGGTAAAGTTCGTCTTCCTCTACATTTCCTAGGGGTGGGGGGAACTTAAGGACACACTCTATATGAAAACAATTTAGACTTTAAGTGAAATAAATATTTTTTTAAAAACTGCATGCAGATTCTGGGAAGATGACGGCATGAGCAGGGCGGTGGAAATCTCCTCCCAAAACCATATATATTTGTGAAAATACAACAAACACAACTATTTCTAAAAGAGAGACCAGAAGATACAGTACAACACAGCCCGGCTACACCTACATCTGCGAGAACTCAGCACCTCGTGAAACAGGCAAGATACAAAGCCATGACCTGGCAGGACCCGAGCACTCCCTGCACCCAGCTCACTGGTGGGAGGAAAAGAATCAGAGTGGGGAGGGAGTAGAAGCACAGGACTGCTAAATAACCAGCCCTGGTGATCTGCACCAGAAGCACAGACACACATCGCATAGTGTACTGGAGATTAGAGAAATGGAAGGGCAGGATCCGAGATGGTGACTGCGAGCGGGTCCCCACAGCTGGCTACCAGGGGACATAAGAAAAGCGGGCACTTTTTTAAAACTCTTAAAGAGACAAGGGCCCAATAGGGGAACAAAATCGTCCCAGGGCACTCAGCCCAGCAGGCTGGGAATCTTGAGGAGTTTCAGGCCCCTTAACCGCCTGCCGGGTAAAGCAGCTCCGCCAAAGCCCCTCATGGCAATAAGCAGCCTGCCATTCGTTCCCCCAGGCCAGTGCTGCAAACAGTCCAATGGATCCGCCACAGCTGCAGAACAGTGGGAGAGCGGCCCCACCCAGAATCTCCTCCCAATGGGCGTGCAGCTAACCAGGAAGGGCCGTGGAAGCGAGAGCAAGGTTGGGAAGGCACCAAGGGGTGCAGAATGCACCCGGTGTGGCTTCAAACCCCCACAGTGCTCTAAGCTAGCCTGAGGGCGGCCCCGCACATGGCAGCTCAGGGGATTATCCCACAGACTGCCTCCTGGTGTGCGGGTAACCAGCACAGGCTGTGGAGAAGGGCAAGGAGAACAACAAGCAGGAAGGGACTTTGTTCTCCCAGCTGATACACGTGGCACCTGGCTGCGACCACTTCTATCACAATGAAAAGACAGAAGAATATGGTCCAGTCAAGGATCACCCAGACAAAACCAGAGAAAGGGCCTCGTGGGATAGATTTAAACAATATTCCTGAAAAAGAATTCAGAATAAAAGTGATAATCATGCTGAAGGACCTACAGAGAAATATGCAAGAGCTAAGGGAGGAAGTCAGGAGAGACATTACAGAAATGAAACAATCGGTTGATGGACTCAAGAGCAGACTAGACAAGGTGCAAGAGACTGTTAATGGAATAGAAATCAGAGAACAGGAGTACAGAGAAGCTGAGTCAGAGAGAGATAAAAGGATATCTAGGAATGAAAGAATATTAAGAGAACTGTGTGACCAATCCAAACGGAAGAATATTCACATTATAGGAGTACCAGAAGAAGAAGAGAGAGAAAAAGGGATAGAAAGTGTTTTTGAAGACATAATTGAGGAAAACTTCCCCAAGCTGGGAAAGGAAATAGCTTCTCAGACCATGGAAGCCCACTAATCTCCCAACACAAGGGACCCAAGGAAGACAACACCAAGACACATAATAATTAAAATCGCAAAGATCAAAGACAAGGACAGAGTATTAAAGGCAGCCAGAGAGAGAAAAAAAGATCACCTACAAAGGAAAACTCATCAGACTATCAACAGACTTCTTAACAGAAACCTTACAGGTCAGAAGAGAATGGCATGATATATGAAACAGAAGGGCCTTGAAACAAGAATACTGTATCCAGCACGATTATCATTTAAATTTGAGGGAGGGATTAAACAATTCCCAGACAAGCGAAAGTTGAGGGAATTTGCCTCCCACAAACCACCTCTATAGGATATCTTAAAGGGACTGCTCTAGATGGAAGCACTCCTAAGGCTAAAAAAATGTCACTAGAGAAAATAAAATAGCAAAGAAAGCAGAACATCCAAATACTAACTAAAGGCAAAAATAAAATCAACTATCCACAAAAACAGACAAAAGAAACACAAAACACTACAGAATAAAACACCTAGCATATAAAGAATGGAGGAGGAAGAATAGGAAGGGAGAGAAATAAAGAATCATCAGACTGTCTTTATAATAGCTTAACAAGACAGGTAGTTAGACTGTTAGACAGTAAAGAAGCTAACCTTGAACCTTTGGTAACCAAGAATCTAAAGCCGGCAATGGCAATAAGTACATATCTATCGATAATCACCCTAAATGTAAATGGACTGAATGCACCAATCAAAAGGCACAGAGTAACAGAATGGATAAAAAAGCAAGACCCATCTGTATGCTGCTTACAAGAGACTCACTTCAAACCCAAAGATATACACAGACTAAAGGTGAAGGGATGGAAAAATATATTTCATGCAAACAACGGGGAGAAAAAAGCAGGTGTTGCAGTACTTATATCAGACAAAACAGACTTCAAAACAAAGAAAGTAGCAAGAGATAAAGAAGGACATTACATAATGATAAAGGGGTCAATCCAACAAGAGGACATAACCATTATAAATATATATGCACCCAACAGAGGAGCGCCGACATACGTGAAACAAATACTAACATAATTAAAGGAGAAAATAGAATGCAATGCATTCATTTTAGGAGACTTCAACACTCTACTCACCCCAAAGGACAGATCAACCAGACAGAAAATAAGTAAAGACACAGAGGCACTGAACAACACACTAGAACAGATGGACTTAACAGATGTCTACAGAACTCTGCACCCAAAAGCAGCAGGATACACATTCTTCTCAAGTACACATGGAACATTTTCCAGAATAGACCACATACTAGGCCACAAAAAGAACCTCAGTAAATTCAAAAAGATTGAAATTCTACCAGCCAACTTCTCAGATCACAAAGGAATAAAACTAGAAATAAATTGTACAAAGAAAACAAAAATGCGCACAAATACATGGAGGCTTAACAACATGCTCCTAAATAATCAATGGATCAATGACCAAATTAAAACAGAGATCAAACACTATATGGAGACAAATGACAACAACAGCACAAAGCCCCAACTTCTGTGGGACACAGCAAAGGCAGTTCTAAGAGGAAAGTATATTGCAATCTAGGCCTATTTAGAGAAGGAAGAACAATCCCAAATGAATAGTCTAAAGTCACAATTACTGAAATTGGAAAAAGAAGAACAAAAGAGGCCCAAAATCACCAGAAGGAGGGACATAATAAAGATTAGAGAATAAATAAAATTGAGAAGAATAAAACAATAGAAAAAAATCAATGAAACCAAGAGCTGGTCCTTTGAAAAAATAAACAAAATAGATAAACCCCCAGCCAGAGTTTAAGAGAAAAAGAGAATCTACACACATAAACAGAATCAGAAATGAGAAAGGAAAAATCATGACGGACCCCACAGAAATACAAAGAATTATTAGAGAATACTATGAAAATCTATATGCTAACAAGCTAGAAAGCCTAGAAGAAATGGACAACTTCTTAGAAAAATACAACCTTCCAAGACTGACCAAGCAAGAAACAGAAAAACTAAACAGACCAATCACCTGCAACGAAATTGAATCGGTAATCAGAAAACTACCCGAAAACAAAACCCCAGGCCAGATGGATTTACCACTGAATTTTATCAGACATATAGAGAAGAAATAATACCCATTCTCCTTGAAGTTTTCCAAAAAATAGAAGAGAAGGGAATACTTCCAAACTCATTCTATGAAGCCAGCATCACTCTAATACCAAAACCTGGCAAAGACCCAACCAAAAAAGAAAATTACAGACCAATATCCCTGATGAATGCAGATGCAAAAATACTCAACAAAATATTAGCAAACCGAATTCAAAAATACATCAAGAGGATCATACACCATGATCAAGTGGGATTCATCCCAGGGATGCAAGGATGGTACAACATTCGAAAATCCATCAACATCATCCACCACATCAACAAAAAAGAAGAACAAAAACCACATGATCATCATCTCCATGATGCTGAAAAAGCATTTCATAAAATTCAACATCCATTCATGATAAAAACTCTCAACAAAATGGGTATAGACGGCAAGTACCTCAACATAATAAAGGCCATATATGACAAACCCACAGCCAACATCATACTTAATAGCGAGACGCTGAAAGCTTTTCATCTAAGATTGGGAACAAGACAGGAATGCTCACTCTCCCCACTATTATTGAACATAGTACTGGAGGTCCTAGCTATGGCAATCAGACAAAACAAAGAAATACAAGACATCCAGATTGGTAAAGAAGTCAAATTGTCAGTATTTGCTGATGACATGATACTGTACATAAAAAACCCTAAAGACTCCACTCCAAAACTACTACAACTAATATCTGAATTCAGCACAGCTGCAGGATACAAAATTAATACACAGAAATGTGTTGCTTTCCTATACACTAACGATGAGCTAACAGAAAAAGAAATCAGTAAAACAATTCCATTCACTACTGCATCAAAAAGAATCAAATACCTAGGAATAAACCTAACCAAGGAAGTGAAAGACCTATACCCTGAAAACTACAAGACACTCCTAAGAGAAATTTAAAAGGACACTAACAAATGGAAATGCATTTCATGCTCTTGGCTAGGAAGAATTAATATTGTCAAAATGGCTATACTACCTAGAGCAATCTACAGATTCAATGCAATCCCTATCAAAATACCAACAGCATTCTTCAATGAACTGGAACAAATAGTTCTAAAATTCATATGGAACCACAAAAGACCCTGAATAGCCAAAGCAATCCTGAGAAGGAAGAATAAAACAGGGGGAATTACACTCCCTGACTTCAAGCTCTACTACAAAGTCACAGTAATCAAGACAGTCTGGTACTGGCACAAGAACAGACCCACAGACCAGTGGAACAGAATAGAGAGTCCAGACATTAACCCAAACATATATGGTCAATTAATATACGATAAAGGAGCCATGGATATACAATGGGGGAAATGACAGCCTCTTCAACAGCTGGTTTTGGCAAAAATGGACAGCTACATGTAAGAGAATGAAACTGGATTACTGTCTAACCCCATACACAAAAGTAAACTCAAAATGGATCAAAGACCTGAATATAAGTCATGAAACCATAAAACTCTTAGAAAAAAACATAGGCAAAAATCTCTTGGACATAAACATGAGCAACTTCTTCATGAACATATCTCCCCAGGCAAGGGAAACAAAAGCATAAATGAACAAGTGGGACTATATCAAGCTGAAAAGTTTTTGTACAGCAAGGACATCATCAGTAGAACAAAAAAGATATCCTACAGTATGGGAGAATATATTCATAAATGACATATCCATCCAATAAGGGGTTGACATCCAAAATATATAAAGAACTCATGCACCTCAACAAACAAAAAGCAAATAATCCAATTAAAAAATGGGCAGAGGATCTGAACAGACACTTCTCCAAAGAAGAAATTCAGATGGCCAACAGGCACTTGAAAAGATGCTCCACATCGCTAATCATGACAGATATGCACATTAAAACCACAATGAGATATCACCTCACACCAGTGAGGATGGTCAACATCCAAAACACAAACAACAACAAATGTTGGTGAGGATGTGGAGAAAAGGGAACCCTCCTACACTGCTGGTGTGAATGCCAAGTTCAACCATTGTGGAAAGCAGTATGGAGGTTTCTCAAAAAACTCAAAATTGAAATACCGTTTGACCCAGAAATCTCACTCCTAGGAATTTACCCTAAGAATGCAGCATTCCAGTTTGAAAAAGACATATGCACCCCTATGTTTATCGCAGTACTATTTACAATAGCCAAGAAATGGAAGCAACCTAAGTGTCCATCAGTAGATGAATGGATAAAGAAGATGTGGTACATATACACAATGGAATATTATTCAGCCATAAAAAGAAAACAAATCCAGACATTTGCAACAACATGGACGGAGCTAGAGGGTATTATGCTCAGTGAAATAAGCCAGGCGGAAAAAGACAAGTATGAAATGATTTCACTCATCTGTGGAGTATAAGAACAAAGAAAAAAACTGAAGGAACAGAACAGCAACATACTCACAGAACCCAAGAATGGACTAACAGTTACCAAAGGGAAAGGGACTGGGAGGACGGGTGGGAAGGGAGGGACAAGGGGGAAAAAGGGACATTACGATAAGCAGACATAATGTAGTGGGGTGCACAGGGAGGGCTGTACAACTCAGAGAAGACAAGTAGTGATTCTATAGCATCTCATTACGCTGACTGGCAGTGACTGTAATGGGGTATCTGGGGCGGACTTGATGAAGTGGGGAGTTTAGTAACATGTAGATAAACAATCCAAAATAAAAAGAAAAGAACTAGCAGCTGACTGGAAGGAGCTCCCACTAGCCTAATCTGAGATAATTTGAGCATCAAAATTAATAATGACAGTAAGACATTATAACCCATTGGATAAAACAGAAAGCAATGAGTCCATAGTGACATAAACAAATAAGTAAACAAATACATTGAATGCTTAATGAGAACTGGGATATTTACATTGCTACATCACCAGAAATGGGACAAGTCAAAATTGCACTACCTGAAAGGATGCCATGAAAAGAACACAGCCGCCTGCCCGTAATATTCCTGCCAAGGATGCATAATCTGAATCTAATCATAAGGACACATCAGACACACCCAGATTAAGGAACAGTCTATAAAACAACTGGTTGGTAATCTACATAGGGGTGAAGGTCATTGCAGTTAAGGAAAGATGAAGGAAACTGTTCCAGATTAAGGAGACTAAAGTGTCATGACAAGTAAATACAAGTCAAGTGTGGCTCTGAACTGATCCTTTTGCTCTAAAGGACATTATCAGGATGCTTGGTGAAACTTGAATGGGATCTGAGGATTCAATGGTAGTAAGGAATCAGCATTAATTTCCTGGTTTTGATAGTTGATGTAGTACAATGTCCTTACATGTAGAAAATATGCACTGAAGTGTACATGGAGATGATAGAGCAATGTATCTTCAACTTATTCTTAAATGGTTCAGGGGAATAAAAGGTTCTTTGTATGGTAAAAAAAAAAAAAAGCATGCAAGCAGAAGATATGATGGATTGTGGTTAACAATAAGTAATCACGGCCCTCTGAACTGTTTCACCCAAGAGCTGCAAGAATTTTGACACACGTGTTTTTCTCTGAAACGTAGTGAGGGGAAGGTATTAGCTCCATGTGGTCTTGAACTGGATGATGTGCAAAATTTCCCACTGACAAAGGGGAAAAACTCATTTTATACCAGGAAAAAACATAGGGACCCAAATTAACTGCCTAAGATCAAGTAATGACGAAATTATTTGCATATCAAAAAAAGTATTCAAACCTACATTTGCCTTTGGAAGGCATGGCCAACTCCTGTCCAGATCTGGTCCCTTGCCGTCCTTCCCAAACCTGGACTGCATGCATCGTAAGGCAGGGAGGATGTCAGAGCCAACTCTGAACCCTCTCTCCCATCCCTGCCCACAGTACATATAAGAAACAAATGAATTTTTATGGAATAGTGTGCTTCCTTCTTTTCTTTTCTTCCTGTACACCAGTAAAAAGCACACTGATGATCAAATGAATAAAATCAAAGTATTTTACCACACAAAGGAAAAGGCAATCACTTTCTTCAGTTGAGCATTACCTGCAAAGCTGTACAATATCATACAGCCATGCAACAATTAAAAAAATACATTCCAGTTTGCATGTGATATAATGGACAACATTTTCTAGGTATTTCAATGTCCCTCATTTATCATGATTTGAACAGGCAACTTATGATCAAAGGGCAAAAAACAGTCATAGTTTTCAAAAGGTAAAAAACGTTTTATGCTGTGCAGACTGAAGATAGTGAATGGCACCTCAGTGAAGGCAAAGGGGAAAGATGCCACTTCCTGTGGCTGAAATAGCTCAGAAATTCCCAGAAAGAATAACAAACTGGAGCGGCAGAGGGTTCTTTTTGCAGGCAAGGTTAGGACCTCCACTTGGAATCCAGGTGTATGCATGGGGCTTGGTAAGGAAACGCCAGACCACTTTTGTCTGTAAAAAGGTTTCTGGATGCCAGGGGAACGAGGGCCAAAAGTTGACATGGCAGTGGAATAATTGAACAAACACCTAGCCATCCTAGAGAATGAACAGATGCACCATCCAGAAAAGGAGAGTGACAGCCTCGTCTCTATTCTGAGGACAAGGTAGGGCCTGACTGCCTATGGAAGTATCTCAGGAGGCTCTGGGCAGAGCTGACTTATTTGCTAGAACGACGTTTGGCTTCTGGTACCTGCGGTGGACCAGGGAGCCTGCACAGCTGGCTTCGCCGGTCCCTGATGCTGATGGAGAATCCGGCTCAGCTTGTCCTGCATTTCTGGCATGCCTTTCTCCTCACTATCTTTCTTCTTGACGCTCTCTTCCCTCCTGGGTTTCTCCTCATCGCAGAGTTTTCGTGGCCGCTGGTGCTCGTCATCCTGATGCATGTGCTCAAGCCACTGCTTGTCCCGTTCCTGGGCTCGTCTGTCAAGAGAATGCTTGATTACAGCAAGGAAGCAACTCCAATTTACCTCTGCTCTGGCCTCTTCCACGGAAACGCTCCACCCAGTCAACAGGATGTACACATGACGGGGAGGTGCTCTTTGGACAGACCATTCTCAGTCAATGAGGCAAAGACTGGTCTCCAGGCTCCAATTCTGAGGGTGTGAAGCCACGATTGAGAAAAATGAAGAGAGAAAATCTCTGAAGTATTTTATGAAGGGATTAGAAGAATAACAAAAACGCTTCTCAATTTTAAGACGTGGATTTAACTACAAAAAGCCATAAAAGACACAGGAACATAACATCCCTGAAGAGAAAGCACAGCCTGCAATGTTGCAAATGCTTAAGGAAGCCCATGATCAGACCAGATCACTGAGGGTCCTCCACTTTATACACACACATGTAGGTCCCCAAACCTGAGCAACAGGTCACTGACAGCCCTTGAGATGGCAATCATCCATTACTGTGCAATAGTTTCTATATGTTTTACTGAATTATATGACTATGGGTTTGTTTTTCAAACTAGCTGAGGGCTAAGTGATAATTGCAATTAAATCCTGGCCTTGAAAACCATGATGGCCTCAACCTGAAACCCATAGGAGGGGAGAAGGAATGATTTTTCTCTCACTCCATAATGTTCTATAAAAACAGAAAACACTTTAACTGATCACACTTAAAATGAAACTAATGTACAATAATAAATGGTCTAACGATAATAATGACTATTGTCCACATATATTAGCTCCTTTAACCCTCACACCAGTTTTGTAGGTCCTATTTTACAGTTCCATTTACAGATGAGGAAAATGAGGCAGAGATACTAAATGACTTGTCCAAGGTTACACAGCCATGCCGGCCTGGGGTTCAGTCCCGGGCAGTCCGGTTCAGAGTCCACACCTTGAATAGCTCAGCACCCCTGTGACATTGTCAATGCACAAAGGTCATCTCCTGGAATTAGGAAACTTAAACAAATAAAACCTTTATTCTCCATTTTAAAAGTATCATATTTATTTCTACTCTGTATGAATGTGAAGACTTTGTGCAGAATTCTCTTTAACTTAAATCTTAAACATCTCACTGGCAATTTTCAGTGAGAAAACATTAAAACATTTTCAGTTTAAAACATTTTTAAAGCACAAGAAACACACTTTTTGGAGGGGCAGGGATGTTGTTATTCATTGCAACAATAACAGAACACAATAAAATTTGCTGAACATTTCCTACCAATAAAGGTCATCAGTGTATAAGCATGTAATTTCTGAAGTTAAATTTTGGGCACGATTCATTTATATAATTGTAAACGGAAAACTTGGCCTTTCTGTATGATATTTTGTG
Source organism: Phataginus tricuspis (assembly GCA_029783875.1). Lineage (NCBI taxonomy): Eukaryota > Metazoa > Chordata > Mammalia > Pholidota > Manidae > Phataginus > Phataginus tricuspis. The sequence continues at coordinate 93,441,778 of JAQQAC010008350.1, read as the reverse complement.
TTCATTTCTACTCTGTAGGAATGTGAAAGTTCACTGCAGAATAGTGTAAATAAAGCATTTTATAAACTTTGAGGATAAGAAAGGGCCAGAGTTAGAGTCAACACATCCAAGGGATTAATCCTTGGTATATAATCCTAGTCCTACCCCCAAGAAAGCCATAAAATAGTCCTCTATGTTGGTTTAAGACCCTACCCACTTACCCAACGGCATGGGATAAAAACCCACAACACCAGACTCTGAATGCTATTCATGCTCATAATAAAATGGGCACCACTCTGGGCAGTTCAGCTGAGCTCAGCCCACTAAAGTCAATGACTTGCCTAAAGTATCTTCATCTTTTTCATCTAATTTCAATAACCAATTTTTATAATCTATACTATATCATTGGGATATCTGGTCATTTTTGTTTCTTGCAGTCAAGAAGTGATTGAAATTTTAAGAGCAACTACTAACAAAATCAGACATACTGAAAAGTTAAAAGATAAATTTCTACAATGTGCAACAGAAAGTTACAAGTAAGACAAACCACAAACACAGATATCCAAACAAAAACAAACAAAAATGTGTCTGTATCCTAAGCAGCAGCAGCAAATTTTCCCTTTTGTATCCAAGTTTAATTTGCAGTTAGAAAAAAGAAAGAAGAAACAGAGGGCCACACTGTGGGTCCTCCAGGAGAAACCCTGTGTGGCAGGCACTCAGGAGCTTTGATTTCAAACCCATCTGAACACCACTGTTATTAAAAGGCTGTGAACTGGAAATGTATTTTGGTCATTTGCATGCAAAGAAGCATACCAAGTGTCCCAATTTCCTTGTATAATTCCATTTATCTACATAGCAGTGGCTTGAGAGAGCTCTAGGAATGAACCAAAATCTTCAGGGGGCACTTCTATATGCAAAGATTTATATTTATACACTCACGTGCTCATACACACACGCAATACACAGATGCACATCCACATACTGACAGCTCTTTTTGGTGGAGTGAGTGCTTGGAGAAGCCAGACAAAGAATAGTAAATATTCAAAGTTCCTTCCAGACAGGTCCACAACCCACTGAAAAGACTCACCTTTGGGCTTCTTCCTTTTGCTTTTCTAATTCTATGATCTTTCGCTCCTGTTCTTTCTGTTTCAGTCGTTCAGCCTCTATGGACTTTTGTTTCTGGAGTTGTTGCTTATTATGTATTTCTCGTAGCTCCTATAAATAATCAAGAAACAGTTCACGCAACAACATGAGGTGATAGGCATTTCCACTGTTTATCAGCATGCAACATTTCCTAGGGGGAAGTCTAGGTGCTAAGGAGATAACATTTCAGATTTGGAAATGTGAACTTGGAAAACTAAAATTGCTCTGTTTTGACATGACTGATTGCCAAAAGCGGTTCAAGATATTTCAGTGAGCCTTAACACGTGACACCACTTTCCATTATGTGCTATAGAAGAAACTTGCTAGTGAAGGGCATTAGAGAAGCTATGCTGTTCAAGACTCAGCAATCATAATGGAACTCAATCTGTTTTAAGATACGATAATTGTAAATAAAACCCTGAGGTATTTCTGATAATGAATCCACAACCAGCCTCTACTGGCTTTGGAAATACACACTCCTTCACATACCTCCATTAAAACCTCACCCACTTATGTGCTGCCTCAGAGCAAATAGACATCCCTCTGTTCCACAACCTTGAGTCTCCCCACCGGGGTCTGTTTTTCTTCAGATCACACCTCTTGCAGAGCATCTTCTCTTACTGTAGAAGTTGGTAGCTACACCAGACTAAACCATCCAACAGGTTTAAAGTAAAAAGCTCTAATTTGAAGATCACCACCTTGGATCTAACTTCCTCATTTGATACTAGCCTCCAGGACTAACAGTCATTTCCTTAGCAGGCTACTGAAAATAAAATATATTTTATGATAAAGTACTCAAGTTAGATGTTTCAATACCTAAAAGTATGAAAAACAAAGAAATGCCTGTCAAGGGGAAACCCTCTGATCCCATAGGAATTAGATGGTCACTAACAGATTCAGTCACCAGAACTCCTCTTACTTATGTCAACAATAAAGCGGATCAGTCAAGGTGTCAAGTAGAGCCAAGAGTGTGTTTGCCAGTTGACTTCTGGTCTGGGCAACTAGGGCTAGTCCCCCAGGTGGGCAGCCCAGAGGTCTATACAGTAAGACTAAAGAGCTACGGTCTGCCCTGTCCTCCCTCAACTTGCTCCCTGGCAAGCCAGATGCACAGGTTTCCTCTGCCTTAACTTCCCAACTTTAGATTCATTCAGAGACTGAATGCCAAAGGGAGGACTGTCTGTAGGTAACTGTTCAAATGCACTTAGTCCCAGACAAAAGCCCTAAGGGTTAGATACCTTTTCTAACAGCTAGACTGTTCTTAGGGTGAAGTTAAAATGCATGTGCAAGTGTTTTATAATCTGCAAGTGACTGTGAGAGGTCCTAAAAGGGATCACTGAGATACAAGAAAATGTTTTTGGAGATCAGGAGGCTGGGATGTGGTACTGGAGGGAAGTAGGCACTCAAGAGATGGAGAAGGAAAGGGCTTCAAGGGGGAACCCAGCAGATGAGACGGGCTGTATCCAGGCAGCATGCAAGCAAGCAGCAGCAACTTCATAAGACTCATACTGGTGGACTACTCGCTACAGTGGAAGCCCTGGGCACATGACTTCCAAATTAGGAAGGGTACCTGGGACAGGAGTTTAGCTAGGGAGGGGACATGGAAAGCCAAGAATGGAGACTGGGAAATAATGATGAATCCTCATTCTGACTCTATTTAAAGTTCTAAGAGAAGAAAATCAACACCAGGAAAAAGAAGTCCAGTTTTCCTTGTTTTTCTCACTGCCACACCATGGGATGTAAATCTTTAATGTGTTAAAAATTTCAGCAGTACTGCTTTTCCTAGTAATTTGGAATCAAACACAAATAGTAATTTCTAATAACATAAATGAAAAATGGGGTTAACATTTTGGATTTGATATTTCAGAGACAAATGGAAAAAATGGGTCATTTCCTGTTGTGAAAATAATCTGCTTTTATTTTGTTCTTAAAGGGGTGGGTCTTTGATCAAATAAAGATTATGAATCACAATAAGAAAATGAATGGCAAATAAAGATTCTGTCTTGTGTTAGTGAAGATAAATGACAATTAGTTTGCTTTTCCTTTTTTAAGCAAGGAGGGAAAAGTCATTTATTTCCCCTAAGGAATTAAGATGTTTATGCCATGATACATCTTTGGACATCCAATGGCATACAGCCAAAGTATTTCAAAAGCAATATTCTTGACAAATTAAATACCCAAGAAGAGCCAATTTTTTTTTGACCTGTTAAATATGGCTACTGAAGACAGTTGTTCTACTGTTATGGAAGGGACACAGAATCACTTCATTTAAGAACTGTAACTTTTTGTCCTTCATTCAGTCCTAAAGACACTAAAAAATAAATATATTATTTGAAATATAAGAAAGTATTCACCTGAAAAGTATGTATAGGATTACTCTTTATACACATCACTTTGCATAAATGCTGGTGAAGAGAAAAAAAAAAAAAAACTACCAGCAGGGGGTCTACAAAAGACGAGCAGTTAATGGAAATTTATTGGTAATTTGGTAATTTAACTTTTTAAAAGAATTACTCTGCTTCTGACTTTTGCCTCAGGCTGTCTCTTGGAAAAGAGAGAAAAAAACAAATATGCCTTGATTATTTATTTGAAATTCATGAACCCAATGCTGTAAACCAAAATAAAATGGTTTAGGCACATCTCTTATGTAGCAGGTACCAGCATCAGAAATTTCAGGTGTTTGTCTTGTCTAAAGCTAATATCTAAAGAAAGTCAAAAGTAAAAGTGCTTTTATAGAAAAAAAAAACCACTTTGTCACATCAGCATTTTTTTAAAGGCCTTTTGAATTGTAAGACACAGTAACTATCCCAACTCAATGGTTTTGAAACAAGTTGAAAGCTATTAAAAATGGACAATCAACAAACCTAATGAAGATAGGGGAGCTTGGGCCTGTGTGGAAAACCTGAAAAATAAATATTTTGAAACAGAAATTGTATTGTACTCAAACCAAGGTAAACTGATATTGCATTTATCACAAAATTATAAAATGTATTCATTTTGGATGCATTAATGTGCATTAATTGATTTTTTATAAATGATTTAAAATATATTGATTGGTCATTTAAATTGAGATGGTGTAATATAAATGTCTAAAACATGTTTAATTCTAAATCTAAAGTCAATATTCAACCAAAAGGTAAGTCCAGTTCCCCACAGCACAAATTGGTAGTCAATGTATCTTAAGTGTTACACAGGGAAGACAAAGAGGACTGCACTGGGGCATGCATGAGTGTGCATGTGTGGGTAAATGGATGAGGGGACAGGTGGACAGAAAAGGGGAGATGAACTAGAAAACCCTGTCCTCTCTGCAATAGGAATAGCTAATTAAGATTCTTCTCGCATGTCTCCCAAGAGACTTTGGTATAGATCCTTGTTATCAAAAAAAGAAAACTGACTTCATTTTGTCCTGAAAATCTGAGCTCCCCCTAAATGTCTCCACTTTATTTACAAAGCAATATCCCATTAATTTATATGCATGTTACTCTAAAGGATAAAATTGTCAAGGAGTTTGGCTAAATAAAAGAAAAAAAGAAAAAAATTCAAAATACTGAGTTCTGCTTTTTCCCTTTCCCAAATCACCCTTTGTTAAATACAAGTCTACTGGTGTGGCATAGAATCTAACATACACCACCAGTTAACTATTTTGAGACTTGGGAGTATTCTAATTATTTTTCTATATTCAAGGAATCTGTGTGTAAACTTTCCACAATCACAAATACATTGAATGAGAGAGAATTTTATTACTTCTGTGCAGAAGATGTCTTTTCAAAAGGCTCATACAGGTAAAAATAAAATTTAACCTTGAACAAAGTAAGGTAGCAAACCATGAAATAGCCAAACATTACTCTATGAATAATATGAGAAAGCAACACTGTTATTTGAATTCACACTGATTTCTCTTGCTGTCTCTGCATCTCCTCTTTCTGAAACTTTTTCTTTCCTTCATTGTTTCCCTTCACATGCATTTTTTCCTGACTTCTCATTCTGTTCTGCAGTTCGTTCTCCAGCTCTTTTCTTTTTTCCCCTGGTTGCTAAACATTTTGCCTTTCACTGCCTTCATAATGAGTGAGCCTGCCATGAAAGCAAGTGTCTGAAACCAAGAGCATAAAGGCCTTAGTTAAGCCCAGAACTGTATTCACTATAACATCCACTTCAACATCAATTCAGTTCTTAGGAGCAATTTTTAGGACAGGTGTTATTATGGGCAGAATTTATATTTCTAATACCTTCTTGTGTCTACTTTAAGAAACCTGGATTTCCCAAGTATATTTAGGAGCATAATTCTGAATTCTGAATTAGTCCTGAATACTCAAATTTTGCTAAGAAATAAAATATGGTCCACTTTTGGAATAGTATACTGACTATAAATACTGTCTCCCATGATGGGAATATGCATATAGACCCAAATAATAACTGAGTGTTGTCTTTCAAATGTTTGCAGCCAAGAGGCAAATTCAATGATATGACAAGAATATAGCATACAGTACCTTATCCAGCTTGTAGTTCAGAGCTTCCACCATCACATACACAATTTGTCAAGAGGAAAGATTCACTGATACTCCACAATTTATAATAACTAATCATTACTAACTTTTACAAAAGCTTAGCACTTCATGGTAAGCACTCTCTTAGACACTGAGCACTCATCTGCATGGGGGAAACTGAAGCACAGAGCTGGAGATGGTTCATCATTCTTAGTCTGAGAAAGAGGTGCATTGCCTGAGTAGGGCATGGAGACCTTTAGAAAGGAGTCTAAGTGGATGACGCAGCCCAGGAGAACTGCCAGGCACTGCAACACTGCCTCCTCCATTGCCACTGACTGGAAGAAAGAAATGCTCAAATGTAAACACCATTCACATTAGCACTTGTCCAGCACACAGTGACTAGACGGGAACCAACAAGGACTCCACATTTCAACAGGGAACACAACATCTAGCTTCTCTGAGTGTGGGATTCTCTCTATTTAGCATACAAGGGAGCCTGGAAAACTATAAACTATACTTAATGTTACTGTTCTGTACCATAGTTAAGATATTAAAATATGGAATATTAGGCTCTCAGTGCCAAGGAAAACCGTTACAGTAACTACTAACATTGCCAAGGGCAAGGTGTCAGTGTTATTTGATACTTGTTAGAATGATAATTTGATGCCTATACATAAAGCTTTGTATATAAGAAACCAATGTCTCTATATGCCTTTTTACCCTCCAAAAAATGTTGAGGTTTTTTATTTTCCTATAAATGAAATAAAAAGAGAAAGTCACAGATAACCAGTAATTTTAAATAGATCTTTCTAGAACATGAATATGAGAAGATTATTGATCTCTTAGCATGATAAAATACTGGTTGCAAATAGAATACATTTTTAAAGAAGAAAATGACAGTAAACAAATTTGAGCCACTGACTTACAAGTACTTGAAGAAGTATTAATTTATGCTAGAAATAATTACTAACAAAATCAATTATTTATGATTATATCATTAGTCAAATATTTCATTTGATCATCAAAGTGCTGATATTTACTGTTCATATAAAAGCAGCATAAACACAAAGGCTTCCAGTTAGGGAATTTCTAACATAAGGGCTTTAAATTTTGGATGCACTATCATTTCTCCTTTTCTCCCACCTGCTCCTTTTCTATGGACTTACAAAAGCAAAGTTTATTGGCTACAGTAAGTTTTCTCTGTTTCCCTTCTCAAGTAATTGTTGGTTTTGGAGGATGTCTTGGGATCATTTTTGGCATATATAAACATCCCGTGTATAAGGTAAGTGTCTATTAAGATGCATGGGGAAAAAAAACCTTTTCTGAAAGGAAAAAAATGAGTCCTCACTTCCCATGAGATGAGACAGAAACTTAAACGTCCAAGACTCTACAGATTTTACGTTCCACAGCCCTGAATCTGGAGCCATTTAACCACACTTGACCATAATTGTAAATAGGCTTTATATTTTCAGTATGTTGTTACCTATATGAAACAAATACCTGTTAACCTGACTGGAAAAATAATTTTTTTCCTCTTTAAATAGGGACTTGAGAATTTCCACCATTGATTACCAGATCTTGGGTTAGGAGGCAGGAGTGTAACTTCCTGAACTGAAGAAAAAGGGAGAGACCCTCAGAAGAATGAAACTGAACTAGACATCTAGGAGAACGGACTAAATCAGATTGTATGTTAAAAAAAAAAGAGAAAAACATGATAAAACATAGCTACTCTCTAAACTCTCTCTCATTCAAGAAACTAACCACACGTATACTTCCTGATCACTGTCATATCTCAGCATCTGGGCTGAAGCTGGGTGCTACTGTTCCCTACACGACCTTGTAAGTAAGTAGCTATTCATGACTTTCAGTGTGCATCAAAATAAGTGAATGACTCATTGCTGGTAGTTTTGTAACAAAGAAACATAAGAATTTTTTTTAATGTAATTATTTATTTATTTATAGAGACAGCCATTGAGTATAGGTTTAATGTTCTGGTCAACTCATGTTAAAATTCTGTATTCTATAAGGTTCTTCTCCAGTGTCACCACACTAGTTGATAATGAATTACACCTTCTCTTTCCAGTGAACAATCTACATGAATATAAAATAAAACTGCTAAGTTCTAATTTCTATACTATCCAGATGGTTTCCTTTTAGAAGAGGGAGGTAGAGGATATAGCAAATTCACACCATCAGATAATGTGTTTGGAATGCCGGGACAATCGCCAATGTTTCACTCCCAGCAAGATTGAAGTAATTTTTGCATCATTAGTGTGGATGCTATAAGGGTGCTGCTATTCCCAGAGGCATCTAGAAACCCCAAGGGACAGAATGCTGGCTCTCCTGGTCTATCTCATCATACAATTATAGTTGCTAATGAATGCATGCTCTAAAGTCAGAAGAAAAATGCTTCATATTTTTGAACATGGCTACAATAAAGAAAAGCAGGCAGAAGAAAGATACTCATGATACTACATCGTATATCTGCCTCTGAGTTGTCTCAATCAAATTATAATTCTCTCAATTCTTCAGTTTAACTATTTCTGTTTTGGTTTCACCAGGCTTTGAGAGGAATACTAAAAATAACCATAAGGTAACGTAATGTATTCATTAAGTCCTCCAAACAGGTTGTTAAATAAAACAATATAGCTATACCAGCTTGTAATTTTTTACTCTCCACATTAACTTAAATTTAAAGTTAATAATGGGAAAACAAACTAAAAATTAAGACAAAAAGAAATGTTCTTATTTAAACATAAGTATATTTGGAAAAAGGGCTAATGGAATAAAGGGCTAAGAAATTTGCCTTTGTATAAGCAACTCCAATATTGAGGGCAGCATTAGTCAATAAAACACTTAAGAGGGACTCACACCACATGTGAACAGTGTTCTCTTTGCAATGGCAACAGCAATTCAATAGCCAAATCCATAAATTGTCTAGGCATTTGTCAAAAATCACCCTCTAGAGTACCATTTTCTGATATGTTAACTTTGTTTTGGGAGTCAAATTTCTAGGTAAAGGAATCTTAAGATCAAGGCAGAAATCTGGATTATTGCCTGAGTTCAGAAGACACCTGAATATTTAACAGTTTATATCCCACAAGACTACTAAAAAGCACTATAAAGTTTGCAACAATGTCATATTCTTTTTGCCAGAAACAATGACAAGTCATAATGCGAGTTAATGTGAGCATTTTTATTGTGCTTATTCTAGTGATAACTTACAGCTGTACTTCCAATACTTACATATAACATATAATCATATACATACAGATGTAGAACGTATATATAGTATACACACACGTGCTTGCACACACAAACATTCTGTGTAAGCAGGAAAGCAAAGTGAAGAAAAGTTGGATCAGATATTTTCCCTAAGAGCATTTTCCTGGAATTTTGCAATTGAGAAAAGTCCGTTACCTATTTTATTACTCTGGAAAAAAAACAGCACAAACACTTCAAACTCAGACGTCTAAACAATATGACCTAGAACCTCAATTTAAAGGTCAACTTGAAAAAAATCTCAAAACATGTTTTCTAACTTCTTTGTATTTTTAGTAAAAAAGGAGTTTTATTTTTTCCTAATGTCAAAAGTTAAATCAGCCAGAATTAAGTATAAAGAAACTTGAAAAAAAGTATAAAATCTATTTCTTATAAAAACCTAATTGATAAAAAAACTCCAATATCTACTTAAATCTAAAGTAGATTATCTATATAATCATTGTTGATAGAAATGAACTGCTTACATTGTGTTTTTATTATAAGAGGTAATATTAAAACAAAGTGGTAAAGTTAAATCAAAGGCACCAAATGAGAAAAAGGCTGTGATAACCATTTTTACATTCCTTGAGAGTCTTGGCATTGTCCTGAATTTTACCCTGTACATGTGACAAAACCATACACCACTTCTGCCACAGAGACAAAAGCAATTACTCCATTAAGGAATAAAATTTTTAAATATCAGGTTAAACAAAAATCCACATTCAAGGACAATCTTGAAGGAGAGAAGTGGCAGAATATTTTAGTTTTAAAAGAGAAAAGAATTTCTTTTTAGTAGTCATCAAAGAACGTAAGAAAGAAAAGCTTTTGTACTTCACCTTGATATAGTTATCACCAGCCATGAGGAGGAAGATGTGTACGAGACAGACGTCATGTCAGAGCCACGTAGCCCTAATTTATAGATGCCAAATTCATTTTTATATTTTAAGGGGGAAAAATGTATTTTAGACTGTATCATGGTCATCTATAAATGTGAAGGCTTTCACAAAGGCTGACAAACTAGCATAATCAATTTTTCTGCCTGGGTTTGAATGTAAACTAATCATCTGGCCAATTAGAAAAATTAAAGGGTAGGACATACACACAGGAATACACGGAATGGTTACCTTCAGCTGATTATTGAAAATATCAATCTCCTGTAGTTTGGATCTAGTTTCTTTCTCAACTTCATCCAGTTGTTCTCGTAGCTGCTGCCGAGCTAGTTCCTTTGCTTCTAAGGCTCTTTTGAGTGTAAGAAGTGAATCTCCTATTTTAGAAAAACATTGTAAGATAAGAAAAACAAACTGGCAGTAAGAAAAATGGTTTTTAATGCCCTTGTTTCGCTTAAGATAATTCTTGCCAGTAAAAAAGGAAAACTTTAAAAATAAAACACCTACTGTGCAAACTGTTTTGCTGAACTTGTTTTAATTGGTCATTAAGTATCTGTTTTTCTGGAATAAGCCTTCCAAGCAACTGCTGAGACTCCTAGGAAAGAAGGAGGAAAATAACAGTGATGACAGGGAGAGTACCACGTCCATGTTCATCATCCAGGAAGACATGAGTCAGTGTTCTCATCCCTTAAAGATGTCTGATCTCACCCCAGCTCCTCATGGTGAAACGGTGTTTAATTGCTAGGCAAGGCGGTTCTTGCTTTCTTACCAAGGAATTAACTGTTTGCCAAATGCTTTCCACTGAAATAAAACTGAGACAGTTATAGCTCCCTTCATATTCCTTAAATTTGTTGTTGACTTGCTCCCTATTTATAAGCTTTAAAAAATGGACTTTAGAGAAGGGGTCGGAGATGGCGACGTGAGTGGGGTGGTGGAAATCTCCTCCTAAAACCATATATATTTGTGAAAATACGACAAATACAACTTTTCCTAATAGAGCAGAAGATATAGTACAACAGCCAGGCTACAGCTACATCTGCGAAAACTCAGTGCCTCTCAAGGCAGGTAAGATACAAAGCCGTGGCACCCGAGAGCACTCAACCACCCCAGCTCACCGGCGGGAGGAAAAGAATCAGAGTGGGGAGGGAGAGGAAGCACAGGCCCACCAAATAACCAGCCCTGGTGATCTGCACCGGGAGCTCAGATACACATCGCATGGTGTACTGGAGATTAGAGAAATGAAAGGGCAGGATCCGAGACAGAGACTGCGAGCGGGTCCCCACAGCCGGCTACCCTGGGACAAAAGAAAAGCAGGCGCTTTTTTAAAAATCTTAAAGAGACAAGAGCCCAACAGCAGAACAAAATCGTCCCAGCGCACTCAGCCCAGCACGCTGGGAATCTTGAGGAACTTCGGGTCCCCTAACTGGCTGCTGGGTAAAGCAGCCCCGCCAAAGCCCCTCATGGCAATAAGCAGCCTGCCATTCGTTCCCCCCCGGCCAGTGCTGCAAACAGTCCAACGGATCCGCCACAGCTGCAGAACAGCAGGAGAGCGGCCCCACCCAGAGCAACCACACAGAATCTCCTCCCAACAGGCATGCAGCTAACCAGGAAGGGCCGCGGAAGCGAGAGTAAGGTCGGGAAGGCACCAAGGGGCGCAGAATGCACCCGGCGAGGCTTCAAACCCCCGCAGTGCTCTAAGCTAGCCTGAGGGCGGCCCCGCACACCGCAGCTCAGGGGATTATCCCAGAGACTGCCTCTTGGTGTGCGGGTAACCAGCACAGGCTGTGGAGAAGGGCAAGGAGAACAACAAGCAGGAAGGGACTTTGTTCTCCCAGCTGGCACCTGGCTGCGACCACTTCTATCACAATGAAAAGACAGAAGAATATGGTCCAGTCAAGGATCACCCAGACAACCCCAGAGGGCCTGGTGGGATAGATTTAAACAATTTTTCTGAAAAATTCAGAATAAAAGTCATAATCATGCTGACAGACCTACAGAGAAATATGCAAAAGCTAAGGGAGGAAGTCAGGAGAGACATTGTAGAAATGAAACAATCGATTGACGGGCTTAAGAGCAGACTGGATGAGGTGTAAGAGACCATTAATGGAACAGAAATCAAAGAACAGGAGTACAGAGAAGCTGAGTCAGAGAGAGATAAAAGGATATCTAGGAATGAAAGAATATTAAGAGAACTGTGTGACCAATCCAAATGGAACAATATTCACATTATAGGAGTACCAGTAGAAGAGAGAGAAAAAGGGATAGAAAGTGTCTGTGAAGACATAATTGAGGAAAACTTCCCCAAGCTGGGAAAGGAAATAGCTTCTCAGACCATGGAAGCCCACTAATCTCCCAACACAAGGGACCCAAGGAAGACAACATCAAGACATATAATAATTAAAATGGCAAAGATCAAAGATAAGGACAGAGTATTAAAGGCAGCCAGAGAGAGAAAGAAGATCACCTACAAAGGAAAACCCATCAGACTATCATGAGACTTCTCAACAGAAACCTTACAGGCCAGAAGAGAATGGCATGATATATTTAATGCAATGAAACAGAAGGGCCTTGAAACAAGAATACTGTATCCAGCATGATTATTATTTAAATTTGAGGGAGAGATTAAACAATTCCCAGACAAGTGAAAGTTGAGGGAATTTGCCTCCCACAAACCACCTCTACAGGATATCTTAAAGGGACTGCTCTAGATGGAAGCACTCCTAAGGCTAAAAAAATGTCACTAGAGAAAATAAAATAGCAAAGAAAGCAGAACATCCAAATACTAACTAAAGGCAAAAAATAAAATCAACTATCCACAAAAACAGACAAAGGAAACACAAAACACTACAGAATAAAACACCTAGCATATAAAGAATGGAGGAGGAAGAATAAGAAGGGAGAGAAATAAAGAATCATCAGACTGTCTTTATAATAGCTTAACAAGACAGTTAAGTTAGACTGTTAGACAGTAAAGAAGCTAACCTTGAACTTTTGGTAACCAAGAATCTAAAGCCGGCAATGGCAATAAGTACATATCTATCGATAATCACCCTAAATGTAAATGGACTGAATGCACAGATCAAAAGACACAGAGTAATAGAATGGATAAAAAAGCAAGACCCATCTATATGCTGCTTACAAGAGACTCACCTCAAACCCAGAGATATACACAGACTAAAAGTGAAGGGATGGAAAAAGATATTTCATGCAAACAACAGGGAGAAAAAAGCAGGTGTTGCAGTACTTATATCAGACAAAACAGACTTCAAAACAAAGAAAGTAGCAAGAGATAAAGAAGGACATTACATAATGATAAAGGGGTCAATCCAACAGAGGACATAACCATTATAAATATATATGCACCCAACAGAGGAGCGCTGACATATGTGAAACAAATACTAACAGAATTAAAGGGGGAAATAGAATGCAATGCATTCATTTTAGGAGACTTCAACACTCCACTCACTCCAAGGGACAGATCAACCAGACAGAAAATAAGTAAGGACACAGAGGCACTGAACAACACATTAGAACAGATGGACCTAGCAGACATCTAAAGAACTCTATACCAAAAGCAGCAGGATACACATTCTTCTCAAGTACACATGGAACATTTTCCAGAATAGACCACATACTAGGCCACAAAAAGAACCTCAGTAAATTCAAAAATGTTGAACCTCTAACAACCAACTTCTCAGATCACAAAGGAATAAAACTAGAAAAAAATTGTATAAAGAAAACAAAAAGGTGCACAAACACATGGAGGCTTAACAACATGCTCCTAAATAATCAATGGATCAATGACCAAATTAAAACAGATATCCAACACTATATGGAGAAAAATGACAACAACAGCACAAAGCCCCAACTTCTGTGGGACGCAGCAAAGGCAGTTCAAAGAGGAAAGTATATTGCAATCCAGGCCTATTTAGAGAAGGAAGAACAATCACAAATGAATAGTCTAAAGTCACAATTATTGAAATTGGAAAAAGAAGAACAAATGAGGCCCAAAATCACCAGAAGGAGGGACATAATAAAGATTAGAGAAGAAATAAATAAAATTGAGAAGAATAAAACAATAGAAAAATTCAATGAAACCAAGAGCTGGTTCTTTGAAAAAATAAACAAAATAGATAAAGCCCTAGCCAGACTTATTAAGAGAAAAAGAGAATCTACATACATAAACAGAATCAGAAATGAGAAAAGAAAAATAACGACAGACCCCACAGAAATACAAAGAATTATTAGAGAATATTATGAAAATCTATATGCTAACAAGCTGGAAAACCTAGAAGAAATGGACAACTTTCTAGAAAAATACAACCTTCCAAGACTGACCAAGCAAGAAACAGAAAACCTAAACAGACCAATTACCAGCAACAAAGTTGAAATGGTAATCAGAAAACTACCCAAGAACAAAACCCCTGGGGCCAGATGGATTCACCACTGAATTTTATCAGACACATAGAGAAGAAATAATACCCATTGTCCTTAAAGTTTTCCAAAAAATAGAAGAGGAGGGAATACTTCCAAACTCATTCTATGAAGCCAGCATCACTCTAATACCAAAACCAGGGAAAGACCCCACCAAAAAAAAAAAAATTACAGACCAATATCCCTGATGAACATAGATGCAAAAATACTCAACAAAATATTAGCAAACTGATTTCAAAAATACATCAAGAGGATAATACACCATGATCAAGTGGGATTCATCCCAGGGATGCAAGGATGGTACAACATTTGAAAATCCATCAACATCATCCACCACATCAACAAAAAGAAGAACAAAAACCACATGATCGTCTCCATAGATGCTGAAAAAGCATTTAACAAAATTCAACATCCATTCACGATAAAAACTCTCAACAAAGTGGGTATAGAGGGCAAGTAACTCAATATAATAAAGGCCATATATGACAAACCCATAGCCAACATCATACTTAACAGCGAGAAGCTGAAAGCTTTTCATCTAAGATCGGGAACACGACAGGAATGCCCACTCTCTCTACTGTTATTCAACATAGTACTGGAAGTTCTAGCCACAGCAATCAGACAAAACAAAGAAATAAAAGGCATCCAGATTGGTAAAGAAGAAGTCAAATTGTCACTATTTGCTGATGACATGATACTGTACATAAAAAACCCTAAAGACTCCACTGCAAAACTACTACAACTAATATCTGAATTCAGCAAAGTTTCAGGATACAAAATTAATACACAGAAATGTGTTGCTTTCCTATACACTAATGATGAGGTAACAGAAGGAGAAATCAGGAAAACAAATCCATTCACAATTGCATCAAAAAGAATAAAATACCTAGGAATAAACCTAACCAAGGAAGTGAAAGACCTATACTCTGAAAACTACAAGACACTCCTAAGAGAAATTAAAAAGGACACTAACAAATGGAAATTCAAACAATGCTCTTGGCTGTAAATAATAAATATTGTCAAAATGGCTATACTACCTAAAGCAATCTACAGATTTAATGCAATCCCTATAAAAATACCAATAGCATTCTTCAATGAACTGGAACAAATAGTTCTAAAATTCATATGGAACCACAAAAGACCCCAAATCGCCAAAGCAATCCTGAGAAGGAAGAATAAAACAGGGGGAATTACGCTCCCTGACTTCAAGCTCTACTACAAAGCCACAGTAATCAAGACAATCTGGTACTGGCACAAGAACAGACCCACAGACCAGTGGAACAGAATAGAGAGTCCAGACATTAACCCAAACATATATGGTCAATTAATATACAATAAAGGAGCCATGGATATACAATGGGGGAAATGGACAGCTACATGTAAGAGAATGAAACTGGACTACTGTCTAACCCCATACACAAAAGTAAACTCAAAATGTATCAAAGACCTGAATGTTAAGTCAAGAAACCATAAAAGTCTTAGAAAAAAACATAGGCAAAAATCTCTTGGACATAAACATGAGCAACTTCTTCATGAACATATTTCCCCAGCAAAGAAAACAAAAGCAAAAATGAACAAGTGGGACGACATCAAGCTGAAAAGCTTCTGTATAGCAAAGGACGCCATCAGTAGAACAGAAAGACATCATATAGTATTGGAGAATATATTCATAAATGACATATCCGATAAGGGGTTGACATCCAAAATATAGAAAGAACTCACACACCTTAACAAACAAAAAGCAAATAATCCAATTAAAAAATGGGCAGAGGATCTGAACAGACACTTCTCCAAAGAAGAAATTCAGATGGCCAACAGGCACATGAAAAGATGCTCCACATCGCTAATCATCAGAGAAATGCAAATTAAAACCACATTGAGATATCACCTCACACCGGTAAGGATGGTCAACATCCAAAAAACAAACAACAACAAATGTTGGCGAGGATGTGGACAAAGGGGAGACCTCCTATACTGCTGGTGGGAATGCAAAGTAGTTCAACCATTGTGGAAAGCAGTATGGAGGTTTCTCAAAAAACTCAAAATAGAAATACCATTTGACCCAGGAATCCCACTCCTAGGAATTTACCCTAAGAATGCAGCAGCCCAGTTTCAAAAAGACATATGCACCCCTATGTTTATTGGAGCACTATTTACAATAGCCAAGAAATGGAAGCAACCTAAGTGTCCATCAGTAGATGAATGGATAAAGAAGATGTGGTACATATAACACAATGGAATATTATTCAACCATAAGAAGAGAACAAATCCAGACACTTGCAACAACATGGATGGAGCTAGAGGGTATGATGCTCAGTGAAATAAGCCAGGTGGAAAAAGACAAGTACCAAATGATTTCACTCATATGTGGAGTATAAGA
>JAQQAC010008350.1:93398966-93422155 GCA_029783875.1 Phataginus tricuspis | reverse complement strand
TACAGAAATGAAAAGGCAAGCCACAGACTGGGTGAAAATATACTCAAAGCATGTATCTGACACAGGATTGTTACAAGAATATATAAAGAACTCTAACAATTCCCTAATAAGATAAATAACCCAGTAACAAAACGGGCAATTTGTTCACAGAAGATACATGCCATTAAACACAAGTGATGCACAACACTGTTAGTCTTCAGGAAAATGAAAATGAAAGCCATATGAGGTACTGTCACACACCCACCAGGAATGTTAAAATTACAAACAGTGACCCAAGTGTTGGCAAGGACGAGGAACAACTGAAGCTCTCATACACTGCCAGGGAGAATGTAAAATGGTGCAATCACTTTGGGAACAGTTTGATAGTTTCTTACAGGATTAACAGGCATGTATTTTTATGATTACAGTAATTCACTCCTAAAATTTAACCAAGAGAAATAAAACATATTTCCACATAAAGACTATAAATAAATGCTCATTGCAGCTTTATTCATAGAAGTCCCGAATTGGAAAGAACCTGAATGTCAATCCACAGGTGAAAGGATAAACAAGGAAATACTCCTCAGTGATGGAAAGCATGAAATTATTGACTTCCTCAACAATATGGATAAATCTCAAAATCATGCTGAGATAAAAGTCATAAAGTTCAAAACTAATCGTCTTTCATGATGTTATGCAGAACAGTACCTAGAGGAATCTGATGTCCTCCAGCTCAACAACTAAAACCAAACGAGGTGGTATGACAACTTAGTGGTCAACTCTGGATAGATAATAAAATGAAAGTAGAACTGCTTCTATCCAGCACTCCATTGTGTCCCCAGCTATTCTCCATACATTTGTCTCTCATACTCTCCCTAACATACTCAACTGTGCTTTTTTATGGAGATTATCATGGTAAAGCCAAAATCCTGTGAGAGGACTACACGTCCTATGAATCCAGCCCCACCTGCTCAACCACAGTGGTCTCCCTGCTGTGACCCGCATCCCAGAGGCAGGCTTCGGCCTCAGGACTTTCCCAGCACTGTTTCCCTACAGCTTGCTCTGTCACATACCCACGCGGCTTAGCTGTGTATCTCTTTCAAGTCTTTGCTCAAACAGCACTCAGAGTGAGGCCTGTCCTGACCTCCGTATTTATTTAGAATCACAGCACTATCCCCAGGACTCTATCTTTTCCCTCCTCACTCTGCAGAGCACTATTCCTGGTTAGCAGAGCACATACTTGACTTCTTTTGTTAGTATCTGTCTACCGTGCAAATAGAAAGTAGATTCCATGAAGGTGGGGTTCTCTGTTCACTGCTACATCTTCAGTGCCTACAAGGGCACCTGGCCTGGCATGCAGCCGTGCTCAGCAAACATGTGTTGAGTTTGTTTACTTGACAGCCTATTTTCCAGGTGAGGACCTTGTCTATTTCACCTTGGCTTCCTGGCACCTAGTACATGGTAGATGCTTGATGCTTGTTGAACTAATAAATAAGTGAAATGAACCAGAGAAAATTCTAAGGGATGTGTTTTCTCACCTGTAATTGTTGCTGTAGATGGGTAATTTCAGCAATCCTCAACTCTCTGGATTTGTTTGTACTTTCAATTTCTTGCCTTTGGGTAGTCAATCGACATCTGATATCTTGAAGCTTTCCTTCTAGCTGATGCTTTTTATCATTCTTTAACAAATGAAAAAGAATAAGGATGATTACCATTTTTAATGGTTCAATATTAGTATATTCCCAAAGCATATCAAACTTCACTCACCAGAGCCTCTAATTCAAATTCCAAAGTCTTTTTCTTTGCTTTCAATACAACTATGTCTTCTTGTTCTTTGTTTCTTTGATTTAGAAGCTCTTGTCTTCGGTTGCGTTCCCATTCAAGTTGTCGTTGTCTTTCAAGTTCTCGTTTTGCAGCCTGTGACAAAACAGATAATTTATTAATTTTTCAATTATTACACTATTCAGTTTCTCAATAAATGAAACATCTAGGAAGTCTTTTTTTAGGGAGAAATATTATTAAACATAACAAGAAATTTTATTACAAAATAGCAAAACAATTCATATAAATGCAGTATTCCATCTATGGGAAAAAAGAATAGTTAGGCTATTATATTTACATACAATGAGAACAGGCAGGATCAGATCACCACTGAAATTCAATTGTTTATACCATCAAGAATGGCTGATGTGCTAACTAAAATTGTACTTCCTTATTTACTGACTCCTAAAGAGCAAAGAAAATGTCTTTAATCTAGTAAAATCAAACCAAAACCCCCAGAACAAATAAAAAACCCAGCCAAACAAAAAAACTTTCTTCCATCAAATGAGAAATTATTATCTCGAGTTTTAAAAGTTTGTGACTCCCATCTCCCTAATCAGTCATTTCCTTTTTACCACAGAAGGTTCTCTAGTTTCTCTGGCAGTGTAAGCCCTCTTCAATGCTAACTCTGATGCTACTCAGTAAAGTACTTGTCAGAGTATGTGGCACTCTTTATTACAATTGCTTTTTACATATCTGTCCTCCAATTACACTGCAAAGGCCTGGAGGGCAGGTGGAGTATCTATTCACTAGTCTATTTCCAAGGACTATCAAGGCTTGGCACATGGTAAATGCCTATTAAATATTTCTGAACAAATGCTCTAAAACAGTTTTTTGTTTCTTTTAACATTGAAAAAGGTCTATCTTCTGGTTGTCTATTCTAGAAATTTAAATTCTCTTAGAAACTCCACGTGTCTGTCTGATTAAAGGCAGTTTACAGCTATAAATTTTCTAAAGCAATCATCAGGAGATGAAACCAAGTATTATTCTTTTATAAAGGAATTATCTCCACTCTCCATCTATAAAATATGTATTTCATTCACATAAGAGAATCTTGGTATTGCTTCTATAGCAATTTACTGAAATTGGAAATCCAGACAAAAGATTGGCTTAGCCTCTACCCAGGTATGGCACCAAATTTATGAAGTCTTTCATAAAATACAGTGAAAACTTCCTAGAAATAGTTTTTAAAGTGAGGAAAAACATGTGGAACAATGTTATTGGTATGATACTATCACAGTGGTTTAAAAAAACAAAAACAAAACACTGAACACCCAACCGCTCCAGCATATAAATCTTTATGTTTCTAGATACATATATAAATACAGAGAAAAAAGTCAGAAAAAATACTTAACTGAATCAGTGGTTTGTTACATGACTATAGTATCAAAAACTTATGCATGAATGCTCACAGTAACATTGTTTATAATAGCTCCAAAGTAAAAACAACCCAAATGCCCATCAGCTATTGAATGGATAAATAAAACTGGTATATCCATGTAATGTAATATTACTCAGCCATAAAGAGGAATAAAACATTGATTCATGCGACAATTTGGATAGACCTTGAGAACATTATGCTAAGTGAAAGCAAGAGACAAAAGTTCACATATGGTATATTTCCATTTATAAGAAAAGCGCAGAATTGGCAAAACTATAGAGATGGGAAGTAAATTAGTGGCTTTTAAGGGCTGGTGGGAGAAGGGACTGGGGAGTAACTGCTTCATGGGTAAGGAGTTTCTTTTAGGGTAATGAAAATATTCTGGAATTAGATAGTGATAATAGATGTACAAATCTATTAATATTCTAAAACTACTGAATTGGAAAAAAGGAAAAAAAATGAGTATTACTTGTCAAGAACACATGTGTTAAATGTGGGGTTGTTCCATGGCTGCTTACCTCTCGTCTCTCGATTTCTTTCCGCCTCTCCTCCTCTCTCTGCCGTTCTAGTTCCCGCTGCTTTTCCAGTTGCTTCTCCAACTCCAGTTGTCTTTTGCGCTCTTGTTCCTGGCGCTCCCGCTCTTTCCTTTCCTGTTCTGCCCGCTCTAGCTGTGCCAAGCGCTCTTGCTCTTTGCGCTGCTGTTCCAAGAGAGCTTGTCTTCGTTTCTCCAGTTCCAGATTGCCACGTTCAAAATTCTCACGCTTCTTGTCTTCAAATGTTACTTTAAAACAAGAAACAGAACAATTCTGAAAAGTCATGGTTTTCAATATGCTATTTTCAAAGGAAGAGCTCAAAAACATATTTGAAATTTGTGTGCAAACACAAACCAGAATTCCCTAAGCTTCCTTCCTTCCTATACCCTCATAAATAAGCACTGACACCAAAAAACTCAGAATAAATGAATTCATACAGTAAAGTTGCATGATACAAAATCATATACATAAATCAGTTACATCTCTATATACTAATAATGTTTTTCCAAAAAAGATATAAGATAGCCAGCCAACAGTCACATGCAAAGATGTTCAACATCACTAGTCATCTCTAAATACTAATAATCCATAGAAATTAAGAAAACAATCCCATTTATAACAGCAATGAAAAGAATAAAATACCTAGGAATAAATTTAACCAAGAAAGTGAAAGACCAGTGCATTGAAAACTGTAAGATACTGATGAAAGAAATTTAAAAAGACACAAATAAATGGAAAAGTATTTCATGCTAATGGACTAGAAGAATTAATATTGTTAAATGTCCATACTACCCAAGTAATCTGCAAATTCAATGCAATCCGTACCAAAATTCCAACACAATGACTTTTTTCACAAAACTAGAACAAATAATTCTAAAATCTGCTTAGGAACCACAAGAAACCTAAATAGCCAAAGCATTCTGGAGAAAGAAGAACAAAGCTGGAGTTATCATGCTCCCTATTTCAAACTATACTAAAGTAATTAAAACGGTATGGTGTTGACATAAGAACAGATACATAGATCACTGGAACAGAATAGAGAGCCAAGAAATAAACCCACACATATGTGATCAATTAAATTAGGACAAAGGCAAGAATATACAATGGGGAAGGACAATCTCTTCAATAAATGGTGTTGGGAAAATTGGATAGCTACATGCAAAAGAATGAAACTGGACCACTATATTACAGCACAAACAAAAATTAATCCAAAATGGATTAAAAACTTGAATGTAGGATCTGAAACTGTAAATTCTAGGATACATAGGCAGTATAGCTCCTTGACATCAATCTAGGCAATATTTTTGGATCTGACTCCAAAGGCAATAGCAACAAATCAAAGATAAACAAATAAACACACAATAAACTAAAAAGCTGCTCGGCAAAGGAAACCATCAACAAAATTAAACGGCAACCTTCTGAATGGGAGATGTCTGCAAATCACATATACAGTAAGGGGCTAACATTCAAAATACATAAATAACTCATACAACTCAATTTAAAAAATACTCTGATTTAAAAATGGGCAGAATATCCAAATAGATGTGTTTCCAGAAAAGATATACAAAGATAGCCATCCAACAGTCACATGCAAAGATGTTCAACATCACTAGTCATCAGGGAAATGTAAATCAAAACCATAATAAGTATCATCTCAGAATGGTTACTATCCAAAAGATAAGAAATGAGGATTATGGAGAACAGGGAAAAGATAAGAGAGGATGTGGAGAAAAGGGAACCCTTGTGCACT
This sequence comes from Phataginus tricuspis, assembly GCA_029783875.1. Taxonomy (NCBI): domain Eukaryota; kingdom Metazoa; phylum Chordata; class Mammalia; order Pholidota; family Manidae; genus Phataginus; species Phataginus tricuspis. The sequence goes on along the minus strand of JAQQAC010008350.1, from coordinate 93,416,691 downwards.
GTTGGTAGGAATATAAATTGGTGTAGCCACTATGGAAAACAGTAGGGAGGTACCTCAAAAAATTAAAACTTGAACTATCATATGATCCAGCTATTTCACTTCTGGGTATTTATCTGAAGAAAATGAAAACACTCATTTGAAAAGATATATGCACCCCTATGTTCAATGCAGCATTATTTATATTGCTATATTATACATGTATATATACATATATACAAACACACACACAATGCAATATATTATATATATTATTTATAATAGACAAGATATAGAAACAACCTAAGTATCCATCAGTGGATGAATGGATAAAGAAGATATGGTATATAAAGTAAACTCGAAATGGATCAAAGACCTGAATGTAAGTCATGAAACCATAAAACTCATAGAAGAAAACATAGGCAAAAATCTCTAGAATATGAGCAACTTTTTTTCTAAACATATTTCCTCAGGCAAGGGAAACAAAAGCAAAAATGAACAAATGGGACTACATCAAACTAAAAAAAGCTTCTGTACAGCAAAGGACACCATCAGTAGAACAAAAAGGCATCCTACAGTATATCCAACAAAGGGTTAACATCCAAAATTATATATAAAGAACTTACACATCTCAACACTCAAAAAGCAAATAATCTGATTAAAAAATGGGCAGAGGATATCAAGAGACATTTCTCCAAAGAAGAAATTCAGATGGCCAACAGGCACATGAAAAGGTGCTTCACATTGCTAATTATCAGGGAAATGCAAATTAAAACCACAATGAGATATCATCTCACACCAGTTAGGATGGCCAACATCCAAAAGACAAGGAATATAACAAATGCTAACGAGGATGCAGAGAAAGGGGAACCCTCCTATGCTGCTGGTGGGAATATAAATTAGTTCAATCATCGTGGAAAGCAATACAGAGAAAAACTAAAAATAGAAATACCATTTGACCCAGGAATTCCACTCCTAGGAATTTACCCAAAGAAAATGATCCCAGATTCAAAAAGACATATGCACCCCTATGTTTATCACAGCACTATTTACAATAGCCAAGATATGGAAGCAACCTAAGTGTCCATCAGTAGATGAATGGATAAAGAAGATGTGGTATATATAAACAATGGAATATTATTCAGCCATAAAAAGAAAACAAATTCTACCATTTGCAACAACATGGATGGAGCTAGAGGGTATTATGCTCAGTGAAATAAGCCAGGCAGAGAAAGACAAATACCAAATGATTTCCCTCATCTGTGGAGTATAAGAACAAAGCAAAAACTGAAGGAACACAACAGCAGCAGACTCACAGAACTGAAGAATGGACTAACAGTTACCAAAGGGGAGGGGTGGGGGAGGGCATGTGGGAAGGGAGGCAGAAGGGGATTGAGGGGCATTATGATTGGCACACATGGTGTGTGGGGTGTCATGGGGAAGACAGTATAGCGCTGAGAAGACAAGTGGTGACTCAGTGGCATCTTGCTACACTGATGGACAGTGACTGCAATGGGATGTGGTAGGGACTTGATAATATGGGTTAATGTAGTAATCACAGTGTTGATCATGTAAAATATTCCTAAGAGTGTATATCAATACTTTAATAAAAAATAGAAATAAATAGAAATAAAAAGGAAGACATGGTATATACACACAATAGAATATTACTCAGTCATAAAAACAAATGAAATTTTGCCATCTGTGACAACATGGATGCACCCTGAGGAAACTATGCTAAGTGAAATGAGTCAGACAGAGAAAGACAAATGCCAAATGGTGTCACTTATATGTGGAATAAACAAAACAAAACTCATATATACAGAGAACAGACTGGTAGTTATCAGAGGGGAATGGGGTTGGGGGTGGGTGAAAAGGGTCAGAGGGTCAATTATATGGTGATGGATGGTAACTAGACTTCATGTGGTTATCTTTTTGTAGTGCAAGCAAATATCAAATTACTATGTTGTATACCTGAAAGTCATATAATATATACCAAATTTCCCTGAATTAAGGAAAAAAACGATTACAAATAGCCTTCACCTGACCTCTTTGATTACATACTCTCCTCTCTTCGATGAACACTACTGTCATGGTATCAAAATCCCAAATGCCTTCATAGAATAATCTTTCTATAACAGTTCTGCATCATCCCCAATCTCCTTCTTTCCCTGTTACTCTATCCTTTCTCTTCATGACCGTAATTCTGCAATTAATCCCTTATCTCTTCTGTACCAAGAAACTCTCTCTTTACCTCATTCCCCTTAGCTTATGGCTGTGCTGATGTGTCTTCTATTCTAACAAATAAGACAATTTGTGGAAGCAGAGGTAGGCATGCGAGTATCCTTGTTTCACAATGAAGAACAAGCTGTGCCCTAATTCTTATGCAGATCACATTCAGTAAATATTTTTTCTAATCCATTATTTAGTTTTCTTCTTTGAGAACACAGACTATGAATTTTAGAACATTTTCCAGGCCAATCTTTCTCTAATCCTTGCTAACATTTTGTTTACAACCATTTTATTTGACTTAAAAAAAAAATCCCCTTCTCCATGTCCCTTGCTATGTTTTCAGTAGTGTCTATTCAATATTGTGTTTGCCTCACACGCTTCTCCTTGCAACCAGCCCCAGAGAAGGGAGGCTTTCGCAAGCAGCACAGCATTCCCATTGTTTCCTATCTAGTTCAAGAACTGTCACTTCACACTTTGCCTTGCAATTTGTAGATGTGAGCATCTCTTCTTGGCTTCTTCCCACGTTCCTGCTTGGCCTTCACTGCTGTAGAAAGACTTCAGTGCTACAGTTAGGGGTTAGGGATCAAATATGGCAAGTACGTTTTGGTTTTCTTGAATTTCTTGCTCTTTTAGTGATTTCAGAGGAAGCAGCATCCCTTTACTCGGCCACCTTTAAATGAATTGAAAGTCCCCTCAAAGTCCTCTTAAAGGAGTGAAGAAATAATATAGGCTGTAATACAAATGAATCTCAAAAATATCATGCTAAGTAAAAGAAGGCACCCCCAATAGGTCATCCATTGTACAACACCATTTTTATGAAATACCCAGAAGAGGTAAGTCCAGAGACACAAAGCAGATTGGTGATTGTCAGAGGCTGGAAGAAGGAAGACTGGGGAGTGACTGGGTATGGAGTTTTCTTTTGGGGTGACAAAAACATTTCAGAACTGGATAGAAGTGATGGTTGCAAACTATCAATGTACTAAATACCACTATTATGGACAGAATGTGTCCCTGCACCTCCAAATTCTTATGTTGAAGCCTTAATGCCCAAATGGCATTTGGAGATAGCATCTTTCTAATTTGAATTAAGATAAGGTCATAAGGCTGGGGCCCTCGTGATGAGATTAGTGGTCACATAAGAGGAGGGAGACAGATAAGAGATCTTATGCTTTCCCCATGACCACTGAGGAAAGGTGACATGAGGACACATCAGGAAGGCGGCCAATCTCACATCACAGGAACAGGCAGACTCGGCAAAATATGATATGACCACTGATCTTCAAGAATGACATCTGAGATCTCTATGGGAGGATTAAAGATGGCGATGTGAGAGGTAAGAAAGAAACCTCCTCCCAAAACCACATATAATATGAAAATATAGTTAATACAACTAATCCTGAAAGAGAAACAGGAAAGAAGGCTGTGCCAGACTGCATACACCTGAAGAAAAGGACAGATCTCCCGGAACAGTGTAAAGTACCAAAGACATGATCCAGAGGACCCCAAGCCCTTCCACCACCTCACCTCACCAAAGGGAGGAAGAGAAGCAGAGTGGGGAGCAAGTGGAGGCCTAGGACTGCTGAACACCTACCTAGCCCTGGAGATGTGCTCTGGGAGCATGAACTTACATTACATGGTGCCCTGGACATCAGTGAGGTCGGAAAGCTAAGAGAGGCAGAATACTTGGAGAGACTGACATTCCAGTGGCTTGTGGACACAGGGATCCACATCTGGCTGCTCTGGGAAAAAAGAAAGGCGGGAATTGTGAGAGACTTCCTAACAGCGAGAAGTCTGCTAAAGGGACAAAGACTGTACAGAGCTTGATGCTCAAAACAAAGGACAGGCAGACAGAATTGTCTGGGCTCACTCTGCCCAGCAGGTTGGGAACTTACAGGAGCTTCAGAAGCTCCATCCCCCTGGCTGGCTACCCAATTCAGAGGCCCCCCACTGTGATATGCAGCCTGCTGTGCCTTCATCCTAGCCAGCATCAGCTGGCAAACTGGCTGCCCCTGCCATTGTGTCAGGCCAACCCAGAGAGGCCCCAACTAAGGTAGGTATAAGTGCAAAGCATAGAGGCTTCTACCTGCGCACCCAGCCCACTGACCCTGGTAGTGGAGACAGGGACTGCAGCCGGGAAGCAGGAAACAGCTCTTTCCTCCCGAGAGGCACCAGCAATGCTCACCTGCAACCCCCACCATCACTCCAGGGGCCGGGTAGCCCCAGAGAATAGAGCTTCTGGGCACTACAGGGCACCACATACAAATGTGAAACATCAAAGGAACCTGGTTCAAACCAAAATCCCACAAACACCATAAAGATGACCATGTGAAACTGAACTCATCAATCTTCCTGAAAGAGATTTCAAAATAAAAATAAAAATGCTCACGGAGATACAAAAAATATTCAGAAAGTCAGGGAAGAATTCAGGAATGAGATTCAATCATTAAAGAATACAGTATCTGAAATGGAATATGCAATAAAGGGATTTAAAAGCAGATTAGAGGAAGTAGAGGAGACAGTAAATGAAATAGAAATTAGAGAAGAGGAATACAAAGAAGGTGAGGCACAGAGAGAAAAAAGTATCTCTAGAATGAAAGACTATTGAGAGAACTGTGTGAGCAATCCAAATGGAACAATATTTGCATTATAGGGGTACCAGAAGAAGAAGAAAGAGTAAAAGGGATAGAAAGCATCTTTCAAGAGGTAATTGCTGAAAACTTCCCCAACTGGGGAAAGAGATAGTCTCTCAGGCCATGGAGGTGTAAAGATCTCCCAACACAAGGGACCCAAGGAAAACATCAAGATATACAATAATTATAATGGCAAGGATCAAAGATAAGGACAGACTTTTAAAAGCAGTCAGAGAGAGGAAAAAGATCACATACAAAGGAAAACCCATCAGGCTATCATCAGACTTTTCGACAGAAACCTTATAGGTAAGAAGGGAGTGGCATAATATATTTAATGCAATAAAGCAGAAGGGCCTTGAACTAAGAATACTCTACCCAGCAAGATTGTCATTTAAATTTGAAGGAGGGATTAAACAATTTCCAGATAAGTAAAAGTTGAGAGAATTTACCTCCCACAAACTGTGTATTTTGGAGGGATTGCTCTAGATGGAAATGTTCCTAAGGCTAAATAGCTGTCACCAGAGGAAATAAAACCACAGTAAAGAAAGCAGAAAATTAATTAGTGAGCAGATGCAAACTCAAATCAACTACCCCCAAAGTCAATCAAGGAATTCACAAAGAGTACAAAATATGATACCCAATAGATAAAGAATGGAGGAGGAAGAAAAAGGAGGAAAAAAAAAGAACCTTTAGATTGTGTTTGTAATAGCATACTGAGTGGGTTAAGTTAGACTCTTAGATAGTAAGGAAGTTACCCTTGAACCTTTGGTAACCATGAATCAAAAGCCTGCAGTGGCAATAAGTACATACCTATTGATAATCACCTTAAATGTAAATGGTGTGAATGCACCAATCAAAAGACACAGAGTCACTGAATGGATTAAAAACAAGACTCATCTATATGCTGCCTATAAGAGACTCACTTCAAACCCAAAGACATACACAGACTAAAAGTGAAGGGTTAGAAAAAGATATTTCATGCAACTAATAGGGAGAAAAAGCAAGAGCTGAAGTACTTATATTAGACAAAATAGACTTCAAAACAAAGAAAGTCACAAGAGACAAAGAAGGACATTATATAATGATAAAGGGGTCAATCCAACAAGAGGATATAACCATAATAAATATCCGTGGACCCAACACAGGAGCACCTACATATGTGAAACAAATACTAACAAAATTAAAGGGGGAAATAGAATGCAATGCATTCATTCTAGGAGACTTTAACACACCACTCACCCGAAAGGACAGATCAAACAGACAGAAAATAAGTAACGAGTCAGAGGCACTGAAAAACACATTGGAACAGATGGACCTAACAGACATCTACAGAATATTCCACCCAAAAGCAGCAAGATACATATTCTTCTCAAGTGCACATGAAATATTTTCAAGAATAGATCATATACTAGGCCACAAAAAGAGCCTCAGTAAATTCAAAGAGATTGAAATTGTACCAACCAGCGTCTCAGACCACAAAGACACAAAACTAGAAATAAATTAGGCAAAGAAAACAAAAAAGCCAACAAATACAAGGAAGCTTAATAACATGCTTCTAAATAACCAATGGATCTATGACCAAATAAAAACAGAGATCAAGCAATATATGGAGACAAATGACAACAATAATTCAACACTGCAAAATCTGTGGGATGCAGCAAAGGCCGTGCTAAGAGGAAAGTATATTGCAATACAGGCCTACCTCAGGAGAGAAGAACAATCCCATATGAGCAGTCTAAACTCACAATTAACGAAACTAGAAAAAGAAGAACAAATGAGGCCCAAAGTCAGTAGAAGGAGGTACATAATAAAGATTAGAGCAGAAGTAAATAAAATCAAGAAGAATAAAATAGAAAGAATCAATGAAAGCAAGAGCTGGTTCTTTGAGAAAATAAACAAAATAAACCCCTAGCCAGACTTAGTAAGAAAAAAACAGATTGTACATACATAAACAGAATCAAAATGAGAAAGGAAAAATCATGATGGACACCACAGAAATACAAAGAATTACTAGAGAATAATATGAAAAATTATATGCTAACAGACTGGATAACCTAGAAGAAATGGACACCTTTCTAGAAAAATACAACCTTCTAAGGCTGACCCAGAAAGAAACAGAAAATATGAACAGACCAATTACTAGCAACGAAATTGAACTGGTAATTAAAAAACTACCTAAGAAAAAAATTTCTGGAGCACATGGCTTCACCGCTGAATTTTATCAAACATTTAGTGAAGTTCTATTACCCATTCTCCTTAAAGTTTTCCAAAAAGTAGAAGAGGAGGGAATACTTCCAAACTCATTCTACGAGGCCAGCAGCACCCTAATCCCAAAGTGAGGCAAAGATACAACAAAAAAAGAAAATTACAGACTAATATCCCTGATGAACATAGATGCAAATACACTCAACAAAATACTAGCAAACTGAATTCAAAAATACATCCAAACATCATCCACATGATCAAGTAGGATTTATTCCAGGGATGTGAGGATGGTACAAAATTAGAAAATCCATCAACATCATCCACCACATCAACAAAAAGAAGGACAAAAACCACATGATCATCTCCATAGATGCCGAAAAAGCATTTGAAAAAATTCAACATCCATTCATGATTAAAACTCTCAACAAAATGGGTATAGAGGGCAAGTACCTCAACATAATGAAGGTCATATATGACAAACCCACAGCCAGCATCATACTTAACAGCGAGAAGCTGAAAGCTCTTCCTTTAAGATCAGGAACAAGGCAAGTATGCCCACTCTCCCCACTTCTATTAAACTTAGTTCTGGAGGTCCTAGCCACAGCAATCAGACAATACAAAGAAATAAAAGGCATCCAGACTGGTAAGTAAGAAGTCAAACTGTCCCTGTTTGCAGATGACATGATACTGTACATAAATAACCCTAAAGAATCCACTCCAAAACTACTAGAACTAATATCTGAATTCAGCAAAGTTGCAGGATACAAAATTAACACACAGAAATCTGTTGCATTCCTATATACTAACATTGAACTAGTAGAAAAAGAAATCAGGAAAATAATTCCATTCACAATTGCATCAAAAAGAATAAAATACTTAGGAATAAACCTAATGAAGGAAGTGGAAGATCTATACTCTGAAAACTACAAGACACTCATGAGAGAAATTAAAGAAGATACCAATAAATGGAAATACATCCCGTGCTCTTGGATAGGAAGAATTAATATTGTCAAGATAGCCATACTGCCTTATAGCAATCTACAGATTCAATGCAATCCCTATCAAAATACCAACAGCATTCTTCAACCTACTAGAACAAATAGTTATAATATTCATATGGAACCACAAAAGACCCTAATAGCCAAAGCAATCTTGAGAAGGAAGAATAAATCTGGGGGATTACACTCCCCGACTTCAAGCTCTACTACAAAGCCACAGTAATTAAGACAATTTGCTACTGGCATAAGAACAGACCCATAGATCAGTGTAACAGGATAGAGAGCCCAGATATAAACCCAAACATATATGGTCAATTAATATCTGATAGCAGAGCCATGGATATACAATAGGGATAAAACAGCCTCTTCAACAACTAATGCTGGCAAAAATGAAGAGCTACATGTAAGAGAATGAAACTGGATTATTGCCTAACCCTATACAAAAAAGTAAACTTGAAATGGATCAAAGACCTGAATGTAAGTCATGAAACCATAAACTCTTAGGAGAAAACATAGGGAAAAATCTCTAGAATATAAACATGAGCAGCTTTTTCCTGAATGCATCTCCTCGGGTAAGGGAAACTAAAGCAAAAATGAACAAATGGGACTACATCAAGCTAAAAACCTTCTGTACAGCAAAGGACACCATCAGAAGAACAAAAAGGCATCCTACAGTATGGGAGAGTATGGGACATATACAACAAGGGTTTACAATCAAAATATATAAAGAACTCATATGCCTGAACACCAAAAAGCAAATAACCCGATTAAAAAATGGCTGGAGGATATGAACAGACACTTTTCCAAAGAAGAAATTCAGAATGCCAACAGGCGCACAAAAAGATGTTCCATATTGCTAATTATCAGGGAAATGCAAATTAAAACCACAATATCACCTCACACCAGTTAGGATGGCCAACATCTAAAAGACAAGGAACAACAAATACTGGCGAGGATGTCGTATACTGCTGGTGGGAATGTAAACTAGTTCAATCATTGTGGAAAGCAATATGGAGGTTCATCAAAAAACTAAAATTAGAAATACCATTCGACCCAGGAATTCCACTCCTAGGAATTTACCCAAAGAAAACAAGTTCTCAGATTCAAAAAGACATATGCACCCCTATGTTTATTGCAGCACTATTTACAATAGCCAAGATATGGAAGCAACCTAAGTGTCCATCAGTAGATGAATGGATAAAGAAGAGGTGGTACATATACACAATGGAATACTATTCAGCCATAAGAAAGAAACACATCCTACCATTTGCAACAACATGGATGGAGCTAGAGGGTATTATGCTCTGTGAAATAAGGCAGGTAGACAAAGAAAAGTACCAAATTATTTCCCTCATTTGTGGAGTATAACAACAAAGAAAATTTGAAGGAGAAAACAGCAGTAGACTCACAGACTACAAAAAGTGACTAGTGGTTACCAAAGGGTAGGAGTAGGGGAGGGCCTGTGGGGAGGGGGGAGAAGGGGATTAAGGGATATTATAGTTAGCACACATAATATAGGCATGTCACAGGGAAGGCAATATAGCACAGAAAAGAGAAGTAATGACTCTATAGCATCTTACTACACTGATGGACATTGATTGCAATAGGGTGTGTGGGGGGGATTTGATCATTTGTGTGAATGTTGAAGCTACAGTGTTGCTCGTGTGAAGACTTCATAAGATTGTATATCAATGATACCTTAATATAATTAATTAATTAATAATTATTTTTTTTAAAGTGTCTCCGTTCTAAGGTCAGTTAATGGAACATAGCAAGAATGTCTGAAGCTAAATTTATTTTTATATCCAACTTTGCATTAGAGAGAGAAAACCTCTGATATGATATACTCAAAGATAAGGACTGCCTTACCAGGTAATTTCTTTTCTAGTTGTTGCTGTTCATCTTCTAAAACTGGTTCCTCTGGTAACCTCTGATCTACAGACACTGAGCTTATAACAGATATACCACTGCCCGATCGAACTCTTCTGCAATTGTGGAAAAAAAGAACAAAGAACCAGAGTTGAATAAAGCTGTCCAAGTAGAACTGAGCAAATTATAGAAGAAAAGTTTTAAAGACTATGCCATTATCATGGAGCAAATTTCATTTACAGTGAGGGAAAGATAAAGATTTGGTCCTCTCTGTTCACAAAGTGTTTTTGAAAAATTAAAATTTGAACGTCATCAGACTCTGAGTGTCAAACCTGTTCAAATGTTTAGAACCACCTGCAAAATTAGGGCAATGCCAAAGCACTGAATTGGTGAATAATCGTGAAGTGGCTAGAACAGCACCTGGGTCGCAGTAAGTGTTGGTTCTTATTACCATTACCCTCTTAAGGCACAGTAAATCCCTCCAAGGGAAGATCAGCAGCTCAGCTAATTGGGAGCAACTCTTTTCCCTTCACAGAGTCTCTCCATTTTACTTCTAAACAAACACATGAAATGTCTATACTTTATAGTCCTTAAAACAAATCTCTTGGTTTACTGATTAGTTTCTCTTTAAACCATTAACCTTGCTCTTTTAAACCCATCTTTTTGTATCAGCTTCCAGTGTTAGTGTCTCTTGTAGTGATTCGGGCAGCTGTGAGATTTTTATAACCAAGCTGCCCAGCTTTGAGTTCTTTCTACAGTCAGTTTTCTCCACTTGCTCCTGTCCCAAGTATATGCTGACAGTAATGTCTCCATTTCTCTCACTTCTACAGGGGTTTTCCCCCTCAATCTCTCCTGACCTTTGAGAAATTAGAACAGAAATTCTTACATGTGTTTGTTTTGCTCTTCTTTGTGCTTGTAAGATCTCATATTTGTCTTTTAGGTGAGAGCCTTGAGGCGCAGCTACCTGGGAGGGGGGGCTGGGGATGTAGGTGAAGCATGACAGTCATGGCACAGTTCACGTTTCTCCCAGTCGGACCTACCATCCCAGCTGAACCTTGGTCCACTCCCTCAACATCTCCACTGAGACTGAGCTTCAGACCAGGATCATTTTCTTGGATTATATTTCTGATTGTAATTTCTTCATTGCCAGCATTTTTCTACTTACCTCTAGAATGTGTAGAATTCACAGGCAGAATGTCCTTGCTTTATTTTTCACGTACAAGTTGATACAATTCACTTTAACTGCTAAAGTTTTTGGTGAGCTTCAATTACATAGATTGGTACAAAATCTCCAATCTTTTGGCTTAACAATACAAGTTCATTAAAGAACAGAATGGGCCAAGATTAACAAAGAGCTAAGAATATTTTCTTGAATTCATGGATATTACATTTACTTGCCAGGAATAAATATGACTCTAAGATACATAGCCAACAAAGACAAGTTTAAAATTCACATACTCAGCACACAATTTCACATAAGAGCCAAGTGTTCCTTACCTAAAGGAAGGTGGAATGTATTCTGGAGGCAGGACAGGTGGCAGTGGTTGGCCAGACATAGCTACATCAATTAGGTGCATAGCCAGGATAAATTCTTCCGCTGTGAGCTTTCCATCTTGATCAATGTCAGAAAGATTCCTATTCAACAAAAAGTTAATTGCAATCTAGTTTCATGAAAATGCATACTTGTTACTTTCATGAGTAATTTAAATGTTCTATTTTCTTATTCTGACTCTAAGCCAATTGAGTCTTTCTATGCCTCAGTTTGTAAGAATAGTACCTTTTATACTACTGCTGCCAAGATAAAATGAGACAATCCATATAGTTAGGATGGTAGTCAACACTGAACAAATGTTAACTATGATTATAATTATATTCCTCACAATCCTTGCAAGCCCATTTAAAGTATATCATACATTCTATTCATCTTTAAACACTACGTTCAGCAAACTACTTGGTCAAATAGTAAATATTTAAGCTTTGAAGGACATACATTCTATCACACTTAATTCTGCCACTGCAACAAGAAAGCAGCCATAGACAATATAAAAATGAGTGGGTGTGGTTGATTTTTACAATAAAACATCATTACAAAAACAGGTGCAGGCCAGATTCTGCTCTCTAGGCTTAGCTGGCCAACTTGTGACCTAGGCCTACGGGGTGGGATCTTTATTACCTTCAGCCACAGAGTGAAGGTATTTGCTTCTCCTTAATCTTAGATTTAATCACCACGATCTTTATAATCAACTTACCCTAGTACCTAATTAAACAGATTTTTCTAGCAAGCCCAAAAATGTGATTTTATTTAACAACTTCTGGACACAAAGGAGGACACAAGACACCAGACCTGTTCACTAGAATGCCAGCAGGACAGATGCTGCATTGGGAAACTGGCTTTGCTGATGCCATAAATCAACAAAGTCTTCTTAAGTCTGAAATTTTCTCAGACGGCATAAACTCTTTTTTTAAGGTATAATTTCCACACAGTAACATTCATCCTTTTTAGGGTAGAGCTCTGTGAGTTTTGACAAACATGTTCACTTGTGTAACCATCACAACATATACAATAGTTTTATAACCACTCAAAATTCCCCTGCTTCACAGTCAACCCCTTCCCTTGCCCCCAACCCCTGGCAACTCCACTGATCTCTTTTTTGTCTCTCTAGCTATACCTTTTCCATATGCCAGACTCCCATTTTTAAACAGAACAAAGCCACAAATGAAAACCCCTGCCTATTCTTCCATGTCCTCTCCTCCTTTCCATGCCCCACCACTAGCCACTCCTAGGAAAATTCAATTAGAAGGCAGGTAGAATTCTTATTTGTTTTTTTCCCCTCATATTTGCCTAAATGATGGCTGAACACATTTAATTAAAATATTTTTATTGTGTAAAAGAATAAAATAACTAGAGTAGATGAAGTCTTCAAGTATTTTTTCAAAGAAAACAAGTTATAAATGAGAAATCCATACATTTCAATATGTTCTAGCATTATTACAACCTAATAAACTGCCAATCAATCTCTATAAATGTTAGATCTTTAGTTGATATTTCAGAGGGCCCTAGGATACTAGTATATACCCAGATTTAAAGAAGTCTGAATGGGTCATAGATACAAGATGTTTGCTAATTGGTTTGTTACTATTCTATAGCAAAAGGCAGACCCCTTAAAACAAAGCAGAAGGGACCAGATGGGCAAAGGGAGCAGCACTAGAGCTCGACCAGTTATAAGCAACCATATCAATGTGTCCTACAGCAAAAATGAACTAGCATGTAAGCAATACATATACAGTATATAAACCAAGTTTTCCAAGCAAAATCAATGGATGATGCATGCTTGAAATACACACATTTCTAAAGAAACTATTCTGGTTAACATTTCAATGTAAGGAATCCTATAGGACCTAGACAATGCTCAACGATAGCTATTAAAAATCAGTACAAAATAGACAATGAGACATTTATGCACCTCCTGATGAAGGGACACAGTACCATTTCTGAGTAGTCTTGCCAAAAAAAAAAAAAAAAAATCACACCTGAATCTGATGAGTGGTTCTCAACCAGGGATGACTGATTTTGTATACCAAGGGTCATTTATCAATAACTGGAGGTATTTTCAATGATCACAACTGGGGATGGTGGTCATGCTACCGTCACCTAGTAGGTAGAGGCCAGAGATGCTACCAAACAACCTTCAGTGGACAGGACACCCCCCAACAATGAAGAACTATCAGGCATATAATACCCAAAGTGCTAAGGTGGAGAAACCATCCTTTAGATCTAATCACTAATTTACAGGAAATACAGGAATAAAGTAATACTACAAAGATGCAATCATCAAAATTGAGACTATAAGAAACTACAGTTGACCCTGGACAACTTGGGAGTTAGGAGCACTGAATCTCCAAGCAGTTGAAAATCTACACATAACCTTTCACTCCCCAGTAACTTGACTACTCATAACCTACTGTTGACTGGAAGCCTTAGTGATAACATAAAGTCCATTGACACATATTTTTAATGTTATATGTATTACATACTACATTCTTACAATAAAGTAAGCTACAGAAGATGTTTTCCCAAATTGCGGCAAATCTCCAAAATTTTTTCCAATGTTTATTGAAAAAAGTGTGTAAATGGACCCACATAGTTCAAACCCATTTTGTTCAAGGGTCATTTATCTAGGACAAATGATCTGAGTTTTTTGAGGGTGACGGAATGGGGTAGGGGTAGAGTGGAAAGAAAATAAGACAAGGGGGAGTTTTAGGTTAAAAGAGACTTAAAAGATGTAAAACAATCATCAATCAATTGATGCAAAGTACAGATTTACTTCGGTCCTGCTTTGAACCAACTATAAAAATGTTATGCAACAATCTAAGGAATATGAACACTATCTGATTAACTTAATGATAAGAATAATTACTACTAAAAATTTTAAGTGGACTATTGGTATTATAGTCACATTGAAAATATCTCTTTGGAAATACAAGCGGAAATAATTTCCTGATGAAAATGATATGATGACTGCAATTCAGCTTAAAATAACTGGGAAGGAGGAGGGAAGAACCAGGACTAGCCATGAGTTGAGACTTACTTAAGTTGTGCTATGAGTTCTTGAGAATTGATTATATTCATCTCTCTTTTATATTTTTTAAAATCAAAATGGGAAAAAGTTAAGAGAGGTAATCATCACAACTCATTGAAAAACTGAACGCACTCCCTATATCTGCCCTATAAGTAATGGTATTAAAGACTCATGAAGCCACACCAATTAAAGATTTAAAGATTCTACTTTATATATAAATCAAAGAATTTTCAATTCCTTACCATATTGAAGCCAGCTGAGCCTGTGGCAAACTTGATTGCATAAGAATAGTTCTTGCCTGGGGACCTAAAGAGAAACCAGGGAAAAAAATATAAAGATGAATCAGCAAATCTTCACTGTCTAGGAAGACTGATGTTTTGCTTGTAAGTACTATGCAATCTCATGCAATCACAGAGCTTCAAACAATATTTGCTATTACTCAAGGGGTTTTTTAAAAAGAAAATCAAGCTCCAGTGAAAAAAACACAAAGCAGTACAGCATCTGGCACATACTCAATAAATCTTCATTAAATGGATGTTTAATGAGGACTGAGTATGTAAAAGATTAGAGTTTCAAAAACTAATCTGCCTTTTTGTCCAGATTACCATTTCTACTTGTAGCAGGCTTTTATTTGCAAAGGTGAAACTTCTCTCTAAATTCAACATATCTTCTGCCAACACCTACTACCTCCACTGTGACTACTATCAGGCAAATTCTGACAGGATTCAGAGTATCTTAGAGGAGTATGGGACCTTAGACAGAACTCTTCTAACCATTGCATGACACAAACCTTTAAAAAATAAAAAGGGACTTACTCCCAAACTCATTCTACGAGGCCAACATCACTCTAATACCAAAACCAGGCAAAGACACCACAAAAAAAGAAAATTACAGACCAATATCCCTGATGAATATAGATGCAGAAATACTCAACAAAATATTAGCAAACCGAATTCAAACATACATCAAAAAGATCATCCATCATGATCAAGTGGGATTCATCCCAGGGATGCAAGGATGGTACAACATTCGAAAATCCACCAACCTCATCACTACATCAACAAAAAGAAGGACAAAAACCACATGATCATCTCCATAGATGCTGGAAAAGCATTTGACAAAATTCAACATCCATTCATGATAAAAACTCTCAACAAAATGGGTATAGAGGGTAAGTACCTCAACATAATAAAGGCCATATATGACAAACCCACAGCCAACATCATACTTAACAGTGAGAAGCTGAAAGCTTTTCCTTTAAGATCGGGAATAAGACAAGGATGCCCACTCTCCCCACTTTTATTCAACATAGTACTGTAGGTCCTAGCCATGGAAATCAGACAAAACAAGAAATAAAAGGCATCTAGATCGGCAAGGAAGAACTCAAACTGTCCTTGTTTGCAGATGATATGATATTGTACATAAAAACCCCTAAAGAATCCACTCCAAAACTATTAGATCTAATATCTGAATTCAGCAAAGTTGCAGGATACAAAATTAATACCCAAAATCTGTTGCATTCCTATACACTAACGAAGAAATAGCAGAAAGAGAAATCAGGAAAACAATTCCATTCACTACTGCATCAAAAAGAATAAAATACTTAGGAATAAAACTAACCAAGGAAGTGAAAGATATATACCCTGAAAACTACAATACACTCTTAAGATAAATTAAAAAGGACACTAATAAATGGAAATTCATCCCATGCTCTTGGCTAGGAAGAATTAATATTGTCAAAATGGCCATCCTGCCTAAAGCAATCTACAGATTCAATGCAATCCCTATCAAAATACCAAAAGCATTCTTCAATGAGCTAGAGCAAATAGTTCTAAAATTCATACGGAACCACAAAATACCCCAAATAGCCAAAGCAATCCTGAGAAGGAAGAATAAAGCAGGGGGGATTATGCTCCCCGACTTCAAGCTCTACTAAAAAGCTACCATAATCAAGACAATTTGGTACTGGCACAAGAACAGACCCATAGACCAGTGGAACAGAATAGGGAGCCCAGATACAAACCCAAGCATATATGGTCAATTAATATATGATAAAGGAGCCATGGATATACAATGGGGAAATGACAGCCTCTGGATTACTGTCTAACCCCATCTGCAAAAGTAAACTCAAAATGGATCAAAGACATGAATGTAAGTCATGAAACCATAAAACTCTTAAAAAAAAACATAGGCAAAAATCTCTTGCACATAAACATGAGTAACTTCTTCATGAACATGTCTCCCCAGGCAAGGGAAACAAAAGCAAAAATGAACGAATGGGACTATATCAAACTAAAAAGCTTCTGTACAGCAAGGGATACCATCAGTAGAACAAAAAGGCATCCTACACTATGGGAGAATATATTCATAAATGACATATCCGATAACGGGTTGACATCCAAATTATATAAAGAGCTCACACATCTCAACAAACAAAAAGCTAATAAGCCAATTAAAAACTGGGCAGAGGAGCTAAACAGACACTTCTCCAAAGAAGAAATTCAGATGGCCAACAGGCACATGAAAAAATGCTCCACATCACTAGTCATCAGAGAAATGCAAATTAAAACCACAATGAGATATCACCATACAAGGGTTAGGATGGCTGCCATCCAAAAGACAAACAACAACAAATGTTGGCGAGGATGTGGAGAAAGGGGAACCCTCCTACACTGCTGGTGGGAATATAAATTAGTACAACCATTGTGGAAAGCAGTATGGCAGTTCCTCAAAAAACTCAAAATAGAAATACCATTTGACCCAGGAATCCCACTCCTAGGAATTTACCCTAAGAATGCAGCAGCCCAGTTTGGAAAAGACAGATGCACCCCTATGTTTATTGCAGCCCTATTTACAATAGCCAAGAAATGGAAGCAACCTAAGTGTCCATCAGTAGATGAATGGATAAAGAAGATGTGGTATATATACACAATGGAACATTATCAGCCATAAGAAGAAAACAAATTCTACCATTTGCAACAACATGCATGGAGCTAGAGGGTATTGTGCTCACTGAAATAAGCCAGACAGAGAAAGACAAGTACCAAATGATTTCACTCATATGTGGAGTAGAAGAACAAAGAAAAAACTGAAGGAACAAAACAGCAGCAGACTCACAGAACCCAAGAATGGACTAACAGTTACCAAAGGGAAAGGGACTGGGGAAGATGGTGGGAAGGGAGGGATAAGGGGGAAAAAGGGTTATTACAATTAGCACACATAATGTAGCAGGGGT
>JAQQAC010008350.1:93270099-93398566 GCA_029783875.1 Phataginus tricuspis | reverse complement strand
GATAAAGGCTTCCATGGGAGATTTTTGTGTGTTTAAATAAACCAGTGTTAGGGAGACAGAAACAAATACATCCTATCCATCACTGACTCAAGCTGTGGTCCCAGGATGACCGATGGGCCAAGGAATGGAAAGCTGTAGCAATTGTGTTGGGAAGATTACTGTAAATATATTTTTGCTTTTTGATATTTCATTTTTCAAATGGCACCTCATCCAAACACACCAGAGTGGACATGTTGTTCAGCACAGGGAGCAGCAGCGGTTAGGAATCTCAGAATCACAAAGGTTCAGCAGAGTAAGTGCCAGAGGACAGCAGAAAGGGCACTGAGGGTTGGTCCTGGTCCAGGCAGAATTGGCTGAGTGATTTGGGGCAGGCAGTTTCTTCACTTGTTGGACCCTAGTTTTCTCATTTCAGAGGTCCTTTCCAGATTTACAGATCTGTGATCCATTGTACAAGGAACTGTAAAATGGAACCTACCATACTGCTAGCACATAAAAAGTGCTCAATAAATGGTAGTTAATATCACGGACTATATTTTTATTTTTATTTATATCTAAAATATGGAAAGAAAATCACACATGAATATGTACGTGCATATTTTTACATGTGCAGATATATACAACTTAAGTTTCCAAACTGAAAATGGTCAAACAGTACCCACATCACAGAACAGCACCCCAGAAGTTCTCCTGAACTCCCTTCTAACCATCCCTCCCACCAAGTCTGGCCTAACAGAATAGTATGTCCTCTGTCAAATTATTTGCTCAAATATTATTGTGCATAGTTGCAGAACATTAATCCCAACTGGAGTATAGTATATTATTGTGTGAATGTCACAATTTATGTATTTATCCATCCCACTGTTGATGAGCACTGAATTAGTTTTCAGTTTGGGGCTATTATGAATAGTGAACACCCTAAATTTTAGTGAACATACATTCACTATGTATGAATGTTTATGTGAACAAATATGAATGTTTAGTGAGCAAATATTCCTGTTTTGTGTGTGTTTATGTGTGTGTGTGTGTGTGTGTGTGTGTGTGTGTTGGGAGCACCCAAGAATAATAAGCAAACTTTATTGAATTAACTTGAAAGGTTCTAAAGGTTCTATGGCATATTGGAATAAGGAATATTCACTGATCATTTCATTTAGTCTCAAACATATTTAGAATGTTGGCAACATTAAAGTGTAATTAGCAAAATTTTAGTGAATGCTTTTAAATTATACTTGCAACAATTCTTCCCACTTCAGAACCATGTAAAGGAAAGTTAGGTTTCATCTACTCCCCAAAAATAAAAAGTGTAACAAAAAATGAAAGCGGCCTGGCTCTGGCCATCAGGAGACATGGATTCCAGTTCTCTTACCACTCTATATTGACATGTGACCTTAACAAAACTACCTTCACTCTCACAGAGGACTTCATCTCTGAAATGAAGGAAATAATCTGGAACAGGGATTGGCAAACCATAGCCCATAGGCCATATCCAGCCCCCCACCTGTTTTTGTAAACAAAGTTTTATTCAAATACTGCCATGCTCATTCACTTAAGCATAACATATGGCTGCTTTCATACTGTAATGGCAAAGTTGAGTAGTTGTGACAAACTAAATGGTAAGCCTAAAATGTTTACTATTTTGCTTTTTACAAAGGTTTGTTGACTACTGCATTGTAAGATCACAATTGCCTTTTGCAATTCTAATACTTGACTCTATGTCCTAAGACAAGTCTGTGAAACATTAACATAGATCAGTAACACCTCAGATAGCCTCTTAGCATAACAGAATAGCATAAAATTAAGCTCTGAGTACACAGAACTATCTTACAGAAGCCTGTAAAAGGTTATCAGTTTTGGAATTCTAGCTCATAAGGAAACATTATAGGGATAAACAGAAATCTGAAGTTCAAAACACTATGGACATCCATGTTTGGGTAGGGAAGCATGAATGAAAAGGACAGAGATAATTAAATGAAGTCAATTCTTTATTTCAAACAATGACTAAGACTTTAGCTTTTGTGATTAATATATGAATAACCAAACAGCATAATAACTATTTCAGAATGCAAGAAGATAATAAAATACATCTTTGAGAAGAGGGCTAGCATTAATAGGATAACCAGAATTCTTCAGCTACTTATAAAACCTTGATTAAAGGAGGGGCCCTCTCTATTTTCTAAGACTGTCTCTTTTATGAGCATACAGTAGCATATACATCAAGTTGTAAAGAAACAAGGAGGTGCCCACCTGAGCAGGTATTTCAGCTAAATCAACCCAGGTTATCAGTGGGGTAAACTGTTTACCAACTGCCAGATTAGCTTCACTTCCTACAGGGGACAAGCACAGAGATTCTTACTTTCTTCTGCTTGGGACCAATCAGTGGCATTCTTGATGCCCACAACATATGCTTACAGATACAGCAAGAATTTGATAGCGTCCTAGAGAAGTATATGAAACCAAAACACAGTGATGATCAGGAATGCCTTTAATACCAACAGTACTAACAAAGGGCATTCAGCACACATCAGCTAAGCTACAGGTCACCTGGAATCCTTGGAGTGTGTTTGGGATTCCACTCCACTCCCAAACACATGCAAATTCAAGTGAATGGAAGTGACAATATAGGGATGGCCTGGATTCTCCCCTGATATTAAAACAAATTTTCCACAACTTCTGTAGTTTTGTCACAACTCCAAGGTTGAGAACTATTAGACTAGGTTAAGAAATTAAAATTATGCATAACTTGTTGAATTGCTTTTTAATTCCTTTAAAACAAGAATCCACAAAAAACAAAACCACGAAGAAAAACAAGAGATTAAGAATATTAAGTTATATATTTCACTTGTGCCTCTTTACATTCTGGGACCTTTTCTCAACTTTCTTGATATTCTTCTGATCTTTTAGCTGAATTGAGTAACTACTTTGGGGGTTCAGGTTTCACATAATTATTTTCACAGTTGTGATCATGACAAAGATCTTCCTATTTCCCCCATCTCAACATACCAGCTCTACTTCCATCAACACTCTTTTTAGCCTAAAACATGCCCTATATTGATCCCTAAATAAGGGGAAAACAAACTAAATTTCTTTTACTTATTCTTATTTTCAAATTTACTGTAATAAATTGTTCTTTTGACATGATTCTGCAAAGATCCAGTTGGAGACTAAAATTCCAATAAAAAAAAAGAGAGAGAATAAAATCTCCACCTTAAATTCTTGTGAGACAAAGTAGAAGTATACAAACAAACATTAGGAAAAGTTCTTTCCAGTATATTTCAAGTTTTACTTTCTGCCTCAGATATTAAAAGTTCTTAATATTCAAGTACCTGCATCATTAATTTTCAGATAAAGATACTGCATTTCAGTCATAAAACATACATCCTACCAAGAAAGAGAGAATTTCTATACCAATATCACATCTGAATATTACTTTAATTAACTCACAGCCAACACCAACAACGCTTTGAAGAAATGTTTTCAAATTAACTAGCAATGTAGTTTTGGGTCTGTATGGAGCACTAGTATCAAACAAATTATATTAAATAGGAGGTAAAACAATACTATTTATTATTCCTTCAGTACCCATATAAGGAGACTGATTTCTGATGCTATGTATAAAAACGACAACTACTGCTTTAGGAGAGTGAGCATGGCATACAGAGAATTTGTGTAGACTTAAAATTTGCTGCTACAGATACAAACATAGGCTTATTTGTGCTAACTGCTAAGATCTTTCACAGACATAGGGCTCAAAATCAGATCAGAACCCTTCAAAATCTTACCCAACTTTGACATTTGTTTTTTTTTACTCAAATATAGTTGATACACAATCTTATGTTGGTTTTAAGTATAAAACACAGTGGTTCAACAGTTTACCCATATTATTAAGTCCTCACTCCCACTAGTGCAGCTACCATCAGTCAACATTAAGAAAATGTTACAGAATCACCATTGGCTATATTTTCCATGCTGTATTACCATCCCTGTAACCATGTTTGTGAATTTTTGTGCCCGTTTATCCCCCTCACCCTCCCCACCCACCTACCCCAACACCTCCCCCATGGTAACCAACGGTCATTTCTCAGTGTCTGAGTCTACTGCTATTTTGTTTTGTTTTGTTTTTAGATTCCACAAATAAGTGAAATCATATGGCATTTGTCTTTCTCTGCCTGGCTTATTTTACTGAGCATGATATCCTCTAGGTCCATCCATGCTGTCGCAAATAGCAGGATTTTCTTCTTTTTCGTGGCTGAACAATATTTCTTTGCATATATGTACTACATCTTCTTTATCCATTCATCTATTGATGGACACTTAGGTTGCTTCCGTATCTTGGCTATTGTAAATAATGCAGCAATAAACATAGGGGTGCAGCATATATCTTTCTGGATAGGGATTTTGTTTCCTTTGGGTAAATTCCTAGACGTGGAATTACTGGGTCAAATGGTATTTCAACTTCTAGTTTTTTGAGGAACCTACATACTGCTTTCCACAGTGGCTGCACCAATTGACATTCCCACCAACAGTGTAGGAGGGTTCCCTTTTTCCACACCCTCACCAACATTTGTTATTTCTTGTCTTTTGGATAGTGGCCATTCTGACTGGTGTGAGGTGATACCTCATTGTGATTTTGATTTTCATTTCCCTGATGATTACTTATGTGGAGCATCTTTTCATGTGCCTGTTAGACATCTGTATTCCTTCTTTGGAAAAATGTTCAAGTTCTCTGCCTATTTTTTAATTGGGTTATTTGCTTTTTTGGTTTTGAGGCATATGAGTTCTTTATATATTTTGGATGTTAACCACTTATCAGATGAATCATTCACGAATATATTCTTCCATACTGTAGGCTGCCTTTTTGTTCTGGTGATGGTGTCCTTTGCTTTACAGATTTTAGTTTAATGCAGTCCCACTTGTTCATTTTTTACTTTGTTTGCCTTGCCTGAGGAGATGTGTCCAGGAAAAATTGCTGGTGTTTATGTTCAAGAGATTTTTGCCTATGTGTTACATTTAGGTCTTTGATCCATGTCAAGTTTACTTTTGTGTATGGACTTAGACAGTATTCTCTTGCATGTAGCTGTCCAGTTTCTCCAAAACAAGTTATGGAAGAGACTATTTTCCCCATTGTATATTCATGGCTCTTTATTGTATATTAACTGACCATATATGCATGGGTTTATATCTGAGCTCTCTATTCTGTTCGGTTGATCTATGGGCCTGTTCTTGTGCCAGCACAATACTGTTTGACTATTGTAGTTTTGTAGTACAGCTTGAAGAAGGGAAGTGTATTCCCTGGCACCCCAACCCACACACAACCCTGCAACCTTTGTTGTTCTATCTCAGGATTGCTTTGGCTATTCAAGGTCTCCTGTGCTTCCTTATGAATTTTAGAATTATTTGCTCTAGTTTCAAAAACTGCCATTGGTACTTTGACAGAGATTGCACTGAATTTGTAAATTGTTTTGGGCATGATAGCCATTTTTTTTTTGGTATCATTAATATAAAATCACATGGGCAACATTGTGGTTACTAGATTCCCCCCATTATCAAGACCTCACCACATACCCCATTACAGTCAATGTCCATCAGCATAATAAGATGTTATAGAGTCACTACTTGTCTTCTCTGTGCTATACTGCCTTCCTCATGGCACCCCCCCCACGTTATGTATGCTAATCGTAATGCCCCTTATTCCCCTTCTCCCTCCCCAGTTCCTTTCCCTTTGGCAACTGTTAGTTCATTCTTGGGTTCTGTGACTCTGCTGCTGTTTTGTTCCTTCAGTTTTTCCTTTGTTCTTATGCTCCACAGATGAGTGAAATCACTTGGTACTTGTCTTTCTCCACCTGGCTTATTTCATTGACCATAATACCCTCTAGCTCCATCCATGTTGTTGCAAATGGTAGGTTGTGTATTCTTCTTATGGCTGAATAATATTTCATTGTGTTTATGTACCACATCTTCTTTATCCATTCATCTACTGATGGACACTTAGGTTGTTTCCATTTCTTGCTATTGTAAATAGTGCTGTAATAAATATAGGGGTGCATATGTCCTTCTGAAACTGGGATCCTGGATTCTTAGGGTAAATTCCTGAGAGTGGAATTACTGCATCAAATGGTATTTCTATTTTGAGTTTTTTGAGGAACCTCTATACTGCTTTCCACAATGGCTGAACTAATTTACATTCCCACCAGCAGTGTAGGAGAGTTCCCCTTTCTCCGCATCCTTGCCAGCATTTGTTGTTCCTAGTCTTTTCTGTGTTGGCAATCCTAAGTAGTGTGAGGTGATACCATATGTGGTTTTAACTTGCATTTCCCTGATAATTAAAGATGTGGAGCATCTTTTCATGTGCCAGTTGGCCATCTGAATTTCTTCTTTGGAGAAGTGTCTATTCATATCCTCTG
Source organism: Phataginus tricuspis (assembly GCA_029783875.1). Taxonomy (NCBI): domain Eukaryota; kingdom Metazoa; phylum Chordata; class Mammalia; order Pholidota; family Manidae; genus Phataginus; species Phataginus tricuspis. Next base: position 93,392,168 of record JAQQAC010008350.1, on the reverse strand, counting down.
CCCACTTTTTATTAGGGTTATTTGCTTTTTGGGTGTTAAGGCGTGTCAGTTCTTTATATATTTTGGATGTTAACCCCTTGTCAAATGTCATTTACAAATATATTCTCCCATACTGTAGGATGCGTTTTTGTTCTGCTGATAGTGTCCTCTGCTGTACAGAAGATTTTTAGCATTATGTAGTCCCATTTGTTCATTTTTTATTTTGTTTCCCTTGCCCAAGGAGATGCATTCAGGAAAAAGTTGTTCATGTTTATATTCAAGAGATTTTTGCCTATGTTGTCTTCTAAGAGTTTTATGGTTTCATGACTTAACATTCAGGTCTTTGATCCATTTTGAGTTTACTTTTGTGTATGGAGTTAAGACAATAATACAGTTTAATTCTCTTACATGTATCTGTCCAGTTTTGCCAACACCAGCTGTTGAAGAGGTTGTCATTTCCTCATTGAATATCCATGGCTCCTTTATCATATATTAATTGACCATATATGCTTCAGTTAATATCTGGACTCTCTATTCTGTTCCACTGGTCTATGGGTCTGTTCTTGTGCCAGTACCAAATTGTCTTGATTACTATGGCTTTGTAGTAGAGCTTGAAGTTAGGAAGCGGGATCCCCCCCCTGCTTTATTCTTCCTTCTCAGGATTGCTTTGGCTCTTCGGGGTCTTTTGTGGTTCCATATGAATTTTAGAACTATTTGTTCCAGTTCATTGAAGAATGTTGTTGGTATTTTGATAGGAATTGCATTGAATCTGTAGATTGCTTTAGGCAGGATGGCCATTTTGACAATATTAATTCTTCCTAGCCAAGAGCATGGGATGAATTTCCATTTATTAGTGTCCTCTTTAATTTCTCTTAGGAGTATCTTGTAGTTTTCAGGGTATATGTCTTTCACTTCCTTGGTTAGGTTTATTCCTAGGTATTTTATTCTTTTGGATGCAATTGTGAATGGAATTGTTTTCCTGCTTTCTCTTTCTGCTAGTTCATCGTTAGTGTATAGGAATGCAACAGATTTCTGTGTATCAATTTTATATCCTGCAACTTTGCTGAATTCAGATATTAGATCTAGTAGTTTTGGAGTAGATTCTTTAGGGGTTTTTATGTACAATATCATGTCATCTGCAAACAGGGACAGTTTAACTTCTTCCTTGACAATCTGGATGCCTTTAGGATAGCCATTTTGACAACATTAATTCTTCCTACCCATGAGCATGAGATAAATTTCTATTTATTTGTGTCTTCTTTAATTTCTCTCATCATTGTCACATAGTTTTCAGAGTGCAAGTTTTTCACCTGCTTGGTTAGGTTCATTCCTAGGTATTTTATTTTTTGATGCAATTATAAATGGAATTGCTTGCCTGATACCTCTTTCTGCTAGTTCATTGTTAGTATACAGGAACACAACAGATTTCTGTGTACTAATTTTGTATCCTGTAACTTCACTGAATCCAGTATTAATTCTAATAGATTTTTGGTGGAATCTTCAGGGTTTTCTATATATGGTATTATATCATCTGCAAATAGTGAGTTTTGCTTCTTCCTTACCAACATGGATGCCTTTTATCTCTTTATCTTGTCTGACTGCTATGGCTAGAACCTTCAGTACTATGTTGAATAAAAGTGGTAAAAGTAGACATCCTTGATGTTTCTGATCTTAGAGGAAAATCTTTCAGCTTTTTGCCATTGAGTATGATATTAGCTGTGGGTTTATCATATATGGCCTTTATTATGTTGAGGTATGTATCCTCTATATCCATTTTGTTGAGAGTTTTTATCATGAATTGATGTTGAATTTTGTCATATGCTTTTTCAGCATCTATTGAGATGATCATGTGGTTTTTATTCTTCTTTCTGTTAATGGGTTGTATCATGTTGATTGATTTACAAATATTGTACTATCTTTTTATCCCTGAAATTAATCCCACTTGGTCATGATAATGATCTTTTTGATATATTTTTGAAGTAAGGTTTGCTAATATTTTGTTGAGGATTTTTGAATTTATGTTCATCAGAGACGTTGGCCTATAATTTTCTTCTTTTGTGGTGTCTCGGTCTGGTTTTGGTACTAGACTGATGCTGGCCTCATAGAATGAGTTTGGAAGTATTCCCTCCTCTTCTACTTTTTGGAATACTTTAAGGAAAATGAGTACTAGCTCTACTTTAAGTGTTTGGTAGAATCCAGCTATGAAGCGATCTCGTCCTGGACTTTTGTTTGTTGGGAGTTCTTTGATTACCAGTCAATTTCATTACTGGTAATTGGTCTATTCAGATTTTCTGTTTCTTCCTGGGTCAATCTTGGAAGGCTGTACTTTTATAGGAATTTGTCCATTTCTTCTAGGCTGTCCAATTTGTTGGCATCTAATTTTTCATAGAATTATCTAATAATTCTTTGTATTTCTGTGGTATCCCTTGTGACTATTCCTTTTTCATTTCTGATTTTTTGTATGCTCTTTTTTTCTTGATAAGTCTAGCTGGGGTTTTGTCTATTTTGTTTATCTTCTCAAAGAACTAGCTCTTGGTTTCATTCATATTTTTCTACTGTATTATTTCTATTTATTTCTGCTCTGATCTTTATTATGTCCCTCCTTTTACTCATTTTGGGCTTCATCTGTTCTGTTTTTTCTAGTTTCTTTTTTTGTGAATTTAGACTGTTTATTTGGGATTGTTCTTGTTCCTTGAGGTAGGCTTATATTGCTATGACTTTCCTTTCAGAACTGCTTTTGGAACATTCCACAAATTTTGAAGTGCTGAGTTTTTGTTTTCATTTGTCTCCATGTATTGCTTGATTTCTGTTTTAATTTGCTTATTGATCCACTGATTATTAGAAGCATGTTGTTTAGCCTCCATGTGTTTAGGCTTTTTGTTTCTTTAGGTAATTTATTTCTAATTTCATACCATTGTGGTCTGAGAACGTGCTTTATACAACTTCAGTCTTTTTGAATTTATTGATGCTCTTTTTGTGATCTAGTATGTGATCTATGGAGAACATTCCATGTACACTTGAGAAAAATGTGTATCTTGTTGTTTTTGCATGGAATGTTCTGTAGGTGTCTGTTAAGCCCATCTGATCTAATGTATTGTTCAATGCTTCTGTTCCTTATTTACTTTTTTGTCTGGTTGATCTATTCTTTGATTTAAGTGGTGGGTTAAAGTCCCCTAATATGAATGAGTTGCAGACTATTTCCTCCTTTAGTTCTGTTAGTATTTGTTTTATATATTTAAGTGCTCCTATATTGGGTGCATAGATGTTTATAATTGTTACACCCTCTTGTTGAACTGATCCCTTTAACCTTATGTAATGTCCTTCTTTGTCTCTTGTTACTTTCTTTGTTTTGAAGTCCATTTTGTCTGAAGTAAATACTGCTACTGCTTTTCTCTCCCTATTATTTCTATGTACTATCTTTTTCCATTCCTTCATTTTCAGTCTGTGTATGTCTTTAGGTCTTAAATGAGTCTTGTAGGCAGCTGTTTCTTTGTCCATTCATTCTGCCACTCTATGTCTTTTGATTGGTGAATTTAGTCCATTTACATGTAAGGTAATTATTGGTAGGTATGTACTTGTTGCCATTTTATTAATTGTTTTCTGTTGTTTTTGTAATTCCCTTCTGTTCCTTTCTTCCACTCTTATACACTTCTCTTATTATTTGAAGGTTTTCTTTAGTGGTGTAATTGGATTTCTTTTTAAAAATTTTTTCTATATTATAAGCTTTAAGTTTTGGTTACCATAAGCTTCAAGGCTAGCTTCCTGACCATATAAGTCTAAAGTTGATGATCACTCTATTTTAAACACAATCTAAAAGTATTTCATTTTTCTTCTTCTTCCTCCTCCATACTTTCTGTATTAAATGTCATAATCTGCATTTCCTGTGTATCCCTTGATTGATTTTGTGTATGGTTGGTTTTATTACTTTTGTTTTGTTTTGTTTTATTTTAATTTTGTACTTGCTTGGTAAGTAATTGATTTACTACCTTTACTGTGGATTTATTTTCACTGGTGAAAACTATTTTGGCTTACGAATATTTCCATCTACAGAAGTCCCTTTAACATATCCTGTAATGCCAGTTTAGTGGTTTTAAATTCCTTCAGCCTCTGTTTATCTGAGAAATTTTTAATCTCTCCTTCACATTTGAATGATAATCTTGCTGGGCAGAGGATTCTTGGTTAAGGTCCTTCTGTTTCAATACACTAAATATTTCATGCCACTTCCTCTGGCATGTAAAGTTTCTGCTCAGAAATCTGCTGATAGACTGATGGGGTTTCCCATAAGTATTTTTTTTCCCCTCTCTGGCTGCTTTCCATAACCTCTCCTTATTCTTAATCTTTGTCATTTTAATTATTATATGTCTTAGTGTTGTCTTCCTGGGGTTCCTTTTATTAGGGGCTCTCTGTACTTCCAGGAACAGGGTGTCTATTTACTTCCTCAGATTGGGGACATTTTCAGCAAATATTTCTTCAAAGAGACTTTCTATTCATTGTCTCTCTTCTTGTTCTGGTACCCCTATTATGTGAATATTGTTTCATTGGAGTTGTCATACAGCTCTCTTAGTATACTCTCATTTCTAGAGATTCTTTTTTCTCTGCATTTCTCAGCTTGTTTTCCTGTTCTCTAATTTTCATCTCATTCACTGCCTCCTCTACTTGCAGCAATCTATTATTCATTCCCATCCATTGTAAATTTCATTTGTTATTGTATTCTTCAGCTCTGAGTGGCTCTTTTTCAACTCTTCTATCTCTTTATTGAAGTCTTCCCTGAGATCACCAGTACTTTTCTGCAGATCAATGAGCATATTTATGACTGTTCCTTTAAATCTTTATCAAGAAGATTAGTGATCTCCATTTCATTTAGCTCTCTTTGTGGTGTCTTATCCTGTACTTTTGTTTGGGATATATTCCTCTGCCTAATCATTTTGTCAGGGTTTGTGTTTCTTCCTTTGTATTACATGGATCTCCTGTGAGTCCGGTCTAGAGAGTAATGACTATGAAGAAGGTGTCCTGTGGTGCCAAGCTCAAGACTCTTTCTTCTCCAGTGCCTGGTTCTCCTTTGCTATTGGTGGGCTATAGTTGGGGCTGCTTTTCTATCTGCCAGCAGTGGTCTATCTCAGTCTGCTGTGGACAGCAGATTGCCTCTGACAGCCCTTTATGAGCAGAGCAGCAGTGCTTCTGCTGGGATTGTTGTAGGAGGGACTGCCCTCTGCCTGCTCCACAGTGATGGCAGCACTGCTGGACTAACAGGCTAGGCAGAGCCATCATGTGGCACTGGGCTGGGAGAAAGGAGACCTGCTCAGAGCTGGTTCCACAGGCACTTCCCCAGTTGGATGGAGGTAGAGCCAAGAATGCTGGGAAAGCCTCCCTCTGCCCAGTGGGAAGCAAAGTCTAATGCAGCTGGGCAGAACAGGCCAGGCAGGTGGGTGTGCAGGGAAGCACCTCGGGGCTGAGCACCAGCAAGGGGAATAACTGTGTGGGTCTCCTGCAAGCACCTGACCTGCTGAGCTGAGGGAGAGCTGAGGAAGTGTCATCCATCTGCCCTTTCTCCTGCAGAGAGAGCTCGATCCAACCCTCGCCCCTCTGGCACCCTTCCTGTTGCTGGTAAAACTTTCAAACTGCCACCTCTGTTTTGGGTTTCAGCTGGACCAACAAAGCATGCCTGTCCTCCAGAAGTGACAGGAATCTCAGCCTGCTGAGTGTTCCAACTCTCCCTGGTGTCTAGCCCCATTAATCACTAAAGCCTGATGCAATGTAGACTTGTGTTCCCAGAGGAGCTCTCCAGGGCAAAGCAGATCTCCATTCTGCTTCCTCCTGCTTGTGGGATGGGATGGGGCAAGACCTTGGATCCCGACTGATCTGGCTCTGCCACTTTACCCTTCTCTGTGATCTTTTTTTCTTCACCACATGTAAGTGGTCTGTTCTGCAGTCCTCAGGTCTTTTTCAGAGTTAGTTGTATTTGCTGTAGTTGCTTCCTTGGTATGTGAGAGGGGGGAGGAAAGAGGTTTCTTTCTTGCCAGCCTACTCTGCCATCTTTTTTTCCCTTTCTCCCCAATCTGACATTTTAAACAGCTGAATTTTTCTTTGGGAAGTAAAAATAGCAATTATAAGTAATAGCAAAAACAAAAGTAAGAATCAGAAATTTAAAATATTTTGTGTTATATACCAGTGCTTTCTGACCCCAGGAAATTAATTCTTTCTCCCTTCCTTTCATATTTGTTAAAGGGTAGTTAACATTTCCTTCCTTTTACACTTAATGTTCATATCATAGGTCTCTTTTTTCCTTTATTAAAATTATGCTTTTTTTAAAATATTGCTTTAGTCAATTTTAAGTGTTTAACTACTCATTAGAAAGGTTTCTGAACAGTATCTTAAAATCCTTGTTAACCTTCTCATGTAGAAAACAGAATTTTTTTTTTAATCAATTGAGATCACTAACCTGGCCTCTTATACATGAAGAAACAAGCTCCAAATAGTTAAAGTGATCTTCAGCTAGTTAGTGGCAGAGCTAAGTTCCAAACTACCCGACCAGTTACTTTTCACCCTGAAAACTGGCTTAAACACTTTGAGTAGGACTGCAAAGTTGGACTTCAGAATTTGAACCAGGTTTTCTTTACAACAGTTTCTTTGCTAGAGCTCTGATTTGAATACTGATGACATTCAGTGTACAGGAGGTTCCTTGGTCTATGTTCCATTTACCAAGAAGCAATGGAGCAAAAGCCTGAAGCACTAGAGAATTAAGTGACTGGCATTATCAGTAGATAAGAACTCAAGATTAAGAGAGACAATGAAAGCCCTGTTTAGAAAAATGCAAACAGAGAAAGACATTTGGAAAATACCTTTGGCCCAACATCTGGAAACAATTTACATTTAGAACAAAGATTGTATTTCACTAAATTAATTCTTATTTGTAAATACCTGTTAAGTGTCCACTCATAGTTTTGTCATGACTATTGAACAACTGTCTGTATTTCAGTCTGGATGACTGAGGAACAGCCCATTCTGCCACTGGAGGAACACTGTGGGGGAAAAGAGGAAGGAGAAGAAAAAGAAATAACAAATGTATGAAAGTTCTTTACAAACAAGGGAAGAACTTCTCTAGAAAAGTAGCCTTAAAATTTATTCACTTACTAATCATTATTTCTGAGTTTTCTGTAATGAGTATTTCCATTTTTTATAACTTTAAAAAGATCATTTTTGTCTCAAAACAGATTATTTTTCCAGAGTCAAGGATAAATACAACACAATGGCTGGTTCAAGTTATATATGCAATTTAATAATTTAAAGGTTCTAAAAAGTATGGAAAAAACCTCCTTCGAACTGAGATGATAACAATAATGTCCAGGCTTTTCTAAACTTCTAGAACAGTTCTCTTTTGGTTTAAAAAGCAATGAACAGCGAACAGATAACTTCTTTGAAAGAAGGCTCTTTAAAGTGTTTTTAAACTTTCTATATACCAAAACACAGGATGTATTCCTTATGAAGGAAAGTATCTCATTCTGGTAAGTTCAAGTTCTCACAAATGCGAGAGTTTCCCAGAGAACAGAACATTTCCAGGGTCATGGCAAATCAGCAGAGTAGTAATGGAGAGAGATCTGCTTTCTTGACTACAATCCAGTGCTGATCTGTTCTTGCCAAAATGTGCAGCAGCTCTAACCTGATGAAACCCTTACCAGTAGTCAGTTTGGGTTAAGACCTCCTTAGATTAGTTTCAGAGTAGCCCACACAAGTACCTGATTGTCATCCATGGCTGGTTAAAAGCCTGAAATCTAAATGGGGCAATTTAAACACAATAGCTAAGCTGACAGCAAAAATGGCATTCCACTGCCAAGACAGATTACAACTAATGCCACATTTGCAATTTCCTGTCTGTTCCTCACATGCAAAAGCAAAAATTTAACCATAAACTAATCCTCTTAGTTGTCATTTATGCTATCTATAAACTTATATTTGCAATACGAGCATAGGAATCAGCTCCCAAATACTTGAAAAGCACATAATTAAATTCACCTTTTCAATTTTTATAAATTTCTTAAAAAAACACTTACCAAAATCTATTCTGCTGTGAGTACTTCTGCAGCTCTCTCATTTTAAACTAATACTTCACTGATTCCAACTCTTGCCTATTTGTCAAGAAGCTAATTATCTTTCTCCTGCACTCTAGGAATGTAGGGTGTTACGCACAGAAGTTGTCCCAGATTACACTTATCAAGTCATAGTTTTCTGCCAAACTCCTGAGAATTTAAATGGACTAAAAACTCACTAAAAGGTAACCAAAACTTTAGATGCCACATTACAAAAATTTGCTAGAAATTTAAAGTATTGAAAAGATGACTATGTAAAAACACAGCTGTCTTAATAGCATTAATGTTTGCTGATACTGATTATTTATTCATTCTCACGTCACAAATCAATTTTAAGATAGATTCCAAGAATCCTTGAGGACAGAGAAAACTCAAAACTTCAGCATGGTATAAGAGAAAGAATAAGAAAACATGGAATTTAGTGTTAAGTGATCTGAGTTTAGATCCCAGCCTTGCCTTTTAGGAAGCTGTAAACCATAGCTGAGGAATAGAACCTCTCTGGGCTTATTTCCTCACTCACACTTCTGAGACGGCATCTACTGCAGAGGTGGGTGTGGGGGTTGAATGGAATTCATCATGTATCTGCCAAGTGGATGCTGAATAAATGTTACTGAGTCTTAGGAGTAAAACCTTAACTAAGTGGAACGCAAATATCTGTATCCACAATTAACTTTAGTTTTTAGAGCCAGCTTCCATGGCTAAGAACACATGCTTTAAAATCAGAACTCAGTTCAATTCTTAGCTCTATCACTTCTGAGTTATGTTATGCAAATTATTTAATATCTCTGAGCTTCTTCCTCATCTACAACATAAAGAAAATAACAGTCATCTTATGGGAAAGAAGGTGAGCATTAAATGAACTAATACGCATAAAGCATTTGGCATACTGCTTCTCAGTATACAAATTTTTTTTAATCATTTTTTAAGATTATGCATTACTGAATTATATTCAACCTGCTTTTCTCTTTAAAGTGGGAAAATGACTTGATTCACTTAGGAGAGATTTATGAGTGTGAAACAGGAAAAGATGGAATAATTTTTATTTAAATCCCCTTTTCACTCCAAAAGTTTTGAGATGGCTTACAAAGATACTTATTTTTCATTTTAGTGCAGCAGTATGCAATGGAAATAATTAGAGGTAAAAGAAAAAGATTAAAGATAATATGAAACCAAGATTGGCCAAAATATACACAACAGGTCATATAAGCTTTGCCAAAATGGAGCCAGATATTTGATTTATAAATAACTGCCCACTCACATATGAATAATTCATTTCACACAAATTGGTTTTAAAAAAGGTTTTACTAACAACCCACAGATTCCATGAGATTGATACAGAATTAAAAATAATGCCAATTATGTCTCTAATCTTCATGTAAATTTCTTATACATAAATATTTAAATAATGAATACAAAATTGTTCATTTTACCCTACTATCTGGAGTTCTGTTATTTTTAAATATTTGCTACTACCTGTTATCCTTGTGAAGAACATGCAAAGCCTTTAAAGGAAATGTCATGTTCTTTATTTGTGATCTCTGCAACAAATAACAAAACTAGTATAGCATGATCCAGAATTAAGAAGATTATTTGCAGTCTACAGAATAAAAGATAAATAAAGGATATAGCTAATTCATTTTCAATTTTATGAGCTAATTGGATTATGGCTTTAACCAAACTACTCATTTAAAAACAAGCACACTTACCTAGCCACGTCAAATGATTGTGCCTTCTGTAATTTAGTGTTTAATTGTGACCCTGGACCAGATCTACTAAAGGAAGAACTCTTTGGCAATGTGGCTGCTGTAAAAATAAATACATGTTGAATAATTTTAATTCTACAAAGACAAGAAACTTTTCCCTACTTATGATAATTTAAATGCACAGTCATCAAAAATCTGGGGCAGAAATTATTCCTCCCTACCACCGTGGACTCAAAAGGAGTTAATCCCTCCTTGCTCCCTGCCCTCTTGCCAAAATTGCTTCTAAATTTATTCATTCCTACTGAAAATCACCTTACTATGCTGTAATGTTTACATCCATAAATTTTATTCTTCATTCAACACCCAGTATCACATTTTATAGGATCTGTTCCAATAGTTAAAGAAATAACAGCTTATATATGCAGATGGCATTTCCTCAACCGCAGTGAAGGAGGTGAAGTATTAGTACCAGATGGAAGAGCCAAGAAGTCACAGACCTGCAGTTTTGGCCAGACAACATGTGATGCTAGGGAGGGCTGGCTTTTGTGTCTGATTCTCATTCAGGCTGGTCAGCTGTGTGTCGGGAAAAAAACTCTCTTAGCCACATTCCCCTCATCCTTGCTTACTGTCTTGCAATATTTGCCATTAGACGTAAAAGAAAACAAGACAGAGTGGTGGATTCACTGATATTACTGGAAAAGCAATTGCAACAATTTTCTGGGCTGCCATCACCCCTGCAGTTATGGTCACATGTGACAAGAAAATCTGACAAAAAAAGATTCTTTGGCTATAACTTAGAGACACATCCTAACAAATGCAATAAATCTAGGCAGCTAGGCACAGAAATAATGATTCAAATAAAATGCTAAAACCCATGCTGTCATCACTATTGAATTTACTCAGACATATCCAAAGAACTTAAAAAAAAAACACTTTCCACATGTATTTGAATGTATTTGATATCAATTCATTAACATTTATTAGAGTAAAGCTATCTACATCTAGTTTATATTTCTCCTAAAGGGAAAAAGACTTTGAATAAAGTCTCAATATGAAATGAACTAAACCAGAAACTTTTTAATCCTTTCCTTCAATTAAGCCAGCATGTAATACTACAACCTTAATATATCGAGTCATTTAATACACTCCCTTCCCTTCTTCATAGACTCTCTTCATTCTGATTCATTCCATCTCCTCGGGAAAAAAAAATAATAATGTTCTTTTCTTTTCCCCCACATAAATCTATTCCTAAGGATTGGTATTAACAATGCATATCAGCCAAAGAAAAGTGCCAAATACAAATGTTCCAAATGCTGTTCAAATTTCAGTTGCTCTTGTCAAGCCCTTGTAGGAAATCATGCTCTTGGTTTTAGCTGTTGAGTTCACCTTTGGTCCACTGTGGTGCTCAGCGATCCACTCCATTCTCCTTCCCCTCTCTCCAGCCTAGTATATCCCATTTAATGTGTTCAAGAAAATGAGAAATTAAATTTAAAAAATGAAGATTTTTCCTCTGGAGTAAAATACAATTTAAATATAATCAGAGAGAAAAGACAGAAGATTTAACAAGAAAAAAGAATAAAATGCAAGTTGTAAAAATTCAGTCTATGGATTCACCAGGCACATACCAGGATGAGCAAAGGCAGGCAGAGGCTGGATGACAGGGGGAGCCCCATTAGCCAGGGGAGGCACTGCTGCTGCAGGAACAGGAGATACTAGAGGTGGAGACATTCCGACAACTGGAATGGGTCCCATTGGCACTGGAGCAACAGCTGTAAGCGGGGACATGCTGGCAATACCTCCAATACCTAGCAAGGAAAAAATCCCAAATTCACATGGAACCACATGTCAACATTCAATGATAAGTAATCCAGGATTGTTTGAAGAAGAAACTCACTTTCCAGCTGTAATATATTCCCATGGAATATATTAAAATATGGATTCAGAGTAATCATTTTGAAAAGCACTAAAAATTGTGTCAAGGATCCAGTGACCACAATAGAGAGGGTAAGGACTTGACAATATATGGATGAATGTTGAAACCACTGTGTTCTTTATGTGAAACCATCATAAGATTGTGTATCAATGATATTTTAATTAAAAAATAATAATGTCAAGGATCACATCAAAAGGGCTCAAGACCAAACTTACAGAGGGATCTACTGGCCAAAGTTGAAGATTAACGAGAATAATAGCTGCAATGGCCTGAAAGCCAACAAAGAAAATGAAAGTCCTGAATTCATAATATTTAAAACCAAATAAACAAAAAAAATCAAACATCTATCCTGTCTTTCCTTTACATACTAAGCCTCAGAGTAATCACACATTTGATGGGGAAGTTTCTCTTTAGAGAAGTATTTTAACCAAAAGATGAAGAAATGATAGAACTAAAACAAATGTTTCTTCTTCATTTCTCTGTCTCAACTTGTGATATTGTGAAATAAAAAGAAATATGTATCTGGTCTTCATCCCTGGTTCCTGGATCCTGGCAGAACTCTTAAAGTTCTTGTAACTTCCCGATGGATAGGAACACCTTTTGTTACAGTATTTGGTCTTGGTCCCTGGTTCCTGACAAAAGAGCTCCTAAGACCCTTGGACTCTCTGCAGTGGTGAGTGTCTTTCTGTATTCAAATGTGACTGGTGGTGGGGGCCTCTAAATAACTGCAGGATGAGAGTTGGTTATAGGAAAGACCAAGGTTCGACTAGAGGGCTTAAAATCCTAAGTCCTACCGACCACCCACCCCCACCTCCACACAGACCTCAGGGGGACAAGCTGGAGATTGAGTTAATCAATGTTTTAATCAACCATACCTAGTAATGAAATCTCCATAAAACTCTTATACTACAGAGTTTGCAGAGGTTCCAGGCTGGTGAATACAGCCATGTGTTGGGAGGGTGGTGCACCGAACTCCACAGTAACAGAAGCTCCTGCACACAGGACCCTTTCTAGACTCACCCCATATACCTCTTCATCTGCCTATTCATCTGTATCCTTTGTAATATCCCTTATAACAAACTGGTAAACATAAGTAAATGTTTCCCTGAATTTTGAAAGCTATTCTAGCAAATTATAGAAAGGAAGAAAAGGGTTAGGTGGGAACCTCTGATTTGCTAGTCAAGCTAGAGAGAAGTATGGGTACCCTGGGGACATATCACTTTAACTCAAGTTTGAAGTGAGGGCAGTCTTTTGAAAATGAGTCCTTAGGCCTGTGGGATCATGACACTAACTTCAGCAGCTGGTACTGGAACTGAACTTAATTATAAGACACTAAATTTGTGTCTGGATAGTTGGAAAATGGTGTTGTTTTACTGGACACAAAATTCTTGGCTCAGTCTCTTTCTTTATTGAGAATCCTAAATATGTTGTTCCTTTTTTTTTTGGCACAAAGCTCTGCTATAGAAAAGTCTGAAGATACTCTCATTTTCTAAGTCACATGCTTTCTTTTCTGTGTGAAAACTAATTAAGGGAAACCTCATTGACATGGCGTTGGGAGGCCTGCAGAAGCTCTCAGGCCCACCACTCCTTGTAAATCTCAGATCCCACAGGAAGAGACAGGTACCAGGCTGTCTCAGCCACTTCACCACCCAGCAGGAAGAAGGCGGCTTCCACCTCTCACCGCCCCTACAGCCCAGCCAATGAGAAACAGTCACCACTCAGCCAATAAGCCACGATACATGGGACTTCCAGTTTCCTCCAGTGGGATTTTTGCTTAGAGCAGGTCTCCCAGCTGGGCATTTGCCTCTATAAAAGAGGAAATTTCCTCTCCTTTGCTCTCTGGACATACCTATGGTCCTGCTGTAGCCTGCATATCCCAGATTGCAATTCTCTGCTATTCCCAAATAATTGGCCGTTTTAAGTTTAACACCTACATGCCCAAATAGTTATTATTTTATTAGAATATTTCTTAGTTTGGGTCACTCCGGGTCAATGTTCTTGGCACATGATATCCTCTTTCAAATACAGTTCCAAATGTTTTATTTCAAGAATGTTGTCTCAGACTAGTTTTTAGCATTTGTTCTACTCCCTTGCTTTCTTTGGTTTTCTCCTTCAGGCACTCTAACCACATAATCAATTTTCTTTGCCTTCAGTTTTTGTCACTTTTTCTCAAGCCCTTTTTATCTCTTTTCTCACTTCCTTTGAATCTTGCAATCATTCTTTTTACCTTCTGTTCTCTTTAGACTGTATTTCTCAGGTTGCTTCTAGTTTAGTCTTCATTTCTGAAATGACTTTTTTATTCCTTATTTTTCCATGAATTCTGTCACCTTATTTCTAAGTTTAAAAATCCCAATATATGTTGCTCTTTCATGACTTGTGTCATTTTCTTAGTGTTTTTTAGCTTGTTTTGAAATAGGTTACTGGTGTGCTGTCATTATCCATAGGGGTGGTAGTCAATTCTTTATTCTCTTTTTTCCAGTAACAACTTTGTGTGAGAAGCCTTACTTTCTGGGATTTCCAGTCTCTGTTCTCCTCCCCCATGCTGGTCTGGCCATTCTCCTTCTCTTGTTTTTGTGGCACTTCCCTGCTCAATTTGATTCTACTCCCAGTCATTTTTCCTCAGTATGGGTTCCTGTCCCAAGAGGGAACCTTGTTGGGTCAGTTTTGAGAGTTCACGTGGACCACACTGCACTTGAACTCTGCCCTCCCCCAAGCCTCCGATCAGGCTTTTGCCCCTACCACTCCAGCAAAACTGCCTGTCAGGGTTATGCACAAACTCACTTTGCCAAATCCAATCACTTTTCTATCCTATTCTTAATCTTTCAGAAGCAACTCAAACCATGGAGTACTTCCTCCTTGAAAAGCATTTGTCCTAACTAGCTAATTATTACCAACCACCTCTACTTTGCTGTTTCTGGCTTCTTTCCTTTCACTAGACCTTTAAATGTCACTGCATGCCAAGGTTTGGTCCTGGGTCATCTGCCTACTCTGTCTCCCTAAGATAACTTACTTAGTCCCAGGGCTTTCGATGCCATCCATACACAGACAACCAGGTGGATGGCTCCCTCCTCCAAGTTCCAGACAGATGGATTCATCTGCCTCTTTAACATCTCAACTTGGAAATCTACTAGGCCCCAAACTCAACTTGACCAAAACTTGATGTACATGTCCTCCAAATGACCAGATATAATGATTCTAATCCTATCCTCTCTTCCACATTGATTATCACCACCCAGATCTAAATCACCATTATCTCTTGCCCATGCCAAAAGCCTCCCTACTGATTTCTTGGATTCTACTCTTGTCCCCCTTCAATCCAGTCTTCAGATAACCAGACTATTGTTGCTAAGTATCTATCAACCATGTACTCCCCTGTTTAAATGCTCTCTGTGGCTTTCAACTGCACTTAAAAAAAGAAATGCTAATTCTTTAGTGGTTTTACAGGCCCTCAACCATTTGGCTCCTGCCTTGCCTCCCTGACCTGAAGGCCTGCCACTGCGTCAGCTACAATGCTCTCATTCTGTTCCTCACACACACCAAGCTTGCTTTTGCCTTTGGACCTTTGCAACTGCTGCTTCTTTTGCTCAGAAGGCTTCTGCCTTAGGTCATCACATGGCTCTCCTAAGTCAGCTCAAAAGTCAACTCTCCTCACAGAATTCCTCCCTGACCTGTCCCATTTCAATCATTACTCTGTTTTACAGAATTTATTGCACTTATCTTGCCATTATTTACCTATTTGCTTGCTTCCCCCAACTTAAGAAGTTTCATTGCAGCAGGAGCCATGATCTCTTGGCCCACCACCATGTTCCCAGCAACTGGGACACATAGTAGGGGCTTAAAAATAACAGCTTCATCCAATAAAACCATGGACTCCGGGAAAAAAAGAAAATTGAACAGAACATAAATAAATTCCCTTGAGATAGTTGGCTCCAGAGTAAAATAATTACGCTGTGTGTAAATTCGCTGAAGGAAGACAGTACCAGCACACTCAGAACTTGTCTGAATACAGCTGGGTGGCTGTAAACAAGTCATAATATCACTGCACCCTGTATCTCTCTTCTCAACAAAGGGGAGTTGAACACAATGACTTCTCAACCCTCAGCCAGCCTTATTTTCACAGTGTGTTCACATGTGCTTTAACTCATGCAGACAACAAACTCTGGAAGAGTGCCACTCCACGTCACCCAAATGGTTTGGTGACAGTGAAGGCGGGGAGAGAGAAGGTAATAAGGAAACCAGCAGCCTTTAGAAAACTGCATATTTGGACAAATTCTCCCTCCCTTTTTAGAAATTTGGACTTTAATCATTCAACTTCTTGGAATCTCAGTTCTCTCATTTATGTAACAGGGCTAATGATTTCTGCATACTTTTAGGGTTACTGTTGTGGCCAAATAAAATGCTGTTTGTGAAGGCACACTGTATAGGGCTAGGAAATGCATGACCAGATAATTTTTAATATTAATTAGAAAATAATGATTATAGTAAATTATTTTGTTCTCAAGTAGAGAGAAGGGTAAAAAAAAAAATCACCTTGGTTGATCTGAGAGGTAGAACTAGAAATACTAACAAAGGACAGATTTGAGTCAACTTGGGCAAGCTTAATTAGGACCGTGTACTTTTAATTTCTCTTATGTGCTGATAGTCCTTATGATTTCTCTCATGAAAATAGTTTACTGAGAGTGTTGCTGAGGACAAGGGGAAGGAAGGCAGTGGAGAAGCCCCGGAGGAGCTGAGGACTCACTGGCAAAAGGTCAGATCAGAGATCCCAGGTTCCCTTAGAGGCAGAGGCACGTCACATAGGTGACGGTAAAAACCTCTGGGTAGTGAGGCCACAACCTCCTGAAAATAAATGAGTCCTATAGCACCAGGGAATAAGAGAAGACATATTAAATGTTACAAGAAGATTTACTGACACTCAGGTTTGAGGGGAAAAGAGGAAATGGGATGCCTCTGGTTATTTGACCCTCTCTCCACTCTGAGGTTTCTTCTTGCAGCACCAGAAGGGAGGCCAAAAGAAAATCAAACACCTTTTAGCTGTTTTCACACATGGGTCCTCACCAGAAGTTGGTCACAGGGACCTTTGGAGCAACTTCCACTTAAATTAGCTGGTTAACTAAGGGCTAAGTACTGGGAGCACACAATGGACACAACCAGCAAGGGCCCTGGTTACTTGGAGTCTTTGGCACTGTCTCTTTCTACCCTTTGCTCATACAGACTTCTGGTTTTTCCTTTTCTTGGATCACTATCATATTTGCCTAACCCAAAATCTGTACTTTCCCCCTTATAAAAACCAGTGTGTGTAAGAAGTGACTAGTGGTTACCATCAGGGAGGAGCTAGAGTGGGTGGATGGGGAGGGTGAGGGGGATAAAAGGGCCCAAAATTCTCTATCATAATGTAAGTTGGTCATGGGGATAGTAGTATAGCATGGAGAATATAGTCAATGATTCTATAACATCTTTCTATGCTGTCAGTAACCACACTAGTGGGGGTGAGGATTTAATAATATAGTAACTGTTGAACCACTGTGCTGTACATCTGAAACCAATATAAGATCGTATAGCAACAATACTTCAATAAAAAAAAAATGTGTGGCTAAACCTCACCAAAAGAAAGGCAATGTATAGTCTGTTTGTTTTTACAGTAAATCTATAAAGTAAAACTATAGCATTTATTTATCTCAGCTTATCATTAGTTGTATCAGAGACAACTGAATTGTCGGCCCACTCCCAAGTCTACTTCACTTTATCACCTGTCATCAGATATATCAGAATGACAAAGGGAAAGAAACTCTATCCACAATTTTTTTCTAATTTAAACTGTCCTATGAATCATATGTTATATCTGATTACTATAATCTTGAAATCAACCTAAATAATGAAAATCTAGGGTGAGAAAAGAAAAGAAATCAGAAGTGTTGGCAATCTTAGTCAATTAAGTAACAATTTTTAAGAAACATACCTGGCTAGAAGATAACTTTTTATGGAATTATGTGTTCAATTGAGATAATGTTTATTTTTCCTGCTTCATTTGTGTTTGAAGGAAGAGTTTAAATGTATTTCTAGATACCATAATCCAAAGGAGTTGTTTATGCACAAGGGAAAATAAAGATGTTATGGCAACAGAAAACCAAAAGGAAGTATGTGACAGCATGAAGAGTCAAGAATCCAGTAAGAGCAGGAAAAAGACAGGCTGCAGCAGCAGGCTGCAGGTTTGCCTTTCCTCCTGACAGTCTGCACCTTTGCTCTCATTTCGGTGGCTTGCATCCTAGGGTTGGAATGTGAACATGCAAGCGCCTTCTCCACCCGCATTATTTTCCTGTGGGCCTTCATTTTTCAGACAGAACCACCCCCCTAGAATTTCACAATACTACTAAGAGGGGATAAAAAGGGAAATATTTATTTTTAAAATATACAATGAAATATAGGAACCAATTATTTTTCAGACTTACCAAATGCTGGTGCACTAGAAATAGCTACTGGTTGCTGTTTCATGACCGGGGGAAGTGCAGAGGGGAGCTGATATCCTTGTAGCTTCAGCTTGATAAGTTTCATAGCTATGGAAAACTCCACTTGATCCATTCTCCCATCATTATTCATGTCAGCTAGGGCCCTGCAAACCACATCGGGGACTTAGAATGACTATGACAAGAAAAGAACATTTCCTAAACCACCACTCCCACCCACACAAACACAAAACAATCAGCTCCCTTCATCCTAGGGAGAACAAAACGGAAATAAAGCAAAACAAAACAAAACTTGTTCACCAAGCCATAGGGAGTAACCTGGAAATACCAACAAGGTTTCATATAAATATAAAATGGCTTATATTTTGTTATTCTTTACAACATGATACATGAGGTAATTGTCAGCCTAAATGTCAGGATATGTACCTTGGAGATCAAATTAGGTTTCTTTTCGAAGTGATGAAAATGTTCTAAAATTGGATAGTGGCAATGGTTGCACAACTCTGTGAACAGACTAAAAACCAATGATTTATACACTTTAAAAGGGTGAATTTTATTATGGGAAGTATGCCACAATAAAGATGCTAGGGGGAAAAAAGTATTTAGGAACAGAAAGCTTATTTCTAGAGATAGTGACTAGATTGCACCAACCCTCTGTGGGGTTCTACAAACCTCACCATGGAGACACGACATGCTGAGCTATCACTCTACTATACTGCTAAAGCTGTGAAAAGCAACTGAGCTTACAAATGTGCTTACTATTTGAAAATGGCACACAAAACTAAATGGCCAAGTGTAAATCGCAATGAGCTGTTAGATATAGTCTCTCAAAGAGTAAGCAGAAGAAAAAACTTTGTACTTGTAACTGGTAACTACGTTATGCAAGCCAAAAGTGTGCATATCCATGACTCCACCTCTTCATCAAACTGTTCTTTCAGATTTCATTTCTTTTTAGATAGAGGATCTTTTAAACCTATCTTAAGAAAAATTTTATTTGAAATATCAAATGATAAGACCAGCTACTCCAATTAAAATGCCATGATTCAGTCTTTTAGAGAAGCCACATCTAGGTAGTGTCCAAAAGAGAAAATTAAGTTTCATAGAAAAGAATCCTATATTGCTGGAGTTAACTCAAAGAAAGAAGACATGAAACACAATAAAATGCATGACATACAGCAAAGATTAAAAATCTCTAAAAACATAAAAAAATTATAGACGTCAACACCATTCTTTTGGGGAAAAAAAATCATAAAATGGAAACCGGGACCCCCACAACTTCAGGAGCCTCCTTTTTGCCTCAGATAAGAAAGAGCACCCAGCTCCTCCTGAAGCCAGTGATCCCCAGTAAACCACACCAGTGGAATCTGAGTTTCCCTCACTACAAGTGAGCTCTAACATTGCTTTCCGTGTTTCTTGGTATTTGTACATGAATTGCTCATTCACATCCTTTGCCAAGCTTTCTGATGGATTGCATGTCTTTTTTATGTCAGTTTACAAGAGCTCATTGTATAATACATATTAACTTTCTCCATCAATTATTTTTTTTAACTCTCTGTTCCTTTGCGTATAATATCTTTACTGTAAGAAATTCTACATTTTTATACTGTATGATTTCACTTATATGTGGAATCTAAAAAACAAAACAACAACCAAGCAAAACAGCAACAGACTTATAAGCACAGAGAACAAAAGGGTAGTTGCCAGAGGGGAGAGGGGTGAAGGGATGGGTGAACTAGGTGAAGGAGGTAAGGAGGCACAAACTTATAGTTATAAAATAAATAAGTCCTGTGGATGTAGAGTACAGCATAGGGAATAGAGTCAATAATATAATAACTTTGTATGGTGACAGATGGTAACTAGACTTCTTGTGGTGAGTGTATAAGGTATATAAGAGTGGAATCACTATGTTGTACACCTGAAACTAATATTGCATGTCAACTAAACTTCAATTTTTTTTAATTCTGTATTTTTATAAATAAAAATATTAATTTTCCCACAGAAGTATGTTTTCAGTCCTTTATTCTCTAAGATTATTTTTATTACATTTCATTCTTTAACCTAACTGAAACTGTGTGTTTATGTTATCCCAGGTTTAACCATGTACCTTCCAGATGTATACCTAGCTTTCCCAGCAATATTTATTAACAAATCCATCCTCTTCTCACTGAAGTAAAAAAATTTTTGCCGTTCCTTAAATGTTCATATGAAGTGAGACCTATTTTGGGGTTATCTATTCTGACTGAATGATTCCCAGGTTGACAGGACGATGATCTGATCAAACTGGTTCTATGGTGTATGTTTTTGATACTATAAATAAAAAAATTTTTTTTAACTTTTTTTTAAACTTTGGCTATTTATGGATGTTTGCTTTTCCCTACGAACTTTAAGATCATTTCTCAATTCTAGAAACAACCCTATTGGGATCCTAGCTGAAACTGCATTAGATATATTAATTTTGGCAAATCAACATATTTATGATAGTTTGTCCAGCAGAGAAAATCATGTTTTTCCATTTGTTCAGCTCTATTAATATTTCTTTTAATAAATTACATCAATTTCTTCATATAAGCAATTACTTTTCCAGCTAAATGTATTCTTAGGAATTTAATCATTTTTGTCACTATTTTCAATGCAACATTTCTCCCCCATTTCCATATTTAGGTGCTTATTTCAAGCATAGAAAAAAAATTTTGTTTTTAATAATTTACACTGTATTTAGCTATTTTACCAAACTTCTATGAATCTTATTTTTGTAAGCTAAAATCTCTTGGATTTGTTAGGTATACAATCATACAACTAGTAAAAATGATAGTTAAGCTTTAATTCTAATATTTATACCAGACCTCTATTTTATTAGTCTTACCATCTCTAAGACATTATTAGAGCATCCTTGTATGAGCATTCCTACTTAATTCTGAATATAAATGAAATGGCTGCATTGTTTCATTGTTTAGATTATTTGGTAGTGATTTTTAGAAAGCAGTCACATATTTAAGAAGTCCCCTTTTCTACTTATTAGAAATGATTACTAATATCTTTTTATCAAATGTCTATTCAGCATCTGCTGATCTAATTACACATTTTCTTTTTCCTTTTATCGGCTGACATAATAATGTTGAGAGAATTTGATTCTGACCAACCCTGCATTCCTGTCATAAACTCAAGTTGGTCATGGTTCTCATTTATTGTTGGAATCCTACTTGCTAAGATTTTGTACACCTATGTTTGTAATTGAGACTGGTCTCCGGTTGTTTTATTTTTATAGTATCTTTCAGGTTTTATAAAGAAAATTAAATGAAATGGTGAACTTTCCTTCTTTTACTAAGTTTTTCTTAAAAAGTATTCAGCTAATCCAAACAGTTTTGAGGGAAAAAAAGTTTCACCCAGCAATTCTACTCCTAGGAATTTAAAGATACAATCCAAGAATATAAATACATATATATGCTTTAGCTCATTCAATGCTGCATTATTTCCAATTGCAAAATATAGGAAATAACTGAAATGCACATGCAGGAGACTGTTGAATAAACTATGGTCTATCTTCCACAATGAGTATGCAATGGTAAAAAAAAAAAAGAGAGAGACAGAAAGATCTCTATGGAATGATATGAGTGATTTCCAGGATGTGTTGTTAAGTGAGAAATGCAAAGAACAAAAGAACATTTATAGGAAGTTACCTTTAAACTAAGAAAGAAGAGGAAATAATGAAAACAGGTGGGAACAGGAATGAAGGGAAGGAATGGGAGTGACACTTTTCTGAGCCCACTTTTCTGTGTAGTTTGGGCTTTCTGGAACCTTGTTATATGTTATACATTCAAAAAATAAAATTAAGCCCACAAAGGGATGAGATACCTAAACTGAATAAAAACAAAAACAAATAAACCTAATAGTAGTTTAAATAAATAACAAACCCTCATAGGAGGATATAAAAAACTAATCCAACTAACTCTGAACACAGAACTCATATATCCTCAGTCTATAAATAAAACGAACTATGAAGCAACCTTGACCTCCCCTGAGCAGGTTTGGTGTTTGTAGTGGGTATGAGGGCAGCAATTCTGAAACCCTTCTGTCTGGACTATAGGATGAAGGGAAAAGACCAACCTCCTCTCGCCCCACCTCATTCAGTGCCCCGAGCTGAAGTCTGTCAACTTCCTCAGGAGCCTATCTCACCCACAGAGGTTTGTCACAGGCTGTTCGTCTCCACTGTGCAGATTAATCGTCTTGGTGTTCATTCATTGTTTGTTTATTCACCCAATAAATATTTTTTGAAGAGAGACACCTGTAAGATCCAGGCCCTATCGAGGAATTGGGGTTACAACTATAAAAAGACAGACAAGGGTCCTGTCCTCCCAGAGCTTCTATTTTAGTACAGGCAGACATTAAAGAAGAAAACATGGTGGATTATTCCACATGATGGTAACTGTTGTGAGGAAATAAAACACGGTAAGGGGAGAAAGAGAGGATGGCAGGAAGGGGCAGGTGGGCAGAGAGAACTACTTTAGCCAAGTGGGCAGGAAGCAGTTCCCTGGGGAGGTAACATGGACTGAAACCCGGGGGTAAGCAGGCAGCTCTGTGAGGACCCAGAAGAACTGCATGAAGGATGAGGAAACACCAAGTGCAGTGACCCTGGGGCAAGAAGCAGCCTCGCCCCTTTAAAGAATAGAAAGGTCAGTGAAACTGGAGGGCAAAAAATGAGGAAGAGACTGTGCAAAACAGGAGAAGATGAAAACAGCTGGATCCGGATCAAAAGCCTTGTGGCCTTGGTACTGACTTTGGATTTTCTTCTCAGTAGAGAGTTTTAAGTGGGCTTACTTTTTACAAAGATTGTTTGGGTGCTATTCAGAGGCAGTTGCAAAAGGGATACCGCAGGCAGAATAGCTTGAACATTGAGCCCAGGGGAGTTGACAAGTAAGAGTGGCAAAAATGGAGACAGAAAGAAATGGCCAGATGGGAGATAAAGTCTGTAAATGGAGTCAAAAGTATGTGCTGATGGTTGGATGTGGAGGGCGAGGAAAAAAAGAACCAAGCATGGCCCCCAGCAGCTGGATGGATGCTCAGTGCCTTGTATGAGCTGAGACAATGAAGACACAGGAAGGAGAGCTGGAAGAGAGGGGAGCCAAAGGCCAGCTTGAGTTTTTTTTTTATTAAATGAGTTTTGCAAATTGATCTTCTGGGGGGCTGAAAGCTCTTCTGACATAGTTAGAGATATCCTAAGACAGTATATGTTACAAAACTGCCCTGCCCATCCTTGAACCCAACTACCAGGCTGTTCTCATTTTTGCCTTTATGTCTCCAGCTCCTGTCTTCTCTCTCGGGGCCCATTTCCAGGTGGTGCTCCCTCCCTTCCCTTCCCTTCTCTCCTGAGAAACCTCTCATCTCCACTCTGTGGGCCCTACTGCCTGGGACTCTAAAGCCCCCACTCAACCTCTTTTTCTTTCCTGGACCTTCCAGGTTCCTGCCATTCCCTGCTGCTTTCTGCTTCTCCCTCTCCACGCCAGGCCAAGGTCAAACAATTCTGAGCACTTAAGTTGCCAAAGGGATATAGGATATTTGCCAGTTCCTTATTAGTAAGACTATTTCTAGGAAGACATATCATCTTTGGCCACTGTTATAATTTGGCATTACAGACACTGACTTGACTCCCATCCTCTGAGAATTCAGGTTTTCTTGTATTCTTAAATGGAAATCAGATTGGCTAGATAGGTA
The DNA here is from genome assembly GCA_029783875.1 of Phataginus tricuspis. Lineage (NCBI taxonomy): Eukaryota > Metazoa > Chordata > Mammalia > Pholidota > Manidae > Phataginus > Phataginus tricuspis. The sequence continues at coordinate 93,368,296 of JAQQAC010008350.1, read as the reverse complement.
GCCCCAGAGTATTAGAAGGTTACAGTTCAGAAGTTCACAAGTTAGTTAACTGGAATATAGTTTCGCATGGAACAAAAATTATAAGTTTCTAACAAAGACTCCCCAACAGTCAATATCACTTACATACCTGAACTGAGGTCCAGAGCAAAGAAAGTAAGACCCAGAGAGATAGGGACCAGAAATAGTTCCTAATTCTCAACCAAAATTTTCTTCTTCCTCAGATAACTGACACAGGGACTGCCGAAAAACCTCAGACTCAAACCCACTCCTATTTCTACTAAAAGCAGCGTGGGCCTTCCCTGGGACCCCATCTGAAAAACCACATGAGAACTCAGGAGTAGCATGAAGAACAGGAGGGAAAATTATCATGTTAGGTCAGCTGTTATTATTTATGAATTTAAAAACCTAAATTTATGAAGAGGCCAATGATTGCTCACAGTTACAAAGTTAATAAGTATCAGAGCTAGTGCTGAAAGACAGGTCTTAGTCATCTTTGCACTACATTGTTCCACCATTTTAGCAGGACACCTGTGGTTCATGGAATTTACTATTACTTTTCAAAGATACTTCTTTTGGGAAAAGATACTTAGAGGGGTGGTCCCCCTGGCCCCCCACCCAAGACTGCCAATTCATTATCTTTCCTACTAATAAAATTTTTCACAAATAAAATTAAATAAATAATATAATAATTTATTATAAATTAAATAATAGAAGTAAATTGGAAAATGACCTTGATACACTTAGTTAAAAAGAGTTTGGAAAACTAACAACTGTCTTAACTGAAAAAAAGTTAGATTTACTAGATAATGCTTTATTTTTCTCCATTATACTTACTATCATGTGGTAATTTTTATACTGCTATTACTATCTCCTTCCACTAGATTGCAATTTCTATAAAAGCATAGATTTTTTTTTCTATTTTGTGCACTGCTGTATCCACACCACCTACAAGTCACTAACCTATAATGGACATTTGATAAATATTCTCCCTGTTGGGTGAATAAGTGTGAAATGAGATTTTCTTGCAGCACAATATGCATCATAAGACTGATTCTTGAATTAATTTTCATAACTTGGAAATAGAGCATAAAAGCAGAATTTAGTGGAAGAAGGTAACCCTGAGCAGAGAAAATTCCAGTGAGTGATCTTCACTGGTGGTATGAAACACAATCATATAGCAGAATACAAAGCAAAAGAAGCTTGTTAACAATTAACACAGATGTCACAAGTCTCTTGCATTTAAACTCAGGCCCTTAACTGACAGTTCGGTGCCCCTGTGCTCACACATTCATTAAGTTTTCCCTCACGTGCTTTCTCTTTCTCTCTCTTGGCCTTTTACTTTATTTTAAAAGTAATTCCAAAAAAACTTGGTTATCCGATTTTCCCAGCTTAAAGTAGATCAGAAGTTAGAACTACAAGGGCATCATAGCAGGAAGCTCACTAGATGAAAGAGATATGCTGACAACCAGGAAAAAGAAAAGAAAGCAGACACCAAATAAAGCACAAAAATCTGGTATCATTTAGTTTCAGTTCAAATATATTCATACACAAATACATATATATATTCATACTGATGACACTTATAATCAAGCTTAGTCTATGTTTCACAGACTCTGCTTGAAGCCAACAAAGAACTACGTCAATCTTTAAATTTCCATAAAATTATAAACAGAAAAGGTCAATCACTTAAGTGGACCATCAATTGGTTGGACAATTTAGTTACGTGGAATACCCAGTCCCTGAGGACAACAGCTACCTTTTTTGTATTTTGTTTTGAGGGACTATTACATACCAGGCCCGGCACTAAGTCCTTTATATACAGTCTCTCTGCTAATCTTCTCAGCAACCCTGGAAAAAAGGTATGTTTTCCCATTTTCTAAATTAGAAAACTGAGCTTAGAGAGAATAAATACATGTTTCAAATCATGACGATAGAACATAGTACAGCTGGGTTCAAACTCAGGTGTCTGACTACAAATTATGTCCTCTTTCTTACTCTAGCAAGCTGTCTCCACAACACTAATTAACCCAGGGAAATGAAGCATTAGCTGTAAGAACCACACCTTGCAAGAAAATGTGGTTCTTGGCAAAAGAATTCAGCATGCCTCCCCAAGTCATAAGCCTAAACCCAAAACTATATTTGCCACCCTTTTCATTCACTTTTTTATTTCCTGTTATTTCAAAAGACTGAATGCTTAGTTAATCAAGGAATTCAATAATATTTATTATGCATTCCTATTACACATATTATAATATATACCGGTTATTTCAACATTTCACTTGTTATTTCACCACTAACCCTCAAATAGTTTACCTTTTATTCAGTGAAAGATACAGAACCATTGTATTATAAAGCAAGAAATGTGGGACATTCAGGTGAGTATGGGTGATGTGGATGAAGCTAAAACAAATTAGTGAGAAAATACCAAAATGTAGATTTCTTAACTGGAAATTCAACTTTTTGACAGTATTATGCTGCAAATATAATAAAACTGTTTTTTGGGTTCTTTTTAGTTCCATATTAAAAAGATACTTTCAGAAGTATTTTTCTGGTAAGTAGTAGAGTATTTCAAACTAGAGATTTGTATTCTGCTATATCTTAGGAAATTATATTACTGGAATATATTTTTTTTAGTGTTTTTTATTTTTATTTTTTTATTTTTTATTAAGGTATCATTGATATGCACTCTTATGAAGGTTTCACAAGAAAAACAATGTGGTTATTACATTCACCCTTATTATTGAGTCCCCCCCATACCTCTTACTGGAATATTTTATTTTACCTTCTGCTCATATGAAGTTCCAACTTACCATATCTGTGCTAAAACAGGTTGAGGTAACCCAGATTGAAAAAAAAAGTTTCTAGCTTGATCACCTGTAAATTAAAATGGAAAAAGTTTGAGAAGAAAACAATAGTAGACAGAACCTTCTTATGGCAAATCAGCAAAAATTAGAAAGAGGTTGGTAGTCCTGTAAATACTAAATTGAACACATTGATAACCAAGTCTATGAACAATAGTAAGATTAATCCATCACCATTGACTTTAGGACTTCACACTTTAAAAATTACCTCAAAAGGGACTACCATTTGCAGGAATAAACTGCCCACTTTAAATTAATCTGCTATTAACTGAGATGGTGCAGTTACACATAGGACAAAGCACATCTATGGAAATCTTCAAGAAACTGGCAACACATTCCTCTGCTTTATAAAAGTTTTTTTCCATTCCCAAGACCTGTACTTTAAGTTTTGAGTTCTTCAGCTATATTTTTGAAGAGTACGTAACAATGATTACAAGAATAACATCAACGATTAAGAATCAATAAAGAGAGCTATAACACAAAAACAAGTCCTTGGGAAATCTAGATCCCATTTTTTTCTAAAGCTAACTCTTGAAGAGTAATCAAACAGGAAAGGTAACACAGAGTACTCAAAGGATAAAAGGAACTTTAAGGATGTAGCACTAAGAGAATTCCTGTTATTTTTTTTTAATATTCAGATCTTAATTTATTCAAGTTTCCCAAGCCAGTTCAAGGTCAGGATTAAGCAAGTATTTTAGCTCAAGGACAACAGTACAATGCTACAAGAACATGGTCCATTGATCTTGACCAATTCCCATCAGTGATATGCCTGGAACAAGTGGCTTGACATCCATTAAGGAAGGACTGCAAGCAAGATCTGAATGCATTATAGGAAAAGCAATTGTAAAAACAAAGGCTCAGGGCTAAGGCAAAACAGGTAAGATGTCCCCTTGGCCACATGCGCCCACCTTAGCGTTGCATGACAGATTGCCCACAGATATATACACTACAGAGTAAGTAATAATGTAAAAATACTGACTCCAATTACCAGTAATAAATCCAGATATTGGCTTTAAACTATGGAATTGTTGATCATGCTTCACTCTTTCTTCTACAGTTATGGCCCAGATATCCAGGCTGCCTACAATCCAAAGAAAAGGCAAAGATATGATTCAGTGAGAAAAGAAAAACAAAGCGTTCATACACACTATTTCTATAGTACTTTAGAATTCTGTCAATGTTATAAATGACTTGATAAATTAACATCTGTTTGTCCTTGAAGTTATACATATAAAGTTAGAAAATTAAGAGTAAAGGGCGAACAAAAGGAATACTGGCACAAATTCTTTTTTTAAAAAACTTGTCCTATAATCCCCATAATTAGCAAGACTGTATGAAGATAAAGCAAGTTAATAATCATCATTTATTTACATAAACTTAAGCAGCAGACTAATTTAAAACTGCATTCTCAGATGTTCTAAATGCCACAAAGACGAGGCTGATTTTCACAATTTGTCCTAAGTGATCCCATGAAAATTTCTCTGGAGTGATAAAAATATTCAAATACTGGGTTATATCACTGGTTGCACAACTCTGTACATTTACTAAAAGTCACTGAATTAAAGAGTTAAAACTAATGAATTTTATGGTATGTAAATTATACCTTACTAAAGCTGTTTTTAAAAATGGGTATCTTAAAAGAAAAGAGAAAGGGATTTGAGTTCTCCTTCTAAGGTCTAAGACTGACCAGTTGTCCCCTTACTTCCAAGATATTTGTTCTTTAATCTTAGGTCTCTGCAAACAAATTCATCAAAATAATTTTACATTAGGTAGGCAGAAGACTGTCACAAGTTCAGACACTTTCTGAAAAGGTGGGAATAGACAACATGTATGTTTCACACAAAATGTGAATGTGCGTAGCACAAGGGCAAAATGTCTAAACATCACATGTCCCCTCTCTATGGGGTCTGGTATGACAGTAACAGGTAGGGTTGGACTCATTCAGTCTCTGGAAACATTAATAGACCGACCACCTTGTATGTGCCAGGCACTGGGTCAGACATTAAGGGTAAAGCGGTGACTGAGACATCTAGACATGTTCCCTTCCCTCATAGGCCTTAGGGTCCTACAGTTCCAGTTGCACTGTAGAATTCTTCCCTGAACTCCAATCAAACAAAAAAACTTGCCCAGTCATTCAGAAGGTGGACAAAAACAAAACACAAAACAGACCAAAACTAATGGCTTTGAAAGTGCAGAGTTCTGTACTTGAATCCCATAGGGACTTTTCCAGATGTGATCAGAGGGAGGGCTCTTTGTAGCTCCTTACTGTCTTCATGATGATGGGTTTAGACAGATGCTTAGAGTGCCCATTATTATGGAATAGTCTCTTTGAAAAAAAAAAAAACTTGGCCTGTAAGCAAAACCAATATTTAACCCTTTCCTAATGATGCTAAGAAAAATTACCTGAAAAACACATTTTATGCCGATTGGTAGGTTTCAAGCAGATAAACTGAAGTAAAACAAACAAAAATGTCATTCTTCAGAAAAACCCAGGCTTCAGAAAAAGCATAGAATCAGTGATCCAGTCACTTCAACAAAAATATATTGCAAAAAAAAACAAGGATGGAGGGGAATTCACCAGTTAAGACACTTAGGAGACAGCATGTATGTATCTTGTTTGGATCCTGATTTGGACAAGCAAATCATAACAACAACAAAACAATGTATAAAAACTATAAGGGAAATTTTAACACTGACTTGATACTTTGAGGATATTAAGGAATTACTGTTAATTTTATAGGTGTGATAATGGTATTGTAGGTACATCTTTTAAAAATATCTTTTGGAAACATACACCAAAATACCTGTGGATGAAATGATATGGTACCTGGGAGCTGCTTCAAAAGAACCCAGATCAGACAATAGTGGTCATGAGCTGACAGTCACTGAAACTATATGATGGCTGTGCACATGTTGGGTGATTATATTATTCCCTCTACTTATGTGTATATTTGAAATCTGCCATAGTACTGAGTTATTAAAAATATGATTTCAAAGTGCATTTTTAAAAAAGGAAAATCTTGGAAAACTTACCACCAAAAGGTGTTGGGAACTGAGCCATGGTTCTGTTGCTTTTACCTTGCTAATTGACGCCTGCAATTGAAATGCAACACTTAATATATGAAAACTTCACTCCTATATAAACACAAGAACATCTTTAATGATCAAAAACTGATAAAAGCTAGAGTATAACACTACATATGAAAGTCACAACTAAGGGGTTCATTCATTCATTCTCTGCAGTTTCTTAGTGCCAGGCAGAAAGGTGGGCACTGGCAACTAGAAGCCTTTAGTCTTGTGAATGATGTAGCTCAGGACATAGTATCACTGACGTTGTATTTGTTACTTTTTAAATGCGTCCTTTTTCAAATCATCTGCATATAGTAGTCCGGCAGCTTGATGGTTGGAACAACAGCTCCTTTTCCTGAGCACTCAGTATGTGCTGTGCACTGTACTAGGTGATTTTTAGGTCTCACCTCTTCTCATCATCATCACAGCCCTCTGAGACAGGGGCTATTACTGCCAGCCCCGAATTACAGAAGAGGGAAATAGGTTATCAGAGAGGTGACACGATTAGAGCAATCCCACCCATTTGCTGATCAAGCTGGATCTGAGCAGGGACGGCAAACCCCGCAGCCTGTGTTCCACCCATGGAAAACACTGTCTGCAATTACTGCTTAGATTTTGAGGAAGGCCATAAACAACGCACACTATACCAGTACCTGCCCAAAACCTCAAACACAAACCCAGTGCTCCAAAATTCCCATCAGTCATTATTTGTTCATCAACAACCAATGTGGAACCAACCCAGTTCTCTTCCCCAGTGAAATAATCCAAACATAAGAGTATTTTTCTTTATGCTTAGTAACATGGTAACTGCTCAGAGTTAAAAATGAGTTCTAAATATTCATACATTAAAAAAATTAGGTAAATTTAGATTAAAAATGAGTCCTTTGACCAACTATTCCTCAATTTCGTATTCCAATCTGTCCATGGGTTTTTTTCCAACGATCGAATTTTAAAATTACCAAAGGCTGCTTCCTATTCTCAACTCTTTATTTCAATTATTTTATTTTTTTCTAATGGAAACATCTTTAGTCGTTTGATTTTTTCTTGTTTCAACTTGCTTCTTAATTTCTTCTGTTTCTTAAATAATTTGATTCCTTTTTTGTTTGTTGATTGGTTGGTTGTTTCATGTCTCTCTCACTTTAAGGCTTTCCTCATATGTATCTGGTGATCCTTGGGTGCCCCTTCACATTAAAAGTGAGGCACTAAAAAAACGCTCAGAAGCCAGGCGTGGATGGCAGGTTTGTGCACTGATGGGCTTCTCCATATGAGGATCAGGTATACCTTTCATCAGGGAACCTCCAAATGTTACTACATAGGGTCTCTTTATTAAAGCTGTTCAGTTTTGCCAGCGAGAAAGAAGTGCATGGGAGAGCAGAGAGGGAACACATCTACCTGCTCGCTTCTGGGGAGAAGTAGAAAAAGTAAGAAGGAGGTGAGGGGCTGACAGTTCAGTGTGTAGACTTACACACAATCACTTTATTTTTTCAGCCCCGTGCTTCATTCACCCTCTAGTCTAGAGCATCTCTGGTCCTAGTGCTCTTCCCATCTCTCCGGGAGGAAGGGCATTGAAGTGGTTGCCTGTCTGCTGGGGATACAGGAGAAGGTAGCCCAAAAGATCTGGACACGATGTTTAAAGAATGTCTATTTCAACTATAAAACTGACCTCTGTCTTTGGGAATACCTGGAGCGTCCAAGTACTCTGAAACCTGTCAAGATATCCCTGGCGAGCTGCCTCGTAGAATCTCATACTTATCACCCTCCATAGGCATTTTGTATCTTTCTCTGAACTGTTATCACTCCTCCATTCACTCTCATTTCAAAATTGTTAAAATCTTTTATCACTGTCTTCTCTACTGTTCTTTTTCTTTATGAGTTAACATCTTTTCTGCTTCCTTTGTGATTACAGCAGACTTTATGGAAGGAGAAGAGAAAACACATGTGGTCCAACCATAGTATTTAACTGGAGGTCTGTGAATCCAGCTTTGAAGCAGGCTACTTCTCACTGCCAATTCCCTTTAGAAGTTGCAGCTGCTAGTCTCTTCTTCCGCTATTTCACACTCAATATATTATGTAGGCAAGCTTGATAACCTTCCAAAATATTTTAATGTGCTTTATCTCACTTAATCTTCATAATGTTCTTGAAATTGACAAGTCATACATCTTTTTATTGAGTTTTTCAAAAATGGCAAACTTATTTTTAAAAGCATGGTAATGCAAATATTTAATATATATAAACAGGAATACATTCTGTTCTGTTTTTCTCCCATTCTTTCCTGTTTATTGCAAAGTAAGAGTTGTTGACTTATCTTTCTTTGTATCTAGCCACTTTACCACATTTTATTTTTGGTGCTAAGTCTTTCAGATGAGTCTCTTGGGCTTTCTAGATCTACATCTTCTGGAAATAATGAATTTAGCCTTACTGTACTAACCCAAACCAATAAGGCTAAGCTATGTAATAGTTGGGAGAGCAATTATTTTTTTATTGCCCCTGATTCTCATGATAATGGCTTTGATATTTTGTAATTTAATATGATGGTTGGAACAACAGCTCCTTTTTATTAGATTTGTTTGTTGTTGTGTTTTGGTATTTAGTTTTTACCATTTTTAGGCAGGTTCTTTTTATTCTATTTAACTTAAAATTTCTATTAGGAATGGCTGCTAAATTTTTTTCAGGAGCTTTTTTTAGTATCTAGAGATAACCACATATTTCTCCTTCAATTAGTATACATTACAGTGGTAAATTTCCTAATGTAAATTCTCCTATTAGTTATATAATAAATCCAATTAAAATATGCATGTTATCCTTTTACTGCATAGCTGGGCCCAATCTGCTAATATTTTCTTTAAAATTTTGCTTAAAAAATATTACATATAATTCTATGTAAGAAATCTAATCGAGAGAAAATGGATTCACTTCTACCTCACTATAAATTTCCAAAATTATCTTTTAAAAAAGCATAATATTTTAACAGACCACAGAAATCATTGGAAATGTAAAGATATAACACTAAAAAGATACCTAGAAAAAGTGATTTTAGAGGTGAGTTTGAACTAACCTTCAAGGAACAAATAATTCCTTTTACCAAAGTCATGCCACAGAAAAAGAGCAAACACTCTTCAATTCATTTTATGAAACTAGCAATACTTTAATACTAAACTATGGTAACAAAAGCATAAAATGGATTATTTTCATTTACATAGAGATAACAATAATTCTATACCTTACTTTAAATATTTCACACCTATTTTGAGAGGGTCACAGACACAGTATAACAACTCTTATGGACCAAACTATATGTTAATTGTCATTAGCTTCTTGTGGAGCATTTACGAGTATTTGTTGTTTGCCATCCTTCCTAGAATTCAGGCAATGACTCACCACCTTATGTGAACCTCTTCCCCAAAAGCCTTCACCTCATTATGAGCAACGTTAGACTAAATTTATCATCTGGCCCTCTAACCTCCCTCTCTGCTTCCCCTTTATTTTACATCCATTAGTGACAATTGAATGGACTGCCAACTCCACCCTGTGCCCTAAACCTGTAAACTAATGCCCTTCTCTCCCTTCCCCTCCCTAATTAAAATCCTATTTCTTAAGTGCCACTGGTCTCAGCTGTATATTGCTAAGGAATTGGTCTAATAAAAACTAAATTACTTAGAGGTGTGAATGAAGATGTATATTCCAGGCTAATTTACTAACACAAAAGTCCAAATGCTGGGGTTTAAGGATGAGGTTGGAATATTCCCACCTACCTTTCTTCTAACCACAGGTCCTTCAAAAGCCATTCACAGTTAGGTTCTCTTCACACCTAGGGAACCCCAGACAAAAGCAGTAATACGCAGATGAAGCAACAGGATAAAACCTTCCAATCCCACCTCTTTTCATTTTTCAGTTCTGTACTACATACACAAACCACGATCTTGATTTAAGGTGTTTTGTTCCTGTTTTTATATGCATTTGTTGTATTACAATAATTTGAAAAAATAATTTGTAAATAGTATTTTTAAAAATACCACATATCCAATATTTTTAAGCACACAAACCAGAGTTCTGGTTCTGCTATAGTGGTATAAGCCCATTATAGCCTCTCAGTCCCACTTAAATCTCCAGCCAAAATTTAAAAAGCAATTACCTGAAGACAAGAAGAAGTAAACAGAAGTTTAGATTTTGGAAGATAGTCAAAAGTTTCCCCCATTTTTGTTCATTTTCTTATAGTAGCACTGCCCCAAAGATGGGCCCAGTTATGGACTTAGGCAGTGAAGGGAGAGGTACAGAGTAAAACTCTGACAGAAGCTAAATCTTTCTGGCCAAAGGAATAATAAAGAAGGCCTCTGTGGGCAGGAAAGTATGGGGAAAACTAGAGAGGAAAAAGCTGGAGAAGGGGATCTCCTAATTCTGTAAATGAATCCCCACAGTCTCAGATTCACAATGGAGCTGTAGATATGCAGCAGACCAAAGTAGCACAGCAAGAAAGCAGACTCTTCAAAAGGTCTTGGAAACTGTTCTGAAAATGGAATTTCTGGCCACAGACAGCAGACAGAACTTATAGTCTGAACCTAATCACAATGAAGACCCACTAAAACAAACATCAGCATTGTGCAGAGGATTACCACAGCACACAGAATCTAAACAATATAAGTCACAATGTCCAGGATATAACCCAGAATTACTTGACTAAGAACTGGGAAAATTTCAGAAATTCTCAAAGAAAAAAACACCCATATCAACAGATGCCAAATTCTCAATGATACAAATGTTTAAATTTTTAGAGCGGCTAATTTACAGGTAAGCATTTGAAATGATAGGTCTGTGTGGTAAAAGTAAGGATTTACACTGTTGTAAGCTTTCTACATTTTACTTGAAGTGATACAATATTAATTCTAAGAAGACTATGAAAGTTAGGTGAATATATGTAATCCCTAGAGTGACCATTAAAACACACACACACCCAAAAAGTCAATAGATAATAAAAAGAGAATGTTAAAAATTAAAATAATTCAAGGTAGTCAGGAAAAGAGGAATAGAAGCCCAAACAACAGAAGAGTACAAACAAAACAAATAATAAAATACCAGAAAAACTTTATTCCAATACATTTTTCAAAATAGATAAACTAATTTCTTGAAAAATAAAACTTACAAATATTGACACAAGGAGAAAGAGAATATCTGAATATTCTTATGCTTATTAAAGACACTGATTTTATTAGTAGAGTTCTTCCTAAAAAAGAAATCTGCATTCGCAGATGGTTTCACTGGTGAATTCTATCAAACATGAATGTTTGAAATAATATAAAACTTATGCAAACTTTTTAAAGTAATAGAGGGATCAATGCCCAACTCAAGTTTTGAGGCCAGCTTAACACTAATACCAGACAGATATTACAAAAAATAAAATTGTAGAACAAGACCCTAAAGAATATAAATGCAAAAGTCTTTTACAAAATATTAAAAACTGAATCTAATATTTAAAAAGAATAATAAAACATGACCAACCAGAGTTTACCCAGAAATATATGATTAAACTATTGAAAATGATGGAACTAGTAAAAAAAGAAAGTCAGTAAATATAATTAACCATATTAACAGAATAAAGCAGAAAAAACCAGTATGATCTTTTCAATAAATATAGAGAAAAGCCTGACAAAAACTCAACATCCACTAATGATAAAAACTCTCAGAAAACTAGGATTAGTAGGACACTTCCTCAAAGAGATACAGGGCACCTATGAGACCTACAGCTAACATCACAGTTAATGTTAAAGACTGAATTTCTCCCTCTGAGGTCAAGAAGAAGGCAAGGGTATCTGCTTTTACCACTGTTATTCCACATTGTTCTAGAGATTCTAGCCACTGAAATAAGATAAGAAAAACAAAAAAATAATGAGTATAAAGATTGGAAAAGAAAAAATAAAGCTCTCCTTATTTACAGATGATAGTTGTACAGAAAATGCCAGTGAATCTTCTGTAATTATAAGTGAATTTAGCAAAAATCTACGATTTTGCAAAGTGATTTAGCACAATCTCAAGATAAAAGGTTAATGTGTTAAATTCAATTGAATTCTTATGTTAGAAAAATTCGAAAGTGACATTAGACAATCCCATCTACAGCAGTGCCAAAAAGATACAAATTAACAAAAGACATCCAAGACCTCTACATTGAAAACTACAAAATACTGGTTAAAAAAAAAAATTAAAGAAGACCTAAATAAATGGAGAAATACACTAGGTTCATGGATTGGAAGACTTAATATTGTTAAAGTGGCAGTTCTCTCCAAATGAATCTGTGTATTCTATACAATCTCAATTAAAATTGCAGCAGGCCTTTTAGCAGAAATTGGCAAACTGATACTAATATTTATATGGAATTTCAAAGAACCTAAAATAACCAGAGCAATGTTTAAAAAAAAAACAAAGTTGGAAGATTTTTCCATACCTGATTTCAAGATCTACTATAAAACAACAGTAATCAAGACCTTTTGGTATTGGTATAATAAAGGTAGACATACCAGATCAGTGGAACAGAAAAGCAGCATTCAGAAATAGACCTACATGTGTTTGGTAAGTTCATTTCTGGTTAACTGGCAAAAGCAAATCACTAGAGAAAAAAATGTCTCTTCAACCAACAGAAGAAGATAAACTGAATATCCATGTGGAGGGAAAAAAAGAACACTGACCCTTATTTCACATTATAAACAAAAATTAACTCAAATTGGATCAAAATTTTAGAACTTTAACTTGGACTACTTTAAAACCATATACTTTTACATAAAATTCTAAAAGATGTAAGAAAATCTTCATGACCCTGGCTAGACAATAATTTCTTAGAACACAGGCAGGCATGATTTTTTTTTAAAGAGGGAAATAGGGCTTTATCAAAATTAAACATTTTCTTCCAAAGATACCATTTAGAAAACAAAAGGCATGCCACAGAGTAGGAGAAAACATTTGCAACACACACATCAGACAAAGAACCTGTATTCAGAATGTATAAAGAAATCCCACAACTTAAAAATAATAATACGAACAACTCAGTGAGGAAATTAATAATAGATACGAACATATACTTCACAAAGTAACTTACAGAAATGGCCAGTAAACACATGAAACGATGCTCAACATCATGAATGATTAGGAAAACTAAACCACAATGATCTGCCACTATGTTTCCACCAGAATGAAAAACATGAAGAAGATTGGCCATATCAAGTGCTGGCAAGGATGTGGAGACAGCTGGATTCTCATACACAGTTGATGGGAATGTAAAATGGTACAACCACTCTGGAAAATACAATTTTCTTAAAAAGCTATAGATACCATTGGACCTGGCCACTCTACTTCTAGTTATTAAGCTAAGAGAAATAAAAATTTATGTTCACATAAAGATTTTACACAAACATCCATATCAGCTTTATTTTTAAGAGCCAAAAACTGGAAATCCAAATGTCAGTCAACTCATGAATGGATAAATAAATATGAAATATCCACACAATGAAATTATGCCACATGAAAGAAGTCAGGTGTGTGTGTGGGGTGTGTGTGTGTGTATATACATGTATATATATATACACACATGCACACTGTACAATTTCATTTTTGTAAAATACAAACTAATCTACAGTGACAAAAATCCAATCAATGGTTGCCAGGACATTAAGTAGAGTAAGGGACAGATACAAATAAGAGGTAATACGAAACTTTGGGGAAAATTGTAATGGTTTCACAGGTATATGCACATATCAAAGTTGATCAAACTGTACACTTTAAATATTGCAGTTTATTGTACTTCAATTATATCCCAATAAAGTTGAGAAAAGGTCACAAGCCACAAAGAAAATACTAAGAATAATTTTGCAATCCTGGCAGTCTAAAACAAATTAGAACATCTGTTAGAATATCCTCTGAGAGAAGTAGTTATTTCCAGTAACTCTCAAGAAGTATTTTATCTTTAAAACAACAGAGAAAGACTCAACTTGGAGCTCAACTTAAAAACTTAATTGGAAGGACAGAACAAATGATGAACAATAAGGCTTTTGAGCAAGAATGCTTAATATAATTAAATGGTAGAGCTCAGACTGTATTTATGAATCCTTAATAACATTACTTAGTAAAGTGGAGAGAGAAAATTTCCTTTTTAAAAAGTTTTTTTTTTTTTGTAGAAGTGGGGTTGGGTGGAACATAGTCTATGTTGAAACCAAAATACTTTACTGGAAAATAGAAAGGATTCATCTTAAGTTCACATGTCCAGTGTATTTTGTAATGAATGTCCTTTACTAACAAAAAGACCAATGAGTTCCCAAACACCTTTATGACCAAATAACAAATATATATAACAGCTATATTCTGATTTTAAATTCCGCTAAGTGGGAAAAAGTCTTGAAAGTGTAGAGTAAAAATCAGAAATTCTTAAAAATACCACCACTTAAAAGCTTGTCCATCTCTGCAAACACAGATCAAATTCTTCATTCTAATGTAGATTGAGAAAAAATGTGAATATCAAAGTATTCTTAAGTATATGAAGAAAATTCAAATATAACAGAAGAGTAGCTATGAAACCTCATAATCAGCATTGATTCGTGTGAAACAAACTATAAAGGCTTTACTGTGAAAAAAAAACCGCATTTACTGCTATAACTAAAAAATTTAAACAAATTTAGAATGACATGAGAGAAAAAGTTCAGTCCTTCTACCTCTAAAAAGCATTTGACTAGATAATTATTAAGATTTTTCCATTTAAATTTCCACAATATAAATCCTTTTCTATTTAACCAAGTTTTCAAATGTTAAGATAATTGGAAGAAAAGTAATTCATTTACTGTAGAGTCTATTAGTATATTTAATATTTTCACATTTTTCTCATTTATGATCAGATTATCATTTCTGTTTAGAGCTTACTTGAAAATAGCCTTTATACCTTTCAAAGATTCCTTCCTTCCAAAGCCTTACTCATTTACTCAGGAAAAGTTTTTATCCCCATGTATAACACAAAGCTGTATTGATCTAACATATAAACAATAGTCTTATGTCAGTGACTTTTATCTCATTAAAGCATTTTAAGATTGTCTCAAAAGAGCTGACTTCTAAGTCCTTATCTCCTTCAAATGACTTCTTGAAGCTCCACTCCCAGAGTCAGAGACAATAGTTTACATTATGCCAAAATATGGAGTTGGCTTCTTTGAGGACTTACTGGCATGATCCTTGCTAACTAGGATTTTACAGTTAAATCATATAATCAATAGCAAAAAAAATCCCACAAATAATCCAATTTTTAAAATGGGCAAAGGACCTGAACATTTTTCCAAATAAGACATACAGGAGGCCAACAAGTATACGAAAGGGGCTCAACATCACTAATCACTAGGGAAATGAAATCAAAACCACAGTGAGATGTCATCTCACACCAGTTAGGATAGCTATTATCAAAAAGAAGAGATAACAAATGCTGTCGAGGATAAGGGAACCCTTGTGCACTGTTGGTGGGAATGTAAATTGGTGCAGCCAGTATGGAAAACAGTATAGGAATTCCTCAGAAAATTGAAAACAGAACTACCATATGATCCAGCAATCCCGGTTGTGGGGATATATATACAAAGGAAATGAAATGAATATCTCAGAGATATATGAACTCCCAGGTTTGCTGCAGCATTATTCACAATAGCCGAAACAGGGAAACAACAAACCTCTGTTGAAAGACGAATAGATACAAAGAAAATGTGGTGTGTGTGTGTGTGTGCGTATGTATAATGCAATACTCATCAGCCATAAAAAAAGGGAGGAAATCCTGCCATTTGCAACATGGACAAACCTGGAACATTTTGCCAAGTGAAATAAGCCAGACACAGAAAGACAAATGCTGTATGATCTCACCTGTATATGAGGAATCTAAAAAAGTCGAACTCATAGAACCAGGAAGTGTTTGCAGGAGCTAGTGGTTAAAAGGAATGAGGAGATGCTGGTCAAAGGATAGAAACTTTCACTTATGAGTAAGTTCTGAGGATCTAATTAATGTACAGCATGGTGACTATAGTAAATAATACTGTACTGTATACTTCAAATTTGCTATGAGAATAGATCCTAAGTGTTCTCATCACACACACAAGGTACTATGTAAGGTGTGGATGTGTTAATTAGCTCACAAAGTACATGTATATTAAACCGTCACATTGTACACCCTAAATATATAGTTTTTATTTATCAATTGTACCTCAATAAAGCTGAAAAGGGGATAGAAAACATACAATAAAAATCTGTGTGTACATGTGTACAGAGAGAGATGTAAGCAATAAATAATTATCAACTAAAACTTTACTTATACAGCTGATCTGTATTAGCCAAATTAATTCTATTAACAAGCCTATGGGTTAAATAATATTACTATCCCATCTTACGGATGTAGAAACTTAAGGCAACAGTTTACACAATTATTAAATGGTAGAAGAGGGAGTCAGTCTGGTTTCAGGGCCCATAATCATAACCTCTACTTTCAGGATTAAGAATTTCAGGGAACAACCATGAAGTAGTCAGCCTGGTAAATCAACCATGGTGTAGCTGGGTGTGGGGAGTGAGGACATACTGTTCCAGCAATAAAAGCACTGGAACACAAAAAGGAGGAAGAAAGGGAAATCAAGTTTGTTTGTTTGTTTTAAGGGTCATAGCAGACCACAGAGGAAACTAAATGGGGGAAATAAGTTTACTTGAATTTTGCCACGTAAGTCCAAAGAGCTTACTTCTAATCCAAAAAAGCAAAGCTTCCTGAAGTGTACATATTTATCAAATGGAAGCTGGAAGTTATTTTTTTTTTTAATCTAACAGAAAGTTCAGAGCAGTTTTAAAAAGGAAAAACAAAACAAAAACAACAAAAATGTCAGTGAAGGCATGAGTTCTATCCATGTGAAAGGATTTCAGCAGAGTAAGACAGGGCACCTACACTGAAAACAAAATCCCAGGAACCTACCTAGAGCAAAGCAAGGAAGGGAATTCTTCTCTCTAAGGTGCTGGCCCCACTGCCTGGAACAGGGAGGTAGGGCTGTAGCTCCAGAATGGGCGCTGCTGCACTGCTTCTGGGGGGATCAACTGGAGTTCAAGGCAAAGCGGTGGCCACTGTAGACAAGTCTGCCCTGTACTGTGTCCTACTTTATTAATACCTTGGCATTTATATTTCCTTTCAGTCTTTTCCCTCTCTCTCTCTACATATTACATACAATCATTCTTTCTGCACTTTTACATCATAATACATACTTTCCCCAAGTTATTAAAACCTTTCATAAACATGCTGAACTTATTTTTAGAGTGAGGTAAACACTCCTATATTTACATACAATAAACAGAAAAACACAAGGACTAATATTGAGCAAGCAAGAAGTAGGTAAATAATAGTTAAAAAGTTTGGATAACTGTTAGGATTTTTAAGCCAAATGTTAGAATATATTTGAGAAGTATTAACCTTTCTTAATTTCAGTTTCAAAAAAGAGAGCAAATTAGAGAAAGTTAAAAAAAAAATGCTGCAAATTAGAGAAAGTTAAAAAAAAAAATGCTGATCCTTAATTCCAGTATTTACACTAAAATCCCAAATGTTGATATATTTAAAGTAGAAAACCTCTATAACGATGTATTTATAAAACAAAAAAACCATCCTTAAAATAATGGCATTTATTAAAATGTCAGTTTGCATAATAAAAAAATTATGTTGGAATAGGTCTATTATTTGATTTCCAATGTTTTGCTACCATAAAGGGAGATTATTCAGTAAATATGCAATGATCTAAAAAAAAAATAAAAAATGAAACATAAAATCAACAAATATTAATTTAGCTGTTAAAAAAGGCAAAATGTAATCATGAGGAATAAAATTTCTACAATCTATTGGCATAATTTAATTTTATATTGAATAATTAACTATTTGAAAACCTTTAAAAAGAGGTGTGTTACACTATCCTTTAAAATTTCCTGAAGGTTGAAAATTTTCTAAGGCTTTTTAAAATTAAAGGGGGGAAAGGGCATATATAAAAACAAATATGTTAGAGTAAATGAGATAATTTAAATATACATTCACAGAAAAAGTAATCTTCACAATTATGTAAGTCAAGTAATTAGCAGATTTCTAATATATACCAAAACAGGGCTAATTTGGGATTTAATGAACTAAATGACAAAAAGGACATTATGAACGTACATTATCTGTTTTTCACTTAATTACTGGCCTTTCTCTCACAAAATCTTGTAATTCTCTTATATAAATGAAAAACAGATGCCAATGATTAAGAGACAAGCAAAGGTTACAGCAGGGGAGGCAGAAGCCTCCATGGCACTATACACCCTGCACTGACCTACGTTGCTGGATTCATAACCAGAATCACATGGTCACAATATTCAAAAATGTACTCTTGGTAGAGAAGGTATTTTATTTATAATGGAACATTCGTAAGTGAATTTGGTTTATGTTCTCCCTCCTAGTCTCCTTAAATTTACAGTATGCCAGGAGTTCTAGATGGCAGACAACTACATTTGTGCCACCAGAGAAAGGCAAGCTGGTTAGAAGGTATCAGAGGCCAGAGAGGTAAGAAACAAGGGACCTATTCTTTCTCACATTTAAAACAGACTGCATTTTCTGGCATGCATTTTAACAGGTCTATTGTCTACACCCAGTTCACACTGTCCTTCCGCAATACTCAAATTTATCTGAAATAATTTTCATGGTACTAGGCTAATGAACTCTAAATTCATTCCTTATAAAGAAATATTTTTTAAAATCTCTTTGAAAGTTGCTCAAGAAGTTTTAGTTTTAGGTTAAAGTACAGGATAGAAACGTACAGAACAGAAATTCTAAATTTCTAGAAACATGGCATCAAGGAAACATTGAGGGGAGAGGCAAGGGAAAAAATGTCAAAATGTGGGAGAAAAAACAAAATACATGTCTATTTTAAACAAACTAAAGGATATAAAAATCCTCATGAACATAAAAAATAGTACACTCCAATCACATCATGAAACTATCTGATATTTGGAAGTTGTGAGGGACTGGGTTTAGAAATTCTTCTACCCATATTTACCCCAATCTAGAATAAAAATTAAAAGGAATCGCCAAAAAAAAACCCACTAGAGTCTTACACCCAATTCCACTCCTGTGAAGACTGAGCAGGAGATGAACAAAAAGCAGAAAGTTGCCCTGTCAGATTACACATAGAGGCAGGATGTACACAAAGCTCTTCTGAAACACAGAGAAAATGTACTGCAAGCCAAACAATAAGTGTACAAAAGAACTCACAAATCCCAAACAACCTGATCAATGAGAACTGTCATGTCTGAAGTCATGGGCCTCAAATCTGGCTTCTACATATGTTACTGTTTGAAGCAGATCAAGATGACCCACAGGAAATGTACAGCTTGTTCATGAGTAAGATTTTAAGACTGCATGAAGGGTAAAGGACCTGATTAAGAAAAAAAACCTTATTACTAAGTTCAAAGAGACTTTGTCAGTGTTCTGTCTGAAAAACTGTAGTGAATATTCAAGCTGTCCTCTAAAAAGGGAACAGGCATTCCGCCCAGATTTCTGGTGTCTGGGGTGGGGGTGGCAGCAGGGGACGGAGGTGAGAAAGGAACAGGTCAGAATGACGGGTGGCAAGCAATCACTGTCAGGCGCAGCTGTCAGCACATCACTTGGCAACACTCACTGGTGTTTCAGACTATTTGTTCATTTACTCCTGCTTACTTTCCACAAAGAGAAATGCCAGGGTATTTGGCCTGGACTGCTTCAACAAGAGGATTTTAACCTCAGTTCTTCTAAATCATCCTTACTTTGATATTTGCAATAGGAGAGAATTCATCAGGGAAGAATAAAACCAAAACATAGTTACAAAGTTAAAAAATGAAGGACCTGCAAACAAAGAGATGGAGAAAGGAATTTCTGTCTTAAGAAATAAATGGAAATTAACTGACCCCTCTTTGAGGCTCATTTCTACCTCTAGACCACTACCAACTGCAAAGTAACATCCAAAAAGTAGGTCACTTAGTTTGCCTAATTTTTTTAAGAAATCAGATTTTAGAGCACTACAGCTGCAGATAGGATAATCATTCATAAGTCTTCAATAAAATAAATAAGGGACTTTATTCCAGAAAGTTGTTTTCAAAATGATTAAGAAAAAAAATTATCTCAAGGCACTACAAGCTGAAAAAGTTAATTCCTAGAAAAATTTTATAACCCAAACCAAACAACAAGCAATAACTTTTATCATTGAGTGGGGAAGAACAGTTCAGGTCAAAATTTTATCTTACATATAAAACTTAGGGAATTCATAAGATTATTAAATTATTAATGACATTATATAAATTTAACCTACTTTCAACTCATACTGTCCAGTACCCCCTCCAACAGAAATTGGTAGGTGGGGGGAAAAAAGAAAAATTTCACAGGTATTTGTAAACACTTCTTTTGTCATATTAAATAAATGTAATGAACAAAATGCTGTCATCTTGCATAATGTGGATATATACAGTCACTAAAAAAGAGATGAACTAAACATTTTCATCCAAATAAAAACTTAAGTTTCAATGCACTGCAAGCACATGCACACTTAAAGGAAAACATTAAAACAGACTTCCATGTTGTAGCACAAGAATTGGTATCATATTTGGTCTTGGTCTTGAGTCAATACAGTGTACTGACTTACTACTCTCACCTTTATCTCTAGGTAATTAACTTGTATACCTCTGAATACAGCCAACAACCAAACCTTGGTATTATCAGTTCACCTGCAGGAACAGTGACCAAGTCTATGCAGAGAAAAGTTTTAGAGAAAGCCTTCAGCTTTAGAAAAATAGTCAAGAAAGTACCCAGAAAGTACCACTTGTACAAAATGACACTGCAATACTGAAAAGAGCAAAAAAGCAGGAAGGGCTCCTGCCAGATTTTTAAGCCTGCTTCAACAAAAACAGTGCAACAGCTGCAACCGGAGAAATGAAACATGGGTTTATAGATTGTTGTCAAAGGAGAAATGAAACATATGAATGCCATGTAAAAAAACACACCCTGTGCTAGTATTCATAAAACGTTCTACATTTGAATATATTCATCAAACTGAATTGGCTACCTGTAAGCCTTAATAACAAGTACACAACTGAGAACCCAGCAAACATTTCCTAACTTTGACATCTTCAAAAATCTAGTGCTGTGAAATAGAGAGCAATGACAATTAGACCCTGCTGTCCAATAAGACTAACTCTTGATGCCAGCAAGTGGAAAACTCAAGGGAGATTTGTTTTAATCTCTTAAGAGTTCCTTGTTCAAGACTGTTAAGTGTTTGCCAAATCAGGAGATAAAGGAAACCTGCATGGGTACATACTGATAAATCTGATCCACACATAGATGCTAGTTGCCTCCTGCTATAGCTGAAGATTATTTACAATGTGTAAAGAATGGGCAAAGTCCAAGGGAAAAGAATTACTGCAACATCAATGAAAAGTCACTGAGTGTCATGAATGAGAGCAATGAACAATGCAGTCATTAACAAAACTCAACTGCACCCTGCTAGGTGACCCAGGGGACTTCTATACAGGACAAGATTTGTCACCACTAGGAAGTTTTAGGACTAACAAACCATTCAACAACATTAGCATCACTAAGACACTAAATAGACTGTAGCTAACAGAAAACCAGACCATTTTAGAAGACAACATGATTCAAATCTTTAATTTTACTTCACTTGACAGAGATACAATGAAATATATTTAAGCCTGAGAAAACAGAGAAAAGCTGAAAAGAATCATGGTCATCATTTACTAAGGATTTCACTAATTTCTTTAAATAGATTCACTGTACCATTAAAGTACAGAAAGGAAGTGTGGACGTTTCTGTTAAAAACCACAAATACACTGTGATCAGG
Source organism: Phataginus tricuspis (assembly GCA_029783875.1). NCBI lineage: Eukaryota > Metazoa > Chordata > Mammalia > Pholidota > Manidae > Phataginus > Phataginus tricuspis. The sequence continues at coordinate 93,346,490 of JAQQAC010008350.1, read as the reverse complement.
AATAAAACAGCTAAAGAAGAAAATCCCAGATTTTCTGTTTCATGTTTTCTTTTAAAAAGTTCAAAACTGCTTACAATTTAAGAAGTTGTAAAAGCCAATTTTATACTGAAAATGTGGATTACAATTCATCTACAATTCCAATTTAGACATATCTGCACACTTAAAGTTGACTGCATCTAATGCCAGTGTTGCAAAATCCAGTAGGGCTATTAGGCTTTATAATCCTAAATAACACTCAAAAGATTCTGAAAAGATAACTGTTGTTACCAAAGGGAAGAAAGTTAATTTATTCAATATGTACTTCACTGAATAACACTCATTTAGACGTGGACATTATAAAACTAACCCTTCTATTTCCTTTCTGGCCAAGTTTTTTTTATTTCCTTGACACCCAACTTCTAATTGGACTTTATAAAGTTTTTGTCAATGGGAAATTTTACTTGGAAATTTGAGCCAACTTACTTAAGGTCAACGCAGCATGGAAAGCTCATCACAAAGGAATGAAGTAAAGCCTCAAAATAAATTCATTTATTATTGCAGATTGCCAATACTGATAACTGTAAATAGAAGAGTCCTCTCTCATGCTGCTGCTGAGAGGGCAAACTGCTGTAATTCTCTGGAAAGCAATGTAACAAGGTAGGTATCAAGAGTGGGAAAAATGTTCTTAATGGTATCCAATAACTCATCTCCTGGCAATATACCCTAAGAAAATAATCTAAAATGCTAAGATATAGGTCCAAACGTGTTCACAGTGACTTTGTTTTTAATAATTAAAAACTGAAATAATTTTGAATGTTGAATTGTATAAGAACATTATCAATAGTTGTGGGTAAAACTGCCATTTTTCCAGAATCTCTAGCCTAACTTTAGTGCAGATTTGGTGTTTTCAAGGGGCGCAGATATTAGTCCATGTACATATCAATAGGTAATCACAAGGATGTCCAAGGTTTTATCTGGACCAGAGAGGTTGGGTGGAGCTTTCTTCTCTTCTGCTGCGGCCTGGTCACATGTGCGTGCGAGAGAGAGAGAGAGACAGACAGACAGACAAGGGACAACTGCTTGTAAGGAATAAATGGGTTTCTTAACTTTACTTTGTTTATTTCTCCCTTTGACTGATTTCCATTTCAAAGGTATTTTGCCCCAGGATTTTGCCCCCCCAGACTTACAATAGCATAGGTAAATTATGATATATATGATATATTCATACAATGAAGTATGTGACAATTAGAACAATTAAACAAAAAATGCTAACCAAAAGTATAGAACTTTACACAAGGTATTACCATGTTTTTGTTTTTAAAAAATTATCTGGACTTGTGATTAAAGATGGTGGCGTGAGAGGTGAGGCAGAGACCTCCTCCTAAAACCTTATATAACACAAAATATAATTAATACAACTAATCCTGAAAGAGTAACTGGAAAGAAGGCTGAGCCAGACTGCATAAACTTGGAGAAAAGAACAGACTTTCCAGAACAGGGTAACATACCAAAGCCATGACCTGGCAAAACCCAACCCCTCTGCGACCCCAGCTCACCGGTGGGAGGAAGAGAAACAGAGCAGGGAGGGAGTGGAGGCCTGTGACTGCTGAACACCTAGGCCTGGATATCTGCTCTGGGAGCACAAACCAACATTGCATGGTGCTCTGGTGATTACTGGGGTTCGAAAACTAAGACAGGCAGAACATCTGGAGAGACTGAGATTCCAGCTGCTTGTGGAAAACAGGAATCTAAAACCAGCTGATGTGGGTGGGCAGTCTGAGAGACTTCCTAAAAGCAAGAGGGCTACTAAAGGGGAAAGGATTGCACAGAGCTTACTGCTGAGGAGAAAGGACAGGTAGACAAAATTGTCTGGGTGCACTCTGCCCAGCAGGTTGGGAACACTCACGATCTTCAGGCGCACCACCCCCCTGGCCAGCCACACAGGTCCAAGGCCCCTCACTGTGATACGCAGCCTGCTGCGCCTTCCTCCCGACAGGTGCCCACCTGGCTCGCAAACCAGCAAACCTTGCCCTGGCATCAGGCCAGACAGAGGAAAGCACCGCATACAGCAGCTACAAACAAAAAGCATAGAGGCTTACACCTGTGTGTTCCATCCACTGGTTCTGGCAGTGGAGACAGACATAGCAGCCGGAAAGCAGGAAACAGCTCTTTCCACCCCCACTCCCCTGCATATCACAGTGAGGGACCTTGGACCTGTGCAGCCAGCCAGGGGGATGGAACGCCTGAATATCATGAGTGTTCCCAACCTGCTGGGCAGAGTGCACCCAAAAATTTTTGCCTGCCTGTCCATTCTCCTCAGACATCACTCCAGGGGCTGAGCAGCTACACAGAGTAGAGCTTCTGGGCACTAGAGGGTGCCACATACAAACATGCAATGCAAAAGAAGCCCGGTTCAAAGCAAAATTTCAACAACACCAGAAAAAGGCTCAAGTGAGACTGAACTAATGAATCTTACTGAAAGAGATTTCAAAATAAAAATCATAAACATGCTCCTGGAGGTACAGGGAAATATTTAAGAACTCAGGAACAAATGTAGGATGGAGATTCAATTGTTGTGGAACACAATAGAGGGTTTAAAAACAGATTAGATACGGTGGAGGAGATGATAAATGAAATAGAAATTAGTGAAGAAAAATACAAAGAAGCTGAGACACAGAGAGAAAAAGGATCTCAAGGAATGAGAGAATACTGAGAGAACTGTGTGACCAATCCAAACGGAACAATATTCGTATTATAGGGGTACCAGAAGAAGAAGAGAGAGAAAAAGGGATACAAAGTGTCTTTCAGGAAGTAATTGCTGAAAACTTCCACAATCTGGGGAAGGAGATAGTTTCTCAGGCCATGGCGGTGCACAGATCTCCCAATACAAGGGACCCAAGGAGGACAACACCAAGACATATATTACTTAAAATGGCAAAGATCAAGGATAAAGACAGACTATTAAAAGCAACCAGAGAGAAGACCACATACAAAGGAAAACCCATCAGGAAATCATCAGACTTCTCAGCAGAAACCTTACAGGCCAGAAGGGAGTGGCATGATACATTTAATGCAATATAGCAGAAGGGCCTCAAACCAAGAATACTCTATTCAGTAAGATTATCATTTAAATTTGAAGGAGGGATTAAACAATTTCCAGAGAAGCAAAAGCTGAGAGAATTTACCTCCCACAAACCATCTCTACAGTGTATTTTGGAGGGATTACTATAGATGGAAGTGTTCCTAAGGTTAAATAGCTGTAACCAGAGGAAATAAAACCTCAGTAAAGAAAGGAGAGCAATTAATTACTGAGGCGATGCAAAATCAAGTCAACTACTCCCAAAGTCAGTCAAGGGATACACAAAGAGTACAGAATATGAAACCTAATATATAAAGAATGGAAGAGGAAGAAAAAGTAGGAAAAAAAAAAGAACCTTTCAATTGTGTTTGTAATAGCATACTAAGTGAGTTAAGTTAGACTCTTAGATAGTTAAGGAAGTTACCCTTGAACCTTTGGTAACCACGAATCTAAAGCCTGCAGTGGAAATAAGTACATACCTATTGATAATCACCTTAAATGAAGTCTGAATGCACCAACCAAAAGACATAGAGTCACTGAACGGATAAAAACACAAGACCCATCTATATGCTGCCTATAAGAGACTCACTTCAAATCCAAAGACATACACAATTTAAAAGTGAAGGGATGGAAAAAGATATTTCATGCAACTAATAGGGAGAAAAAAGCAGGTGTTGCAGTACTTGATCAGACAAAATAGACTTCAAAATAAAGAAATTCACAAGAGACAAAAAAGAACATTACATAATGATAAAGGGATCAATCCAACAAGAGGACATAACCATTATAAATATCTGTGCACCCAACACAGGAGCACCTACATATGTGAAACAAATACTAACAGAATTAAAAGGGGAAACAGAATGCAATGCATTCATTCTCAGATACTTCAACACTCCAATCACTCCAAAGACATATCAACCAGACAGAAAATAAGTAAGGACACAGAGGCACTGAACAACACATTAGAACAGATGGACCTAACAGACATCTACAGAACTCTACACCCAAAAGCAGCAGGAAAGACATTCTTCTCAAGTGCACATGGAACATTTTCAAGAATAGATCATATCCTAGGCCACAAAAAGAACCTCAGTAAATTAAAAAGGATCGAAATTGTACCAATCTGTTTCTCAGACCACAAAGATATGAAACTGGAAATAAATTACGCAAAGCAAACGAAAAAGCACACAAACGTATGGAGGCTTAACATGCTCCTAAATATCCAATGGATCAATGACCAAATAAAAACAGAGATCAAGCAATATATGGAGACAAATGACAACAATTAATCAACACTGCAAAATCTGTGGGACAAAGCAAGGGCCATGCTAAAAGGGAAGTATATTGCAATACAGGCCTACCTCAGGAAAGAAGAACAATCCCATATTAACAATCTAAACTCACACTTAACAAAACTAGAAAAAGAAGAACAAATGAGGCCCAAAGTCATTAGAAGGAGGCACATAATAAAGATTAGAGCAGAAATAAATAAAATCAAGAAGAATAAAACAATGGAAGCAGGAGCTGGTTCTTTGAGAAAATAAACAAAATAGATAAACCACTAGCCAGACTTAGTAAGAAAAAAACAGATTGTACACACATGAACAGAATCAAAAATGAGAAAGGAAAAATCACTATGGACATCACAGAAATATAAAGAATTACTAGAGAATACTATGAAAAATTATATGCTAACAAACTGGATAACCTAGAAGAAATGGACAACTTTGTAGAAAAATACAACCTTCCAAGGCTGACCCAGAAAGAAACAGAAAATCTGAACAGACCAATTACTAGCAACGAAATTGAACTACATAAGAACAAAACCCCTGGGCCAGATGGCTTCACCACTGAATTTAATCATTTAGTGAAGACCTAATATGCATCCTCCTTAAAGTTTTTCAAAGAGTAGAAGAAGAGGGAATACTTCCAAACTCATTCTATGAGGCCAACATCACTCTAATACCAAAACAAAAAAATAAAATTACAGACCAATATCCCTGATGAACAGAGATGCAAAAATTCTCAACAAAGTATTAGCAAACCAAATTCAAAAATATATCAAATGGTCATCCATCATAATCAACTAGGATTTATTTCAGGGATGAAAGGATGGTACAATATTAGAAAATCCATCAACATCATCCACCACATCAACAAAAAGGACAAAAACCACATGATCATCTATCTCCATAGATGCCAAAAAAGCATTTGACAAAATTTAATATCCATTCATGACAAAAACTCTCAACAAAATGGGTATAGAGGGCAAGTACCTCAACATAATAAAGGCCATATATGACAAACCCACAGGCAACATCATACTTAACAGCGAGAAGCTGAAAGCCTTTCCTTTAAGATAGGAACAAGACAAGGATGCCCACTCTCCACTTCTATTCAACATAGTTCTGGAGGTCCTCACCATGGTAATCAGACAACACAAAGAAATAAATGGCATCCAGAATGGTAAAGAAGAAGTTAAACTATCCCTGTTTGCAGATAACATGATATTGTACATAAAAAACCCTAAGAATCCACTCCATAACTACTAGATCTAATATCTAAATCCAGCAAAGTTGAAGGATACAAAATTAATATGCAGAAATATGTGGCATTCCTATACACTAATGATGAACTAGCAGAAAGAGAAATCAGGAAAACAATTCCATTCACAGTTGCATCAAAAAGAATAAAATACCTAGGAATAAACTTAACCAAGGAAGTGAAAGACCTATACTCTGAAAACTATAAGACACTCATGAGAGAAATTAAAGAAGATACCAATAAATGGAAACACATCCCATGCTCATGGATAGGAAGAATTAATATTGTCAAAATGGCCATCCTGCCTAAAGCAATCTACAGATTCAATGAAATCCCTATCAAAATACCAACAGCATTATTCAACAAACTAGAGAAAATAGTTCTAAAATTCATATGGAACCACAAAAGACCCTGAATAGCCAAAGCAATCCTGAGAAGGAAGAATAAAGCAGGGGGGATTACGCTCTACGACTTCAAGCTCTACTACAAAACCACAGTAATCAAGACAATTTTGTACTGGCACAAGAATAGACCCATAAAACAATGGAACAGACTAGAGAGCCCAGATATAAACCCAAGCATATATGGTCTATTAATATATGATAAAGGAGCCATGGACATACAATGGGGAAATGACAGCCTCTTCAACAAGTGGTCTTGGCAAAACTGAATAGCTACATGCAAGAGAATGAAACTGGATTATTGTCTAACCCCACAAAAGTAAACTCAAAATGGATCAAAGACCTGAATGTAAGTTATGAAACCATAAAACTCTTAAAAGACAACACAGGCAAAAATCTCCTTAAAATAAACATGAGCAACTTTTTCCTGAGCGCATCTCCTCGAGCAAGGGAAACAAAAGCATTAAGTGAACACATGGGACTACATCAAACTAAAAAGCCTCTGTACAGCAAAGGACACCATCAACAGAACAAAAAGGCATCCTACATCATGGGAGAATACATTTGTAAATGACATATCCAACAAGGGGTTAACATTCAAAATATATAAAGAACTCACACACCTCAACACCCAAGAAGCAAATAATCCGATTAAAATATGGGTGGAGTATATGAACAGACAATTCTCCAAAGGAGAAATTCAGATGGCCAACAGGAAAATGAAAAGATTCTCCACATGGCTAATTATCAGGGAAATGCAAAAAAACCCACAATGTGATATCACCTTATACCATTTAGGATGGCCAGTGTCAAAAAGACTAAGAACAAGATGTGTAGAAAGGGGAACCCTCCTACACTGCTGGTGGTAGGAATGTAAGCTAGTTCAACCATTGTGGAAGGCAGTATGGATGTTCCTCAAAAACTAAAAATAGAAATATCATTTGACTCAGGAATTCCACCCCTAGGAATTTACCCAAAGAATATAATTTCTCATATTCAAAAAGACATATGCACCCCTATATTTATTGCAGCACTATTTACAATAGCCAAGAAATGGAAGCAACCTAAGTGTCTATCAGTATATGAATGGATAAAGAAGAGGTGGTACATATACAAAATGGAATACTATTCAGCCATAAGAAGGAAACAAATCCTGCCATTTGCAACAATATGGATGGAGCTGGAAGATATTATGCTCAGTGAAATAAGCTAGGTGGAGAAAGACAAGTGCCAAATGATTTCCCTCATTTGTGGAGTATAACACCAAAGCAAAACTGAAGGAACAAAATAGTAGCAGACTCAGAGACTCCAAGAAGGAACTAGTGGTTACCAAAGGGGAGGGGTGTGGGAGGGCAGGGGGGGGGGGGTGGGAGAAGGGGATTGTGGGGTATTATGTTTAGCACACATGGTGTGGGGGATCACAGGGAAAACAGTGTAGCACAGAGAAGGCAAAGAGTGAATCTGTGGCATCTTACTACACTGATGGGCAGTGACTGCAATGGGGTATGGTGGGGGGGAACACGATAATTTGGGTGAATGTAGTAACCACAGTATTTTTTCATGTGAAACCTTCATAAGAGTGTATATCAATAACACCTTAATAAATAATACAAAATAATATGTATTAAAAAAAAACGAAAAAAAGTGTATTGAGTGGAGGCCTTCCTGTGGAGGGGGGAAGGACCATTCCTGATCTCATGACCACTATGGCCTGGGAGCCACAAAAAAAAACAATCTTAGTTGTAATGTGTGATTAGAACTAAACAGTTCCCATTGTCAAAGCAAATTGATATAAGAGGGCTGGATGATTGGAAATCACAATTTTTTTATCTTTTCAAATTTTATTACATGTGAGGTTACAGGTCCCATGAACTTATGGCACTTAACCTAAAAGCAGTGAAAGTGCTAAGCTGGGTATAAAAGAAAAATTCTCTGAAAGAATACACGAAAAAATTAAAAGTTGGATAAAGAGTTGTAAACATTCTAACATCTAAAATTTATACAGTGATTCACAGTTACTACTTTAATATGCATTGTATCATATAAGATCACACTCTGATCTTTCAGAAGACTGTGAAAGCCCAGAGAAAAAAATCTGCCAACCTGACTGAGACAATGAGAAAACCACTGTGGAAAAACTAGCAATAAGCCTGACAGCAATTAGGAGCAGTATACTGATACAGAGGAGACAGCATTCTAGGCTGAGCAAGACACCACATAAAAGTACAAAATGCATGCAAGGCCTAGTCGTTAAATCTGAATGGCAGGAATGTAAAAGGATAAGAGAATGTAAGAGATGCTGCCCACAGAAAGCAAATCCAATAAGGGAGGGTAGCCTCCCAGATGCCTTGCAATCTGAGGAACCTTACCTGCCTGCTAAAGAGATCTTCGTCTTCCTCTTAATATAGACCACAGAAGCTCAAGAGAACAGCAGCTATACAAACTATTTAATTTTTAATTTTCTTAGAAAATTAAGTAAAATCACACAAAAATGGTCATTATTTCTCTTATGACCATTTAGAAAAGTGCTGTTCATAAAGCTTACAGGATAACTCACCCATATTTAAGGACCTTTGCACAGAAATAGATTACTGATTAATGTTTAAAATCACCTTTTATGTTCAGAAGAACTGAAATCCTATTTTTTTATACTTTCTTCCTTTGTGACTATATTTCAGTAAGACCCAGAACACTAACTGAAAGATGTGATTCTGTTGAATATATAAAAAATAGAAATGTAAACAGTCACACTATATATTTAAAATTCTAATAAAGTTGCTAATAACACTTAAATGTCACCCTGTCCTGCAACCTGTGTATGTTGTTCCAGTAAAATCATAAGCTTCACCAAGCATGGACAGTAGCTTAGCCAGAAGTCATTCTAAAATAGAGGCAAACCTCTATTGGTTCTCACTGTAGTTAGTAAAAACTGATTGAGCTATCGCAGTGACACTGCTCTACACTTTAAAGTCATCAATATGGAAAGCATCCAGCAAGCATTCAACTCTGGTACTTACTGGCTATGGGCCTGGTATGAGTTGCTAAGGCTATTTCTAAGCTTTAATTCTTCATCTCTAAAATACAAGTAATAACAGTACCTAACTCAAATGGTTCTAATCACAAAGACTCTCCCTCTGACCAATCTTTAATTAGGCTCCTCTGAATCCTCTTTTCAACTATGCTTCAGCCTTGTCCCCATCCTGTCTTCAGTCTGCCTAGCCCAGTTTTAGCAAGAATACTACTAAGTTAGTTTAACAAGAACCCCCTAACCCTGACATCTGGTATCCATCAAGTTCCTCATGCCCCATCTTTGATGTATGAGTCCTTGGCCTGCCTTTAGTGAGTATCCTGCTAGATCATTTAGTAAGAATCGTCCCACCATTAATGTCTCCTCTTAGTAATTTTCCACCACTGGCTCCCTCACCCTGCTCCTTGGCTATAAAACCCTACCTATCCTTGTATTCAGAGTTGAGCCCGATCTCTCTCCTCTTTTGCAATAGTCTTGAATAAAGTCTTCCCTACAACTTTCACAAGTGTTTTTTTCTTTAACAAGAATTAAGTGACTTTTAATGTAAGTAAAACTGTTGGAATGGTGCCTTACGCACTTTTCTTCAGTCACAATTATTATCCAGTAAATATAACAGAATCACTAAATGTTTAAATATCACATTGCTCAACTTCAATCAGTTAGGGACTATTTATTATATGACAGTTACTGTGATCAAAGACCCAAAGAGAGAAAGATGTAAGTTTTGCCTCATCTAAAATTTAGTTCAGGAACAGAGAGTAAACAAATAATCCTGGCACAGTGTGCTTCACACAGCAATGCCCAGTCGGTCAGGGTAGAAAGGCAGCAGAGCAGAGAAACTGATGAACTGAGCATGGTAGAAAGGTTACCAGTCACCAGACAAGCTTTAGAGAATGAAGAAAAGTTCCAAGAATTGCTTTCTAGGTTGAGAGTGAAGACTCAGGAGGAAGGAAGCCATCCCAAGGACAGAGGTCTAAGGGTGGAGTTGGGGCTAGACCATGTCCCACTGGCACACTTGGGTGAGGGAGGTACTGAAGATTTTACAGGAATGTGTCAGGACCAGATTTACCTTTTCCAATTTGCACCTCTGGGGTAAGAAAGAAGCTGAATTCCGGGAGGTGGCAGCCTAACCCAAACAGATACACTTTACATAATTGGCAAGAGAATGTAGACACTGCCCATCAATAAGTACAAAATTGAAAAGGAAAAACAGCAGTTTGGAGAAACACACCAAGGAAAGATACCCCAAATTAACATGAATGAATGAATGGGTTTTAGAATGAATGAAGTAAATACTGAGGATTCCATGTAACTTTCTACCTCCCACTGGTGACCACATAAATTGAGAACTAAACAAGGACAGTCAGATTCCGGCCATAGGATAGTCTTACATTCAGGAACCAGTTTCAATTCTCCAAAGCAGCAGATTCTAAAGCAAAAAACAAATGATCATTTTAAATGTTGCTTTTGCCCCCAAAAATGTTTTAAGGAATACTACAGAAATGAACTACTAGTTTTCTAAACTTCACAGTATTATACTAGCCATATAATTTTCAAGTCAGTTATCAGGAGTTCTGACAGAGACAGGTAAAATATAGTCCAACTAATGAAGCTGATGCTCAAACAGATGCCTTTTCAAGAAAAAAAAAAAGCTATAAATTAAAACATTGATTACTTTTTTTAAACTTATCTAATTTAACATAGGCAAGGAGTCTTTTCTTAGATAAACTATGAAATCATATGCTAGAAATTTGCTATTTTGGAAGCAACAACCAAAATGCTCAAGAGACTCCTCTTTATCTGCACACAGCATAAGTTTTTCTTAAAAACAAGTCTTCATTTATTTGGCCTTAAAATCAAACAAATTCAGTTTAACATCAGAGGCTTCCTTGTTTATTTTATTTGCTTAGTACGAAAGTATGTTACCACTGTATTTTATGAGCCTTTTCAAAGCAAGGTGGTTGTCACAGGATGCCAATTCAAGTTGTATGATATAATAAGGGCCACTTTCAAACATTTCACAATCGAAGGACAACTGTCCTTACCTGCGTAGTTTGCTCTGCTATCCTGAGCAAGTCATCTCTTTTGTTCTTAAAAGTTAATTCATTTCCAAATGTAACAGAGACCAACCCTTTGACTAGGTCAACATAACAATGTAACAAAGGAGACCACCCGGAGAGAAACAGAAGAGTCCTGTTCCCTGAAAAACTGCCATTCCAAACTGAAGCCTTCAAGTTCTATAAATTAGTAACATCAAAACTGACACACATCACAGATCAATATGTGAAAAGTGAATGCCTATTAGCATCCCAATGAGGCTGGAAATTTGTTTAACTACTAAGGTTAAATTTTTAACCTTAATTAAGTGTAAGGTTGACAGGCTATTGCTGGGGCTAAAAGAAAATGAATATTCTGCAAAATAGACATGAAGTATGTCCACATTGTGTTTTAAAAAAATCAATTATATTGGCCATTAACAAACAAAACAACCTCAACCAGACTAAGAGAACAATTTCACCACCACGAAAGCCCAGAGAAACTGGGGAGTCTAGTGACCAGCTCTGGCCTCTGATCTGCTCACTTAGTTCTATGACTCTCTAATTCATTATCATATACCACAAAGGATCTCACTCTGACTTTATTAGACAGCATGAAACTTCCCTGTAGTAGTTAACCAAGTAGATCATCCATCCTGAATTTGAGATTAAAATACACGGCAGGGGGAGGAAGGTGAATAAGACAAAAACAGTTCAAGACAGCTAGGCAACAGGCAAGCCGATTCAGACTTCCCAGTCACAGTGAACTGTGGCACTGTAAACAGTAATTCTACTCTGAAAGTGGAGAGGCCAGAAGGATACACAGGCAAGCACTTAGCACAGTTCAAATGCCTTGTCATTAACTTAGCCATCTATCCAGATTCATCACTGTGTACTAAAAATAGAACACTAGACCGCTTTTATAGTTACTAAAAACATTAAGTGAACAAATTTGAAACCACATACCAAAACCTGTACTGGGAAAAGAGAAAAAGCAATATATATTTCTGGTGTCAAAAATACAAATCAAGAAAAATGAGATGTTAATAACACCTGGCTTTTATATAGCACCTACCTGTGAAGCAGCTTAAATATTTTTGCAAAATTTAAAAAAATCTAATTATAGTACTTCTAACAACATCCTTGTGAAATAGGTGGAATATAAATATAATTACTTCTGTGTAGCTAATGAAGAAAAGTAAAGATGTATTTAATCCATTGCAAATTGGGTTCCTGATCTAGCGCAGTTGAGCACGTTGAGCATCCCAGTCAAGTCACCAATTACCCTAGAAACTGTAACCATATATCAAAGTGAACCCCACAGCTATCTATATTCAAGAACTAAACTCTAAGAATTAACAATTAAGGCAAAATTGTCTTTAGTTTTAGAAGGAAAACACTTCAAGTAGTCTATTTAACCTGCTGAATCTACTTCTTAGAAATAAATTGAAACACTGTTATCATTACTGAAGCCACTTGAAACTCAGAAATTAAAGAGAAAAGTGAAGATTCTATGTCTCACACTCACCAATATAAACTGATAACTTTATGCCTCCTTCCTTCAAAGGATAAAAGGAACTCAGTCTAAAGTGCAAGGTCAAAGTACTCAAAAAAGACACACTGGCCTGGGAAACCAACAGGTTTAACAACAAAGGATGAGTCAACCAGTACTTGCAGATCCCAGGTACTGAAAGAAAATTTTATTTTGACTCAAAAAAAAGGAATTAAATTGTCCCACTGATGGCTAGGGAAAAAGATCACCTTTAAGTGGTTTATTTGTGCTTTTTAAGAGCTATTATTATGAGGTACCTTTAAAAGCTAGTATATCATTACAGCATTAAGGGGCACTTCCTAATATACCCAATACATTTAACTCCTCTCAAAGCCAACTCTGGGTGAAATGATTCTTTCTTCCCTTCAATACTACATAGATAAGGCACAGCCAAAGCAGTAAAGGATGACTTAAACCTGAACTTGCTACAGGACTTTCCAAACAGATAAGAACTTAAGAACTTTGTAAATACACCCCTATTTGAAAGACAAAAGAAACCTGAAGAAAGTACCCAGTGAAAATATGAGCTCTTTCTGAAAAGGTAAGCTCTTCACTGCAGTCTTTCTCTGTATAAATTGTTCAGCCCTTAGTGTCTATGCTAATGCCAAGAGGGAAAATGGCTTCTACTGTCACTATCAAATGCAACTCACTCTAATGATACTAAAACCTAGAATTTGCTTCAATCTGAAGTGGGGGCTGAAGGGGGTACATGAAATTAGATTGGCTAACAGCTCTTGAAACAGGATAATGGATATGGTTCATGGGGTTCAGTAGTCCACCCACTTTTGTAGATGTTGGAATTTTTCACAATAAAAGGTTGCATACAGAAAAAGAAGAAAGCCAGTTTTAGAAATTAAATGCCTCCCAATTAGGGTATTTCTATAAGCCACCAGGCTCAGGAAAGAGTTACTTAACTGAGAATTCAAAAGGAATATATAGCTAGAATTGTAAAAATTCTTTATAGTTATAAAACAATTAGCATGACCCCATGTTTTTTTTCTGTTTTTCACACAGAAGTAAAAGGCTGACTTAATAAATTACCTGTCTCTAGATTAATGTTTTCTCCTTTATATGTCATTGCAGTTAGGCCTGAGGTCATTTTTATTTCATCCTGACAACAGACACTTTCTAAAATAATTAAAGGAAATTATAGGACACCCTAGAGAAACTGTTTCTGCCCAAAATCCCAGGCTTTAAATAAAGGTTATCAAATTTTTAAACTATCCTTTGTATTGGTTTCAAGAGCTAACCTTCTATTAAACTAAGCTAATACTTAATTAGCTCTACTAATTTTTAACATATTACCTTAATCTTAATAAACATTCTCATAAATCAAGGCATTCCATATTTGGAAAATTTCATTCTTTTAGATCATGCTAAGAACTGGAAGGCAAAAGAGACCAAAGACTTGAGTATCTTTTGTTCAGCAAAATCAGTACTTTGCTGAGTGCCATCCAGATCACTTTAGTCTCCATCATTTGAGACACTTGACAATTAAGATTAATGTCTGACCTGTGAGTTGACCTTAATAATGGACACTTTTTTCTTAAAGGAGACAGATGTTAGATTAGGTAAGTAGTCACACAGAAACTCAAAGATATTACTAAACCTCATTTCTTTAAAAAGTTATCAGCACTCTACTAATACAGAATTAATCAAAATGTTTTATTAGAACAGGGGAAATTAAAATAAAATCGAGGATGGGAAACAAAGAATTTGCAGGGCTCACATTAGTCTCTAAGATATTATATGGTAGGCTTTCTCCTCCTTTGTCCCCTTTCTCCTCTTTGATCTGCTAGCTCTACTTAGAGGCATCTGCTTCAACAGCAAACATGCATATTATTTAAGCTGTCATTCTGCATACGTTCCTATTTGGCAGAGTAGATGTTTCTAAAATGGATAGCAACCATGAAAGTTAAAACAGAGAAAATCCATCAAAACTCAAAAACTGGTCACTGGGCTCTCTGAATCTGCACTTGGTATTTTTTAAAGTTTGGAAATTACATTAAGCACAGGGGTTATGCAAAAGCGTTAAAAAGCAGTTTGATTAATCATGTCATCTACAACTTTTACAGCCTTGATCAGCTTTTTGTAAAATGGACATGGAAGGTAACTTTTAGTAACATATAAGGAATTCAGTTCTGCATTACCAGAGACATACCAGTTCTCAGATGTGTACTAAGGCAACAAATATTTCATGCATTCACCTCAGCAGGGTGGATTTCCAGCACTGTGCAGGGCCAAATGACTCAAGATTCATGCACATTTCCAAAGCTCAGTGGGGAGATGATTAATGATACAAAAGAGCAAGGCATATGGTGAACTTGTACAATGGCTTGCCTACAAAAGATGAGTTGTTAACTAAAAATGCTGCAACCTGAAAAGAGGGCACTCATCACACAGGTTCAAACAGGGGCTAGGTTCTTGAACTGACTCATGTTAAATTTATCCAGTGTATCAGTCAAAAGAAAACACGACTAAAATAAACTTACTATCAAATTCCTGACTTTTAGATCATTTAAAAGACTGTGGAAACTCCAAGATATGAAAAAGTAACCTTCGGGTAAAAGAAGAAAAAGAAAAAGAAAAGAAAGAAAACAAACTTGATTCTGCAGGAGCTGACAATCTAGTCTGAGAATCACCTATGCACCTTATTTTTTTGGCCTGCTGTTCCAACTTTTATCATCCTGCTTGTTTTCATTTTTGCCACAGTAAAAGAATAAGAATAGGGTGTACTTTTTTTTAATTGAGTTAATAGCATATGGAAGAGTACTGGGAAGAGAAAGAGAGCATGGGAATGTTAAAATTAATCTTGTATATACTCATCTGTGTCATCTATGACCTTTAAAATTGTTGATTCACAACATTGTCTGTTATGCAAGAGACACTACAAAATGTACAAAAATAAGTGAATACAATATGACTATAAACATAGACAATGTTTAAAAGTCTATAGAGAAAAAAGAGGATGAAAGGGAAATGTAGAAATACATAACAAAATTATCAGTAGTGGTCCTGAGTAGCCAGAAAGATGATTTTTTCCTTGCATGTATTTAATGCACATTTTTCAAATTTTCAATTATAAATATGTAGGTTAAAAAATTTTTTTGTATGGCAAAAATGACCCCCCAAAAAGCATTTTTCATTTAATACCCAAAAGTGCCATTTATAGGAACTGCTCTATAAAACTGTTTCAAGCTAAGCTGCAAAAGACACTAAAGATAATGGAAAGAACTACTTTCTTGCTATTGTTAGAAGCCTTTGTCCACTAGCCCCACAAACATTTATTAAGTAGCTATTTTGTATTAGACTCACTGTCTGCCAAGATCCCCAAAATGGTAATAAAGATGTAACTAGTAACTACTCAAGCTGTTTGAGGGCATAGGCTGCAAACCTTCAGTCCCCACCTCCAACTCTGAATACCCTTCAAAAAACCTACAAAAACTTTTAGTAATGTCACTACATCCAAAAATGTACTGCAACAGACAGTATGTTACAGTCAAAATATTTGCTACCCTTTCTTTGTCAGATCCTTCTCTACCTGCCAGTCCCTGCAGGGGATATTTCTTGTCCCCCTCCTCCAAGGCCGGGTCTGACCATGTGACTTGCTCTGGCCAATGACGAATGAGTAGCAACGGACACATGCCCACTTTTGAACAGAAGCATTAAGAGCCCTCCGGAGAGATTATCATGGCTCTTTTTAGTCATTCATCCTTGGTCCTGGAAGGAAGCTCACAAAGGGCATTAATGTGAGATATAAACTTTTACTTAGATTTGGGGATTTTTACTGCAGCATAATTTACCAAAATCTGATTAATTCACACACCCCTGACTAAACTCGCATACATTAACGAGCACCACTCTTCAAGGCAGGAGGTAGAAGTAACCCCCTCCCTAGCTGTGCCCACTCTACAGGTTACAACTTAACTTGAAGAGGTAGAAAATAACAATTTGGTCCCCAAGCCATGCAGTCACTAGCCCACTGCTTGTTTGGTTTTGCTTTATTCTCTCCCAATATCTGGACAGACCAATTTGATGCACTTCAGGCACTTAGAGCTGTCCTCTCATTCAACCCTTAGCACACATGAAACTCTCGTCCTTGAAGTAATTCCTAAAAAAATGGCATGAATGGAAATATTCCACAGGACACAAAAGAACAAGAAATGTCTACTATTTGAAATCTAACATTTGCCTTTGAAATAAATTAACTGTAAGAATCATTATACTATACATCTGAAAGTAATATATTATGTGAATTATATCTCAAATGAAAAAAGTTAACTGTAAGTTAGTTTTAAAATTAGAAAATATTTGCTTCAGAAACAATAAAATACAAAAGAATATTATATCCATTAAATCACATACTGCCGTAAAAAGAGGTCAAGCTAGCTAGAATAGAATACGCCTAAAATAAAAGACAGAAATTAAAAACAAGAGGATAAGTAAGGACCTAGCAAAAAAAAAACCAAAAAGAAAGTAAGTTACTAAATTCACTAAACTACCACTTCAAGGAAAAAGCAGTATGTGACCAAAAAAAGAAATTTTATTTTTATAAAATTTACAATCCACAATGAAAAAAAACAGTTGTACAACTATAAACTTCCAATATTATAACAAGAAAACACATAAAGCAAAAACAAAAAGACAATCTCTTCGCACTTACTTGTTAAAATTTAGAAAGCAGTAACTTAAAACACAGTTAAGATGAGTTTCTAATCAACAAGGTGTAGCCAAAAACTAAAACACTGAAATTGTCCCAGGACAACTATCACAAAAACCAACTCATTATTTAAGGGAGCAGGAACCTGGTACACATCAAAGTACCCATGCAGTGAGGGGTAAAAGAACACCAAACAAGGCATAAACTAGAGTGTTTACAATTTAATGGGGAACAAAAGAACATAAACATTATGCATACACATATAGATCAAGGGGAATATGTGTTTACATGTATGAATAACACACCTGGAATATAAATATTTATACAATAAAGCTATACAAATGCTTTGGCTAGGGATTCAGGAGGCACTCTTTAAAAAGGGTAAATGTAAGATGATATAACCTCATAATCTTCCTAATTATAGGGTAAAAACAATCTATAGCATTCAATTCAGTAAATAAAGAAAAAGTATCCTTGGGCAGGAAATGTTTTAAATCATGCTGTCTTCACATTTGCCCTCTCAGGTTAAAAAGTCAAGAATCATATCACCAATATATTTATAAAGTAAATGAAACACTGATAGTAATGTCAAGTTAAAATCTTTTCTTCCTCATTTATCCTTAAATTCTTATTATCTAAGGAAATTATCTTCAAACTTATTAGCCAAGACAACGTTCTGTAAACAAAACTTTACAAGCTCAAGATACAAATGCTGAGCTGCTCCAATTAAAGTGTGGCAGGGACCATGGTGGGAATACTTCCACAAAGGATTACCCAGTGCCTATGGCATGAGCCAGACACTGGCCCAAGTGCAGGGAATTCAGCAGGGAACAAAAACAGAGTCTCCACCCTCAGGAAGCTTAAATTCTAGAATGGAGAGATAGCCAGTAAGTAAACAAATAAATATGACCCTATCATATACAGAGAACCGCTCCAAAGAAAATGAGGTAGGGTCACAAAGCAGATGGTAACAGCTAGAAGTGGTATCTGGGGTCCTTCATAAGCCTGGGTTGTCAAGGAAAGCCTCTATAAGAATTATTTTCTGGCAAGTTCTAGAGAAGGTTCAACCCGTGCAAAGACCCCACCCCCCAGAAAAGGAAAGCACTTGTTCAAAGAATAGAAAGAGGTCAGTTTAGCTGGTGCAAAGTAAACACAGGGAGTGTAAAAAGACAAGAAACTGGAGAGGCAGCAGGGGCCAGACCTCTTGGAGTGAGGCTTGGATTTTAAGAGTAATAAGAAGTCTTATAACATGATGTGATTTATACTGTAGAAGTGACTGTGTGCAACAGACTCCAGGCAGGCAGAATGGAATCCTGAAAACCAGCAAGGAGATCATGGCAGACACTCATGCAAGAACAGTGGTGGCCAGGACTAAAGCTTTAACAGTGGAAATGAGGAGTGGTCAGCTTCAGGATATACTCTGGACAGAAAGCCGCCAGAACTTAACAATGAAGTGGGTATCAGTGATGGAAGTGAGAGGAATCCAGGATGGCTGTGAAGTTTCTGGCCTGCACAACTGAGTGGATAATGGCACCATTTCCTAAAATGAGAAAGGTCTGGGGTATGTGGATTAGGGTGGGGATAGCAACAAGAATTCTGTTTTGACCATGTTAATCTGGAACAGCCTATTAATAGGTGCCCAAAAAGATATGCCTAGTAGGTGCCTAACTGACCATCCATGTCTGTAGTTCTTAGAAGCTGGAAATACCAGACTTGCCCCACTCTCCCTCCTCCCCTACCTCTACACGCTATGGCAAACCCTTTCAGGCTTTTCAGAATTCCTCCTCGAGCAGTGTGGAAATTTAATGCTTACCTCCAACTTGCTACCTAAATTTGCCGAATGTTTGCATAGTGTGACCAAAATAATTAAATATTAATAAAATGTCTCATCTAACAAAATTGAAAATGTAAAAGAAATGTAAATCCCTTTTGCTTACACTAGAATAAATGTATTTGCTCACACCAAAATAAATTACAGATGGCTTAAGGGTTCTAGTGAAGAAATGGAACCATGAAAGTGTGCTAGAACAAAACACAGATTAGTATGTATAAAATCTTGGAGACAGAATTTTCTCATTTGACATCATGTGCAAAAATCCTTAAAAATGGAAAATAATGGTGATGGGGGATGGGAGGGACAGGGATTTAAACACTTCTATAAAATAAAAATACTACAAGCTTTCAAAGCAAATGAAAAATTGGAATATTGAAGCATATGACATAAGGAATTTAATATCCCTAAGTACAAAGAGCTTACATAAATTAAGAAAAAAAATTAACCCTAAAAGAAAATGTCACAAGGACAAGAACAGAAATTCAAAAGAGAAGAAATATAAATGAGCAATTAACACTGAAAAAAAGTGCTAGCTTCTTATCATCAAAAGAACTGAATTAAAACAAGGAGATACTTACTGTATTTCATCTATCAAAGTGGCAAATACTGAAACAGAGTAAGAATAGACTTGGAGCCTGGGAGGTAATCACTAAGCCCTTTCTGGAGACAATGTGATAAAAATATATCAAGACCCTCAGATTTTATACACTTTGATTTACCAATTCCACTTCACGGAATTCATCCTAAGAGTGGTGTTTGAAAACCTTAGGGTTGTTTGAAAAGATTTAGGTACAAATTATGATTATAACATTAGGATACTCAGTACCTAAAAATGATGCTTCAGAATTATGTCTAATGACACAAAAAGATATTGTATAAAAAATCAGGTTATAAAGCCATATGGTCAGGATAATACATAGCAATAGGTATAAGCATATAAAGAGATCTCTAATAATATACTGCAAGAAGCTAACAGCAGATGTGTTCTTTATGTTCTTTTTCTTTCATTATAATGAGCATTTACTGTTTGATAAAATTTGACTGGGGAAACGAAAACAAAATCCCTACAAATCAAAGAGATACTGAATGGAAATTATCAAAAAATTAACAGAAGATATCTCCCAGTAATAAAATATAATTTGGGGCAAGTTTCTTCTAGAATAGAAAATTTTCTGCATTTACAAACTTTCCATTATAAACATGCATTACATTCATCTATTTTTAAAAAGGTAAAATAGACTTTAAAAGTTAAGATAATTACTTTCAATCCTCTTTCGTTATCTTAATATTAACGACCACTACAACTATCACAAGTATTTTTAAGGATTTATGCCTATGTTTTCCCTCTCCTCTTCATGTTCCAAAATCCGGTTTCCTTTATCATTCTAATATCTTGAGGGAGCACAAAGGGATTCTCCTGAAACACGTTGGGGCCCCTATCTCCGTCCATATTATTACCCTCAGTTGACTCAACTTGTTGGCTGTGGGTTCTCAAAGTCTGGTCCCAGACCTGCTGCAGCACCAGCATAAAATGGGAGCTGGTTAGAAATGCAAATTCTTAAGCTCCACCCCAGACCTAGAGAATAAGAAACCAGGGTGGGACCCAACAATATGTTGTATCACAATCCTCCAAGTGATTCTGATACATACAAAATTTTGAGTATCAATTTCAGCCTCCATGCCTTGGGCCTTCGGAATACTCTCCTAAAAATAGTCATATATCATTTTTCAAATTACATTTTTCAGAATTCAAATAGTAATATGTTAAATCATTCAAGGGGACCTAACTGCTAAATCTTGAATCTTAACAGTCTGAAAATAAAATTCTGAAAGGAAAAAAAAAAGATCCACAATGAAAGAAAACATACCTGTAGAGATGTCTTAAAGGGACCAGTGAGTCCCAGAGATTGCTTCTAGTTCTGACAGTCTCTGAGGTAAACATACCTGGCTTCCTCAAGGAACACACTACATGCAAACTCATTTAATTATACGTGTCAAAGGCAGGGCTGCACAATCAAGTTATCAACTAGACTCCTGAGTAATAACTATTCAAGCCATATCTATACATAAATACAACAATCAGGTGTGCTAAAAACCTTAGAAACATCTTTATCTAATGAATGATCCCATTGGGGATCTACAGGGCTTTGATGTGGTAATTAACATAGGTGTCTACCTGTGATAGAGGTGTAACCATGATTAGAAATGAAACAAAATTTACTCACATTCTAACAAAATTAATTTTTGCCACATTCATTTGTTCAGTGGATTGGCGAGCCAAGTACTAAACTAGAGCTAGAGATAAAATGGTGTCTAAGAAACCTTCCTGTCCTCCAGAAGCCTGCAGCCCATGAGGAAATTAGCCAGGCAGACAGTGATCCCCCTCTGCCCCAGAGCAGGAACTTTAGATTGGTTTATCTCTAATACCTGTTAGAAGAAAAGTGAGCATTTGAGAAGTCACTTGTTCAAGGCCACCCAACTTCCTGAAAGACCAGATTCTGCCCTTACCTACCCTTGTCCTGATGTTAGCACCACTTTCAATGTTAAAAAGAGACACAAATATGCATTGTCTGCATCTTACATAAGATTGTGCTAATTTTATGATCAAAAATAAAAATGATTTTATTATGATTAAAAAAGACATGAATTAGGTAAAACCAAGTAGCATCAAACTAAATTTAAAAATTAGTTTATAGATTTTCCCATTTTTGAATGGGACAAGTTACTTATATAGTACAAGAAGGCGGCAAGACAAATAAGGGACAAAATATTAATACTGGTAATTTTGGTGGTGAGATTACAGGCAATTATTCTTCCATTTGGAAATTTTTTTATTATGTAAGTTATTTTTTAAATGATCACCTAACATTTAAAAAGATTTTTTTTTAATCTGGCATTTAACAGACTGCTCAGAACAGTCCCATACAAGGAATCAACCCACAGAGCTTTCAAATGTCTCTCTGGATATTCACAGAGAGGAAAAAAATCCATTTATAAATATCTGAGCCTAGAACCAAATTCCATTTTACATATAAAACAAAGGATTTTTTTGCATCTTTTTATTATACACCCAATTTGCTAGGAGTACAACTCAAGAGAACACTGTGTTGAGTTTCACCAGAAGTTGTTCACAATTTCAGAAAAGTCATGTTATTAACTAGCTATAATGCCCTTCTCAATATCTGATCGCCTCCATCATAGTGTGCATATACAGCAAGCATCTCACTCCCTGTCTTACAGGGTAGGCAAGACCAAGCTCTAACATACTCAAATAGTATAAATTACTTTACTTTCTTCTTTATAAAAAGAATTAGGGCATTACATTGACATTTTTTAAATTATGTGCATATTATTGATTAATGTAATTTCATGAGAATAAAGGAGGCATTACAAAAAAGGAGTGTTGGGCCTGACAAGATCGAGAGCTTGCTGTGATGATGGAGGGAATGTACACAGTGGACAAGAATCCAGCTGACTTCAATTAGGCCAGACATTAAAGAGAGCAGCAAAAATGCACAACAATGCCACTTCTCTCAATACATTTGTTTTGAAAAAGAGCCATTTTCATTAAAAAGTTATTTATGCTAACTTGTAATGAGTTTATTACTCATTTATAAATAGATAAATGAAAACTTTTAAAACAGTAATTTCTCAGTTTTAATTCTTTTATGATAAATATCAATAAATAGAACCTACATAAACAAATGCTCTTTGAGGGTCCTCAATAAAATTTAAGTGCTAAGAAATTTACAGATTCAAGGCAATCCCTATCAAAATTCCAACAGCATTTTTCAATGAACTAGAACAAATAGTCCTAAAATTCATATGGAACTACAAAAGACCCTGAATAGCCAAAGCATTCCTGAAAAAGAAGAAAAAATCTTGGGGGATTATGCTCCCTGACCTCACGTTCTACTACAAAGCTACAGTAATCAAAACAGTATGATACTGGCACAAGAAGAGACCTATAGATCAATGGAACAAAATATAGAGCCCAGATATAAACTCATGCATATACATTCAATTAATATATGATAAAGGAGTCATGAATATACAATAGGGAAAAGAAAGCCTCTTCAATAACTGGTGTTGGAAAAACTGGACAGCTACATGCAAGAGAATGAAAATGGATTACTGCCAAACCCTATACACAAAAGTATATTTGAAATGGATGAAAGACCTGAATGTAAGACAAGAAACCATAAAACTCAGAAGAATACATAGGGAAAAATCTCTTGAACATTAGTATGAGCAATTTTTTCCAAGACACATCTCCTCAGGCAAGGGAAATGAAATAAAAAATGAACAAGTGGGACTATATCAAACGAAAAAGCTCTGTACAACAAAGGACACCATAAGCAGAACAAAAAGGCAACCTACAAGATGGGAGAATATATTATAAATGATTTATCCAACAAGGGGTTAACATCCAAAAGATACAAAGAGGTCATATGCCTCAACACCAAAAAAAATAAAAATAAAAAAACAACCCAATTAAAAAATGGGCAGAGGAAATATTAGCAAACCGAATTCAAAAATACATCAAGAGGATCATACACCATGATCAAGTGGGATTCATCCCAGGGATGCAAGGATGGTACAACATTCGAAAATCCATCAACATCATCCATCACATCAATAAAAAGAAGAACAAAAACCACATGATCATCTCCATAGATGCTGAAAAGCATTTGACAAAATTCAGCATTCATTCATGATTAAAACTCTCAACAGAAAGGGTATAGATGGCAAGTACCTCAACATCATAAAGGCTATATATGACAAACCCACAGCTAACATCATACTTAATACCAAGAAGCTGAAAGCTTTTCAACTAAGATCGGGAACAAGACAGGGGTGCCCACTCTCTCCACTGTTATTCAACATAGTACTGGAGGCCCTTGCCACGGCAATCAGACAAAGCAAAGACATACAAGGCAACCAGATTGGTAAAGAAGAAGTCAAATTGTCACTATTTGCAGATAACATGATAGTGTATATAAAAAACCCTAAAGACTCCACTCCAAAACTACTAGAACTAATATCTGAATTCAGCAAAGTTGCAGGATATAAAATTAACACACAGAAATCTGTTGCTTTCCTATACACTAATGATGAACTAACAGAAAGAGAAATCAGAAAAACAATTCCATTCACAATTGCATCTAAAAGAGTAAAATACCTAGGAATAAACCTCATGAAGGAAGTGAAAGACCTGTACTCTGAAAACTACAAGACACTCCTAGGAGAAATTAAGGAAAACACTAACAAATGGAAATGCATCCCATGCTCTTGGCTAGGAAGAATAAATATTGTCAAAATGGCTATACTACCTAAAGCAATCTACAGATTCAATGCAATCCCTATCAAACTACCAACAGCTTTCTTCAATGAACTGGAACAAATAATTCTAAAATTCATATGGAACCAGAAAAGACCCCGAATAGCCAAAGCAATCCTGAGAAGGAGGAATCAAACAGGGAGAATTACGCTCCCTTGACGTCAAGCTCTACTACAAAGCCACAGTAATCAAGACAATTTGGTACTGGCACAAAAACAGACCCACAGACCAGTGGAACAGAATAGAAAATTCAAACATTAACCCAAACACCTACAGTCAATTAGTATTTGATAAAGGAGCCTTGGATATACAATGGGGAGATGACAGCCTCTTCAGCAGCTGGTGTTGGAAAAACTGGACAGCTACATGTAAGAGAATGAAACTGGACTACTGTCTAACCCCATACACAAAGGTAAACTCAAGGTGGATCAAAGACCTGAATGTAAGTCATGAAACCATAAAACTCTTAGAAAAAAACATAGGCAAAAATCTCTTGGACATAAACATGAGCGACTTCTTCATGAACATATCCCCCCGGGCAAGGGAAACAACAGCAAAATGAACAAATGGGACTATATCAAGTTGAAAAGCTTCTGTACAGCAAAGGACACCATTAGTAGAACAAAAAGACATCCTACAATATGGGAAAATATATTCATAAATGATGTATCTGAGAAGGGGTTGACATCCAAAATATACAAAGAACTCATACACCTTAACAAACAAAAAACAAATAATCCAATTAAGAAATGGGCACAGGACATGAATAGACACTTCTCTAAAGAAGAAATTCAGATGGCCAACAGGCACATGAAAAGATGCTCCACATCACTGATCATCAGAGAAATGCAGATTAAAACCACAATGAGATATCACCTCACACCAGTGAGGATGGCCAACATCCAAAACACAAACAACAACAAATGTTGGCGAGGATGTGGAGAAAAGGGAACCCTCCTACACTGCTGGTGGAAATGCA
Source organism: Phataginus tricuspis (assembly GCA_029783875.1). Taxonomy (NCBI): domain Eukaryota; kingdom Metazoa; phylum Chordata; class Mammalia; order Pholidota; family Manidae; genus Phataginus; species Phataginus tricuspis. The sequence goes on along the minus strand of JAQQAC010008350.1, from coordinate 93,321,054 downwards.
AATTATTTCAACCATTGTGAAAAGCAGTATGGAGGTTCCTCAAAAAACTCAAAATAGAAATACCATTTGACCCAGGATTCCCACTCCTAGGAATTTACCCTAAGAATGCAGCAGCCCAGTTTCAAAAAGACAGATGCACCCCTATGTTTATTGCAGCACTATTTGCAATAGCCAAGAAATGGAAGCAACCTAAGTGTCCACCAGTAGATGAATGGATTAAGAAGATGTGGTACATATACACAATGGAATATTATTCAGCCATAAGAAAAAAACAAATCCTACCATTTGCAACAACATGGATGGAACTAGAGGGTATTTTGCTCAGTGAAATAAGCCAAGCCGAAAAAGACAAGTATCAAATGATCTCACTCATATGTGGAATATAAGAACAAAGAAAAAAAAAAAAACTGAAGGAACAAAACAGCAGCAGACTCACAGAACCCAAGAACGGACTAATAGTTACCAAAGGGAAAGGGACTGGGGAAGATGGTTGGGAAGGGAGGGATAAGAGGGTAAAAGGGGCATTACGATTAGAAGACGTAAGGTAGGGGGGGCACGGGGAGGGATGTACAACTCAGAGAAGACAAGTAGTGATTCTAATCTCACTACGCTGATGGACAGTGACTGTAATACGGTTGGTGGGGGGGACCTGATGAAGGGGGTAGTTTAATCACCATAATATTGCACATGTAATTGTAGGTTAAAGATACCAAAGTAAAGTGTAAATTAAAAAATAATAATAATAAAAAATAAATAAATAATGGAAAAAAGAAAAAAAAAAAGGAAAACACTATTGATGGATGCCTCCCTTCTCCAGGCTGCAGAAGATCTGGCTCCCATAGGGCCTGGAGAACTTGGGTCTTAAGAAGGGAATATTGAATGGAAGAAAGAGACCAGGGGTCAGTGCACCTTCACAATTGTGCTTCTCTGGCCACTTGGCAACTGGAAATTGGTTATCTGAGGAGAGGGGGTTTATGCTCAGGAAAGATTTCCCTTGCTTGTAGTTGGGTTCTTTGGAATTCTTTGGGTTCTGATTTATAATGCATCCTGCATAGTCTTATATATGTGGATAGTGTCTTCCATATGTTAGTTATTTCTTTACAGTCATTCTAGGATCATCCATCCCATCCCGCAATTCTAAAATACAGAAAAATCTAAACTAGGAAATGATTTTTGTAAATTTGGTGACAGTGCTTGACTTGAACTGCCTTTTAATAATTTTTTTCTCATACAATGGATTATTGATATATTTTCTGCATGAATATCAATGTCTGCTTACTAAGTGTTGCCCCAGACATTTTGTGTGGTATAAAATTCAGTATGTGCACTATATCACTTTATACAATTAAAAAATTCTGAAATCTAGTCCCAAGATTTCACACACACACAAAAAAAAAAAAAAAAAAAAAGGGCAGAGGCCCTGACAGATATTTCTCCAAAGAAGAAATACAGATGGCCAACAGGAACATGAAAAGATGCTCCACATTGCTAATCATCAGGGAAATGAAAATCAAAACCACAATGAGCTATCACCTCATACCAATCAGAACAGCCACTATCCAAGATAAGAAAAAACAAGTGTTGATGAGGATGAGGAGAAAGGGAACCATCCTACACTCTTGGTGCAAATGTAAACTGGTGCAGTGACTGTGGAAAGTAGTATGGAACTTCCTTAAAAATCTGAAAATGGAAACACCATTTGACCTAGCACTTCCACTTCTAAGAATTTACCTGAAGAAAGCAAAACCCATGATCTGAAAAGATATATGCACCCCTATGTTTACTGCTGCATTATTCACCACAGACACGATAAGGAAGCAATGTAAGTGTCTATCAATAGATGAATGTATAAAGAAGATGTGCTACATATACACAATGGAATATTATTCGGCCATAAAAAGAAAAGAAATCCTGCCATTTGCAACAGCATGGATGGAACTAGAGGGTATTATGCTAAGTGACGTAAGGCAGCCACAGAAAGACAAACATCACATAATTTCACTCTATTTGTGGATTATAAAAACAAAGTAAAAGAGAAGAAACAAACTAGATAGCCTAGAATAAATGGACAACTTTCTAGAAAAATATAATCTTCCAAGGATGACCCAGAAAGAAACACAAAATCTGAATAGACCAATTACCAGCAAGGAAATGGAACTGGTAATCAAACAACTACCTAAGAACAAAAGTTCTGGACCAGATGGTTTGACTGCTAAATTTTATCAAACATTTAGTGAAGACCTAATACCCATCCTCCTTAAAGTTTTCCAAAAAGCAGAAGAGGAGAGAATACTCCCAAACTCATTCTACGAGGCCAGCATCACTCTATTACCAAAACGAGGCAAAGACCCCACCAAAAAAGAAAATTACTCCCTGATAAACATAGATGCAAAAATACTCAACAAAATATTAGCAACCCAAATTCAAAAATACATCAAAAAGATCATCCATCATGATCAAGTGGGATTCACTGCAGGGATGCAAGGATGGTACAACATTCGAAAATCCATCAACATCATCCACTACATCAACAAAAAGAAGGACAAAAACCACATGATCACCTCCATAGATGCTGAAAAAGCATTCAACAAAATTCAACACCCATTCATGATAAAAACTCTCAACAAACTGGGCATAGAGGCAAGTACCTCAACATAATAAAGGCCATATATGACAAACCCACAGCCAACATTATACTGAACAGGGAGAAGCTGAAAGCTTTTCCTTTAAGATCAGGAACAAGACAAGGATGCCCACTCTCCCCACTTTTATTCAACACAGTTCTAGAGGTCCTAGCCATGGCAATCAGACAACACAAAGAAATAAAAGGCATCCAGATTGGCAAAGAAGAAGTCAAACTGTCCCTGTTTGCAGATGACATGATAGTGCACATAACAAACCCTAAAGAATCCACTCCAAAACTACTAGATCTAATATCTGAATTCAGTAAAGTTGCAGGATACAAAATTAATACACAGAAATCTGTTGCATTCCTATACACTAACAGTGAACTAGCAGAAAGAGAAATCCATTCACAATAGCATCAAAAAGGATAAAATACATAGGAATAAACCAAACAAAGGAAGTGAAAGACCTATACCCTGAAAACTACAAGACACTCTTAAGAGAAATTAAACAGGACACTAATAAATGGAAATTCATCCCATGCGCTTGGCTAGGAAGAATTAATATTGTCAAAATGGCCATCCTGCCTAAAGCAATCTACAATTTCAATGCAATCCCTATCAAAATTTACAGCATTCTTCAACAAACTAGAGAAAATAGTTCTAAAATTCATACGGAACCACATAAGACTCCGAATAGCCAAAGCAATCCTGAGAAGGAAGAATAAAGCTGGGGGGATTATGCTCCCCGACTTCAACCTCTACTACAAAGCCACAGTAATCAAGGCAATTTGGTACTGGCACATGAACAGACCCATAGACCAATGGAACAGACTAGAGAGCCCTGATATAAACCCAAGCATATATGGTCAATTAATATACGATAAAGGAGCCATGGACATACAATGGGGAAATGACAGCCTCTTCAACAACTGGTGTTGGCAACACTGGACCGATACATGCAAGAGAATGAAACTGGATTATTGTCTAACTCCATACACAAAAGGAAACTCAAAATGTATCAAAGACCTAAATGTAAGTCATCAAATCATAAAACTCTTAGAAGAAAACATAGGCAAAAATCTCTTGGACATAAACATGAGCAACTTCTTCATGAACTATCTCCCTGGGAAATGGAAACAAAAGCAGAAATGAACAAGTGGGACTGTATCAAGCTGAAAAGCTTCTGTACAGCAAAAGACACCATCAGCAGAACAAAAAGACATCCTACAGTATGGGAGAATATATTCATAAATGACAAATCTGATAAGCAGTTGACATCCAAAATATATAAAGAGCTCAAGCACCTCAACAAACATAAAGCAAGTAATCCAATTAAAAAATGGGCAGAGGACATGAATAGACACTTCACTAAAGAAGAAATTCAGATGGCCAACAGGCACATGAAAAAATGCTCCACATCACTAATCATCAGAGAAATGCAAATTAAAACCACATGAGATATCACCTCTCACCAGTAAGGATGGCCACCATCCAAAATACAAATACCAACAAATGTTGGTGAGGATGTGGAGAAAGGGGAACCCTCCTACACTGCTGGTGGGAATGTAAATTAGTTCAACCATTGTGGAAAGCAGTATGGAGGTTCCTCAAAAAACTCAAAATGGAAATATCATTTCACCCAGGAATTCCACTCCTAGGAATTAACCCTAAGAATGCAGCAGCTCAGTTTTAAAAAGACATATGCACCCCTATGTTTACTGCAGCACTATTTACAATAGCAAGAAATAGAAGCAACCTAAGTGTCCATCAGTAGATGAATGGATTAAGAAGATGTGGTACATATACACAATGTAATCTTTTTCAGCCATAAGAAGAAAACACATCCTACCATTTGCAACCACATGGATGGAGCTAGAGGGTATTATGCTCAGTGAAATAAGCCAGGCAGAGAAAGACAAGTACCAAATGATTTCACTCATCTGTGGAGCATAAGAACAAATAGTTCTATGGGGTTTGATGTCCTGACAGTCTCTGAGGTAAACATAGACTCACAGAACGCAAGAATGGACTAAAAGTTGCCAAAGGGAAAGAAACTGGGGAGGGTGGGTGGGAAGGGAGGGTGAAGGGGAATAAGGGGCATTTCAATTAACATACATAATGGGGGGGGGGAACGGGGAAGGCAGTATAGCATAGGGAAGACAAGTAGTGATTCTATAGCATCTTATTACACGGATGGACAGTGACTGTAATGGGGTATGTGGTGGGGACTTGATAATGAGGGGAATCTAGTAACCACTATGTTGCTCATGTGATTGTATATAAATGATACCAAAATAAAAATAAAAAATAAAAACAGAAGGAACAAAACAGCAGATAGACAGAAGTGACAAGTGGTTACAAAGGGGAAGGGGTTGGGGTAGGTGGGTGGGCAGAATGAGGGGGATAAAGGGGCACAAAAATTCTCAATCATGATATAAGTTCGTCACAGGAATGGTAATACAGCATGGAGAATACAGCCAATAATTCTGTAACATCTTTCTATGTTGACAGATAGTATTTGTACTAGTGGTGGTGAGGATTTAATATACGGGCAACTGTTGAACCACTGTGTTTATACTTGAAACTAAAATAAGACTCTATACCAATAAAAAAAAATTTAAGCACTAAAATGAAGAAGTTTGAGAACTGCTGCTCTAGTGGAAAAAATATGGAAGGAAGACAATACTGGCAGAGAGAGATGAGGTCCGAGGCTGGTGCAATTGAAGAGCGGGGCAGAGCAAGCAAAGGGCAAGAGCTAAGCCAGTTCAACAGTGCCTCATTACACGTGGGCGTGAGCACGAGGCAGGAATCCAGGATGAGGTATAAGCTTCTGACTTCGGCAGCTGAGTAAATATGAAGCCACTCAGAGAGGGTTTAATAACATAAACATGTTACCTTGTGTTAATTAAAAAAAAATTTAAGTAGAAAATAAACCCACAAATATAAAAACTGAAATGGAAATACTGGCACAAATAGCCCTTTTTCATGCAGATATTATAATAGTTAAAAATACCTTCTTCTCTCCCTGCTTCTGATATGTAAACAAACCAGAATTTTTGGACAGCAGTCATGGACATGACTGGGTTCCACTCAATAGCCACCAAGGGTGGAAGAAGAGACTAAAGAGGAGTGTCCCCACCCCTCTCCCTGTGCCAGGTCACCTTCAATCAGCCTTTTCAGATCTCCACTCATCTTGAGGATTTGGCTTGGAAAACCTTTTAGATCAGAAGTGTTCAAAAAAGCAGGCAGGAGGAACCACCGACTGCCTGTCGCACATTTCCGCTGGAACTTGCACTGGCCCTGCACCCTCCCTGCTCCATTGGGAGCACCTGGGCCTGCCACCCGCTGAGCTGCACTTTCCCTCCAGAACAGTTCAAGACAGGAATGAATGAGGCCACACAGCAAAGAAAATCTTTTACTGAAAGTACAACTGGAGAGGAAAAGTACTATTAATGCCCAATTCTTAACACTAATGGGGCCTCCCCTTCACACAAACTGCCGGGAACATTCCCAGGCTCCATCCCTGCTTTCCACTTCACCCAAGGGTGGCTCTTCGGTCTAGAAGAGGGATCTGTGGTAGTAAGACTGATAGTGGGAAGAGAAATGGGAGGAGGCAGGAGGGCCCAACCTTTGTTCCCAGTACAGATCTCTTGGCAGCATTCCCACTTCCGGCGTGTGGGTAGAGGCCTGGCTTATTCCTCCTAAGAAAGCGCCTACTAGCCTCAGTGGTGACAAGCCTGGAAGACCTCACACCTATGTGAAGTTACCTTCACAGAAAGGTTGATGACTTTTACTTTGATTATCTGAATCCAAAAGACCCTTATCAGCACCAATATCTGTACCTATTAGTTCTAAGTTACATTTTTGAAGGTTACTTTTAACACCTTCCCCCTCTTCAACCTTTTTTTTTTCTTTTCTAGTTAGCAGTAAAAACCCACAGAAAGGTTCAAACAGAGTAAGTGCCTGAATCAAAGACAGAGATTAGGAGAAAACTGAAAATCTATCTGGCTCCAAAGGGCCACAGAAAAGGGCAGAGATCCTCTTAAACGCCAATCTCTAAGAGAAAGGGGGAAAAAAAACAAAGGCTGAGCCAATCTCTAGAAAGGAAACATCCAACTAGAAAACTGGACCAGAAGCATACTGGGCATACAGTTTGGTGCCCCCCTGTGGCTCCCCATCTCTCCTCCAACACCTCTTTGCTGGAGCCCTCACCTTAGGCATCGGATCCCCAGCCCCCTCCAAATATTGCCATGCAGTATTTCAAAGAAGTCTTAAGTGTGGGCCTTTCAAATGGGAACTTTCTATATATATTCCCAGAGAACTATTATGATGCAGCATGTGCACATATAGGCAGTATATAGCATAGTGGTAACAGTGCAAACCGAGGCTAGTCTGCATGGGTCCTGATACCAGGTCTGCCTGCTGCTCACTGGTTGTGGGGTGATAGGTAAGTTACTTAACCATTAGAACAATACCTATTCTGCAGAGTTGTCAGGATTAAATGAGTCAGTCCCTGGGAAAACCTAGAACACTGCCTGCATATAAGCACTCAGTAAACATTAGCTGTTACTGTATTTCAAATATATTATGGATTTTAAAAGTATGGGAGTACTGAACTGGTAAAGTTAATCACCATATCTAATATCATTCCTACTGTAAAATATGTTCAAATTCAAAACTATAGACTTACCAATAACTCAGATCCTTTTCCTAAGCTGGAGACCTACAGTGTCCTAAAAAGAACTGGAACCCTGAAAAGAACCCTGGTTCCAAATCTAATAACTTCTAGCGATAAAGATGTAAAATGACCAAAAAAAAAATCATTTGGGTTATTAATTTATTTTCCCTTTTTTCAAGAATGCACAATACAGTGCCTATTTTTTTATTATTAGCACATAACATTTTCAGTAAGACATTGGTTCTCTAGTTCTCAGGCCTCAGGACCCTTTTACACTCTTAAAAATTGTAGAGGGTCCCCAAAGAGCTTCCCTTAGAAAATTCTAAAAAACAGACATACAAGCACATAAACCACTAGCCATCAAAGAGATGATGTCATCAAATGTGATACAGTAATGTAGGCTTATGGAGAATGAGAGTAAAAAGGGGAAACAGAGGCATATGTCATTTTATTGCACTTCACAGATATTGCAATTTTTATAAATCGAAGGTGTGCGGCAACCCTGCATCAAGCAAACCCATCAGTGCCATTTCTTCCAACAGTGTTTGCTCACTGCATGTCTCTGTGTCACATTTTGGTAATTCTTGCAGTTTTTCAAACTTCTCCATTATTATTATATTTGTTATAGTGATCTATGGTCAGTGATTACGACTTGCTGAAAGTTCATATGACAGTTATTTTTTAGCAATAAACTATTTTTTAATTAAGGTATTACATTGCTTTTCTTAGACATAATGCTACTACCACACTTAATAGATAACAATGTAGTGAAAACATAACTCTTATATGCAATGGGAAACCAAAAAATTCATGGTGCTACTCACTTTATTACACTATTTGATTTATTGTGGTGGTCTGGAACCAAACCAGCAGTATCTCCAAGGTATGCCAGTAACATTTCTATCTAACATCATTATGAAAATAATATGAATTTGTAGACCCTCAGGGGCTCCAGACTACACTTTGAGAGCCTTTGCTCTAAAGAAAGAATGGGTATCAAAATTTTCATGGCTTTCATTTTCTGCCTTTTTTATGTCTATAAAAGAATAATTATAATTACAATACACTTCATCAAACTATACATCCTATAATTCCAAAAAAAGAGTTTAAGAAAATATTTTGACAAAATTGCCACTAAGGTAAACTAAATACTGTGTCTAATTTTTAAAATTGTGAATACATATAAAATTTACCATTTTAAAGTATATGATTCAGGATACTTATACATTCACTATGTTTTTCAATCATCACCAATAACTAATTGCATAACATATTCTTCATCCCAAAAAGAAATGACATAATCCTACCCCAGCAACAATCTGTTTTCTGTCTCTGTAGATTTGCCTATTCTGAGTTTTCTTATAGAGTCATATAGTACATGACCTTTTGTGTCTAGCTTCTTCAACTTACCATAATGATTTCAAAGTTCATCCATGTTGTAGTATGTATCATTCATTCCTTTTTATGGCTGAATAATATTGTCATAGGACTATACCACAATTTGTCCACTAAAAACAAAAGTTGATGGACATCTGGGTTGTTTTCATCTTTTGGCTATTGTGAATAAGGCTGCTAGGAACATCTGTGCTTATGTTTTTGTTTGAACATTTGTTTTTTGATTCTTTTGGGTAGACACCTAGGAATGGACTTTCCAGGTCATATGATAACTATATATTTAGCTTATTAGGGAACTAAACTTTTTCACAGCAGAGGCACCATCTTATTCCCACCAGTAACATATGAAGACTCCAGTTTCTCCATATCTTTGTCAACACTTGCCATTTCTGTTTTTGTTTTGTTTTGTTTTTCATCCTAATGGATGTGAAGTGGCATCTCATAGCTTGATTTCTAGTTCCTTAATGACTAGATGCATTGAGCATCTTTTCATGTGCTTTTTGGCCTTTTGTATATCTTCTTTGGAGAAAAGCCTATTCATGTCTTTTGCCCATTTCATAAATTGGGTTGTTTCTTTTTGTTGTTGGACTTTAAGAGTTTTTATATCTATTTTTTATAAGTGCAGGAGAGCACTTAAACCTACCAAGCGTCTGGTTCTCCCTTCTCTACCACACTTAAGACAAATGCCAACCTTCCATGACAGAAAGAGCAACTGAGGACATAAATGAGGTCACAGAATCAACTGGCAACAAGACTATATAATACTTCCATTTTTGTCTTAAATTATAAATCTAGGGTTGGGTCATATATGATAAAATAGTAATGATAACTGACAAGTCTAATAAAGTGCTTAATATTTAGGGAGGGGTTGTGTGAAGTGCTTTAACATCCTCAAAACAATCCTACAAGAACTGTAATCAAACCCATTTTACAGATGAGGAAACAATGACACCAAAAAGTTCAATAGCTGGCTTATGATTATACAGTAATCATAAGCTGCCATATAATGAGCCATAAGAAATACATATTTGGTCATTCAAATAACCAAATATGTATTTTCCAGGTGTATTTGGCCTTCTTCCATGGTTCCTGAAAACACTGCAGTCTTAAAGGTGAAATGGGTATCTTGTCATGTTAATGAGACTTTTGGATCCTGCAGGGGCAGGGGCTGGAAGTTGAACCAGCCAATAGCCAATGATTTAGTCAATCATAACTATGCAACAAAGCCCTCACAAAAACCCCTGAGAACTTACTGCTCTTTTGGATCCTGCTTCTATGTTGGAGGAAGCTTGGGGAACCAGACCACTTCCAAGTGCCCCAAAGCCAGGCCCCAAGCTCCACAAGGATAGAAGCTCCTTTATTTGGATTCTTGCCCAATGTATTTCTTCATCTGGCTGTTAACTAATATCCTTTACTAAACAGGTAAAAGTTAAGTGTTTCCTTTTGTTCTGTGAGCTCCTCTAGCAAATTAATTGAACCTAAGGGACAGGTCTTGGAACCTCCCATCTGTAGTTGGTAGGTCAGAAGCATAGGTAACTAACTGCCTGGGACTTGTAATGGGTATCTGGAATGGAGGGTGGAGGGCAGCCTTATAGGATAGAACAATCCTTTAAAAAACAATTCCTAGAATCAAAAGGTAGACTTCATCCTATAAAGGGAATCTGGGCTGTCTCTGGGCAGATGGCCTCAGAATTGAGTTGAGTTCTCGGGCACCCTGCTGTTGTTCAAGAATTGCTTGGTGGTGTGTGTGTGTGGAACACCCCCCTCCCCACCACACACACACTGAAATCAGATCCAGGAACCCGAAAAGTATTATACTAATACATCTATATACTATCTATATACTATTACTACTATTTAGGAGAAAAAAACAACAGTAGCTGAGCAGTTTGGCTCCAGAATTTGTACTCTTAATCCCTTTGCTATATTGTCTCTCAACCATGAAATAATAAACCTTGCCCAAGTGCCTGAGGACTTTTTTTAGAAAATGCTAGTAACTACATTTTGATGTCACTTCAAGTTCCCCAACCCCCACTATCTGCACATATCTTTTAAGTAACTCTGGTTCTAGAACTTGCCTCTTTAATTGGGTTTAGGAATGTCACAAAGCCCGCCCCATACCAGATGGGTGAATATCATTTTATCATTCCGATCTAGATCTTTTCCAAAAGTCTTAAATCTGACAAAAGATTATTCAAGATATTGTGACTCAACCGTTTATTTCCAAGAGCGTCTGCATTCCATTTTGTCTACAATTTTAAGAGGTTACAGTTACCAGCAAAGCCATAGCCTAAAGGCTCATCTAACTCAAACCCGTAATTTACAATGTAATTATATATCAGTTAATGGCTTTATAAACTGAATGTCAACCTTCGGAAGAAATCTAAAAGCAATGTATTTCATAACAAAACCAAAATGAACACAATGCTAGAGTTTATAGATTTCATTTTCTGAGCAGTCATTACAGGCCTAACTACCTGATGTACCTAGCATGCTGCACAATTCAGTTATGAGACCTCAGTTTGAAGGAACTTTAGGTCCACTCTAGAACAATCCTTTAAAAAACAATTCCTAGAATCAAAAGGTAGACTGAAGTCCTGAATGTGGTTACCCAATAAATGCTCATTTATAGCAAGTTTCATTTCATATTGTTATATACAAGAATTGTTTTAAGTTCAGCTACCCAACATGCCATCTGTAATGTTTTTGTTACTACAAATGATAGCAAACATGAGGTTCTGTGTTCTCATCTGTAACATAAGGGTATTTATCATTTATTTCACAGAATTTTAAAAAACAAATTTTAGATGGGACATGTGAAAGTCTCTTGCAAAATACCTGAGACACGACAAGTACTCAGTAAACACAAGGTAATAGGTGTAGGTCAGATAACACCAGAAGTCATTCTAAAGCATACTCTACATAAGGTAAGCAACAAAGGTCACTTATCTGATGAACTCAGAGGCACATAATCGAGAATCCAGAAGATATGAGAGAAGCTTCCTGATTAGGAAAATGGACATCATTCAGATAGTTATTAAAGGAAATCAGTTTATTCCTTGGGCTAGACCTAATGTAATACCATTTCTGATAGAGCAGAAGGGTCAAAAAAAAAAATCCCACCGTCTATTTGCTCACGTTTCATTTAATTAGGCTAGGCCACATGCCAAACACAAATATCAGCATGAATATGGCTAAGTCACAAAAGAGATGTAAAATGCTCTTCTACTTTGAGAAGATTGTCAAATTAAGAACTGTAATCAAAGGGACCTAGAAAACAGATTGGAGGAGGTACAATCAAAAGTTCGGGAGAGCAGTATGAATCAAAGGGAAAGTAACTAAGGGCTGGAGCAGTAGCTTGCACTTCAGGGGTGCCCAGTTTGGCCTAGAAGGATAAGCCAGAGACAGACTGCAGGAGGCTGAAGAGGGAAAAGGAAATGCCAGGTTGAGGGAAATGAATGTGAAGTGCATGTGACAAAAGGGACAACATTTTGAGGTACAGGTGGCCAGAGTCGGGAAAGGCTAAGTACAGATAGAAAAGAAAAGGAAGAAATTAGAAAAGTCAACAGGGATAGAGCATCAAGAATTCTTCAGACTATAGTAAAGGTTTAGATTGTATTCTAGAAGGTAGTAGCATTTCCCAGCAAGGTCTGTGGCTCCCTGGAGCTTCCACGCCCTTTCAAGGGGTCCAGAAAGTCAAAATGATTATCATAATAGTACTCAAACATTATTTTTCTTCTTCACTGTGCTTATATTTGCACTGACACAAAAATAAGGGGGGTAAACTGCTGCCGCTTTTGGCACTGAATTCTGCTGGTGGTTAGTCACAGTAAACAAAACTCAGTTCCACTGCAGGATGTACTTGAAGAGTCATTAAAAATTATTACCTTATTATATTTTAGCCCTTTAGTCAACCTGTTTAATATCTGTGTGACTAACAGGGAAATAGTCGTAAAGCATTTCTATGGCACTATGACCCATGTCTCTAGGAATCACATTTGTGCAAATGAGTTGCAAGTGAACTATACACTTTTTTTGTGGAACACAATTTTTATTTGGCAGAACAACAGAAAAACTGTGGTTAGTCAAACTTAAGGATCTGGCAGAGAGTTTCTCAAAAATGAAGTGAGCCTGTTGCTTCAAGAAAAATAACTGAAAAGTATTTGTTGCTAATGATAAAAGTTGAGCTTTTGGGTAAAAACTTAAAATTTGGAAAACTCATATCTGCCACTGTGAGTTAGATTGCTTCCTAACATTTACAGAATTTTCTAGTAAGATGGGTGGTAATATTAACAAATGAAATTTTCATTGTTTTATGAAACATATGAACATTTGGAAGATCTACAAAATTCAGTGAGCCAGTGTTTTCCAAGTGACCAATACATGAAGTTATGAAACCACACAGGAGCAAAATCTCCACTCAAACTGCAAGGTGGATCAACAGATTTTATTGTAATAGAGTATGAGAAGTTCACTAACATGATTTCAGATTGCACACTGCAACTAACCCTTACAAAACTACGAGTGTCAATTTTTGGTGTAGTATCAAAGAATAACCACAATTTTGTAAAAATGCCATTAAAAGATTCCTGCTTTTTCCAACTACATATCTGTGTAAGGCCAGATTTTCTTCAATTACTTCAACCAAAACAACATTTCGCAACAGACTGTGGGAGCAGATATGAGACTCCAGCTGTCTTCTACTAAGCCAGACATTAAAGAAATCTGCAAAAATGTAAAATGACGCCATGCTTCTCACTAAATTTTTTTGTTTTGTAAAACATTTTCCTAAAAATCTATTTTTATGTAAGCATGTAATGGGTTTATTACAGATATTTTCAATATATTAATTGACATTTTGTACATTTCTCACTTTAATTTCTAAACTGGCAAATAGTGATAGATTAAAAACCCACATAAAGAAAAGCTCCTGGAGGTCCTCAATACCTTTAAAGAGTGTACAAGGGTTCTAATACCAAAGGGTGAAAACTGCTGCCATAGGAGAAGAAACCAAAGAGGAAGATTTTATTGAGTAAGTGGCAAAACAGCAGATAAAACAAAATGGATTAGGAAAACCAGACCAGTCAGGAAGCAGCTACCAGTAACAGCAAAGCAGTAAGGTGAAATATGATAAAGGCTGGACTAAATCAACAGCAATGGGGCTAGAGAAAAGGATGAATTTTATAAATAGTTATTTCAGAGACAGAACTGACAGAATCAAGCAACAAAAATTTCAGAATCAGAGAGAAAGAGTAAGGCTGCCAACTCGCATGGCTGCATTATAACTGCCTGTCCACCTATATGGCTTATGGACAGGTACAGAACCTATTCAGTATACAGATATCTAGATACCCTGTAGTCAGAGTATGAGTTCAAACGACAGTTCTCTAATACCAACCTGGTATCCTACAATTCAATTCAATCCTGACATCATCTACCTGGAGTTAGTACAGGGCCAAGTTAAGAGCTCAAGCCCACTTCAAACACCAGCATAAAGTCTTGAGTTGGGGATTGGATTAAAGATGGTGGCATGAGAGGTGACACAGAGGCTTCCTCCTAAAACAGCATATAATACAAAAATATAATTAATACAACTAATCCTGAAAGAACAACAGGAAAGAGGACTGCACCAAACTGCATACATCTGTAGAAAAGAATAAACCTCACGGAACAGGGTAACATACCAAAGCCGTGGCCCAGCGGGACACAAGTCCTTTGCCCACCCCAGCTCACCAGCAGAGGAAGAGAAACAGAGCGGGGAGGGAGTGGAGGCCTGGGACTGCTAAATACCTAACTCCAGAGATGTGATCTGGGAGTACAAACCAACATTTCATGGTGTTTTCATGGTACTCTCGTGATTAGGGGGTTGGAAAACTAAAACAGGCAGAATACCTGGAGAGACAGAGACTCCAGCCGCTTGTGGAAAGCAGGGATCCATATCCAGCTGCTCTGGGACAAAAGAAAGGTGGGCAGTCTGAGAGACTTCCTAACAGCAAGAGGGCTGCTAAAGGGGCAAGGATTACACAGAGCTTACTGCTGAGAAGAAAGGACAGGTAGACAAAATTGTCTGGGTGCACTCTGCCCAGCAGGTTGGGAACTTTCACGATCTTCAGGAGCTCCAGCTCCCTGGCTGGTTAAAGAGCTCCAAGGACCTCCTCCGTGATACACAGCCTACTGAGTCTTTCTCCCAGCCAGCCCCACCTGGCTCACAAACTGGCAAACCCTACCCTGGTGTTACGCCAGCCAGAGGGAAGCCCCATCTACAGCAACTACAAACGCAAAGCACAGAGGCTTATACCTGTGTGCTCGGCCCAATAGGGAGAAAAAAGCACGAGTTGCAGTACTTGCATCAGACAAAATAGACTTCAAAACAAAGAAAGTCACAAGAGACAAAGAAGGACATTACATAACGATAAAGGGGTCAATCCAACAAGAAGATATAACCATTATAAATATCTATGTGCCCAACACAGGAGCACCTACATATGTGAAACAGATACTAACAAAATTAAAAGGGGAAATAGAATGCAATGCATTCATTCTAGGAGACTTCAACACTCCACTCACTCTGAAAGACGGATCAACCAGACAGAAAATAAGTAAGGAGACAGAGGCACTGAACAACATATAGAACAGATGGACCTAACAGATATCTACAGAACTCTACACCCAAAAGCAGCAGAATACACATTCTTCTCAAGTGCACGTGGGACATTTTCAAGAAAAGATCATATGCTAGGCCAAAAAAAGAGCCTCAGTAAATTCAACAAGATTGAAATTGTACCAACCAGTTTCTCAGACCACAAAGGTATGTAACTAGAAATAAATTAGGACAAGAAAATGAAAAATCCCACAAACACATGGAGGCTTCACAAC
The DNA here is from genome assembly GCA_029783875.1 of Phataginus tricuspis. Lineage (NCBI taxonomy): Eukaryota > Metazoa > Chordata > Mammalia > Pholidota > Manidae > Phataginus > Phataginus tricuspis. Next base: position 93,305,478 of record JAQQAC010008350.1, on the reverse strand, counting down.
ATGCTCCTAAATAACCAATGGATCAATGACCAAATAAAAACAGGGATCAAGCAATATATGGAGACAAATGACAACATTAATTCAACACCGCAAAATTCATGGGATGCAGAGAAGGCCATGCTAAGAGGAAAGTATACTGCAATACAGGCCCACCTCAGAAAAGAAGAACAATCCCATATGAACAGTCTAAACTCACAATTAACAAAACTGGAAAAAGAACAAATGAGGCTCAAAGTCAGTAGAAGGAGGGACATAATAAAGATTAGAGCAGAAATAAATAAAATCGAGAAGAATAAAACAACAGAAAGAATTAATGACAGCAGGAGCTGGTTCTTCAAGAAAATAAACAAAATAGATAAATCCCTAGCTAGACTTATCAAGAAAAAAAGAGAGTCTACATACATAAACAGAATCAGAAATGAGAAAGGAAAAACCACTACGGACACCACAGAAATACAAAATATTATTAGAGAATACTATGAAAAATTATATGCTAACAAACTGGAAAACCTAAAAGAAATGGATAGCTCTCTAGAAAAATACAACCTTCCAAGGCTGACCCAGAAAGAAACAGAAAATCTCAACATACCAATTATCAGCAACGAAATTGAACTGGTGATCAATAAACTACATAAGAACAAAACCCCTGGACCACATGGCTTTACCACTGAATTTTATCAAACATGTAGTAAAGACCTAATACCCATCCTCCTTAAAGTTTTCCGAAGAGTAGAAGAAGGGGGAATACTTCCAGATTCATTCTCTGAGGCCAGCATCACTCTAATACCAAAACCAGGCAAAGACACCACAAAAAAAGAAAATTACAGACCAATATCCCTGATGAACAGAGATGCAAAAATACTCAACAAAATATTAGCAAACCAAATTCAAAAATACATCAAAGAGATCATCCATCATGATCAAGTAGGATTTATTCCAGGGATGCAAGGATGGTACAACATTCGAAAATCCATCAACATCATCCACCACAACAACAAAGAGAAGGACAGAAACCACATGATCATCTCCATAGATGCCAAAAAAGCATTCAACAAAATTCAACACCCATTCATGATAAAAACTCTCAACAAAATGGGTATAGAGGGCAAGTACCTCAACATAATAAAGGCCATATGTGACAAACCCACAGCCAACATTATACTGAACAGGGAGAAGCTGAAAGCTTTTCCTTTAAGATCAGGAACAAGAAAAGGATGCCCACTCTCCCCACTTCTATTCAACATAGTACTGGAGGTCCTAGCCATGGCACTCAGACAACACAAAGAAATAAAAGGCACTCAGATTGGCAAGGAAGAAGTAAACTGTCCCTGTTTGCAGATGACATGATATTGTACATAAAAAACCCTAAAGAATCCACTCCAAAACTATTAGATCTAATATCTGAATTCAGCAAAATTGCAGGATACAAAATTAATACGCAGAAATATGGGGCATTCCTATATAATAACAATAAACTAGCAGAAAGAGAAATCAGGAAAATAATTCCATTCACAATTGCATCAAAAAGAATAAAATACCTAGGAATAAACCTAACCAAGGAAGTGAAAGACCTATACTCTGAAAACTACAAGACACTCATGAGAGAAATTAAAGAAGATACCAATAAATGGAAACACATTCTGTGCTCATGGATAGGAAGAATTAATATTGTCAAAATGGCCATCCTGCCTAAAGCAATCTACACATTCAATGCAATCCCATCAAAATATCAACAGCATTCTACAACGAACTAGTGAAAATAATTCTAAAATTCATATGGAACCACAAAAGACCCCGAATAGCCAAAGCAATCCTGAGAAGGAAGAATAAAGCTGGGGGGATTTTGCCTCCAACTTCAACCTCTACTACAAAGCCACAGTAATCAAGACAATTTGGTACTGGCACAAGAACAGACGCATAGACCAATGGAATGGACTAGAGAGCCCTGATATAAACCCAAGCATATATGGTCAATTAATATATGATAAAGGAGCCATGGACATACAACGGGGAAATGACAGCCTCTTCAACAACTGGTGTTGGCAAAACTGGACAGCTACATGCAAGAGAATGAAACTGGATTATTGTTTAACCCCATACACAAAAGTAAACTCAAAATGGTTCAAAGACCTGAATGTAAGTCATGAAACCATAAAGCACTTAGAAGACAACATAGGCAAAAATCTCCTGAATATAAACATAAGCAACTTCTTCCTGAACGCATCTCCTCAAGCAAGGGAAATAAAAGCAAAAATGAACACGTGGGACTACATCAAACTAAAAAGCTTCTGTATGGTAAAGGACACCATCAACAGAACAAAAAGGCATCCTACAGTATGGGAGAATATATTTGTAAATGACATATCCGACAAGGGGTTAACATCCAAAATATATAAAGAACTCACATGCCTCAACACCCATAAAGCAAATAACCAGATTAAAAAATGGGCAGAGGATATGAAGAGACAATTCTCTAAAGAAGAAATTCAGGTGGCCAACAGACATATGAAAAGATGCTCCATATCACTAATCATCAGGGAAATGCACATTAAAACCACAAGGAGATATCACCTCACACCAGTAAGGATAGCCAGCATCCAAAAGACTAAAAACAACAAATGCTGGCAAGGATGCAGAGAAAGTCCTCCTACACTGCTGGTGGGAATGTAAGTTAGTTCAACCATTGTGGAAAGCAATATGGAGGTTCCTCAAAAAACTAAAAATAGAAATACCATTTGACCCAGGAATCCCACTCCTTGAAATTTACCCAAAGAATTCAACTTCTCAGATTCAAAAAGACACATGCACCCCTATGTTTATTGCAGCACTATTTACAATAGCCAAGATATGGAAGCAACCTAAGTGTCCATCAGTAGATGAATGGATAAAGAAGATGTGGTACATATACACAATGGAATACTATTCAGCCATAAGAAAGAAACAAATCCTACCATTTGCAACAACATGGATGTAACTGGAGGATATTATGCTCAGTGAAATAAGCCAGGTGGAGAAAGACATGTGCCAAATGATTTCCCTCATTCGTGGAGTATAACAATGCAGCAAAATTGAAGGAACAAAACAGCAAGAGACTCACAGACTCCAAGAAGGGACTAGTGGTTACCAAAGTGGTGTGGGAAGGTGGGTGGAGAGGGAGGGAAAAGGGGATTGAGGGGTATTATGTTTAGTACACATGGTATGGGGGATCACAGGGAAAACAGTGTAGCACAGAGAAGGCAAACAGTGAATCTGTGGCATCTTACTACACTGATGGACAGTGACTGCATTGGGATATGGGTGTGGACTTGATAATATAGGTAAAAGTAGTTACCACATTGTTTTTTCATGTGAAACCTTCATAAGAGTGTATATCTATAATACCCTAATAAGAAATTTTTTAAAATAATAGATAAAATAAAGTCTTGAATTATCTCCAAGCTACCAGTACTTCTGCCAGGCAGTCACAAATTCAAGGGGTCCCACAAATGCTCTCCTCCCCCAGATTCAGTAATTCAATAGAACTACTCACAGACCTCAGGCAAGCTCCATACTTAATGATTACACTTTTATTATAACTAAATGGAAGAGAATACATTGGGCAAAGGATGGGGAAGGGTAGTGGCAGAGCATCCATGCCCCCTCCTCCTCCAAGAAATATGGAGCCCACCTTCCCATACATCCAAATGTCCACCAAACCAGAGCTCTCCAAACTTCATCATTCTAGAATTTTTATACGGACTTTCATTTAGGCAGGCATGGTTGAGTAAACCAATGACCACGTGATTAAACCCAATCTCCGGCCCTCCCCCTTCCCAGGGGGTGGTGGCAGCTGTGGGGGCTGGGAGTCACTTTGATAGCATTAACTCAAGATAAGATCTAAAGAAGCTCAAAAAAGACCTAAAGGAGCTCATTTTAGATAACAGAAGACACTCCTACCTAGGGAATTCTAGTTTTAGGGGCTCTGTGCCTGGAACCAAGACAAAGACCAACTATATTCTTTTATCATACCACTGAGTAACACAGACACTGATATACAGTAGCTACTCAATAAATAATTGAGGAAAGCATGAACAAAAAGGTATCGTATCATTCACCATAATGGGAAATACAAGCAGATAAAGAGGCTGGTCAGAAAAGGTGGTAGACTAGCTATGTTTTAGACACAGCTGAATTTAAAGTGCCCAAGGAATACAGTAGGTGCTTAGATAAGAAGTTAGAACTCAAGAGAAAGGGTAGTGTTCCAGGTAAGCACAGATAATAGGATTTATTTGTGGTAACTAAAATTCTAAGAGTGGAAATAACTGTCCTGGAAGACAGTGTAGGGTAGAAAGGGGATAGAAAAACCAGGTCTAGGGACAGCAGTATTTAAGGCCAGGAGCTCTCAGAGGAGGATGAGAAGTCCTGGATGTGAGAGAGGGGAGAAAACACAGCATAAGTCAGAGAAAGCCAAAGCAGACAAGTGTTTCTAAAGAAGAAATGTGTCAAAAGTAATGGAAAGATCAAGAGTCAAATGGATGGAAAATTGTGGTCAGCAATCAACAACAGCAGGACAGAGGAAGAACCAGATTGCAGCGGGTAAGAGGAACAAGAGGAGACACCCAACTTACATAAGCTCCAGTTCGAAGAGTCATAGCCATTACAGGAAGACATGAGATGCCAACAGTCAGAGGAAGTACAGAAGTAGGTGAGACAAATTTGAGCAGATATGAAGGAAAGAGCAGAGGATGGGAGGAAATGGAAGGCACAGGAGACAGAACAAGCATAATTCAGATCTAGGCTTTAGATCCATACCAAACCCTTTAACATGCCTACAAGGCCCTGCAAGGTCTGGCCTCCCTCCCTCTCCAACATCTTCACAGCAGTCTCACTGGTCTTCTTTTCAAATATACTGTGCTCCTGTATGGCATAGGCCCCCACTCCCATGCTGGTCTCTCAGCCTGGAAAACAACTGCTTTCCCTTTCCTGATTAACTCCTATACATACTTCAGATCTCAAGTAAATTCCACATCTTCCCTAAGCCCTAGAACTAGACTTGGTCCTCTGGAACACTTTCTTCATAGAGCTTACAACAGCTGGAAATCATTTACTTATGTGGGTTTTTTCCCAACATGTATGTCTGACCCAGGAAAATATAAATGGAGTGATACAGACTCCAAGAAGGAACTAGTAGTTATCAAAGGGAAGGGGTTGGGGAGCATGGTTTGGGAGGGAGGGAGAAGGGGATTAAGGGGCACTATAATTCGCGATTATAATATAGGTAGGTCAGAGGGAAAGCAGTACAGCATGGAGAAGACAAGTAATGACTATAGCATCTTACTATGCTGATACACAGTGACTATAATGGGGGGTTGCAGTGAGGAGCTGATAATATGGACAATATTTTTCATGTGAAACCTTCAGAAGACTGTATATCAATGATACTTTAATAAAAAAACATAGGCTGGAAAAGAAAAAAATATATATATATATAAATGGAATGAGGACAGGGATCTGTCACCACTATCCTCTTTGCTCCTACCACAGCACCTGGCTCCCAGCAGTCAAGCAAGATGCAGCTGTGGCACTACTGAGGGGCACTGGCACAGGAGAACACAGTGCTGTCTCAGAGGAAGCAGAAAGGAACAGCACTCAGAACCCAGGAAAGGGAAGCAGACACCCACCTCACCTCTTCTTCCTCCCTCTTACCTCAAGAAGCAAAGAGTAAGTGTGAATAAGACAAACTTACAAGAGTTACCTGGGAAGTGGGCAGCAGGTCCAAACAGGCAGCAGGATCACTCCTGACAGTGAAGTCTGGGTGCCTCTGAAAAGGAGCAGGGAGGCTTGAGGAAGGGGCTAATTTGGTACAGTGTCTGTGAGGAATGGAGAGAAAGCTGAGAAAGAATACTCAGCAGGACACAGCTACATTGGTAAGGACAGAAGTCCACGAGTCCGTATGGCTTTCTTCAGCCAGCTGTTGGTGGCACAAACACAGGAAACAGAACACAGATAGGTGGGTTGGTCTAGCGTTGGAGGTCTGCAGGGAAGATGACAGGACAACAGGGCAAGGAAATAGCTGAAATGACCCACTCTGAGGTCCCGCTTGCACACGGAAGGAAATGAAGTTAAGAGGAAACCGACAATCTGAGATAAAATGAAGAACGACCAGGAACTAGAGTTTCCAGATGGAACTGTAATCAGAACACATGAAATAAATCACACTGCAGATACATAATTTAAAAAATAAGGGCAACACATTTTTCAAGATACCATAAGCTCTCGCCACCTATGTTATCAGTCTCTTAGAACAACTATAAAAATCTCAAAAAGTGGCCTGTGCCCCTCTGAAAAAGGTCACGTTACTATGTTTTCTGGAGTTCAGTAAAAAAAGCAGATGGCTGAAGGATATCCCTTTCCAGCTCCAACTTTTCCAAAGCATACACATGTCTTTCCAGCAGCTCCAGATCAACCATAAGTTAAAAAGCCTCAAATAAGTTATGAGCTAAGAGAGAATGACAACACACCTTTATACCTGAAAAAAATCTGAGAAAATATGTAATTACAGTAGTGGTCACACTGGTGACAATAAAGTCCACAGTTCTAAACTTAGGGTGATCTAGCCAGATAACTGACAAGTCTCCTAAACTTCATCCTACCTAGAGAATTGCAGAATAGTACAATATATTTGGGGTTAAAATGCACTAGAAACACCACAAACTCTGTGGGCAGCATGTTGAGCATTTAAATTTAAAAAGCAAACATTTCTGAGAAGAAAGTTCATATATACTTTGGTGTCTTTGTATTGTTTTATTAAATACTATCCTTTGAAGAAAAAAAAAAGAGGTCACCATCAGCCCCTTTCCATACGATCACTGTACACCATGAGTGTGTTGGACAAGTGTTTTGTGTGCCCAGCATTCTTTCTTCTCATCATCGATCTCACTCTCTCTCTTTCGTTAACTCCAGGAGCTGAGGTACCGACCTTATTAACTGGTACAAAAGGAAGACCCAAAGGTCTGACTTGATTGGTCCAGGCACATGACCAAGCCAGGCCAATCAGAACCCTTGGACTTGACAAGTAGGTGAGTCAGTACATTTAGACAAGTTTGTGCTTCTTCCATTTCAATGAAAAAGTTCAGATATATACAATTACGAACAAGGAAAATTGTAGCACTGCACTTCATCTTCCTTCTCTATTACAATCTTTCCCCTCTCTTCCTTTTCTTTTTTTTCCTCTCCACCCTTAGGACAGTGGACTCTTTAAACTTAGCACTGACCTTTTATGACATCACCATGACACAGAAAGCTAATCTATGAATAAACCTAGCCCCAGGTAAATTACACTGTGATTCAATTTCCTGATATTTAGATTTTAAAGTTAAGAGTCTTGTTTCAGTGGCTTGAACAGAATACTCTTGAACAGACTTCCAACTCATCCCCTACATAGATGCACGCAATACTATACACTGCGAATGACTCCAGTTTTCATGTAGTAAAAATGTTATCTATATGTGAAGGGAAATAACACCACAGAAATTCTAGAACACCTGGAAGTCTCTTCCTTCCTGTCTTGCCTCAGCTAGAGATCTCAACTAGTTTGAGATAAGTCAGAGGAGGCATCCACATTTACAAAATGGTCTTTTCCAGTAAAATTGTGACTACCTAAATTAGAAAAAAATTGTGTATTTCTGTGTTTCTTGCTATCCTTACCTGTGACAGTGTTGTCATATGGAGAAAATAATAATAAATTCACAATTTTCTCGGGCAATAGTCAAGACATTTAAGAGCCAAAGTACTATTACACAAAGAATAGAGTGCTGAGAATGAGAAGCTTTGGTCACAGTAACAGAAAACCAAAGGCAACTGACTTCCACCAAAAGGGGACAATAGAGGAGTATTTCACAGAAGCCGGAAAGAACTGGACCAGACGGTTTAAGGCTATCAGACTCAGGTAGTTCTCTCTTTCTGCTACTTGCTTTATGCTCTCATCTTTAAGCCACCTTTTCTCTGTCCCAGACAAAACAGCAGAACATAACTGCCTTTACCTCCCACTGTTTACCTCATGGCCCATGAGGATGTTAAGGTCAAACCCCTCTCTCTTGGGCACAATTTCAAATTTCCAGGTAAGGGACACTGATTGGGCTAGCCTGGTCAGGTCCCCAAACCCAGTTCAATCCTCTGTATCTTCGGTGAGAAGGAACAAGTTGATGGAGTAGATGGGTAGGTTAAAGGACAATTAAAGGATTCATGATGGGTCAGACACACACTCCAAAAGTTCCCATTACACGAGTCCCAACTTTGTACACCTTGGTTTTTCAATCATCAAAATAAGGAACTGGTCATCAAAGTCTATTTTAGACTTTTACTGGGTCTGGAATATAACAGAATTTAAGATAATTAAATTGAATTTAAGAGATTAGAGGGTAAGTAAGTAGCACTCACCACTGCTTTGGGAGTTCATGTCAACAATGAAATACAAGATAAAAAATACATAATAAAATAGAAATAAAAATTGTCTTTTATAAATATGATCTGCATGAAAAACCCAAGAGAAATGAAAAAGCCGCAGGGTCTTAGAGAGCTGAGATTCTGTCTTGGCTCAAGGCTGGACACCTAGCGCAATGCCAGGCCCGGAGCACACGCTCAAACATTCATTGAGCCACTGACCAAACTCAGGACCATAGGATCTTAAAAGGGTTATGGGTGTGCTCCGTATTGCTGTCCTCAGGTTTGGGGGATGATGCTTGTCATTAGCACTAATTACTGTAACTAATGAGGTACTAATATTAAATGATATTGAAAAGGTTGAGAAGCACTGAATAAATGACTGTAACACTACTGGCACTGAGTTCCTATAAGGTGGCTGGTTACCAAGTAAATATAAAGCCAATAATCATTTAATAAATGGTCAAACTCAATGACAGCACCAAAAAATGCAAGTTAAATTAAATTGGCTAAGATATTTTGAGATGGTTTTACCCAGTGCTGGTAAAGGAGCAAGAAATAAGAACACACTGCCAGAGAACACACTGGAGGGCAGCATGCTATTAAAGCTTGGAAATATATCCTAACATATTAAGTGAAAACCACAGGCTACAAAACTGTATGTAACTGACATTATAAACTGGCAAGGCAACAAAGACTGAATTCAACCCTCAGGTATGCTTTGTTTGAACCCCAGTGTGTTAATAAAAATTATGGCCCACATAAAAATCAGGTTTCATATTAAATCCTTATTTCTAGATTTCCAGCTTCTCTTGAAGAACTAGAAGGTGTAACACCAAGATGCATCCTCCCAGGGCCACAAATCTCTGAGCTGACTGGCCCTGGGCTGCCCCATCCATGGGACTATCTTCAGTGCCCAGAGGCCCTAACACGCCTTCACATCTTCCAGACTGTTAAATTTTCACATGCCTAACCAGCCAGGTAATTTGAGTGGACGATCCCTTATGGGGTATGAACAGTCAGTATGGCAGGACAGTGAAATCCTGGGTATGTTTTTCTCTTTCTTTATTTTTTCAAAAGTTTTCTTCAATTAACATGTGTTGCTTTTGTATTAAGAAAAAACATGCTATTTTTTAAATTACCAAATCACAACTGCAATATCATTTCATCTAAAGAGATCAAAACAACTAAACACAACAGATAATGACTGTGGTTTAAAGCTAATGGAACTAAGTAATGTAAGGTTACAATTACTGCAGTGTTTCCCTCCTTTTGATACTAATTAAAACATCAGGCTGGACAGACAATAGCAGCATTTTACAAATGATATCTTCCTCAAAGTGAATAGCTTCTATGGATACTCAATTCATAAAAGCTACTTAAAGATTCATTTCCATATACTTATAGTTTCTTTCACCAATAAATGTAAATTAAACAACAAATATCAGAAATCTATATTTATAACTTTGATTTACTTAATGGTTAAAAAGGAAATTCCTGATCTTTATTTTACACTGTTTAACAGATCAATAACAGTAGGTTAATGAGGTTTTCTTTTCCTCAGGAACTCCAAAAAATTCGTACAAATCACCATTCATTTCACCCCATCTCTGAGACCTCATAGAGTAAATCATATTATCCTCATGGTAAAGAAGAAGTACAAGGCTAGGTTGAAATGTCAACATCCACAGAGAACAGAAAGTGGAGTCATTTCTACACCTCTCTCTTGCTCTCCATTCTTCCCACATGACATCCACAGTGACCTTTTTAAGTAAAAGCAAGTTAAGGAACCCCTCTGCTTAAAATATACATTAGCGATGGTACAATATTAGAAAATCCATTAACATCATCCACCACATCAACAAAAAGGACAAAAACCACATGATCATCTCCATAGATGCCAAAAAGCATTCAACAAAATTCAACATCCATTCATGATAAAAACTCTCAACAAAATGAGTATACAGGGCAAGTACCTCAACATAATACAGGCCATATATGACAAACCCACAGCCAACAGTATACTGAACAGTGAGAAGCTGAAAGCTTTTCCTTTAAGACCAGGAATAAGATGAGGATGCCCACTCTCCCCACTTTTATTCAACATAGTCCTGGAGGTCCTAGCCATGGTAATCAGACAACACAAAGAAATAAAAGGCATCCAGATTGGCAAGGAAGAAGTTAAACTGTCCCTGTTTGCAGATAACATGATATTGTATACAACAAATCCTAAAGAATTCACTCCAAAACTACTAGATCTAATATCTGAATTCAGCAAAGTTGCAGGATATAAAATTAATACACAGAAATCTGTTGCATTCCTATACATTAGCGATGAACTAGCAGAAAGAGAAATCAGGAAAATAATTCCATTCACAATTGCATCAAAAAGAATAAAATACCTAGGAATAAACCTAACCAAGGAAGTGAAAGACCTATACTCTGAAAACTACAAGACACTCATGAGAGAAATTAAAGAAGGTACCAATAAATGGAAACATATTCCGTGCTCATGGACAGGAAGATTTAATATTGTCAAAATGGCCATCTTGCCTAAAGCAATCTACACATTCAATGCAATCTCATCAAAATACCAACATCATTCTACAATGAACTAGTGAAAATAATTCTAAAATTCATATGGAACCACAAAAGACCCCGAATAGCCAAAGCAATCCTGAGAAGGAAGAATAAAGCTGGGGGGATTTTGCCTCCAACTTCAAGCTCTACTACAAAACCATAGTAATCAAGACAATTTTGTACTGGCACAAGAACAGACCCATAGACCAATAGAACAGACTAGAGAGTCCAGATACAAACCCAAGCATATATGGTCAATTAATATATGATTAAGGAGCCATGGACATACAACGGGGAAATGACAGCCTCTTCAGCAACTGGTGTGGGCAAAACTGGACCGATACATGCAGGAGAATGAAACTGGATTATTGTCTATCCCCATACACAAAAGTAAACTCAAAATGGATCAAAGACCTGAATGTAACTCATGAGACCATAAAACTCTTAGAAGACAACATAGGCAAAAATCTCCTGAATATAAACATGAGCAACTTTTTTCTGAATGCAACTCTTCGAGCAAGGGAAACAAAAGCAAAAATGAACACATGGGACTATATCAAACTTAAAAGCTTCTGACACCAAAGGCACCATCAACAGAACAAAAAGGCATCCTACAGTATGGGAGAATATATTTGTAAACGACATATCCGACAAGGGGTTTAACATCCAAAATATATAAAGAATTCACACGCCTCAACACCCAAAAAGCAAATAACCCGATTAAAAAATGGGTGGAGGATATGAACAGACAATTCTCCAAAGAAGAAATTCAGATGGCCGACAGACACATGAAAAGATGCTCCACATCACTAATTATCAGGGAAATGCAAATTACAACCACAGTGAGATATCACCTCACACCAGTTAGGATGGCCAGTATCAAAAAGACTAAAAACAACAAATGATGGCAAGGATGTGAGAAAGGGGAACCCTCCTACACTGCAGGTGGGAATGTAAGCTAATTCAACCATTGTGGAAAGCAATATGGAGGTTCCTCAAAAAACTAAAAATAGAAATACTGTTTGACCCGGGTATTCCACTCCTAGGAATTTACCCAAAGAATATAATTTCTCAGATTCAAAAAGACATATGCACCCCTATGTTTATTGCAGCACTATTTACAATAGCTAAGATATGAAAGCAACCTAAGTGTCCATCAGTAGATGAATGGATAAAGAAGATGTGGTACATATACACAATGGAATACTACTCAGCCATAAGAAAGAAACAAATTGTACAATTTGCAGTAACATGGATGGAGCTGGAGGATATTTCAGTGAAATAAGTCAGGCAGAGAAAGACATGCACCAAACGATTTCCCTCATTTGTGGAGTGTAACAACGAAGCAAAACTGAAGGAACAAAACAGAAACAGACTCAGACTCCAAGAAGGGACTAGTGGTTACCAAAGGGCAGGAGTGGGGGAGGGCAGGTGGGGAGGGAGGGAGAAGGGGATTCAAGGGTATTAAGATTGTCACACATGTTGGGTGGATCATGGGGAAGACAGTGTAGCACAAAGAAGGCAAATAGTGACTCTGTGGCATCTTACTACACTGATGGGCACTGACTGCAATGGGGTATGGAGGGACACGATAACAGGGGTGAATGTAGTAACCACATTGTTTTTTCATGTGAAACCTTCAGAAGAGTATATATCAATAATACCTTAATAAAAAAAATAATAAAAAAATGTACATTAGCTTCCTACTTCCCCTGACTCTAAATAAATCCCAACCAGCCCATCTCCTATATTCCTCACCTGTCATTCCTGTGTTGACTGCACTCGGGTCACCCTGACTCTGGCCTCCAGGCAATCGGGTCCGCAAACACTAATCTATTCAACATGCCAACAAATAACTGGTGAGTATACCCCATGCACCAGGCACTGTTTTAGGTTCTGAGGATAAGGTGGTGAACAACACAGACAAAACTCCCTGCCCTACCAGAACTTACATCCTATTACCCCCTCTACGAAGTTCTCTTCCAACTCAATTTCTCTAATCACTTAAAGAATATTAAAATAACAGTTGTAATGACTATATCTGAAGGGGTGTGAAAATAAGCAGAACTACCTATAATAAATTTATTATCATTTACTGACTCCGTTTAATGTAGTTATTTATTGTAACTGAAGGAAAGAGGAGAAATAAAAGGAGAGAGGAGCTATACTCACTGAAACTTTTGATATATACCCGGAATGGCACTAATTTTTTTGTCAAGTTTTCAAGGTTTCTTTACTAGCTACACAGCTTTTATATGTCAGTGACTAAAATGCAATATTCCAATTCAGTAAGCATGGAGCAGCTGAGTTTCAAAGAATTCCAGAAATTTGCCTCAGAGAGAAGTAATTAGTCCTACACACACACACACACACACACACACACACACACACCTAATGGCTCCAATGGCATCTTGTTTCCATGCTTTCACCATAAGAATCAGTGTCCTTCAGGTAATGACTCAATAGCATCTTACTACACTGATGGACTGTGACTACAATGAGGTTGGTGGGGGGGGGACTTGATAATATGGGTGAATGTTGTAACCACTGCTCATGTGAAATCTTTATAAGGTTGTATATCAATGATACCTTAATAATAATAAAAAAAAAGAATTGGTGTCCTTAACTAAGTTGGCTAAAGCATAGCACTAAAGTCAGTTGGCTTCATTCACTTCCATGAGCTGTACCCATGTCTTGTAAATTCATGCCACTAGTCACTAGAAGGACTTGCTGACAAAATGCAAGGGTGAATAAAACCATCACTGACAGAGAAACAAGTCAAAATGCTCACCAAAGCAACAGAGGATCAAAAGAACTGCCCTCCTGTATCAAGCAGAGGTCATTTAATTTTAACCAACAAGTATAAAAAGAAAACTCTGACCAACTGCTATGACCTTGTTATTTTCACATTCAAATTCAGCTGAATCCAAAACTCTTACCACATCCCTCAGTTCAACTCCTGGCTTTACCTTTCAATGAAGAGTGAAATATACTCCATATCATTCCCACACGGCCTGGGCAGAGCCCTGCCCCACACAACAAGAACAGGTTTTGGGGACCAGCTTAAAACTGAGCCACAGCAGTCCTCCTCACTAGGCAGCACAGACAAACTCAGGCCAGAAAGCTGAAGCCAAAACAATTTCGCCAACACTCTTTAGACAATAAGCTAATAAGGTAAGCTACCGATGATTAATTCTACTGGGAAAAAGTTAATAAAAGAGCATTGATGAATTCACATACATTATTAACTTGCTTGAAATTCACAATGTCAGAGGGCTACAAACATTAGCAACAAACTTTAATAATATTCTAACATCAAATTTATTAATAGCTTTTTTTTTTTTTAAATAATCTCTCAATAGATCTGTGACATCTCTCTACAGTGAGGCCTTAGCATTCCTGAAGTGAACTTCCACAGGCCGCTTCAAATCTCCAAACTGGCCAACACGTAAGTGTCTGGACTGACTCCTGGCTGTCTCCTTAATCACACTTATCTGTAGTCTTGTTGCCAAGGCAAGTCCCCATCACAAGTGAACTGCCTTTTCAAACTTCATTAGTCTTTTTTATGACTCTAGTCCCATTTTTCATGCAGGGGCACTTACACTACAGAATTAAGGATAACCAGCTACTTTGAGAGATGACAGTAGACAGGCTTACTTCTGAGCTAACTTATGTGATGAACTTCTCAATGACAAAGATTCAAGTCTGTGCCCCACCTAATTTATAAATTAATGCACATCAGGGAAACTTTAGGTAATTACAAAACAGAAATCAGGAATGCAAAAGTCCCACAATGCCTATAAAAATGTCCAGGAAATAGGCAGCCCAGCACTGTGGCTGAGAGTTTGGGCTCTGGAGCTACACATCTGCACAGCCACTTGCTGGCTCTCTAAGCTACTCAATTGCTGGTACCTCAGTTTCCAAGGCATATTTATTTAAAAAAAACAAAAACAAAAAAAAGATTAAGTGAGTTAATGCTTATAAAATTCTGCAAAAGGACTTGATGTCAGTCAATCACTATTATTGATGTTATGACTTTTCTGACTTTCTATATCATACTACTCATCAGGTTACATTAACATTCTATTGTTCTTCCTAAAAATAGAGTTCACTAAGGGCTCTATAGCATCTTACTATGCTGATGGACAGTGACTGCAAGGGGGTGTGGGGGGTACTTGATAATATGCGTGAATGTTGTAACCACAATGTTGCTCATGTGAAATCTTCATAAGGTTGTATATCAATGATACCTTAATAAAAAAAAAAGTTCACTAAGTTTGTCACTGGTTAAGTAATTCCCCCCCAAAAAGGAGTGGGGAGGGAAAGGGAACTCTCACATATCATAGGAAGGGTGTAAATTGCTACAACCTTTCTAAATGGTAAATTGGAAATATGTATCACATCCCTTAAAACTGAGCATATACTTTGATTCTGCAATTCCACTTCTAGAACTTATCCTAAAGGAAAAAAATCTCACAAGTATATACAGAGGTGTATGTGGGAGGATAATCTCTGCAGAGTTACTGATAATAGCTAGAGGGAAAAAGAAACAATCTAATGTCTAATAAAAATAAATTGGTTAAATTATCATAGATCCATAAAATGGAATATTATTCAGTTACTGAACTATTACAACTGAATATAGACATGGAAAGATTCATGATGTTTTCAGCAAAAAACAGGTTACAAAGCAATCATGTGTACAACAGGATCCAATGTGTACAACAGGGTCCAATACTGCTATCAAAAACTGTATATGAATAGCCACATGTACACAAGAAAGGGTTTGGAGAGGTATGTACTCAGGTAGCAGACTTATGAGTATTTTATAGTTTCTACTTTTGATTTTTCAGTATTCCAATTCCCAAATTCCAAGTTACTGCCATAAACAGTAATTGGTTTTTAAACAAATTTACAAGTTTCTAAAATGTGGCCTCACTGCAATATAGTTCACTCACATATATATATAATCAAGTTCCTTTAGGCACTATTCTAGGCACTGGAGATACAATGATGAACCAAAGTCTCTGCCCTTCTAAAATATATATTACAGGTACATTACATATCTGAATGTCACAATCAGTTTTTTATTAGCAGGGTAAGGTATAAAACTTACTCTGTTATTTGAAAAACTTGCTATCCACTTTAGGAGACGGTCTTAGGAGATGCTCACTGAAAAGGAAACAGAATGCCAATGGTTCTCTAACTTTCCTGTGCAGAAGTTCCTGGAGGACTTGCTGAAAATACCAACTTCAGGGCCTCACCTCCAGGAGTCTGATTTTGAGATGAGTAACAAAAAATCTGTATTTTTAACAAGAACCTCAGTTAATGATGATGTAAATGATCTGAGGTACAGATTTTGAGAAAGCCACCACTAAGTGGAACTATTAAGAGAATGATCATTCAGAAGAGAATAGCTCTAAGGCAGCAGAATTTGAACTGAGTAATATAAGCCCAACCCTCATGTAACTAATTCCCTATAATTCACAAATCCAGCAAATTAAAAGGATGAATAAGAGTAGAGGAATGCTCCAGCACGTCCTCCTTACCCTCTTACAAGAGACTCGAGTTTGCCTCAATTTAGGCATCTGGGGAAAAGATGAATTTAAGAGAGTTCTACTGCCAATATTAGAGATAAGTATTAAGAAAAAGGAAATTGCCAGTCAACTGCAAAAAAAAAATGCTAAGAGGGACAAACATTTCACGGAACTTGCTACCGCTCATTTTATGCCCTATTTCACAATGCTTAGTATCTGAACAATACACAGGGTTCCAAAGTACATCAAAAATGTGTTCATTTCCTCTCTTACTCAGGCAGAATAATAATAGGGTTTTGTGAAGGTACCATGTACCTCAACAATTTCAACAGATATTCTTATGTAAATACCTTTTTAAAACAAAAAAAGTTTTATCAGAAATGCTTCTTACTGGAGATACTTAAAGGAGTTCTAAACAGTTTTAATGCCATCGCTAAATTAGTGTATCACATTTCTCAATTTAGATTAAATGTTCCAGTGTTCTTTACAAACTTCCTACAGAAAGAATTCTCTTCAATATTAGAAATACACGCTTATAATTATGAGCAAACTCCAATTACAACATAAATGTCTCAAGTAAACTAATTTTAAAAACTAAAACAAAAATACAGTATTTTGTTTTCAGACACAGGTATAAATCATAACTTTGAGGGGGACTTAATCTTCTGCACCTTAAGTCACCTACAAAAGAAACATACCCAAAGAAATACATTCCTCCTATTTTATAGGTTAAATGTAGCACTTCACAAACCAGCTGGCTTGCTGGGTCCTGGCCCCAGTCGCTGCCCTCAGATCCCATCCACTACATAATCATATGAGATCTGAGCCTGTTCTTCATCCGCCAGAGATTAGTAGAACTGTCTCCCCATTAACAGGATTGAGATTTTCCAGATGTGTTTGTATGGCATTCGTTTTTATTATCTGAACTTTTTACTGTACTTGTTTTCATTATTTGTATGTTCTGACCACTGTAATAGCAAGAGTAGGATCCAGCAGATAAGCACAAAGAAACTGATCTGTCCGGAGTCTGCATATATTTAAAATTTCAGGCTTGGTGCTGCCTTGAGAAGAGCACTGATGATGGCAAACTTTAAAGGAAACTTTCATCTTAACAGGCCATCAAAAATCTGCGTACCCTCCAAATCAACAGAGAAGCCGCTAATCTATTTCTTCAAAAGCAAAGCCTTCTTTGGTCTGAATTACACCAAAAGATGCCTATCTACTAAGTTTTCTAATCCAAAGACAAACAGAAGTAAAGGAAGGTGCAACCCATCCCTCGTTGGTGTTTCTTTTCCTGGGGATACTGATCACATTTTCTCGCTCAAGCACGGAGAGATGGCAACTGTGCCTTCGGTCCACACCATAGAACCTGTGTCTGTGCGTAAAGAAGAGAAGGAGAAAGCAGCGGACACCGGGGATGCGCTCCCACTGAAAGGAGAGCCGCTTTCTGTGAAATACCATCAGTCAGCCCCGACAGGACGATTTAGGGACAAATGGCATTGACTGCCCTTCACTGACAGGGATTCTGCAGGCACACGAGGAGAAAAAGGGATGAGCTGGGAACTCGAGACCGGGGGGAGGTTGGCGGAGCGATGCCGCTCCCCGCCAGCTCCGGATCCCGGGGAGGCCAGCAGGAAGGCGAGGCTTGGCGGGCCGGCCACACTCGGGCGGCCGAGGGCAGCTAGGTCAGCCCTGGAAGGACCGACCGCCCCCACGCCCCCTGTGGAGGGAAAAACCCCGCCCGACCAGGGCTGCGGACGCCCATTCAACCCGAAGCCCATCCAGCAGCTGCGGCGCCCCGGCCTCCGGCGCCGGCCAGCCGGCCTCCCTGCTGCTGCCCCCAGGAGGATGGGGACGGACCAGGGGCAGGGGCGGTCGGTGCCGCGCTCCCGGGTGCGCGGCAAAAGCCGCAGGGCGGCCGGACGGAACGGCGCCGGCCAGCGGGACGGGCGCCCCGGGCGGCCATCGCGCCGACCCCCGGGCAGACCCCCGCCCCCGCCGCCTCCCGGTCCAGGCCGCCACCATCCAGCCAGCTCCTCACCTCATCTCCAGGCGGGTCCGCGCTGCCGCCCCAGGGACAAATCAGTGGAGCTCACTCGCCGCGGGGAGGGACGCAGGAGCCGCAACCCCGCACACCATCCCCGCCCGCCCGCCTCTCCGTGCGTCCCGGAGCCCTCTCGGGATTCTCCCTCGCGAGCCGCCGTACTACGGAGCAACCAAGCTGCGCTCCCTCCCCTTTCCTCCGCTCTTCTCTACCTCCTTGGCTCCCTCCCTAGCTCCCTCTCTCCCGCCTATCTCAGCATCTCCCTCGGCCACCTCCCCCGCCACCACCCAGCCCTCCCTCCCCGCCCACAAGTGGGTGGGGATAATCAGCCTGCCAATCGGGAGAAGGGGCCCGAACCTCCTCACCGCCCCATACCGCTAGCCCCGCCCTCCATGGGAACCAAAGGGCTTGAGGCTGATAAATATGGAAGAGGACTGAGTGACAGCCAATAAACCAATCAGCAATCAGAAAGGGGGCAGGAGTAAGAATCTCCTTCCTCCCAGACCCTTCTCAAAAGGCGTCACCGTAGGCCTCTGGTCGGAATTTCCTTGACTCGGTTTATGAAGGTGTTTGTTCCACGACTTTGGTTTATCTGTCTGTTGCTGTGCGAGGCACTAGTTAAGATGCATTCAACTTAGTTACGGAAGGTTCTAAAGGAGAGAAAATTTGGAGGCGAAAAGGGAGGCGGGGCACGGCCCAAGGAAGGCGGTAGAGCAAAAGGTTGGAATGAGGAAGGGTGTGATCTTCGACTGGAATTTGCATAAAACGGAACCCGTCCCAGCGACTAAAACTTCGCCCGTTTATTGGTAGACCCTATTGTAGCGTCTCGCGTCTCCTCCGAGCAGAGCACGCCGGGAGATGTAGTTCTGGGTTCGGTTGCTATGGCGTTCTCTACAGCCTTCCGTCCATGAGTGACGAGCGGCCTGACCAATGGAAGCAGCACATGGGCCAGCGTGGGCGGGCTTTCTGCAAAGGGACTCCAAGGTGGCGGTGGCGAAAGTGCAAAGCCGTTGGGGCCGCTCGGAAGCAGGTGAGTCCCAGAAAACACATTATGTGTCTAGTGAAACGAGCCTTTGGGCGAAAGATTAAGAGAAGCCCCGCGGAACCGTGCAGCCCTGACGCGGATGGTGGTTCGCGTCGCACCTCAACCCCAGACTGCGTCGGGCCCAGGCCTAGCATAGCTGAGGCCGCTGAGGGGCGGCTGGTAAAACTTGATTTGTCTGACCATTTCCTGGTCCCTGTGGGTTTTGATTGTAAGTTTTATCCCAGTTTGCATCTCCCTCCACATTTATGGAGGAAAAAGTCTGGAAGTTCCCCTCTACCGAATCTTCAGTTTGGGTTTTACCCCGCTTCTTTTTGTTCTTGTACTGAGTTTTTCTTTCTTCCGTACTCCTCTGCCACCTCTCTTCTTCTTCATAATTGCCCCTTTTCCGGTGAGCAATTATCTAAAGCAAAGGTGTTCGCATTTATATTTGCCCTCTAAGCTCAACAACGGAAAACTGGAGCAATGCTTAAGAATCACCTCAGAATCACGTTAAAGTAAGTGCAGACGGCTGATTCTGTTAAGTTTTTGCGGAGCCTAAGAATCTGCATTTCTAACAAGCTTCCAGGAGCTGCTGGTCCACGGTATGAGTAGCATCACCTCAGCCCAATACGGATACAGGGCGAGCCACTTATTTAAGATTAAGTTTTCTGGTAGCCACATTAAAAAACATGAAAAACACGTAAAATTAATTGTAATAATATGCTTCGTTTAACCCAGTGTATCCAAGATACTATCATTTCGATCCGTAATCAAATATTTTAAAATTCAGAACATTTTTTTTATACTGTGTTCAAAATCCGGTGTGTATTTATTTACACTTGAGCACATCTCATTTACGACTAGACACAGTCCAGTGTCCTTAGCCACCTGTGGCTAGTGGCTATTCTTGCTGGACAGCAGAGATCCAGATAATATAATAACCCACTGCAGAAACTGAAAGGTTTTTAAATTCAGATTGTATATAACCTTTGCTGCTGCGTGAGATGGGTTCAGACTATTTTAAAGGTTCTCTACCCAGTTTACAGACCTAATAGTAAAAAGCCAACACTTACTGAATGCTGATTTTGTGCCATTGTTGTCCTGAGTGCTTTGCATATGTTGTTTAATCCTTAAAGCAGCCTTTGAGGTGACTACTACTATTATCTCTGTTTTATAGATATGGAATCAAAGGCCCAGAAGGTTAATATTAAATAGCTCAAAGTAATACAGCTAGTGAGTGGGAGAACCAGGAATCAAACTCCGGTCAGTTATAACTTCTAAATCCTGTTTGTCATCCACTGCCACCACCAAAAGATAATTATATCTTTTATCACCTATTTCACCTAATTGATGCCTCTGCTCCAGATTCCAACTGGGAAGAGATAATCAGATTTGAAACAGAGAGAGTTCCCCGTACAAGGTGCAGTTACCTGTCAGTTGCAGTGAAAGTTTTTGGTAGTTTTATAACTCTCTGTGCTGTGCATTCAAAATCAAAGTTCTGAATGGAAGAAGAATGTTCAAAACCTCGAGGTATTTAGGCCTCTGGACCAGTACTATCCTTGGACAGTAATGTGTCTTGATTCATTTGTGTACTGTTCTAGAATAGGAAGATGGGAAAGCTTGGGAATTCTTCAAATGGAATCACAGTGTTTTTTGGTTTTGTTTATGGTGACATCTTTTTAATTCTTAAAAATGAGTGTTTTCTTGCTCCTTTGAATTTCACATAGAGTATTTCAAAGACTTAATGATTTTTCTAGACTCCATGAACAGTACTCCATTGAGCTAATGAGAATTTTATGAGTAGAAGAGTAAAAATACACATGTTCACACATGCTAAAATACGATATTTTGCAAAATAGTTTTCTTTTATTTTTACACATTGATACATATGATACATCTTGTTAATGATTTCCTCACGATTGTGAATTTATCAGTAAATATTTAATCAAGATTATGATTCCTATTTTGCATCTGAAGCAAGAAGTGGTTTCGTTAAGATCTTATAGTGAATTGGAAAATTAAATAAGAATTTACAGACTGCACTAATGTTAGTAAAAAAGGTCAGTTAAACCAATTGAAGAGGAACAAAAGAGTATGGTAGAAATTTAGGGAGGATCTCTCAATTGCTTATCCTCCTCATCACCATCTTTATTGTCTCAGTGTCATATGACTAAGCCCTAGCCTAATGGGGAGACTGTCATTCAACATACTTTGGCTTCATTGTTCCCCAGTTGTACAATATGGGAAAATATGATACTAATTCAGATATATAAATGCTAGTCTTTAAGTCTCTGTTGTTCTGGATCTTACTATATTAAATGGCCCTACATTGAGTGGTAAGTGAACCAAAATTTTCCAATCTCCATCCCATCTCCCTGACCTACCCACTACCACCCCCAAGAGGTACTGGCTGGGAAATACCTCTAGTAAGAACTCAAGTGAAAAGATATTTTGTAAGTCAAAAAATGATTAAAGTTATGCTCTCTGAGAGATTGAAGAGTTATTAAAAAATTCTTTTGAGATTCAAAAGGGGTCATTGTTCAGAAGGAGCCAGTGTTGTAGACAAATATGGAAATCACTTGTTGCAGATAAGCAATATTTTAACATCTCCAAGCAAATGCTTTTATTTTTTAGCTTCTGCATAACCTGTATCAAAAATAAAATTTTTCCTAATTCCTCAGGTTGCATGAGATGTAAAGATTATGCTACATATGTATAAATTTAGTTGAGTTTGTCTTGATAATGTTCATAGAAATCTAGATTGTCATAATTAGAAGAAGCTTTAATATGGTCATCACATCCCCCAACCCCTTTGACTGATGCTTGAATCCCCTTTATGCAACCATGGTAAGTGTGTATCCACCCTCTGTTTAAATCCCTCCATAGTGATAGGAGCCATGCAACTTCATGCATTTTCCTAAGTTTTAAATTAGATAACTGAATGTGAAAGTAAAAACTTCAAATAACACATGCTATTAGCTAGAAATGCTTTCCAGGGTTTAGCCAGATGTGAGCCACTATCACAGTGTCTCCTGTGCCCGTCTTGTAACAGGAGTTGTATGCAGCAAAACACCTGTGTACTCATTGCTTAATGCAAAGTGTCCTTAGAGTATACAGATTTCTAGAGGCCATTGTGTTCTCAGTGAAGGGATGTCCTCCAGTTGTTTTGACCATGCATTTACCTTTCCTCCTTTGATAACTGTGAGTCCATTCTTGGGTTCTGTGAGTCTGCTGCTGTTTTGTTCCTTCAGTTTTTGCTTTGTTCTTATGCTCCACAGATAAGTGAACTCTTTTGGTACTTGTCTTTCTCCACCTGGCTTATTTCACTGAGCATAATACCTTCATAATACCTTCTAGCTCCATCTATGTTGTTGCAAATGGTAGCATTTGTTTTCTTCTTATAGCTGAATAATATTCCATTATGTATATGTACCACATCTTTATCCATTCATCTACTGATGGACACTTAGGTTGCTTCCATTTCTTGGCTATTGTAAATAGTGCTGTGATAAATATAGGGGTGCGTGTGTCTTTTTGAAACTGGGATCCTGCATTCTTAGGGTAAATTCCTAGGAGTGGAATTCCTGGGTCAAATGGTATTCCGATTTTTAGTTTTTTGAGGAACCTCCATACTGCTTTCCACAATGGTTGAGCTAGTTTACATTCTGTGGACCATTTTTTTAACCAATATTTGGGCATGCAATTTACATACTTCTTTATTTGATATGTGGACATGTATGAAAAGTCTCACAATTGAATAAGAGCACTGTTACAATTTAATATTAAGTCACCTCTTCAATATAACTGAATGTTTACCCTGTACAGTCCAGCCAGCTAGTATCATAATGCTGTGCACCAGACCTGACATTATGGTAAGCATATGGGGCCACATTTACTTCATCTGTTTTTTTCTGTAGTCTAACTGCTTGACAGTGTATCTTTGCTTTCCCTAAAATAAAAGGGAGGGTGGGTTAGGAACATTACAACTGAATTCTGAACCCAAAGTGGCCTCAGTATTGCAAAGTTGGTGTTGGGGAATGAGAAATTTGAGCATTACCTGTGCTGACACCCATGAAAACAAAAACCGAGCAGGTGAGCCAGGACATCATAAAGGAAAAGGAAGCTTTATGATCAATGACTTAATACAGAGGAAGAAATTATGACAGACTCTTAAGATATCCTCGATGACTGAAGAGTCCAGTTTTATGTCTGCTGAATTTGAGGTGGATCGGATACTCAGAACACTTTCCGTCTGAAAGTGTAGCTAAAGAATGATCTGTGGAGGTTTATTTACAATTATTAATAGATGAGTTCCCTGGGTGATTAAATGTAGTGAGAGAAGAGCAAGTGGAGTTCATGTTGCTGTTATAAATTTAAAATGAAACCACTTGACATTTCTTCCAAATGATTTTTTTTAGAAATCTCTTAAAACATTAGTACTTTTCTTGACTACTTTCTTGAAGTGTTATTTATATTCAAGTGTTTAACTTATACAAACTCCTTTTTCTACTTTGTACTAAAGATTATTTTATATAGGTGTCTTATTTTTTGTTTCTCCAGATTTTTAATAGGCTTAATGTGTGACCATTATAAAAATTTTAAATATTACAAATATAACCCTCAATTTATGGACTTATGTCAAACATTTTTAAAGAATGATGTATCTGGAAAAATATAAAATCTTTATGCTTTTTATAGGGCTTATCAGCCTACATTTTTAAACAGGTTTGTTTTCATTTAAAAGTTTTAGGTAACACTTTTCGATAAAGGAAACAATAGAATACATAGTTTTGAAATCAATGACATTCATTCTTAGAAATGGCACTTAATAAGATTGCATATTTTAATTTATATTTTTATTTTAAAAGATACTCAGTTATTTTATTCCTCTATACAAGTATCTTTACATCAATAAAAACTTAATTAAATAATGGGCTGTTTCATTTTATCAGACCAGTGTCTTCGAAACTGTGGACCTTGAATGCCATCCATTCTACCATTTTCTTCATGTTAATTACTCAGTATTCCTTTTGTGGGGTTGTAAAACAAGTAAATATTTCTCAGTTTTTTCTGGCCACTTTTGTAAAAAACACTTCTTTATTCCCATTGTAAATTAGAGGATATTATTGTTCCTACATGGTTCCTTATTGGACCAACTAATCATTACTTTTTTTACTAGCCAGGCCAATTTTAGCCTAATTTGGAGAAACTATTTAGGATGATCTGACTGAAAATATTGGCATTATTATTATGTATATAATGTTTGTCTAGGGGACCCTAGGTGTACAAAGAATTATCTTCCAGGGTCTTTGAAACTGGGGTACATGCAATATGAGGTCCATGACTGATGATCTGAGAGGCAGGCCATGTTTTAAGCTGCAATGGGCAGGGAAAACAGTGGCTTCCAGAATTACAAAGTGACCTGCTTTGAAATCAAGGGGTTGAAATATAATTGTTCCATTTCTTGAAAAGTCAAATCAAGTAGCTCTAGACTGTGTAGAAGCAGAAATTATAGTTCATAATAATGGTCATTGATTCTCCTAGGCAATAGCTGGGAAAACCCTCTGGTTTAATATATGAATAAGGCCAGGTTTTGTTTGTTGGTATGTAATGAAAGCTAGAAGCATGGCACAGGTGGGATAGATTGAGTATCATTGCTGGTGGTTTCAGAGAGGGAGTAGGA
The DNA here is from genome assembly GCA_029783875.1 of Phataginus tricuspis. Taxonomy (NCBI): domain Eukaryota; kingdom Metazoa; phylum Chordata; class Mammalia; order Pholidota; family Manidae; genus Phataginus; species Phataginus tricuspis. The sequence continues at coordinate 93,280,189 of JAQQAC010008350.1, read as the reverse complement.
CTTGAGCAGTACTTATTTGTAGTCTGTAGAGTAAGAACCTCACAGTCTCAGAGAACAAGCAATGCCTGGAAGCCCTGAGACAGGTGACCAGACATTGTGAAGTCATACTGACCAGATCAAAAAGAGAGAGTATGTTAGCAAATGGGGCAATGGTGGGGGGGGGGGGTACAGGTAAGATAGACTAGGGACAGTGGGTATGCATTTAGACAGTCTTGAAAGCTAGGGAGAAGAGATTGGACTTTATGGTATAGGGAATATATAGCTGCTGTGTATCGATCAATGCTTAGGCTGTTCCCCTCTCCCCTACCATCCCAACAAACACACTGACATACAGCTTCCACAACCAAAAGATAAAAGTTAGTTAATGATCTCACCTAGCTCATCCTGTTTTTATATACTTGTTGATATATACTACATACATAGTTCCATATATGTCTTCAATGTGTATTCATTTCTATTAGTTCCAGCATTTGATTATCACATTCTAGAAAGTAGCAACCATTACCGAACTGCTCAGTAAAAAACCCATCATATAAATCCATTAGACCACTAAGATTCAACATGTGGGGCTGGCTTTGTGGGTGTAGGACCTGTGCAGTCACACTGGACTGCAGTCTCAGGGACCTATGCTTGGTTTAATGCTCTGCTGCCACAGTCTTGAAATTTTAATAATTACTAGACAAGGTTCCCCACATTTTCATTTTGCAGTGAGCCCTGCAAATTATGTATCTAGTTCTTTCAACAAGTTCTATCTAGTTCCTCAACTAAAGGATATAGGATCTAGTTGTATCTTTTAGCAGCTCAGTAGAAAACCATTAAATATAACCTTTAAGAGAAACGACTTTGGAGTGGGTAGCACCTCGTTTGTCCCAGCCCTGGCCCAGCTGGTGCTATGACACCTAGATATGTTCCTTAACCTCTGTAAGACTCAGTTTCCTTATCCATAAAATGAATGCAACAATACTACTTTCACCATAAAGTATGTACAAAAATGTTCTTAATATAATTTGCAAAAGCCCAAACTGGAAACAGTCAAGTATCTATAGTAGAATGGATAGATAGTAATTTATTCATGTAATGGAATACTGTAGAGCAATGAGAAAGTGATCTAGATCAACTACAGCCAACAACATGAGTGAAACTCACAAATATGATGTTGAGAGAATGAAACCAGACATAAAGGAGTATGATTTCATTTGTATAAAGTTGCAAACAGGCCAAACTTATTTGTGCTATTAAAACTCAGCATATTGAGTATCCTTAGGAAGGGGAAGTAGTGACTAGAAGAGGAACACAGGAGCATCTGGAATTCTCGTGGTGATGTGTTTCCTTGCTGTGACACAGCCATATTTATTTCATAAAGTTCAGCAAGCTATCCACTTAGCATCTGTGCATTTTTCTATGGGTATTTATACTTCTGTAAAATTTGCATTTTAAAAAATAGCCTTGCTATATAATTACTATGAAAATTTAAGAAACATCTGTAGAATCCTTAGAGATACTTCAAGAGGTTCACAGAATACAGGTTTAAATACTTTCATTAAATGGTTTATAAACTGATACAGAAGATTTAGGGACACAATTTCAACAAGTTTCTTAACTGTCCGTTTTTCCCTTTTTAATGGTCTTTTTTAAGACATTGAAAGACCTTTAAATGACACCTTTAGTAATTAAAATTGAGCTCTCTACCCCTCATAAGTTTTTTTTTCCAAGTGCATCTAGTAATTTTTATTGAATAGCAAAGTGAAATTAAGCACATACTCACCTTTGTGTGAAAGATTGAACTCTAAGCCCATTCTCAGTAAGACACATACCCCAAGATTATTGCATAGTCTTATTTGATCACTTTTAAGAACTATTATCTAAATTTACTTGTTTGAATACTACATTTATAGTTGTCATTTTATCCTTCACCAGCAGTTTTCAATTTTTCCTCTCATTTGGTCTGGAAGACATTTTTATTTCATGTATATTTTTTTTCTTCCTTTTTTTAGGTATGAAAGGCTTATATTTTCAACGGAGTTCTACAAACGAAGAAATAACATTTGTATTTCAAGAAAGGGTAAGAAAAATTGTTGAATCATTAAATGAAAAAAGATAGTATGTTTTCTGTATGTAATAGACCCAGTTTTAAATGATCTCTTACAAGTTATTCTGAGTGGAACTAAATAAGGGAAAATTACTTAAATGAAACTCTACAAATTACTTCTCCTTTACTCCTATGTGAAAACCATGGTCCATATTATAGTATAACTATATTTTTTAAAGTTTTTATGAAAGAATTTTTAATTTCCCTGGATGGTGGTATAAAAGATATTAGGGTGGAGTATAAGAACAAAGAAAAAAACTGAAGGAACAAAACAGCAGCAGACTCAACAGAACCCAAGAATGAACTAACAGTTACCAAAGGGAAAGGAACTGGAGAAGATGGGTTGGAAGGGAGGGATAAGGACGAATAAGGGTTATTATGATTAGCACACATAATGTAGCGGGGGGGGGATATGTGGAAGGCAGTATAACACAGAGAAAACAAGTAGTGATTCTATAGCATCTTACTACGCTGATGGACAGTGACTGTAATAGGGTCTGTGGTGGGGACTTGATAATGGGGGGAATCTAGTAAACATAGTGTTGCTCATATAATTGTAGATTAATGATACCAAAATTAAAAAAAAAAAGATATTAGGAAAACAGAACAACCTTGATAGTCTTATGTGTTGCAAAATAACCCAACTTACTCTGAATACCACAATACAATAAAGTGAATATTCAGATCATATCCATATTTCAGAGAATACATTCTCTCATAGTGTGAAATGAAAAAAGGTAGAAAAGCATTATTTTCCATACTCATTTCTGAGCTTTGCAAACTTACCTCATTCACTAAGCCTTAAATGGTCTCTAGTGTTTGATCACTTTAAACATAGATGGAATTTTCTTGTGTCGGTGATTGAAAGCTTTGCAGAAGCCAAAACCATTCCATGGTATATATAGGGATGAAAATTAAGTGCTAGATGTGTTTCATAGTAATGATAAGAATTTCTGAATCGTGAACATAATCCAGTTTTTCTGTTAATCTTTCACTACAAAATCAGTTCAGAGTCTAAATCTCAAACAGCCTGGCTTCTACTTTGGGTCAGGATGAAGGTCTAAGGTTTGATTGGCTCTCAGGGAGAATCATCTGCAGGTTCACAAATTCATAGATATGTTTGTATCTCTACATAATATCAAATATTATCAAATCCAAAATTCAAAAGGAGATAATCCCAGAATATTGTGTTTATATCAATGATAGGCCATAGGAGGGCAGTGCAAGTAGATATTCTTAGCCAGCTTTTGATCTAATTTGGGGTTATATCAGGAGTTAAGGATGTTTTAATTATTTGGTGGCAGGATATAGTTATTTGTGGGAGGTGGTGCCATATTTAATAATATGGGTGGATGACATCAAGTGCCTGCATGGGAAATACTGTTGCATCTAAAGTTATATCTAGATATAGAATAGGAAGAATAATTAAGTTCCATTAAGTTTATATTTTCACCCCAGAATCCTATGGGGCATGCTGAAATATCCAGACAGATGTTAAATAAGTTTAAGCTAAAAATGAGATAAATGGGTTGACTTCCGGGAAGATGGCGACGTGAACAGACCAGCAGAAAAATTCCTCCCAACATTATATTTATTCACGAAAACACAGCAAATACAACTATTCCTAAAAGAGAGACCAGAATACACAGGAAAGTGCACAGCATACAGCTACACCTGAGAGAGGACTCAGCACCCGGCGAGGCGGGTAAGATACGGAGCCATGACCCGGCGGGACCCAAGCACACCTCCACCCCAGCGCTCCGGCGGGCAGCTACACCTGAGAGAGGACTCAGCAACCGGCGAGGCGGGTAAGATACAGAGCCGCGACCCAGCGGGACCTGAGCGCTCCGCCGGCAGGAGGAGAGGATTCAGAGCCAGGAGGGAGTGGAAGTCTGCGCCGGGAGCGCCAACACACAGCGCGTGGTGTAGTGGAAATTGGAGAGACAGAGGGCGCAGGGTCTCAGCGGGGAACATGCCAGTTGCCTGTGGCAGGCTCCGGGAAGGAAAAAGAAAGGAAAAAAAAAGGGAAGAAAAGGGCACGCTTTTTCTCAGCAGTCTTAAAGAGACAGGAGCTCAGCAGAGGGGCCGGATCGACCCGGCACACTGAGCCCAGCAGGCTGGGAATCCTGGGGAGCTTTGAACCCCTTACCTGGCAACTGGGAAAGGGTGGACACACTTAAGACCCCCACAGAGATCAACAGCCCCCCATTCGTTCCCAACCCGGCCAGAGCTATAAAGGGCCTTGCGGAGTGGCGCAGCCACGGCTCTGGAATAGTGGAGCAACAGTGCCACCTACAGCATTCACACAGAACCCACTCCCAGTGGGCATTTTTTTTCTTTTCTTTTCTTTTGTTTTTTTAGTTGTTGTTTTTTTCTTCCCTTTTCTTTTTTTCTTTCCCTTTTTTTTCTATTATTATTTTCTTTTCTTTTCTTTTCTTTTCTTTTTTTTTTTTTTCTTTTTAAAGTCATAAAAAGCCCAGCTGACATATGTGGCAACTACCAGCAACCAATTCTGTAACCATGAAAAGACAGAGGAATATGGTACAGACAAAGCTTCAGACGCAGACAACCCCAGAGAGGGAACCTGAAGGGATGGACATGCACAGTCTTCCTGAAAAAGAATTCAGAATAAAAGTCATAGCCATGCTGACGGATCTACAGAAAAATGTGCAAGAGATGAGGCAAGACGTGAGGGAAGTGAGGAAAGAATATGCAGAAATGAGACAAGCCATCGACGGGCTTAACAGCAGACTGGATGAGGTCTCAGAGACTGTTAATGGATTAGAAAATAGAGACCAGGAATACAGAGAAGCTGAGACAGAGAGAGATAAAAGGATTTCTAGGAATGAAAGAATATTAAGAGAACTGTGTGACCAATCCAAACGGAACAATATTCACATTATAGGAGTACCAGAAGAAGAAGAGAGAGAAAAAGGGATAGAAAGTGTCTTTGAAGAAATAATTGCTGAAAACTTTCCCACGCTGGGGAAGGAAATAGTCTCGCAGTCCACGGAAGCCCATATATCTCCCAACACGAGGGACCCAAGGAAGACAACACCAAGACACATAATAATTAAGATGGCAAAGGCCAAAGATAAACACAGAGTATTAAAGGCAGTAAGAGAGAGAAAAAAGATCACCTACAAAGGAAAACCCATCAGACTATCATCAGACTTCTGAACAGAAACCTCACAGGCCAGAAGAGAATGGCATGATATATTTAACGTAATGAAACAGAAGGGCCTCGGACCAAGAATATTGTATCCAGCACGATTATCATTTAAATATGATGGAGGGATTAAACAATTTCAAGAAAAAGGAAAGTTCAGAGAGTTTGCCTCTCATAAACCACCACTACAGGATATCTTCAACAGACTGCTCTAGAGGGAAGCACCCCTAGGCTAAAAAGATGTCACCAGAGAAAATAAACTCATAGCAAAGAAAGCAGACCATCCAAATACTAACTAACGGCAAAGAATAAAACACCCAATATATAAAAAATGGAGGATGAAGAATAGGAAGGGAGAAATAAAGAAACATCAGACGGTGTTCACAATAACTTAACAAGAAAGTTGAGTTAGATTCTTAGATAGTAAAGAAGCAACCCTTGAACCTTTGGCAACCACAAATCTAAAGCCAGCAATGGCAATAAATACATATCTATCAATAATCACCCTAAATGTAAATGGACTGAATGCACCAATCAAAAGACACAGAGTAACAGAGTGGATAAAAAAGCAAGACCCATCTATATGCTGCTTACAAGAGACTCACCTCAAACCCAAAGATATACACAGACTAAAAGTGAAGGGATGGAAAAAGATATTTCATGCAAACAACAAAGAGAAAAAAGCAGGTGTTGCAGTACTTGTATCAGACAAAATAGACTTCAAATGAAGAAAGTAGCAAGAGATAAAGAAGGACATTACATAATGATAAAGGGGTCAGTCCAACAAGAAGATATAACCATTATAAACATATATGCACCCAACACAGGAGCGCCAACATATGTGAAACAAATACTAACAGAATTGAAGGAGGAAATAGACAGCAATGCATTCATTTTAGGAGACTTCAACACACCACTCACTCCAAAGGATAGATCAACCAGACAGAGAATAAGTAAAGACACAGAGGCACTGAACAGCACACTAGAACAGATGGACCTAACAGATATCTACAGAACTCTGCACCCAAAAGCAACAGGATACACATTCTTCTCAAGTGCACATGGAACATTTTACAGAATAGACCACATACTAGGCCACAAAAAGAACCTCAGTAATTTCAAACATACTGAAATCCTACCAACCAACTTCTCAGATCACAAAGGTATAAAACTAGAAATAAATTTTAGAAAGAAATCAAAAAGGCTCACAAATACATGGAGACTTAACAACATTCTCCTAATTAATCAATGGGTTAACGACTAAATCAAAACAGAAATCAAAGAATATATGGAGACTAATTACAATAACAACACAGCGCCACAACCTCTGTGGGATGCAACAAAGGCAGTTCTAAGAGGAAAGTATATTGCAATCCAGGCATATTTAAAGAAGGAAGAGCATTCCCAAATGAACAGTCTAAAGACACAATTATTGAAATTGGAAAAAGAAGAACAAAGGAGGCCCAAAGTCACCAGAAGGAGGGACATAATAAAGATCAGAGAAGAAATAAATAAAATTGAGAAGAATAAAACAATAGAAAAAATCAATGAAACCAAGAGCTGGTTCTTTGAAAAAATAAACAAAATAGATAAACCCCTAGCCAGACTCATTAAGAGAAAAAGAGAATCTACACACATAAACAGAATCACAAATGAGAAAGGAAAAATAACGACGGACCCCACAGAAATACAAAGAATTATAAGAGAATATTACGAGCATCTATATGCTAACAAGCTGGAAAACCTAGAAGAAATTGACAACTTCTTAGAAAAATACAACCTTCCAAGACTGACCAAGCAAGAAACAGAAAAACTAAACAGACCAATCACCAGCAACGAAATTGAATCGGTAATCAAAAAACTACCCAAGAACAAAACCCCGGACCTGATCGATTCACCTCTGAATTCTACCAGACATATAGAGAAGAAATAACACCCATTCTCCTTAAAGTTTTCCAAAAAATAGAAGAGGAGGGAATACTTCCAAACTCTTTCTGTGAAGCCAGCATCACTCTAATACCAAAACCGGGCAAAGACCTCAACAAAAAAGAAAATTACAGACCAATAACCCTGATGAACATACATGCAAAAATACTCAACAAAATATTAGCAAACCAAATTCAAAAATACATCAAGAGGATCATACACCATGATCAAGTGGGATTCATCCCAGGGATGCAAATGGTACAACATTTGAAAATCCATCAACATCATCCACCACATCAACAAAAAGAAGAACAAAAACCACATGATCATCTCCATAGTTGCTGAAAAAGCATTTGACAAAATTCAGCATCCATTCATTATAAAAACTCTCAACAAATGGGTATAGATGGCAAGTACCTCAACATCATCAAGGCTATATATGACAAACCCACAGCTAACATCATACTTAACAGCGAGAAGCTGAAAGCTTTTCATCTAAGATCGGGAACAAGACAGGGATGCCCACTCTCTCCACTGTTATTCAACATAGTACTGGAGGTCCTAGCCACGGCAATCAGACAAAGCAAAGATATACAAGGCATCCAGATTGGTAAAGAAGAAGTCAAATTGTCACTATTTGCAGATGACATGATACTGTACATAAAAAACCCTAAAGGCTCCACTCCAAAACTACTAGAACTAATATCTGAATTCAGCAAAGTTGCAGGATATAAAATTAACACACAGAAATCTATTGCTTTCCTATACACTAAGGATGAACTAACAGAAAGAGAAATTAGAAAAACAATTCCATTCACAATTGCATCAAAAAGAATAAAATACCTAGGAATAAACCTAACAAAGGAAGTGAAAGACCTGTACTCTGAAAACTACAAGGCACTCCTAGGAGAAATTAAAGCGGATACTAACAAATGGAAATGCATCCCATGCTCTTGGCTAGGAGGAATAAATATTGTCAAAATGGCTATATTACATAAAGCAATTTACAGATTCAACACAATCCCTATCAAACTACCAACAGCTTTCTTCAATGAACTGGAACAAATAACTCAAAAATTCATATGGAACCAGAAAAGACCCCGAATAGCCAAAGCAATCCTGAGAAGGAGGAATCAAACAGGGGAATTACGCTCCCTGACAACAAGCTCTACTACAAAGCCACAGTAATCAAGACAATTTGGTATTGGCACAAAAACAGACCCACAGACCAGTGGAACAGAATAGAAAATCCAAACATTACCCCAAACATTTACAGTCAATTAATATTTGATAAAGGAGCCTTGGATATACAATGGGGAGATGACAGCCTCTTCAGCACCTGGTGTTGGAAAAGCTGGACAGCTATATGTAAGAGAATGAAACTGGACTACTGCCTAGCCCCATGCACAAAGGTAAACTCAAGGTGGATCAAAGACCTGCATGTAAGTCATGAAACCATAAAACTCTTAGAAAAAAATATAGGCAAAAATCTCTCGGACATAAACATGAGCGACTTCTTCATGAACATATCCCCCCGGGCAAGGGAAACAAAAGCAAAAGTGAACAAGTGGGACTATATCAAGCTGAAAAACTTCTGTACAGCAAAAGACACCATCAGTAGAACAAAAAGACATCCTACAGTATGGGAAAATATATTCATAAATGATGCATCTGATAAGGGGTTGACATCCAAAATATATAAAGAACTCACGCACCTTAACAAACAAAAAGCAAACAGTCCGATTAAGAAATGGGTGGAGGACATGCATACACACTTCTCTAAAGAAGAAATTCAGATGGCCAACAGGCACATGAAAAGATGCTCCACATCACTGGTCATCAGAGAAATGCAGATTAAAACCACAATGAGATATCACCTCACACCAGTGAGGATGGCCAACATCCAAAACACAAACAACAACAAATGTTGGCGAGGATGTGGAGAAAAAGGAACCCTCCTACACTGCTGGTGGAAATGCAAATTAGTTCAACCATTGTGGAAAGCAGTATGGAGGTTCCTCAAAACACTCAAAATAGAAATACCATTTGACCCAGGAATCCCACTCCTAGGAATCTACCCTAAGAATGCAGCAGCCCAGTTTCAAAAAGACAGATGCACCCCTATGTTTATTGCAGCACTATTTACAATAGCCAAGAAATGGAAGCAACCTAAGTGTCCATCAGTAGATGAATGGATAAAGAAGAAGTGGTACATATACACAATGGAATATTATTCAGCCATAAGAAGAAAACAAATCCTACCATTTGCAACACCATGGATGGAGTTAGAGGGTATTATGCTCAGTGAAATAAGCCAAGCTGAAAAAGACAAGTATCAAATGATTTCCCTCATATGTGGAGTATAAGAACAAAGAAAAAAACTGAAGGAACAAAACAGCAGCAGACTCACAGAACCCAAGAACAGACTAATAGTTACCAAAGGGAATGGGACTGGGGAAGATGGGTGGGAAGGGAGGGATAAGAGGGTAAAAGGGGTATCACGATTAGCAGACGTAAGGTGGGGGGGCACCGGGAGGGCTGTACAACTCAGAGAAGACAAGTAGTGACTCTATAGCATCTCACTACACTGATGGACAGTGACTGTAATGGGGTTGGTGGGGGGCACCTGATGAAGGGGGTAGTTTAATTACCATAATATTGCACATGTAATTGTAGGTTAATGATACCAAAATAAATTGTAAATAAAATAAATAAATAAATAAAAAGAAAAAAAATAGAAATACCGTTTGACCCAGGAATCCCACTCCTAGGAATCTACCCTAAGAATGCAGCAGCCCAGTAGTAAAAAGACAGATGCACCCCTATGTTTATTGCAGCACTATTTACAATAACCAAGAAATCGAAGCAACCTAAGTGTCCATCAGTAGATGAATGGATAAAGAAGA
>JAQQAC010008350.1:93228610-93265099 GCA_029783875.1 Phataginus tricuspis | reverse complement strand
AGGGAAAGGGACTGGGGAAGATGGGTGGGAAGGGAGGGATAAGAGGGTAAAAGGGATATTACGATTAGCAGACGTAAGGTGGGGGGGCACGGGGAGGACTGTACAACTCAGAGAAGACAAGTAGTGACTCTATAGCATCTCACTACGCTGATGGACCGTGACTGTGGTGGGGTTTGTGGGGGGGACCTGTTGAAGGGGGTAGTTCAATTACCATAATATTACACATGTAATTGTAGGTTAATGATACCAAAATAAATTTAAATATATATATAAATAAATAAAAATAAAAATAAAAATGAGATAAATGACAGTAATAATTTCACTTAGAGCATTAAGAAAATTCCCAAATCAGTAAAGGCTCTGTGTTGTATGTATAAAGATATCCCTGTAGGTGTTGAAGGTTCTCTGCTTTGAGATTATTTAGATTGAAATGAAGTACATTACTTGTTGCTCTGCTTTCTTATCCTAAATTTATTGTCTACACATATATCCATGTCAGTTTTTTAGTGCATTTTCAAAGTAAGTATCCTACACCTTTTAAAAATTTTTATCCCAAAATTCCTTTTCTACTTTTTTTATTCATAGTATCAGATGATTACTTACAGATTCTTTAGTTAACTATGAGATTTGGATTTTTTTTAATCTTGTTCAATTATATATGAAAACTTCCACAACATAAAGGCAGTGTTCTCAAAGCAATGTATATTTATTTTATTATCATTTGGTCCTAGGAAAACTTTCCTGTTACAGAGGATAACTACGTAAAACTTCAAGTGAAAGCTTGTGCTTTGAGCCAGATAAATACAAAGGTATTGGTGCTTTTATTTTGGCTAAAATTCAAATGAGAGTTTCGTAGTATAGTTACTACACAATTATATTATAATGGTAACTGACATCTGAATGCCAAGAAATTGTTAGCATCCTTAGAAGAATAGAACAGCCAGTGAAAACGTGAATTGTGTATATTCCTACATTAAGATAAATTATTAGTCTAATTAAAGTCATGCATTATATATTATTATATGAAAATATGAACTCTTTTACATTGTGAAAGTCTGAGAATTTATAATTAGTAAGACTTATAACCAAGGAAGAACTTACCTTTATAAATATATTAAAAATAGAAATGAGAAGCCTAATCAAGTAATTTATTAACTATTCTATAAGTATTTCTAGGTAATGTCTTCAGATAAGGCTCATATACTGCTTATCATTTCTCTTTGTCTCTCTCTCTTTCTCACAACACACACACACACAAATCATCAACCTCAATCACTGCGTAATAATCTTCCATGACTGACTATGAAATAGATGAAAAGTCTTCAAATAGTATATTAAATGTGGTCAAATGTGCCCAGATAAGTACAGCCAGGACCATTTACTCAGTTTTATAAATAGTAATACCGTAGTTTTATTGAACCCTTAACTTACTGGATTAAAATGCACCAGCATTCTAAGAATCTTAAGTTTTCTGCAGTAAAGTCACATTGAGAGAAATACAGACCACGATTACAGGCTTCCATTAGGCAACTCTTAACATGAACATGACTTGAGAAGTGGGTTAGTGAGATGCCTCAAAGTCCTTCACCAGGAATACTACTACTATTACTACTACTTGTCTGCAGAGTTCTGTGTGTAAGCCCTTCCCAGGTGTTCTTTTAAAACTATGAAAAACCCATTAAAATCCTAGTCTAGGAAATTTATTTCCATGTCTAACAAAAAGAAATAGTAAATTATAGTAAAATCTATTTAATGAAATATTGCCCAACCATTAAGCATAATGGTTGTGAAAACTGTGTAGTAATGTAAGAAAATGCATATAGTCAGTGAAGGACATAGGATGTAACTGCTAAAACCATGAGGATAGCTCTGTAAAAGTTGCACAAAAGACAGACTGCAAAACACCCAGTGTGTCTATAAGAATGTCATATGAACATCTTAGAAAAAGTATAGTTTTTTACTGAAAAGGAGACTTTTCTGGCAATCAAGTATATACAGGAGATCAAAAATAAAGGAAATATGCAAGAGAATTATTTCAACTTTTTTCTTACTGCTCCTAAAATATTACGATATCTATAAATAAGTTGAATATCTCTAGTATTATTATAAAAGTGTAAGTGTCAAGAACTTGAGCTACAGTCTTATCTATGTGTACTCTGTCACTTTAAAAGTCATGTACTTAATTTGGTCAGAATCTAACAAATGCTAATTTCTGAAAAAATAAATAACTTATCCTTTTTAAAAAAGCCCTCCAATCTGAAATTGTACAGGAGTTTCCCTTATGTACATCCATCACTTCTTCCTACCTGCCCCCTAAGCCAAGACTTGTGAGAAACACTGAGATGATTTTAAAGAATGTGGGAATGAGAACCTTTTGTTCTTATTGACCACATCTCCCTTATTGAATGATTTCCCCTCCAAACTCCACTCCAGAATGAGGTGACTAGTAAAAGTGTATAGCCAACCAAGAAGTGTTTTGACCATAATTTCCCTTCATACTTGCCACAGTAAAAATGTTAAATAAAGGATGTTAATGGTGGTTGGAATGATAATACTCATACCTAAGTCCTGCATATCAACGGTCATTTAATGTCAGCATATCAGTTCCTACACATCAGTTCCTCAGCAAACTCAGTTTTCTGCTGCATAGAAAAACCTGTTTTGTGAAGTTGTTACTCTGTCTTAATTCCAAAAGATGAATTCATATTTGCTCTTTCTGTGGTTTGATTTTTGCTGTTGCTTTCCTTGTGTATGAGCAGAGGCCAGGGTTTATTCTTGACAATAAACGGCCTTTATCATGATGCAGCTTCTGGCAGAAATGAAGATGGAGAGGGATTTCTTCCCTGTTGGGAGAGAAATTGCTGGAATCGTGTTAGATGGTAAGTTTGCAGATACAAATATCTATTTTCTAAGGTAAAAGAAATCTGTATTTTCTAAGGTAGATAGTAACTAATTGGTTTACCAATACATTATACACACTGCTTCAAATATAAAATATAATTATATAGAAATGTTTTCCTTTTTTAATTAAAAAGAAAATCGAACTTAATTGGTGTTTTATAATTGAAGAACTTACTACAATTTGGTAAATATTTAGGGATTACATATTTACATCCTTAAGTAATCATATTGAATAGAATGATCAATGTTGTCCTTTTTATGTTTACAAACCAGCATACTTGTTTTAGTTGGTGTTGGGCCAGAATTTTTATAATATAACCACATTTGCATTCAATTTTTAAGTTTGCCTAAATTGAGCATTTAAAAGTTAAGTGATTTGATCGTCCAAAAATGGGTTCTGAGAAGAAATAACCAGTAAGATTTTATGATTGCCTTAAATTTTTTAAAAATCGAGTTTTATTTAGTAAATAATGTTCCTAACATACAGAATGGTATTTGAAATAATTTGTACCTAAATAGACCTACTTTTCCTATTCACTGCCAACAGACAGTTCATGATCATTTGGTATTTGCTTGTTCTTTCTGCATATGTGAGTGAATGAATGCGTAATGTGAGTTTGACTGAGTTTTACCTGTGATTGTAATCTATAATAGTTGTTCTTTCTCAGTGTTTTCGTTAGACATAGCTAAATCATAATTTCATTTCCTCTTCTTTCTTCTCAGAAAATAAAAATAAGAATTATAATAGCCAGAACATGGTCAGTCTCATTCATTGATTTATTCCACATTTATTTATTTTTTTCTTTATTGAAGTATAGTTGGTACACAATATTATATTGGTTGCAAGTATACAACACAGTGATTCAGCAGTTACACACATTTTTACATCCTCACCCCAACCTTCATTCCACATTTAATATGTACTTGCTAACTGCTTGGTATATGAAAATAACTAAGACAAAGTCCCCGCCCTCAAAGAGTTCACTATCTAGGGGAAGACAGATACACACATATAAGCAGATTATTATGAAAGTTCCAAAGAGAGGTGCCCCACCCAGCTGAAAGAAACAGGAAGGGCTTCTTGGTTAAGTCAACCAGACAGAGGCAGGCAGGAGGACAGTCACACTCAGCAGAGAGGATATCATCAGCAAAGAAAAAGATGCAAGTAATAATGCGATACATGTAAGAATTACAGAATTTGGTATTGCTGGAGCAAAATAAAGTTCTGGGCAGGTATTGGAAGCAAAAGACTTGGCAGCAGAGAAACATTTGGGAAAGAAAATTCTCCTTCAAAAATAGCAGAATAAAAGATAATAAACAAAATATTTAAATGATATAAACACTGATTCCTTGCCCCCCAAAAATGAGGCAGAGGGCAGACAAGGGCCAGAGCCATAATGAGCCTCATATGTCAGATTGGCTTTTAGGGAGATTATTTGAGTGGCCATATGGAAGGGGAGTTTTGAGGGAAACCAGGCTGTTGGCAAGAGGACTGATTGAATTGTAAACCAACAGACGAGATGACAAAGTTTATAGCCCAGACAGTGGCAGAGGTGAAGGGGAGTGTGTTCAAGAAATGCTGAGTGAGTAAAATAAGCAGGACTTAATAATTGCCTGGAACAGGTCTATTAAAAGCAGATAAAAGCCAAGAGTGATTTACTGGATTCTGCTTAAGGTATGAATTGGTAGCACCAACTGACAAGGGAAAAGGATCCAATCTGGAGGAAGATGGGGAGTTTAAATTTATGCTCGTTGAGTTCAAAGTCCATAAGTGACCTCACTGGAAATATCTAGTAAGCAATTATGTGAGTTTAAGCTCAAAGGTAAGAGATCTATGCTGGAAATGTTCATATTGGAGAGTTGTCAGCATGTAGGTTGTATATGAAATCATAGAGTTAATGAGTTTACTCAGGGAGAGAGGAGAAATGGAGGAGACACTAACATGGCCTCTATTCAAGGGGCAATTAAAAGGGGCGAAGGAAGCCAAGAAACAAGAATCAGGATGATCCCAGGAGGGCAAGATCAGCAGCAGAACAGAAAGAAAAATACAGTGGATCAGAAGCCAGAAATACCGGGGGATGATGGCACAGGAGGGATCCAGAGAAAAGGCAAAGTATAAAAAGAGTACACGAGTGTAGGAATATCAGACGTAGAGTTACTTGCCGAGCACCAACAAATGAACTCTGGGGCCATTGTGCTGACAGCCAGCCAGAGGGGCCACTCCAGACTTCCTTTCTTAACTGCTTTACCTCAGTTTCCTTGACTGTTAAATAGGAATAAATAATATCTACCTCATTGGTGTTTTGCCATGAAGATTATATGTGGTAATACACTAAAATGCTGGACACACGTAGGCTTTCAACCATTTGGTTTTTTCCTCATCTTTTCCTTGGTAACTGAACAAAAATACTCTAAAGATTTGTGAATTATGGTAGGGGATTTTTCTCTCAGTGCAGAGAAAATGTAACTATCATTTCTGTATAGTTTCAAAAAAATTCTTGGCACCGGTCTAAATTTACTTGCATAATCCCAAATCAAAGTAATTTTACATGTGACTCTTACCAGAATTCCTTGTGGTGTGTCTTGAGATTCTGCATCTAAAATAAAGGTAGATTGGGCTAGCTGCAGGCAGGGTGGAAAGCAATGTGATTGTCATAGGAGCCGGGGAGTGCATTATTTTCCTCTAATCCTTCATCCTTAGCTAAATAGAGTGACATCCTTCTCTGTGGTAACAGCCACATGGCCCAGACTTGGTAGAGAATTTTATAGAGAATCCAGATTTGAAGTGTTCTGTCCAATAGTCCTTATAGACCATTACAATGTCCTGGAAGTTCTTGGCCTTTTCTCTGAATCAGTGGCTTTTTATAAACATATGGACCTTTTGATTTAAGAGTTAAATAATAGTTACTTAATGACCTCATAATACTAATTATTAATTTTCTCCACTCTTTAGTTGGAAGTAAGGTAACATTCTTTCAACCAGAAGATGAAGTTGTTGGTAAGTTATAGTTAATAGTGCTGTTTGAACTCATCTGTTTTACTGTCATGTCTTTTTTTCTAGACAATTATTAATGTTCATAGTGACTTTACTTCATATTCAAATACTTTCCTGATTTTTGGAAGTTGCTCTCAAATACCCATTGATCAAGAAAATTGGGAGTCTGCTCTCAGTAGCAGAACATGGAAAGCTTTTCAGTATTTGACTCTCTAATATTATACGGAGAGAAAGATGACGCATTGTGCTGTGTTCGGTGAGCCCTTTCCTGACAGGGCGCCAGTCTGTGGCTGGACTGGAGACTAGAGAAAAGAAATGCCACAGGGCATCTGCTTGAAGACTACTGACTGATGTGGCTAATATAGAAGCTCCATTCCAAACCCAACTTAAATTTTACAGGGCTGCTCCCTTACTAGTCTTGTAAAAGTAAAAACTTACTGGAAACATTTTTTTTTTTAATCCGGAGTCCATGCTATTTTGCAAATATATATGCTTTTATACCTGTATCCAAGACAGTTGAACAAACATATAAAATATGGCTTCAGTAGTTGTCTTTGAAATTACCATTTCTCTGTGCAAAATATTCATAGGAATATATTAATATAAACTTAGAAAATATTTAATGTTACAGCATGCTTAAAGCTGTTAAGAATAGATTTGCGGGGAGATTTTCATCAGCTTTTTACAGTGTTGTCTTTGACTCACATATTTTCTTGGAGAATTTATTATTTCTGTTTTATCTTTTTTATCTGGTCAAGAAGTCAGTGACCCTGTATACTCAAGATTGTTTTTGTATTAGACCAAAGATAAAATCAGACTAGTTTAGGGGAAAATGGGATTTATTGGAAGTCTCCTGGGGTATCCTACAGAATGAAACTGTGGGAAGGCATCAGAGACTATTTAATGATGAATCTAGGTGCCCCACCCACAATACTCTTAACTTGGCTCTGTACATTGGCAGTCATCTTTACTACTACGCAGAAGTGAAAAAAGGAGAAATAGAGTACAGGTGATAGAGCATTCATGTCAGAAATGTTTCTGAAGTCTCTCCCTTCCCCACATTAGTAATTCCTAGACTCTTCCTCAGAATGCCACTGACCAAAATTTAGACTGATATTTACTGGCATCTCATTAGGGATGAATTCATATTGAGATTGTTTCTCTCCCTTAAGTTTTTGTTTTAATTTGCAGGAATCTTACCCCTGGATTCTGAAGACCCTGGACTTTGTGACATGGTTAGAGTACATGAGCATTACTTGGGTATGTGGCAGCTCAGTCTTCTGGAGCTCATATAAGTCACTTCATGCAATCAAAGTCTGATCCATAGCTATTTAGATAGATACTGTGCAGTTTGAAAATTGAGGACCAAGACTGACTCCTTTGCCAGAAACCATACTATTTTTGCTCCCAGGATTTTCTTGGGCCTTATTGGACCTGCTCTTTTGAGAATCTTGTAACTATGCAGACAATTAAAACCTTTGATTTGGATTCCCAGGCTTGAGCTTTGACTGAGTTCCCTAAACCAAATTGTTATAGAAGGTTAACTATTAAAAAAGCACACACACAAAAAGGCCCATGCCTTTAGGCATTGCTGACTACTGGAGGATGATAAAATGGGCCAAATGGAGAAAAGCAAACTGGAATGTTGGTTTCCTAGCTGTAAAGCTTAAGCTAAGACAGGGAAGCCACACAAATGACCTTTGATTTTCCTACAAATCAGCATGATTATAGTCCAAAAATCCATGAACATATATAGAGAAAACAATTCCAGATATTTCTTGAGTAAGAAAATACAGTAAAATGTTTCTTTAAATAAGTACTTTAAGAATGACCACTGTGTGTGACCTTTAGGCAAGACCCTGGGCATGTTTACTTTGGCACTAAAAGGGATGTCAAACTAGATAACCTCTGAGCTCTGCTGCAGCTCCAACGTTTTGTGAAAGAGGAAGTAATTTCAGTATGTTCCCTGGAGATTGGCAGGGGAAGATTAATGGATTTCTATTTTAGTTCCTATTCTTTTTTTTTTTTTTAATGAAAGTTCAGCACTTAGTAACCCTCAAATAAGTCCGTTCTTTCACCAAACCGAAGAATGAGGTTCCATACAACTCTCCCCAAAATGTCTTCTCAATCCTGTTGTAGAATGTTGAAGATAGAGTTAAAAATTGAGTAATTATTCCAACTCTTTTGTGTTTTCAGCTCCCAAGCCCTCCTGTCAAAATAAAAACAACTTTTTCATTCAAAATTTGGCACACATTTTTGGCATTGTTTCTTTGGACTTAAAGTAGAGTTAAAATTATAATTCTTTGGTTCTAATACACACTTACTGTTAACCCATACATAGCTCTTTATTTATTTTGTTAGTTTTTATAACACAAACACTTGTGGAGCATCTAACAGAAAAGCAAGGGTCTCTTGTTTAAACCACATCTAACCATGCAGTTTTAGACCCTTTGCTATCTAACTAGTTTTGTTCCTGTTCGAATTTAGGAACTTCTTTTTAGGATTTTTAATGAAAATATAAGTAGTCCCAATTCTTATGATGGAAAATGTTCCCAAAAATCTCCATGTAAATAAATTGCATATAGATTGAACATGTGCTGATAGAGTAAATGTGCTTTATAGTGAGACATTCAAACTTACTTGTTATGTGGCCTCAGACTAATTAATTACCCTGAATCCCATTTCATAAACAGTAAAAGAGGGTAAAGATAGTAAAGATATTTTAATATAGTAAAATAGCTATCTTAAAGATTTTGATAAGGAATAAACTGCTGTGTGTGATACCACCTGATGTTTGGTGTGTTGTACTGTTAACTCCTTGCTTGTCTGAACATCGCCATGTGTGCGTGGACAGTGTTTCCCCACTAGATGGCACTAGTTACTTGGTAAGTGCGGTGCTGACTGTCCTGTGCTATGCCGTCTGACTATTGCCACTAGAGGAAAAATATATATCATAGAGCTGAAAAGTGTTATAAAGTTGATTTTAGGTAAAATGAGGAAGGTTTGCTTGTACTGTGAAAAAATCACATTCAGTGTGCAACATAAAAAGTAATAAATAAACATTAGGAGCAGCTTCAGAGTCAGATCATATAGAATAAAACTCTTTAAACTATATTAGGAGTTTGTATTTTCTTTCAAGTGCGATGGAAAGTCATTGATGAATTTTAAAGTGTTAGAATGTTGTTTATATTTTTAAAAAGATCATTCTGACACTTTTGTTTTTCAAAGACACCATTAAAGAGATTGAAAAGAGAAGCCCATAAAGATAATATTTATAACACATAAACAAGCAAATGACTTGTCTAGAATATATTAAAAAATGCCTGTAAATAAACAATAAAATGATAACAATAGAAAAATGGATACACACTTGAACAGGTACTTCACAAAAGGAACTCTAGAGGGCCAGTAAACATGGAAAGATGCTCAACTTCTCTGGTAGTGAATGAAAAGAAAATTAAAAATCACAGTAAAAAAAAATCACCCACCTGAATGATTGGTAAAAATGTGTGATAATCCTGAAGGTTGACAAGGATGTCCATAGTAACAGGAGCTCTAATACATTGCTGTGGGGGTGTTAATTCATACAGTCACTTTAGATGGGATAAAGTCAAAGGTAAAATACCCTGGGACCTGGGATTTCCATTCCTAAGTAAACATCCTGAAGAAAACTCATGCACCAGCATAACACTATCTTTTATCATTCTTAGCAGCATTGTTTATAACTGCCAAAAACAGAACAACACAGATGTTCCTCACTGGAGAACAGATAACCAATGAAGAGGTTTTCACATGGCATGATGCCGTAAGATGACAAAAGTGAAAACACTGTAGCCACATGTACAAGAAAAAGGATGTGTCTTAAAAACAATGTTGCAATTCCATTTAGGTAAAGTTCAAAATGAAGCAAAACTAAATTGTATTGTTTAGGAATGCATAATTGAGTGATAAACCATGAAGGCAAATAAGAAATTACAGTGGTGACCTCTGATGTCAGTTATATCTCGATTTAAAAAACAAAAAAGGAATGATGGTGACCTCTGGTGGGAGAGACAAGGCTCCTGGGTGAGAGCTGTATACTCTCTCAAACGGGACAGTCATGGCTTATATATTTGCTTTATATCTCTTCATCCAGCTGAACTTAATGTTTTATGTATTTTTCTGCATATGTTTTATTTCACAGTAAAATGCCTTTTAAAATGGACACACACTCTGGTTGTATTTATACATGGGCAAGAATGGAAGCAAAGAAGGCACAGTACAGGTGAAAGATAATAGGGGTAGAGGCCCAGGCCAAGGCCATGGTGGGAGTGGAGAGAAAGAGAAACAGACGGATCCAGGAGGCAGGACTAATAGGACTGATGGTTTCCTCTTGTTTTTTGTGATAGTTCACAAACCAGAAAAAGTTACATGGACTGAAGCTGCTGGAACTATTCGGGATGGCGTACGAGCCTATATGGCTCTGCATTATCTTTCCCATCTGTCTTCTGGAAAATCAGTGCTCATAATGGACGGAGCAAGTGTAGGTACTAGTAGACTTAGGGAATGGGACATCCATTTGCTAATATAATTGTTTGCCAATAGCTGATTCATTGATTTCTTTACCAAACTCCCATAAACAGCTTTTATCAATAGGAAATAAAAGTTAGTGTGGTTAGTTTCTTGTTATTTTGAATCTGCTAGTACGTTAAAAAAGCAGACAAGCCATTTTTTCTTGATGCCTAGCAAACAAAACCTGAAGCTGTACCCCAAAACTCTACCCATTTTACATATCCCATACACTTATACTTATGTTAGTAAAGTATATTGCATTTATAGATGGGGCCCACAAGGTAAAAAATGTGCTTATTTAAATATATTAAATGTATCATCAAAAAAATCAAGGCACGGAAAGAAAATACATTAAAAATAGAATATTATAATCCAAAAAGTGTTATAAAGCTTGGAGTGAATTCCTTCTTATCTAGTTGGCTGTTGATGAAAATGTTTTTAGTTTGCTTTACTTTGAGAAAAGGGCCGAACTGTCTTCAGTACTTACTTCAATCTGATGCCCAACATCAGGACAGTAGTGTTTCCCTGAACTTTAGCCCACGGGTCAGCAAAAGGGTGGAGCTTTTGAAGTGCTTTGATCTTCAAAGAGAGGTAGCCAGACTCCCACATGTATTATATAATTTGCTTAGAAAATCATGCTCACAAGGCCCTTAAAGGCCCAGTTTTCTCTTTCCAAGGTCGTGTTTATGAATGTGGCCCCCCATCTTGAAATAACATGCTGTGGTTAGACTTGGGGGAACATGTGGCACACGTCCCTCTCACCACCCCTTCCAAAGAGTGTCTCACCTACTGAACTTGGCCGTATTTTCTTCTTTTTCTATCAGATTGCATTTAAAAATATACTAAAGTAGCACTAAAGTCTAAACAGCCATAAAATAAATTAGGTACGGCCTCTGCCCTACATCTGTAAACCCACTGTGTGATTTTTTTCACACAGGCACTTGGTACAATAGCTATTCAGTTAGCACACCATAGAGGAGCCAGAGTGATCTCCACAGCGCGCAGCCTCGAAGACAAGCAGTGCCTTGAAAGACTTAGGCCTTCTCTAGGTGAGTAGACTTTCAAACAAAATTTTGAAGGGATATCACCTTAAACACTGCACATGTTAAAGTACAAAATCCCAATAGAAAGTCACTTAAAATGCACTTAGTCCCTGTGCTAAATCCAAGTTTACTTAAGTGATAGTTTTTTTTTTTAATTAAGGTATTATTGATATACACTCTTATGAAGGTTTCACATAAAAAAACAATGTGGTCACTACATTTACCCATATTATCAAGTCCCCACTCATACCCCAATTCAGCCACTGTCCATCAGTGTAGTAAGATGACACAGATACATTGTCTGCCTTCTCTGTGCTACACTGTTTTCCCCGTGATTCCCCACACCATGTGTACTAAACATAATACCCCACAATCCCTTTCTCCCACCCTCCCCACCCACCCTCCCACACCCCTCCTTAAGTGATGGTTTTAATTTTTTAATTATGTGTTTTTTAAACCTACATTTTTTAATGTTTTTTCTTCTTTGACACATGGTTATCAATTCCCCCAAGTTTGAGTTAGGCAGTCTTTGACACAGTTTTAAAGTTATCTGGTGCCTCTCCAGTTTAACTCAGTAAATCAGATTTTTGCATCACTTTGTAAATTTCTTAGCCTCTTTTACCTAGTGACATACCTCTAAAGTTGCCTATTTTCTGTGATACGCCAGGAAGGGAGATGATCCACTTAACACAGAAATACGGATCAGATAGAGTGTATGGTGAACAGGACATGGCAGAGATACAGGAGCTCTTGAAAAGACTGAACTTAGCTGAACAACAATGAATATGGAACGGAGAATGAAAATAGAGACTGAAAACAGAGAATGAAAAAGGAAAGGGAAAAGATAGTAATGGAAAAACTAACAGAAGAAAAAAGAGGATGAGCAGAGTGTAAGGGAAGCAGGAGGAAGGAAAGTAAGATTTACTGAGTGTGAGATGGATGGTGCCACCCTAAGTCTCCCACAACCCTGTGTTGGCTAAGCAGGAAACCACATCTAGAGACTTTAGTAGCTTGTCTAAGAATATACAACTAGAAGGACTGGGATGGGATTTGAAGCCAGGCCTGCCTAACCTTAAAGCTCCTGTTATTTCCACTGTTACATTATGCTTCTGGCAGAGATAACTAAGAAATGGAAGGAAGGTTAACTGGCATGGAGAAAGGAAGAAAATAGGAAAAAGGGGAAAAGAAGAGATTGAAAATGGAATGGAGCAGGGAAGAAGCATGAATGAGATTGTAGAAAGGAAAGGTTTCTTCCCGTGTGTTTCGGTCCCCTTTCCCTGGGTCCTCCCGACCCTTCCTCCACCTCCTGGATCTTTGATCGCTTTGGATTTGAATCCAAGATAACCTTGAATCTGAGCAGCTCTCAGAAGAATTCTCTTTAACAAGGTGTTAAAAGATAACAAAAATGAAATATAAACATATCTTCATTTTGCCAGTTCAAATCCTGAGGGTATTTTTTTATTCTCTCCTTGGCTTGTTCTGTGAATATAATACTTTAAAGCAACTAGTTAAATTTTTTAGTTTAATTTTCACTAACTGCTAAAAATAATCATGATTTTTTTCTTTGCCTTCAGGATTTCTCTTCATTTTGGGGAGCAAGTGGAGGAGTAGGGTATGGGGGTGGGGGGCGTCTATGACTAACAAAGGATCTCACACAAATACTTTTTGTACTCTTTAGCTCTTAAATCTGAACATACTTAAGAAGCTGCTTAATCTTTCAGTTCATGTCTTAATATGTATGTATCTCTGGTTTACAGATTCAGTTCTGGCAACTATCACTCCTTAGCTAGAGGAAATAGTCTTCTATATCAATGGAGCAGCCTTGGCACACATTATCCACAGAATGCTCATATTTTTATTTTATTGAATATACCAGCCCCTTCATCTAAATTGATCCTTACCAACATTGAGCTAGATGAAATTTGGATTCAATAATTGTTTGAACCAATTAATTTCAGAGAACATATATAGTATATATATATATATATATATATATATATATATATATATATATAGTATATACACACACACACATATATATGTGCTTTTTCTTTTTCTCTGGTTTGTTTGTGTTGATCACATAGAGAACAGTCCAGTTGTCTGACTTCCTGTCCTTTACAGCCCGAGTGATCGATGTATCTAATGGGAAAGCCCATGTTGCTGAAAGCTGTTTAGAAGAAACAGGTGGCCTTGGAGTAGACATTGTCATAGATGCTGGAGGTGGGTACCTTCCTAAATCAGTAATCTGTGTTATTTTTTTAGCATGATGAATAAATTTCAGAAATATATATATAACTCAGAATAATTATTAACGTATTTATTAAATTGATGTTTAGTTTGGGTCTTTTTTTTCCTTTTTAAAATTTAAATTGGAGCTTCTTCATTTTATTCCCATTGTAAACACTAAAAGAGAGAACATGGTTACCTTTAATGTATAGGCATTGGTGTTAAAATATCTCTACAAGAAATCTACAAGCATGATTTCCTCAGTGGTTCCCAGATAGACAAATTAGTTCAGGTCTCAGCCAGATGTTTATTCAGTCAGTTCTGCTAGTATGGCTACCCTCTATTGGATGAAGACTTTTGTGGTCTCTATTTAGAAAACACACAATTTTGTTCTATTTTTACTTTCCTTGAACTTTTGTAGTTTAACTAAGGATACACCTTAAGGATAAGTTTCACAAGCCTGCAAAGGGATTCTGTTTACTTTGTTACAGTTTATACTTGATCATGAAGACTGTAGATAAGTACAACTATGACAATCATGTGTTTCTTTTTAACCAGTATTTTCAATATTTGAAATTAACTCAGAAAAATCTTTCAGTGGAAATGAATTTATACTTCAGTAATTTTCAAATGAAGGTTTCAATAATTATGTCAAAGTATGTTAACTTTTCCCAGAGTATTAAAGCTATCAATGTTATAATTAAAACCATCAGACTTAGTTATGGGCTATGTACCTTGCCTGGTTTTGAAATGGAAATAGATTTTTTTATCTTTAGTTATTTCATTTATAATTAAATCTAGAGTAAATTTTATGACCAGTTTTAATGCAAAAAGTGTATTTTAAGGTGTCTGAATACATTGTGTTACCTCTTTCTAAGAAAAATGTTTCCTCATTCCCACATTAAAAAGAGTAAAGAGAACTAGTTTGAATAATAAATTTTTGTCAGTTTGCTATAAAATATATTTCTTCTTTCTCTTTTTTTTAAACTATTCCCTTGTAAGTGAGACTATATAGTAAAGATGATGAACCAGCTGTAAAATTACAACTACTACCCCATAAACATGATATCATCACACTTCTTGGTGTTGGAGGCCATTGGGTAACAACAGAAGAAAACCTGCAGGTATTATGAGAAATAATAAAGCATTACCATTACACCAAAAGGATATAATTAACAAAGAATAATGCCTAAATCTTTTGAGGCAAGATGTGGCTAAATTAGTATTCATTCTGAATTATACCCTATATTTAAAGATAAGTAGCTCTTTTTTTTAACTTGTAGCTCCATATTGGCCAAGATGTTGAAATAGTGCCTAGTAGAGGCATTCATTCAACTCTATTTAGGTAGTAGTGACTTCTGAATATTTTAAGAGTATTTCAAATAAGGTTTTTTTCGTGGCAACAAACATTACTGTTAACATAACTTAGCAAAATACTTCTATGTAAAATTATGGCTATTTCCCAATTAATCAAATTGGAATTTACTATATATGTGTATATATATATATGTTGTCTGCCAGTTACATTTCTCAATAGAACTCAAATTAAATATTTTTAACATGGTTGATATGCAGATACTCTAATTCTCATACACTAAACCTTCATTGATTTTCCAACATCCTCACAACGAAGATGACTGGTAAGTAGCAGCCAGAAATCACACACATGAGCTCATACACACACAACCACTCCATCACCTCTAGATTGGCCTTGTACCTGACCTAGCTGTTCCATCAATTTGGGCAATGAATTAGAAAAGAAAACCTTATAGTTTACATATTGTTATTAAAGTTTGTGTGCTGATTATTTGTGATTTGAGTATTATTTAATTTGCGTGGAAGTTTTTCTGGCTCAAGATATCAATCATCTTTCTGTTGTCAAACTCACAGTAATTGATCAGTCTTTATGCATTCTGTCCAAGTTGGATCCTCCAGATAGCCATTGCCTTTTCCTCAAGGGAGCAACGGTGGCCTTCCTTAATGATGAAGTTTGGAATTTGTCAAATGTACAACAGGGAAGATACCTTTATATCCTTTTTTTCTAGTGACTTGAATTTCTGGCTTGACATTTACCTAGTACTCTCATCAAATTCTTTAATAGTGACAGCAATAACTAATAATAATAGCAGCTAACTTTCACCAGGCATGCAATGTTCCAAGTGCTTTGTAGGTATTAATTTATTTAAACATGAAAACAACCCATTGAGGTGTAAGTATATTATCCCTATTTCACAGGTGAAATAATTGAAGCATAAAAAGGTTAATACATGCCCAAGGACACAGCAAGAAAGTGGCAGGACAGGAATCACACTCAGGCAGCCTTGTTCATTTCTGAATGACAGATAACCACAGATACATGGAAGATTTTGCTTGATTTTTAACCTGGCATTATGGAAATTACATATCAGCTTGAGAGGCTGCATGCATCCTTATTCCTGTGATGGTGCCATTGTGCAAAACATTTGAGAATATTTACCTAAATTAGACTTTGTGGAGTGTTTTTAAGACTATCAGTGCTAAGAATTCTTCATCAAATGAAGATGGGTTTGATTTTTTTTTTAATGTAAATCACTCAAAGACAAAGCTGGTGAATGAAACTGAATCATTCCAGTTTTGTTAAAAGTAATGAAAAGTTTTCTTGAGAATATGAAAGCATTTCCAAAAGAAAGAGCAAGGTCAACTTAAGAATAAGCCTTTTATTTCTAAGATGACTATTTTGGAGATAGTTGCACATGGTAAAATTTTTAATGTAAAAATTTTATGTTAAGTTTTCATTAAAAATGAGATTCTTTAAAAAATAAGTTCTCGTTACTTACTAGAGTATACTCATGTGTGAAGAGCCTTGCATAGCCTAACATCAGTCTCCACTGAATATCTTACTTTCTGTTAAATGTGTATAATTGTGATGTGTAAAAAAAGCCAGCCTATTCTAGTAGCAATGACAGACTTAGTTCAGAGCTTTCAAATAGTAGTATTTAATTAATACACTGTATATGTTGAGTTTTAAAGAGTACATTTCAAAACCAGAATATATCCTTAATGTAGTGAATGTATGATTTTAAACAACTTCTGATTACTTTCTCCTATTAAATTTGGAAAATACACTTAATTTTTAACTGTCTAAAAGAATTCTTTAAAGTTTAAGCAACCTAAATATCCAATAACATTGTAATTATTAAGAATATCATGGGATGTTAACAGTAGAGAACACCATGTATTCAGAGTAACATTAGTTAAGATGTTTTGAATCTTAATGTCAGAAGCTAGGCTGGCTGTTTTGCCTGTGTTAATTCTCTCAGTTGCCCTCCACCCCATGAGAAGATGATTTTAACCTAGTTGACAAATCCATGGACATCATTATGTGAAATGATGTTAAATTTCAAAAATCCAGAATACACGTTTTTATGTGTATGTGTGTATGCACACGCACACATATACATATATACATACACATACTGTTGACCATTTCATTAACAGAAGTAGAGAATTTACAATATGGAAATAAGTGAATCAGTATTCTTTCAGTCCCTCTAAAAATTAAAGTCCTGAATCAGACTGTAGTCCTCACTTGTGCAACCTTCCTCATTCAGTTCACACATGGGCCAGTTGCTGCTTGTGACTTCACAGACATCTCCCTCCAGCTGTGTGATTATATGCCATAAATAATTCTCTAGTTCTATTAATTAACATATACTCTCAATCCTATTATAATTTCCATTAAGTGACTAGATTTTTTAATTTTAATTTTATTCTATTAGTAATATATGTCACACATACAGTTTACTAACTTCACTGCATACAAATTTTGAGCCTATTATTAGCCAGTTTAGTAAATAAATGTGCACATAAAGTAGGAGATATAAGGCTAAAATTGTTTTTAATTAAAAATACTGTATCCATGGTGCCAAACTGCAAACCAGACAACATTCCATTGCCATCCATTTGGGACACACTAGTCATTGCTTAGGACATGCATTAGGCCTGCTGCTTTCATCTTGTCCTTAGAAGTTTCGGCTCTATTATGTCACCCCTCTCAGATCAGTTCTCCATTTGCTTTTTGAGAGGTAAACTTGACAGCTTACAGAATTTCTGTAGCTGAAATTTTGAACTGATAGTGCTAAACTTAAGGGAAAAAAGGTGACTTGCCTAGCATCTTCTGCTTACTGGTTTTATTTGATACTGTCTCCTTTACATTGCCACCTTAACAATCTTTCCAGCTACGTATCTTAAAAGATGTGATGGAGAAGTTATCAACTGGTGTTTTTAGGTACGCTAAGTAACCAAATCATTGTTCTTGTTTATTTTCCTATTTTCAAGGAGATAAGGTGAACATTTCCATTTTTGTTTCAGCTTGCACAGTATACCTATTGCCTCTATATTTTATTATTTTGTTTAAAAAGATGTTCTTTACTGTTCTCAAAGTGTATATTGTAGTACACCAGTAAGCTTTTCCTGAGGTAGAAGTGGCTCCTGGCTTTTCCTTACTCCATGCTATATATACCATACCTCACACATTGCTTTTCCTCATCACCTTTTCCAAAGCAACTTGAAATAGCCCATAACATGAGAAGAGGGAAAAGTACAATTTTTTAAAAGTGGATCTGTTTAACCAGAGAGTAGGTACAGTAGGCATTTTTGCCTTTCAAAATTTAACCACTTTTAACAGTAGAGTAATGGACAAGGGTGTTTGCATCATTTAAAGTAATGGAATTGAACTATAGCCGTTTTCAGTTGGTCAACTACCATCCTTACATGCTCTACTCATCTTTCCCTTGACCTGACATTTCTAATAATTTCATTCTCCCTCAGGCCTCAGTTGGATGAACCCATTCTACTGTATGAGGCGAAAGTTACCATGGAAGCTGTTCAGAAAAATCAAGGAAGAAAAAAGCAAGTTGTTCAATTTTAATTTTGTTCTTTCTCAGACCTCAGTTGGACAAACCCATTCCAGTATTTGAAGCCAGAGTTTGCTTGGAAATTGTTCAGCAAAGTCAAGGAAGATAAAATCAAGTTCCATTTTGCTGCTGAGACAAGATGCTCAGTTATATCAAGTTTTTGAAAAGTATTTGAAAAATTATTGCACAGTGGAGACAATTCTATAACATCTAAAGGGAATATTCTTAAAGCCTTTTTAATTACTGTTTCTGTATGTTTGCCTCTGTTATAAAATTCTTTCCACGAAGAAAACTGCTTTCAGCAAAAGCCAGGCTACTCTATTGATAAAGTTGTTAGTCTTATGGTATGTTAAAATAACGGTATTAATTTTGTATCAACTTCATTCCTGACACCTTCCTTCCTTAACGAGACTTTGCTGTCGTATCATTTGAGTATATTTTCAAGTCTCAAAGGCTGTAGCCCATGGACTTAATATTCATGGTTTTCTTGGGATAAAAGTGGAGCATGACAATAACTCGCCAGGGGCAGCTGCAGTGTGCGCGTGGATGGTGCAGTGGCCACGCTTGGAAAGGCGTACGCAAGCGAGGTGCGCCGGCAGAGCCAGCGTGCTGATTTCCTATCTGGGTTCTCTGTGGGGTGAGGGAAGGAGGCCCGGAGCGTTCTCGCCAGCTCTGGACGTCGCCAGTACCCTCTGTACGCTTGTCGAAGCAGCCGCTCAAGTGTGACGTTTCCTTTTCAGCGAGGCGCCAGGCCCCAGGCCCATCACACCCCTGATGGCGGATTTAAATAGCGGTCTATTTCGGTGCCCTCGACCGCGTGCCTCCCAACTACGCAGCACCCTGCTCCGCGACCACGTCCAAAGACACGCAAGAGCGCCGGGGCAGCGCACCGGGAACCACCGCCAGTGCAGCGGAGGCCGCCTCGGAGGATCGCGGCAGGGGCGGGACCTCGAGGGAGGCCTACGGCGCACGCGCCGCCCGGGGCCTCGGGGGCGGGGCTAGCACGCGCGGGAAGCGCTAGTGGGGCCGCTGTGCGGGTGCTGCGCTACGCAGCGTGTCATGGCCCTTTCGGTTCCCGGCTACTCGCCCGGTTTCAAAAAGCCGCCGGAGACTTTGCGGCTCCGACGGAAGAGGGCCCGGAGCCTTGGGGCCGCCTCTGTGCCCAGGGAGCTGCCCGAGCCGGCGCCCCGCCACGCCGCCCTGGCAGCCGGGCTGCCCCTCCGCCCCTTCCCGGCGGCGGACAGAGGCGGCGGCGGCCTGGCCGCGGCCCGGAGGAACCCCTTCGCCCGCCTGGACACCCGTCCGCGGACCGTCGCGGAGCCACGCGACGGGCCGCCCCGCGACCAGCAGGCGGCGCCGGGCCCGGTGAGTGCCCTCGTACCTGCCGGCCCCGGGGCTCTTGTAGTCTTGAATAGACTGCTGTGAATCGGGGACGGCAAGTTCTTGCGTTCGAGGAGGGAGATGGGCGCCGGTGGCCTCGGGGCGCCTGAGCCCTGGGAGGCCGGGTTTACGCGGTGCGCGCTCTCAGCCGGGAGCCCGAGGCCTCAGGGCTGAGGAGGTGGCTCAGCAGCCTCTGTTGGTGGGGTTAGGAATCGGTGGGGCGATAGCTCGAAGACTCCTACAAGTCCCGAAGACCGCTGTTCGACGGGATATTATTACAGGACCCGCTTTTCCTGAGTGCTTCCGTGCCTCCCGCGCTCAGAATTATTCTGGGGATGGAGGAATGTTGAGGATTCATGGGGTCAGAATTTGCCAGCATTTGCCTTACCCCAAAGCATTTTGGATCTTTTTACCGGAGATTGGGGCATCAGTTATTAGATGCGTAAGTCACCGGCATTTTTTTTTTATAGTAAAGTAAGGACACAAAATTGAAGTGGAAAAAACTCAGCTGTACCGCTTTGGGCGCGTTAAATTCCTGCACTTTTACTTACAGAGAAACTTGTATGCCAAGTGGGGCTTTCTACATAATTAAAGCAGACGCTGGCATTTACGATTAAAAAGGACCGTTTTTTTTTTAACCTCAGTTTTTAGATTCTAATCAAGAAAATGTTTTGTTATGGGAAGAGACGGTTCCTGAAAGAACAGACGTTACTGAATTACTCCAGGTAATACTTCTTAAATGTCATTAGAACGTATATTCTTTAAATTCACAGTTCTCAGAAGCATTTACTTGGAAGAGAGCCCCAAGGGAGCGATCACCTCTACCAGGGTTAAAAAGATGGCACTGGCCACAGTAAAGGACTTCGTATGTTGTAGTGGTGTGTGTACAATGGCACCAACGCTGAAGTAGGAAATGTGGGTTTCCTCTCTACCCCCAACAGTTGCTAACCCTCTTCTCCGTTAAGTAGTGACAACTCTAGCTCATCACTCAGAGCCAACCACCCCGCAGGCCCAGCGGCTTTGAGTCCTCTTGGGAATTTTCAACCAGATCCCCCAGATTACCTCCATGTGTTGTGGCATATCGCTGAACTTTGGACATCACGCACACACACACACTCCGGATTCCATTCCCTGGGTATTTCTGTTGTGATAGTGAATGCATAGTTTGTCCTCGTGGCAAGAGGCTAGATGAGCTCTCCAAGACCCAGCCTCTCTTTCTTGTAAATAAATAGCCTTCATGGTGTCTGTTGGAAATAGTATCTCCTATTATTTTTTGGTGAGGTCGCATAAAAGAATTCTTTGTGATGTGGAGAATATTGACTTGAAAGTAGAGCAGAACAGTTTGGGAGGAAATTTTTGATGTCAGGAAATGCTTTGTAAATATGGCTTCTGAAAGCCCCACTTAAGTTACCTGCAGGAGAGGCTTAGCCCTGGTTCCAGAGTTTTAGAGGCTTAAGAGGTGCTTTTTGAAATATTGGAAGATTTCTGCTTTAATAACAATATCAATAGATTGTATTTTTAAATGAAAATAGTACATACCTCTTGTAATTAAGCCATACAGAACTTTATATTGTTTATATATTAAAATGTGAACTCTGCTCCTCTACCACCACCACCACCACCACCCCTGAACAACAGCAAGAAATTCCAGCCTCCCAGGGATAACCACTGTTAACAGTTTAGTGTAACTCTTTCCAGACTTTTTCAGCGTGTAGTGTATTTTCAATGTTATTTATTATAGTTTATAAATATAATTTTGACATTTCAGTGATCATGAGTATATGTGTTAGTTGATAAAGTGTGTAGATTGAAGGCTTTTTTTCCTTGGTATTTTACTAATTATCATGCTCTTTGTTTTCTAAAAGACTCCCCACATATCATCCTCCGAACCTGATATTCCATCCTCAGAAAGTACTGAGTTACCTGTGGACTGGAGTATTAAAACTCGACTCCTTTTCACCTCTACTCAGCCCTTTACCTGGGCAGATCATTTGAAAGCGCAGGAAGAGGCTCAAGGTATGGTGCAGCATTGTAGGGCAACAGAAGTTACTCTGCCTCAAAGTATCCAGGTAATTCTGAAAGGAAGTAACTATGTTTTAAAGTAACAGATTAAGTGTAAAATATACTTCTCTGCAAAATACCAGAGATAGTTCCTTCTATTAAGACTTTTTTCTTACATTTTAAAGACACAAGGTCTTGGGAAATTTTGTGTTTCCCAGATGATGCTTTCGTACAGTTATCTTCCATCAGATTCAGTAATTGCCCATTATATTTGGAGACCTGTCCTGAGAATCAGTTGGTATTGCAGGCAGTCCTTGTTTGAACTAACCATTTTGTAATAGCTAAATACATGAAAAACAATTGAGGAGCAGGATTGCAAAGACAGTTGGTTATTTTACTGATTGTCTCACCTAATGTATACTCTGTTTCCTTAAGTGTACTAATTCTTGCTACCTGGCTGATGGTCTCTTGTAAATTTAGTAGAGTTAATGAGTTCTCGACTGGTTTTAGAGAAATATAACTGCATTACTTCCAGGCAGCTCATCTGCTCAAACTAGGTTAAAAGGGATTACTTGAAAGAGGCCTTGGTCCATCTTTTTCAACAGATGTGTGGGTAATTTGCAGTTCCCATTATCAGTTTTTACTGGCTTCTTTTGAAACAGTGCTGGGAGGGACCTGAACATAATGTTACCCACACACTCATACACACACCCCATCTCTCATGATAAAAAAGATAGTCAATATTCTCAAGAGAACAGAAGAGATGGGAACATTTCCATCTATGTTTAAGTGTTCTTTTCTGATAGATGGCTTAACAGTCTTTAATTGGTGGCAAGAAAGGCTTTCCCAAACAAGAACCAGCCACATGTTAACCCCTGTAACAGTTACTAGCACTTTACTATAGGCAGTGTATTTTTAATGGAAGTGTCTTTCTAATGGAATTTTATACTTCTAACATGGCAGAAACTATCCAATCACTATCATGTCTGGATTTTAGGATCCCAAACTCTGCACCAAGCTCCGTTGTGCCTTCCAGCAAAGCCTTATCTATTGGCTCCACCCTGCCTTTTCTTGGCTACCACTATTTCCTCGGATTGGAGCTGATAGAAAAATGACTGGAAGGATAAGCCCTTGGTCAAATGATGAAACCCTGCAACACATTTTAATGAGTGACTGGTAAGATCAGTAAAAATTGTGCAACCCAATAGTGAAATTTCATTTTAGCAGTTTTCTCTCCTTACTCTTTATAATGTGGAAATGTATAATGGTAGCAGGAACTCTGTCCTTCTAAATTATTTTATCTAAACTGTTAATAACATCTAAATTGTTGACTTCCTTGCTCTTATTCACTCTTCTTGCAGTTGTGGAATGTGTTTGATTAAATATACATGGACATAATTCTTTAGCATTGTCAGTGGCTACTTATCAGCAGAAGCTGCTCAGCAACCATTTATCAATTAAGTTCAAGGAAAAAGTAGTGTTTTAAGTGGTAAACACTATTTGTTAAAAGTATTTAGAAGTCATTAGCAAGTCCCATGACCAATTTCAGTCCTTTAAAAGCCAAGTTGTATGTAATGACAAAAAATTCAGTTATCTGTGATATTTGTGTTGTGTTTAAATCAGGTATCGGACTCAATTGTACAAAATTAAATTTTAGATGTTGAATTGTTTAATAATACCTAAAGAAAATGTTTTTGAATCATAGGTCTGTGAGCTTCACTTCTCTATATAATCTTCTGAAGACAAAATTTTGCCCCTTTTTCTACGTTTGTACCTATCAGTTTACTGTCCTGTTCCGTGCAGCAGGATTTGCAGGAAATGATGTAATCACAGCTCTCATATCTCCTACAACTAGAGGCATCAGAGAAGCTATGAAAAATGAAGGTAAAACTATATGTTTAAAATGAGACAACCATACTATATAGTAAATGCTTTCCTTGAAAGCTAAAATTTGAATGGGCTTTTATCAGCTGAATTGTCTTTTACCAGTTTTACCTGTATTAAGAAATGTCTTATTTCTTCATTTCTAATTTTTCCCGCAGTTATTTAAGCTGTCCTTT
This sequence comes from Phataginus tricuspis, assembly GCA_029783875.1. Taxonomy (NCBI): domain Eukaryota; kingdom Metazoa; phylum Chordata; class Mammalia; order Pholidota; family Manidae; genus Phataginus; species Phataginus tricuspis. The sequence continues at coordinate 93,241,047 of JAQQAC010008350.1, read as the reverse complement.
ATGCATTTCTTTAAATGATGTTCCTTTCTCTGATCTCTAAACACATATTGGGCTGAAAATTCCCAATCTGATTATACTTCTCTATAATATTATTAATATTATAATATATAATATATATTCCTTTACAGTACAAATTACCTACATCCTTTTAAAAATAACAATTTTTAAACTGGGTCAGCCCATGAGTGGATCACAAAATCTATTTAGTGGACTCGTTGGCACCTTTTTAAAAACTGAAAGAGAGTAGAATATACTTTATGAAAAAGTACCACATGTCATAAGAGTGTATTATTTCCTGAACCACCTCCTTGTTTCAAGGGTGTGTGTGTGTGAGTGAATGTGAGATGGGCTGATGTCAAGAAAGCTTGAAAGCTACTTACTGTCTTAGTAGATTAAGTACAAAAACCCAACATTTTCAAATTTCATAGTTTCTAAAAGAGCACACCTGTTAAATTCTTTTAGGTTATGTTAAAGAAAGCTCAGTGACATTTTTTTCTCATGTAGGTATTGAATTTTCCTTGCCTTTATTAAAAGAAAATGGCCATGAGAAGACAAAAGCATCTGGAACAAGCCTGGGACATGAGGAGTATGTGGCTAATCTAACCTTTTACATTATCTAGTGACTTACAGACTCAGTGCAATAATTTTGTAAAGGAAACAACTTTATGAATTGGGAGCTCTAACTGCCAATTTCCTAGGGAGCAAGTAATCAGTGATGAGGATGAAGAAGAAAGTTTTTCCTGGCTGGAAGAGATGGGTGTGCAAGATAAAATTAAAAAACCGGACATGCTATCTATCAAGATGTATCCTTTTAGTTGCCTTTAACTAGAACTGTTTTTCATTTAATCGAGTTAATCGAGTTAGTGAGCACTGTAATAATTGACTGGCAGTTTTTACTATAATCTTGAATTATCTTAAGATCATACTAAAACTAATTCTCTGTCATGACTTTCAAAAACCTGTATCAACAAACCATGAATAATTACTATTAACTTTTTTTTTTTAAGTAAAAACATCCCATTTTCTGTAAACTCCTGGAGAAAACATTTTTGACTAGAGAAGAAAATTTTAGTTAGGAGTAAATTCCTAACAAGTTCAGGTGGTCGGAGAAATCCTTCTGATTTAAACATGCCTTGTAATTGCATTGAAGAGAGGCCAGAGCATTTACGGGTTGGAATGGGGGAAAGGGGCCCCAGGTGATTCAGAATCAGGTTGCCATTTCCTTGATGGTCATTTTCAGGCATAAAGAGAAACATGAAGTACAAATGGATCACAGGCCCGAGTCTGTTGTGTTGGTGAAGGGAATGAACACTTTCACATTACTGAATTTTTTGATCAACTGTAAGAGTTTAACTGCTACCTCGGGTCCACAGGCAGGACTTCCACCAACCCTCTTATCCCCTATAGCTTTTCGGGGTGCCACAATGCAAATGCTGAAGGTAATTAAAAACACATATATATTCTATACTAATCCTAGAAACCTAGCTTTTTAACAAGTGCTAGGATAAATTATTGATTTGCTTTCAATAACCATCTACCATTTTTACATGATGCATGTTTTTTGCTTTCTTGCCAGTAAAAAAAATTCCTTGATAGAAGTTACAAACAAGGAATTACATGAAAATATGAATTAAGTGAAATGTTTTATGTATTATTTTTTTATTATTATGAATAGGGTAATTGGCAACAAAACCATTTTGGTATTACTTTCCTTCCTTGCCATAAGGAAAAGTTGCCTCATTTTGTCTCAACCAATAAAAGAACAGAGCCAACAATGTGAGGTTCAATTACAGCAGATAGAAAAGTGTGAAGAGTAACTAAATCCATATTGTTAAAAATATGTGTAAATACAAGAAATACACTGAATGTTAACAACAGAATTGAGTTGTCCTGATATCCTCCAATGAAAGTGTCACTCAATAAGAAAGGATATTGTATACTGTTCTCTAGAGTTGGAGAGGATGCTGGAGACTGTGATTTAAGTATCTTAGTCATGTAACATTCTTTTGGTGTCTTATGAACTGCTTTTGTTCCCTAACTATTGAGAGGAAAATCTAAAGTTATTGGACACATTATTTGTTAGGGACAAAAGCTTGAGATGACAGCTCCTTTAATTTTTTTGAAGGCACGAAGTGTAAATGTGAAGACACAAACTTATTCTGGATACAAGGATCAATTTAGTTTGGAGATTACAGGTCCTATCATGCCTCATTCTCTACATTCTGTGACCATGCTACTCAAATCTTCACAGAGTGGGTCATTTTCTGCAGGACTGTATACACATGAGCCAACTGCTGTATTTAATATCTGCCCACCAATGGAAAAAGTACTGGATAAGGTAAGTAAACAGCTGTGAAGTTTTCTCAAACCAAGGGGAGAAAGTAATGTATGAGCAGCCAAACTTGTTTTTCAAGTTACTTAACTGTATTACTCAATTATAATTACTGAGAAGGGAATGTCTATGTTGCTTTTGAGGTAAATTTTGTGAATTGGGGCTGTCACCCTCAAGAGTGACGAAACAGAAAGATGAGTTACCTTCATTGTCCTCTGATCCAGAATTTAATATTGCCTGATCCTTTACTGTAATTATGGGTATTTAACCACGTTTCTTCCTTTAATTTTGGATATACATAGGTTTTCAAGAGGTTGTAATTAAGATCTTTAAAATTGCCTCACACTTTAGTTTGCCACTTATAAAAATAACCAAAATTAGTATTTTTGATGTCATTATGCAAAAAGTTTCTCTATTGATAATTTATTGCCCTTACCTTGCTAACATGAACAAAGCTTTTGTCAAAGTTCTGTGGTAATTCTTATTCAAAGACTGATGTGCTTTTTGCTGACTTGTATACCAATTTCCACAGGAGACCACTCCTGAGGAGCTTGCTAACTGTGGGTTGCACCCTAAAACTCTGGATCAGCTTAGTCAAGTACCAATACTGGGGAAATCATCTTTACGGCATGTGGAAATGAGTGACTACATTTATAATTGGAGATCCTGAACATCAAAGTAAGCCTAAAAGGAATCTTTGAGGAAAAAAGCCTTCTAGCAAGGAAATTCAAGATTCTTATGCCTTTGGCTTTAAAGTTCATTTTGGAAGTTAAATGAACATACCTTAAAAGTGTTAAACTGTTTATAAATGTTAACCTATTAACTTTTATTACATGCATTAAGCAATAGGATTGAGGTTTTAAAGTTTTACCATTTTGGTAAGATTCAGATATGAAGGTAACTCCAACTTCTTTAAAAACTCAATGAGAATTTTAGATTCCCTAGAACATAATTATAAAGTAAGTAGGAAACTTTCTTTGCAAATGGGAAATTGAGAGTAACTTAGTATCAATTGTTTCATGGCACTATGACTAATGGCATTAGGGCAAAACTGTATTTGTAGGGCAAAACAATTCAGTAGGTTCTAGTTTTATGAAGGTAGAAAACAAACGTAGTCAACATGTACTGAGCTGGCTGTTGATGCTTCTACCCACAGTTGCTTTCCTATTGATTTACAATTCCTCTATTCTCAAATATATTAAACTTGTTTTTATAATGCATGTTAATCCAGATAAGGGTATTTTGTATTCCACACAGAAGAGCATTACAAGCTGTTAAGTATGCTGTTTTTATGGTCCAGCAGAATTTAATGTTCGTGTGTGTGTGTGTGTGTGTGTGTGTGTGTGCATGCGTGTGTGTGTATATATATGTAAAATTTCTCAAATAAAAGTGCTTAGATTAACAAAAGCATTGGGTAAAGAAATAATAGCACTTAGTGAAAAAGTATGTGTATGTTCACTTGATAATCCAGAAAATAAACCACCACATTTATTCCAGAGAAGTTTATATTTGGGCCTTAAGCTTTTGAAAATAAAGTTTAGAGACATAACATATGAATACCACTGTAATACACATGAAATATTCTATCAGTCCCTAAAAATTAACATAAACTTAAACTTTCTCATAGTCAACAAAATAGTGGCTGGATGCCGATTTTATTAGATAAGTTGGTTACAGCATTTTAATTACCATTTTACGTCTATCTAGGTGTAGCTGAAATTCAAAATGCACATCAAAGTAAACTATATCACAACTCAATGCCATACTAAATGTACTTGGCCTCTGCAGTAGAATTCTAGTCGGACTTCATTTTAACTCCCTTCTTGTGGCCCAAGTGGCTTTGACAGAAACGCAGGACTTAGTGCTGATCATCACACAACTATACCATTTTCTTTTTATAGCCTCTACAAAATTTTAAGGGGAGATGGTGGCGTTAGCCCTGTGGAACAGATCTTGCTTTTTACCTCAAATAACACTGGCCCAGTATCTGTCCAGCAGAACCCATTGTGAACTAGTACAAGGTGCACAGCCCTTCACTGATTACAGGCAAGTGTTACAGCAGCCTAGCCATAAGGAAGGGAAGTTACATCATAGTACAAAATACAGTATAAAAGCGTCATTTAACATTCCACACTGAAGATTACGGATGCCTTCAAACAATCGTTTGGATGTTAGCCACTTAAACAAATACATCACTAAGGTAAACAATATAAACATACCAAAACCCTGTATGGTTAAATACAATTTCCATGGTACAAAAATCAAAGCCTGGAGATGTTTGTACAGATTGCTTTTTACACAATGTCTTAAATTGCCAAATATTTACAACATTAGAGAGGAAATACATTTTGATGCAGAGTAAAATTATCTGAAATGATTAATATAAAACCTCAATCTATCTACGTGAGGCACTCCTGAAGCAAGTGGCATTAGCCATGAGGTCCTTTGGTACAAGGCCCATTGCTTGAAGAACCACAGTAGCTGCTGTGGCTTTAGCATGCTTCTTATTAGGGCTGGCAAAGCTGGGCTGGTAAGCGCTTCCATTTATCAATACCTATTCAAGAAAAACATACAATTGGGCTGGTAAGGGCTTCCATTTCTCAATACCTATTCAAGAAAAACATACAATAAGAACAGCATCAAACTTTAATATCTATTAGCTTTGTATTTTTTCACTAAATGCTAATAGTTTACAAAAATATAAAACCCACACTGTTAAGCTAATTACAACCCGAAAGCAGCACATAATTTGGGAAGGCTGCAAATTAAGAGCACATCTCCAAATTAGAAGAAAAAAAGAAATCTGATAAGACTGATTTAATTCCCCACATTCTACTAGAACTGTTCATCAGATTCTGCTCACATCTTTCTCTGTAACATATTTTTAAAAGAGGGTATTTACAGGTCCTAATAAAGCACACTTCAGTGTTTCTAAATCCCACACCACTCTGCCCATACATATATACACATTCCCAACCCACAAATATATTAATCCTGTGATCATATAATGCTTATCCCTCTCCCTCTAACACTAAGTCAAGTCATCAAATAAAAGTATACAATTAATGCAGAAATTCATATTTACCCTAAAGAGAAAATGTTTGCGATGATCAGGGCCACTATCATGGACCAAGAGAAATTCAGGTGGTTGCCACCTTCTCTTATTACAGATTTCCATCAAGGCAGACACAGGATGTTTGCCTACAGAGGAAAAAAATAATCAGTTACTTCCATCTGTGGCAATAAATTATTAATTCATTGCAGGGATGGGGCAAGAGGAAATTGAAAAGTGTGCTCCTACCTGACAAATCTTTCATTGCAGCAGAGAAGTTCCCAGACCTCTTTTGTGCTCTTTCCCCTACAGCAACAAGACCTTTAAAAAAAAGCCAATATTCACTGAATAAATTTCAAAGCATCATTTTAAATTATAATATAGTAAAACAATGATTTCCTTCTGTAGAAACCTGAACCTCAATCCATGCCTTCAAATAAATATTACTCAAAATCCCACTACTCTTGATTTATCAATCTTGACTTCTATTTTATTGTTTCAATATATAAATCTATACTTTATATATCTTAGTATTGGAAATTGTATAAAAATCAAATGTTCACATATTAAACTCTTATGTTTTCTGAATTACATATTTAAGCACCACAATTATCTGTAACTCCAGATATCTCTTTGTAAGTTTAAAAAGTAGTGGCTATTTATTGCAAGTGATTTCCAAAGGTTTCCCATCCCTTTAAAAAAAATGAGAAGGGTTGTCTCTGGATTAAATGGGTCCATTTTTTTCCCAGCAAACCAGCCCTTTCTGACTTGTCAAACATCAGATGTTCTCAAAAGACAATCTCACTGCATACCACCTCCCTTTCCAAAAGGACTGAGCAATATTACTATCTAAAATTAGTACTTTCCCAACTTCCATTTATCCTAGAGGAAATTCAACCACTTCTTTGCTAATTCTGCTAAGTATGCTTTCCCAAACCCAGGCCATGTTGTGCAATTCCAAAGTGTTCTCTGGAATTAAGCAATGCCTCTACAGATGTTTTCTTCCAAGAAACTACCTTTATGACACACAGAATCTATTCAACTACTTGTATAAGCAATATAATGTCAATATGACATAATCAGTAATTTAGGGTATGAATTAATGCCACTACAGCATAAAAAATACTATTTCTGAGTATCACTGTTTAAAAAAAGGCAAAATATTCTATGTGAATGACAAAGTAGAAATTCTGATGCAAACATTTTGTAAAGATGTTAATTTAGCTAGAGCCAAATTCATTAAGACAATAATTTAAAATGCATTAACTTCAATTTAACTTTATTATTACAAAGATAAGGAAAATAAATTCTAGTTTTTAAAAACCAGATTTACACAAACTATTGAAATCACAAGCTAGCAGCTTCATGTGATCAAGAATTCTACTTAGGCCATTATTCCAAGGGAAGAAATTATTTGAAAGATAACCAATTGGCTATTATCAATGGGCACTAAGTATCTTTTAAATTTTTAATACTTAGCAACTACATGCAAGCTATAGATAGACCCCCAGGTATCTGAGGAAAACAGCGAAATATAGGCAGAGAAAAGTTCCAACGTGCCCCAAACTGAAGGCAATATGAAGAGGAAAGGTAACATCGTCACCAGCTGGGCTAATATTCTCCAGCCCTAATCCAAGCACACTCAATCACTGAGCCTGAAAAGAAGGGCATGCAAAAATTTGGGTTGTGTAAAGTGAAAAACAAACAGCACTCCAGTGAGAAATGAGAATTAACGTAGGATAAAATATCTGAGAAAGAAAAAAATAAATCCTAGAAACAAACACAAGCATTGTATTTCCTGTCAAGAGAAAACAAAATGGAAATTCCATTTTCTAAACAAGAAATCTACTTAAAATTTTAATCATAGAGATATATGCCCCGCATAAAATAATATTCAGCAACTTACAAAGGCTGCCTTTTAAAAACTCAACTTGTATTTATGTAAGTTGCTAAAAATGGGCTCAACTTATTTTTTCTAATAAACAGCTGTATATAAACCAGATCAGGGGCCTCCATTTCAAGATTGCTGACATCAAAATAAATTATGAAATAATGAAATTCTAGATGTTAAAGGAGGTATTTATTATTAGCATTCCCAAAAAACCTTGTTACCTTTTCGGTCTGTCTTAAAATCAACTAGGATAGGTTCCTTATTTCCTTCTTTGTTTTTTCCTAATCCTTCTCCTTCTCTCCAGCCCATTTTTCTCATCAAAACGGCTCCCATTCCTCCAGTTACTGGGGCTGCTCTTAAGAACTGATCCTATCCAAAGAAAGAAAGGTAAAATGTCCCCATTTTACAATTAGAATTTGACTATAAATGCAGTGTAACGTTTAAAAAAGAAATCTTATTTTACTTCTAGATCTGTTACACTTTAGCAATAAAATTTCAATGTTTCTATTCTTATACACATACTGTAGTGTGGATGTTCTAATTATTTTCACATTAACATAGTAGTATTTTGAAAGTCAAATACAGTGAATAAATGGCAGTTTTAAAACAGTGGCCCTCGTGCCCCACACCCCTCCAAAAAAAAAAAAATAGAACACTCCTGTTTTCGTCCACTATTTAGGTTCACTGGTACCTCTTCTTAGCTTGCAAAATAAAAAGAAGGCAATGTTAAAACAGTCAATATTAATTGTCCCAGGTGTACCTAGTTAATGAATAAAGCCCAGAAATCATTTAGAAATAGTTTGGACACTGAAGAAGCATATTGTCATTACCCAAAGTTTTCTTTCCCATTCTACCAATAAAGCAAGTGTAAATATTTTACTTAGAAAATCCCTATGAAGCAAAAAGATAATCCTTTAACCTGGATTTGAATTCTTTTAAAACCTAGCTTGATGTTACAAGACTTTTAAAAAACTCCTTAAACGTTTACATACCTAGGCCTCGGTAGCAGCAGTGTTGTGAATAGTAGGGCTGGCACTGACCGGGGCAAGAAGACAGCTACAAGGATTTGGCCCTGAAACAAGTTTCCATACAGAGGGGTGAAAGTTCACAGGTTATTCTGTGAACAGTCATCTCTCTTGTATCCAACCCACTGAACCATAATTTCCATCAAAGCAGCAAACCACTTAATGTCATAAGATGCACAACTATATATACATTAGCATGATCAATAATTACTTTCACACATTAAGAAACATGCAGTGCCTCTCTCTATAGGGCACCCATATATATTAACAAAATGTTGAATTCTACTTTTGATATTTACAGCCATGTTTTAAACACTGATAACATATATCTCCAAATCATGCTTTATTTCCCCTTATTATATTTTAGATTTACATTCTCTTAGCAAATATAGAGCTACATACAAGTCATTAATTTACCAACAGGAGTCAAAAATTTTGGTAGTATAGTATGTATTAATCATTTCCTGAATTGATAAGTTAATACAAATTTTTAAAATACTGTTTTTACACAGAAGTAAAACTGTATAATCTTATTTTTTTCCCAGCGTTTAAAGTTATATGCTGGGAAGAAAACATGCCAATGATGTGTGACTAGACATTAAGTTCAACAAGGTGCTCTGATGGAAGGAGGCAGCTGTGGAGGTAAAAACATACCCCTGGTTCAGTTCCTTATTTGGTGCAGGCCATGCAGTGTTGATGTATAAAGAGGAAAGTTAGCTGATGCTTGGGTATCAACTGCCTTGTTGCTACACACCTAGAATGACTTTTACTTACTTCAGGTTCATCCGCCCCTCTTTTCCAGGAAACACTCCTAAAAAAAAGGGCAACTGTGCAGAGTATAATACAAATCCCCAGATAACCCAGATTTTCAATTTTGTTTCCATTCTAATACCTTCATCTGTTTCTTTACCCCAGTGTGTAAACAGTTCACCAGAAAGCTGATTCATAAGATTATAATAGTTCACAATATTCATCAGGTCATGTCCAAATCATTTCCTTCCAGAAAATAAAGGTTCTTTTAAATAACCACTTAAAAAATTTTTAAACTTTAAAACTTCAAACACAAATGATAATAATGATAAACTCCCATTACTCTTCATCTAAGAATATACTGCAACAAACTAAGAATACAGAGAATGCGAGCATTCAGTGTGGGTTTAAAATATAAGGAGTGTACTGACTACTGCCAAGGCAAGAAAGAGCCAAACGATCATTAGAAAGGTTTTCTAAACACAACTAGTACATAGTTTTGTAATATTTGACAGTGAAATAAATGTTAAATTTTCAGTTGCCTAGTTACTTTTCCACATGTTCTGGCTTTTATGAATAAAATGTTCCTTCCTTTATATTAGTAGCATATATTCTTCAGTAACATACGAATGGAAGTTTTCCTGAAAGCACTGCTTCCTTCTGTAATTATTTTAAGATTTGGCCTGATGAATAAACACGTCTTTGTCTCGCCAATTTATCACAATGATTTACACTAATATTTTAAATTATTAAATTATTTAAAATCTGTCAAGCACCTACAAGACTGGAAATAAAAAAAAAAGGACGATTTATGGGGAACCAATTGAATCAGTAAGATTCACTTCTTAAAAGTTATGTTAATATGGTGTTTAAGTATACAGACATTCCGGATTGGCACATGAAGCCCAAAATCTTGCCACAGAATTATATTCAGAAGTTTCTATCTAGTACTGTACATGACTATTTAATTTTTATGTGCCTAAACAGCCATATAAATTTCAAGTTTAACTGAAAGAGTACTCAAGCTTCAAGATTAAATAGTATTAAAGAATTAAAACTGTTAAAGTAAATGTACATTTATAATTCTCCCAGTGAGATGAAAGCCATTTTTCAAATACTACATGAATCACTAATATTTTAAATACTGTAATTAAGTCCAAACTTGATTTAAACTTTAAAACATTTTGCTAGATTCTCGTATTTTTTCTAACATGATCCCCTACTCTAGTAAAATACATTGTCATTTTTTAATGAATCCGACCATGTACTCACTATATATACTTATTAGTCCAACTATTTTCAAGAAAAGTGAAGATACATATTTTATTAGTAAAAAGATCACGAGAGATAACATTATCAAAACTGAAATAAATGTTACGAGGTTAAAGGTCTAAAGCAACGAAAATCTCATTTTTCAGAAAGTCTGTTCTTTTACTTGCTATAGGAACCCATCACGTTATAGATTATCACACCCTGTGAAACAGTAATGACTTGTCTTCTCGAGACAATGGGGAAACTGAAATTCCAGTTACTTGCCCATGATCACAAAAGGGGTCAGAAGTTTAGCAGGATAAAGAAACCTTCCCAGTCCATTATAGACTATGCAGCCTCCAGTTTCAGCACTGCTATGTTGCCAGTATTCCTGAAACAAACTTCCCATCACCCATCCAACCAAGCAACTCCCCTTTCACCAGAACACGTTTCTTCAGAAACCCGTTCTTAACCACCTAAGACTCCCCCCAAAACGAGGCAGCCATAGATGGAGTTCACAGGTCTCACTGCAGGAATCTGAAACCAGGAGCACCTACATCTTCACAGCATGGGGCGTCCATCCTCTCCCTTGAATTTAGGTCTTATATGTCCTGTTTTCATTATGAGATCAGTGGTTCTCAAAGTGAGCCTGTGGATCACCAGAGGCCACCAAGGCCTAAATGATGGTCCACAGATAGTATTCTCCATCCCCATCCACCCCCTTCATCCCTTCAGCAGTGCCCACCCCACACTCTAGCCATCCTCCCCCAGCCATCCAGTCCCATGGCAAGACCACCACATGCAGTGCGAACGCTGGGGCCTCCCAACCACTTGCTGTAACCAATAGCTGACCACCATAGGGATCTGGGGCTGGAGATCACAAGAAGGGTGAAGAACAGGGGCCAAGGAACTTACAGGAGAGTGCAGGCACTAAGGAAGGGGAAAGAAGGGGAAAGGAATAGAGGAATGGAAAATTAGGGTAGTAGAGAGCTCTTAGGGGCAGTAATCCACCAAAAATAAACCTGTAATAAAGTATCCCATGATGAGAAAAAATCTGAGAAACACTGCTTTAAACCATTAGCTCAACAGTCCAACAGGAACTGTGGAATATTCTGAACAGCACCTGGGATACACTATTAACATTCAAAATACAGTTTAAAAAACCACCCCAAGAAAACCCAGCAGAAATAAAAAAAAAAATAACCTCAGGATACAAAGTGAGAGGCTCTTGAGCCACATTTATACATTTGCCATTGTCTCATGAATCAGGTCCATCTTCAGTATCCATCCTGGAGTATATACACATAGCAAGTTTACTCATGAACTTTGGTTAGAGTCACTAGCTTCTTTGTGGATTTTTAATAAAACATTTTTTTTTAATTTTAACTTTGTACTTGGACACTTTTGTATGTGCCTATATTCTGTACCTTTTTAATCCAGGCTTGGGCACCAGTATTAGCCAGCTGTTCTTGGGTCAGAACCTGTACTCCCGTACTTCCTGTGAATTGGCCAGGAATAGAGTTCAGCTGAGCCCAAGCATCAATCTGAAGAAAAGAAGATGCCTCAATTAACTAAGTAAAATTACTAATCTAATTAAAATGCCACTGATACTGACTTAATTCACTAAATGGTTTATTTACTTCCCAAAAAGGCTGAATAACAGGTTTAAATATTCAGCTTTTAAAAGAATATACTAAATTTAAACACATTTAAAACTATTTTTCTAAACATTCCAAAGAGGCTGGTAACATTCAGCAGATCCCACTGATAACAAGATTTGAGATCTCTAATAACTGAAAACCATAGCTGTAATATTCATTCCTCAAAGTATCACATGGATACGTGAAACACAGGAAGAGCTTATAAAGCAAAGGATCCCCTCCCTCCCACTTAAGGTATCTTATATAAACACATTCTAATAAATGTCATGACAGCCTGAGTTCTTAACTACTTTCCTTGAGGTATTATAAATGCAGAATAAACTCTTGATACATGCTTAAGGAGTAATAATAGCAAATTATTCAAATACGTAAATCAGCTTTCTTTAAAACCTGTGCACTACATTAATCACACCAGCATCTATGGTGATGGTTAAAGAATCAGTTGTCTTTCTTTCAAAGTATATTTACTAAACAG
>JAQQAC010008350.1:93214089-93228110 GCA_029783875.1 Phataginus tricuspis | reverse complement strand
TAAACATAATTTTTTGGACTATTTTTGAATTACTCATTTTATACCCATTAGCAGTTTTCACTTTACCCTACTACATTTCATCAGCAGACTTCAGAAGCAGTAAGCAAGATTCCTGATTGAGCAAGCAGGAAATCTAGACTCACATCTATGATCTGTCTGTCCTCTAACTCATTTGCATATCTTTTCACCTTCTGGCAATTGTTCAGATATAGTTTGGCCTTAAGAACTCAGTTTTCTTCAAAGAATATATTCACTATATAAATAAATAAATCTTTAGTTTCCAGTTTATATACATTTTGATTGAAGTTAAAATATTTCCTATTTCCATGGGGGTACATAACAACAAATTAAAACGTAAGATACACTGAAATATCTTGGATACTCCTTTTCAAAGCTCATATTCTACCTGTAAAAACTGTATGCTAAGCAGAGGTGACTTTATGGCTTAACTTTTAAAAATGTTTCTTAATTCCCAGTTTGTCAGATATGTGAAGGCTCAACCACAGAAGGAAAAATCCATCAAGTAAGTATTTGATGTATTTTGTTCTAATAGTAAGGGATCAGGTCAATTTCTGTCAACACTCCAATTCTTTCTTCTAACACAACTCAACCCGTTAATATTTTCTGGTTATCTCACCCAAAAAAGCTTTTTGAAAAAATGCTTTTTTCATATGGGAAGGTTTTATTCTCATGTTCAAAGAATGACTAAAAGGTACTACAAGGATATGACAAATATAAGGATGTCAGTAAAAAAAGTTTTAACAGCTAAGGGTTTGTTATAAAAACTCATACAGCTACCTATAATTTGACTGTGTAATGCATATGAAATACTTCTTTTAAAAACAAAACCTTACACAGTAGAGGAAGGTCTATGAGAGTATTTCTCTCATGCATGATTACTAATCTTCCTTTTCCTACCTTTAGGACTCCTTAATCACTCCATCATTCTAGTTATCTTGCTGAATCAATCACCTAGTACTCCTTCAGCGAAATATCTTTTCTACATAAGTACCAAAGTAGATTCTTATATGCTGCTTTCTTAAAAATGAAAGCAAAATGAAACTGACTTCATTCTGTAATTGTTTATGATATAGATCTCATGAAAGATTTTAATTTAAGTCAATTTAGTAACTTATCCACACTAAGAGTATTTCTGGGGCCTGTAAAAATAATCCCAGTCAGACTGAAACATAAAAATTTGGTATGTTCACTTTTCACTTCTATTACAATTCTGAGGAACTGCCAGGGCTTTGAACAGGAACCCAGGTATTTCAGGTCATAGCTTATATTCCTTTGGCCTTTACCTTACATGTTTCCTAAAACTGGCAAGTAGGATTACTGATATAATTTTTGCAGGCCACCAAATGTATTTCCAATACTATTCATTAGCTATGCCAGAATTACTTTGGGTTTAACAGCAGCCTTTATAAACCTGTTAGTGTTTAGGTATAAATAATAGGTTTTTATTCTAAAAAACCTAAACTTAAGAGGAGATACTGAGGAAAATGTATCTACTCACCATCCCAAGACCTGATCCCAAGTTCCCAACTATATAGTCAAAAAAATGTAGTTAAGATGGCTCTGACACCTTCAACGTTTCTACAATTAATTCTTCCCAAATGGAAAGCAAATGAATATACCAATCTGTGCATGCATTCTTCTGAAAACATATCTTCATACTTTTTAAGCCTTTATTGAGTTAAGCAGATAACCTAAACACCTCATCATTTATCCCAAGGATGAAATGTCATTCAAACCTCAGTATTATTTTGTTAAATTCACATCTTGCTCTGAAAGGAATTTTAATATAACATTAGTTTTTTCCTGAGGTAATACTTTCTTCTTCAACAGGATTATCAAATGAGCTGCAAGTTCATGTCAAAACTTTATTACTAAATAGTAATTATACTATTAATTTCATACTCATTTATTAAATGTGAAGAAGTATATTTAAAATGGATTGAATCAGGATTTTCTTAACTTCTTAAGTATCCTCAAGAGTTTGCATCAAAAAGCATTTTTCCAGTTTTTCATGGTAACCCAGGGTATGCAATTAACACATTAAAGTCAAACATAATCTGCAAAGCTTTAATATTCAAGGACTAGACCAAACATTACATATGACTATTTAAACACTCAAAAATATTACCACTACCCTTCAGAGCAGCACTGTCCAATAGGATTTTCTACAGGGACAGCTAATAGGCACTTGAAATGTGGCTAGTGCAATTAAGGAACTGATTTTTCAGTGACAAGTGATTATGGGTTGGGGGGTATATAGTAGGTAGTAGGGATTATACTATACAGTGGAGCCTTAGAGCCTTAACCATCTTTTAATGTTGCTCAAAAATAGGAATGTGTGAAAGTACCAAAATAATCTAAAAACTGGGAAAAAAATCTTAAATGGAATACTATTTTCAATTTGTCATCAAGAAGCCTTATTTGTTCCACTAATACAGCAGACTTTCTGCCTAATGTACAAAGTATAATTAAGATCATGTAGTAACATTCTAAGTATTATAATGGGGGGAAATAGCTTCCTTTTTCCTAGCTGTTCCAAAATATGAAATCTATATATAAACTATATAAAAGTGTCCTGAATTATAGTTTCACTTCTCACATTAATAAAAACCTATCCAAGTTATTTCATCTACTACAGTAACACAGCTGATTACTACTACTTCTATAACCTAAAAAAGTGTTAGTAATAATCAAATACATAATTGGCACCATATTAACATGCATTCCATAGTCTAAGTTATAATCATGTTGTACCCTTCTGTATCTTCCTGATTTAAAAAATCCTTGTAAGTCAATTTATTTCCCCCATTTGTTAACACAAAATGTTTTAACATAAACAGAACAAGTATCTTAAAGATATTTCTTGGAAAGTCAATGATAGAATATAAAAGAGCTAAAGAGAATTATTAGGAGGGGGTCAATAATACCACAATTATTTTCTACATAAGTAATTGCAGTATGTGATTAAAAGACAGTATGAAAGGAAATTTTTAATTACAAGAAAACAGAACTAAAAAAAAAGCACCTGACCTATATATAAAAAACGTGATTTTAAAGTATTTAGCGAAAATTAGTAAGATACAAAAATCATACCAAAAATGACAACTACAAAAGCCACACTACGTACAGCACATCTGTTGTTTCATATGGGTTTCAAAGTTATTAATCTTTTTATTATAAAATTCTCTTAACTTACATTTAGTCTAAATGAATTAAATAGGAAAACAGATAACCCTGAAACAACTGAGAAATTCAGCACTCATCTCCTAGGAGACTTTAGGGAGAGAACACATTCTAGCAATGCCAGGACCTATGTGTTTGATTTCCAACTGAAATTTTCATCTTACTCCAAGAACTTAACTTTCCTAAACTTCATAAATTTAGAGCTTCTAAACTTAAGCTTCTCTGGGATGTGGAGATATTCTTCAATAAATTTAAATTAACATATAAGCAAGCAATCACTAGACCTTAAATGGAGAGTTACCTCCGGACTTTGAAAACATTTATGACAGTAAACCCAAGGAATTTTAAGTCAGAGACTACATTTAAACCTTGTACACCTTATCAATAAGCCTGTGGTAACTTCATTACCAAAAATTAATGCCCCCAAGGACAATTTTTTTCAATATTCATTTTCCAACATTTTTGGTTTGTTTATAAATCAAATCCATCCAAATATGGTCAAAGTTATGTAGTCACTCTTACTGAGGATGCTGCTGGCTGGCTTCTGGGTAGGAAGATGATGCTATGGCAGTAGGGCACACAGTCTGTTGAGTTGATATTCCATAAGATATGGATTTGTTGATCCATCCACATCTATACACTCATACTTATGCCAAAGAGCACTCATGTGCTAGACAATTGGTGGGATTATGGATTATAGCAAAGCTGAGATCAAATTTGTGATCTTTGCCTAAATGTTGTATGCTTAAAACTAAAGAACCACAAACTCCATTTATATTTATTAAAATGAAAAAGACTGCTAGGTAAAATGAAAAATACTATTGTTAAAATATTGACCATTTAAAAGAATTTTCCTTTTACTCTATATTGCCTCTATTTCAACCTTACTCAGTCAAGAGTCAGTGCTTCCAGAAAATGTCACCAATAGTATTCCAAACACTGACATAGAGAACATATAGAAATCTGCTTCACTTACTTAGCATGCAGCTAATAACTAGAACATTTCCTCTAGGCGCCTATTATTGCTAGGTAAAACTAGACACCTGAAAGCAAAACAAAATTGTGTCTCTTTTCCTCCTAAAATTGTGGGATTGGTTTGCTAAAGTTAAAGTTAACCTAGGTCTATCAACTATATTCCAATAAAATAAACATTTTTTAGTCTAATCTTCTAAGAAATAAGCTAGAAGAGTTCTAATGTCAAATAGCTGTATATATCCTCTCAGAGGAGAAATCTGCTTCATTTATTTAGCCCTCTAAACAGAATTTTTTTTTTCTCCTTTAACAGAAGACTCCTTTACTTATATAACTTAAATATCCAACATTCCCTGTGGGATTTCGTTGAAGTAATTCCTCCAACTTACAATTAAAATCTTAAACCCACTCTTGATGACAAACAAGGCTAAGGCACCACACCATTAGTGTTAAGACTGAAAATGGCTGAGTATTAAATTTCAAATATATACAAAAATACATATATATAAACTCAATAAGAAAGAAACAATCATCAGGATTCACTAAGAACTTTCCCCATGTTCAAATGAAGTTAAAATAGTTATGGTCACTTGTTTTCTCAGGAAAATCCCTTAGAATTTTGCAAAATTATAGGGCTTCACTCTGTTGGAAAATTTTTCTCACATAATCTCCGTATGTTTTCTCCAACTTTGTTAAATGCTTAATCTGCAAAAAATTACTAAGAGCATATGTATTAGAATTTCTAAGCCTAGTCCTTTTACCACGGCTCATATTCAGCTACTACAAGATTTAAGTCAGTTGCCATTGTCAGTTAAGCTTTCCCTCTTGAGATGTGCAGGTAGTCTGACTTGGGGATTAGCTACTAAACTACTCAACTGATTTCATTACGACAATGTCCAAACCAGCTATCCCTCCCTCACTGGTGATGGTATAACTTGATTCAACTGTTCAACCCCATGTAAGTATGGATCATCACCTATGACTGTAAGTTGCATTGTCTAGTTATGTCCAGCTTCACTGTATAGAACTTTTAAAATGCTGCAGGTCAAAAACCATAGTAAAAATGTCACCTATGAATAGCTCAGGGGAAACAAGTTTCTGATTTGGGTTCTGTTCACTTTCTGATTTTATAAACAGGATTTGTTTATTTATGGTATCAGAGGTATTTAGTGGAAGATGGTGACATGGCCAATGAAGGGAACCTTGAAGGTGACAAATACAGCTCTCTCTGACCTACATATCCCAGAACTGCAAGAAAAGGAAGTGGGGAAGAGTCCCACATTTTAAGGGTTTCACATATCTAGTCCAGTCCTTGGACAAATGTCTGGTCTTTGGAAACCAAGGGCAACAGGTGGTGACTAGTCTATGGTATCATTTAAAACTCCCACCCCCCTAGTAAGTCTCCACCCTCCCAGATCCCCCAAGCGTGATTTTGCACAACAAGTTAAATAAAAGTAAACTGTTTATTAAAAGATACAGCAAAGATACAGATACAGAGATACATACAAAGATACAGATATATATATATATTTACATATATATACAGTCTTGCTGTTTTCATGTGCACTGTATTTAGCAGCACATTATTTAACCAGGCAGCATTTTAATGGGGTTGTTTTGACACTTGGCGTTATTACTACGTCATTTTGACAAGATACAACTACAGCCTCATGGAAATTTCAAGGTGTGAATTCCACTTCTCCAACTTTTAATAGTAGCAAAGAGGGGAGGGAGAAGGGAAATGGAGTACCAAGGCTGAGCATTAGGTTAAACACAAGAATTCAAAGGGCCAAGGTAGCACAGGGAAGGAAAAATGATTAAAATTAAACACTTATCTGACAAACAACCCAGAGAAATAGTAAGAAATCATTATTTAAAGGCAATGGGCTATGTATCCAAGAGGCTCACATCAGCCTACAATGACCTTTTCCAATCCAGTTCTTGTGTTGAACCTGAGGGTCTGCCTCTCTCCACTCAATCCCTCCACCCAGTAAATTTGCTACCACCAAAATCTAGAGCTATAGAGCCTTGAAGCAAAACGGGAAGCTAAATAGTTGTACCTTGGGCTACCTTCCCATAAGTGCAAGGAGGGCCCAATGTTGGGTAGGGATGTGATAACACTGTTCTCTGCAATTCGATGCTTTTCACTTTGTGGTTTGGCTCCACAAAGTGAATTGCATCGAGTTACTGTCAAATGAGAAGCTGCGGGTTGTTTCATCTGTCGTCTAACCCGGCCCTGCCGTTTAACCCGGCCCTAAGAAGAGTGAAACAGAATCCAAATCAGATATAAAATTACAATAAAAATGGCAGATTCAGGTATAAAAAAGGAAAAATACATAATATTTCTCTTACTTACCTCAGAGGGCAAAGTGCTGCTGAAAACATTATCATCATCTTTGCTCTCCTCACCATTTTTCTCTACAGGAACCCACTCTCCATAAACACTATCCGCTTCTTTTTTTCGATGTTGAGATCCAGATGACACAGGAAATTCTTTCGTTAATGTTACCTGGCTTTTTGGTGGAGTTGGCTTTGCTGCAGCAATCTAAAAAATAATGTGTTTTCATAATTAAAATAATCTGAAAATGATTTTGTTATTTCTCACAGTAGTTAGTCCAAAAGTTTAAAAATTAAATTCCTTTTGAGTTTTATTTAAGTAGTTCCATAAGTTATGCTGTTTCATCAATATATAAATAGTTAATACTTACATTCAGATTGAAAAAAATGGGTTTGGGTTCACTGAGTTTAAAGGGATGATGATAAAAAGGAGGTTCTTCTTCCTCTTCATCCGAAACATGAGGCTTATTCACTATTACATCATCATCTTCTTTACTCTGTGCGATCTGTTTGCATTTCTTAAAAAGTAAAAACAAACAAAAGATAAATCTTAAGCTTTATGAGTAACATGTAATTTCTTAAAGAGAATCAAAATCACATACAACTTTCAAAAGTAAAGCAAGATTAACGACAGGTAACCTAGCTTACTAGCTATTGTTTAAATACACTCTAGCACGTCAGTCAGTCAACAACATTTATTGAGCACCTACTATGTGCAGAGCACTGTAATGGGCACTGTCCAGGGAATACAAAAAAAAAAAAAAAAGTAGAAGAGTAGAAGACATGGTCCCTGCTCCCAAGGAGCTTACAATCTAGTTCAAAAGACAGAATACATACACATGAAATAATTGAGGAACGCTTTTACAGAGCAACACAATTAACAAGTGCAAACTGATATAATACAAACTGAGTACATAAGTGCTGGAAGAACAAAAGCTTAAGTGAATAGAATCAGGCAGAATTTGATAATCAAGAGATATTCCTTGAAGAGTTCTAAGCCAGATTTTTATAGTTTAGAGTAAGGATTTCATCTTAGATGTGGTAAAAAGGTGAGAAGGAACATAGTAGAAAGGACAAAAGGGCTAAAGTTGAGGCTAAAAACATAGAGGGAAACATTAAGCATTCACAAAGTTTTGGATAAAAAGCTTGAAGTTGATAAGCAACAGAAGCTTTTACTAGGTCCTTAAATTTAAAAATTATAATTCATATTGATAAATCTAAATAAGTAAAGATTAAGAAACTATATGATCCCTAAATGTATGGCAAAATAAAACATTTTAAACATGTGCAATTGGGTTATATAGTAACATGCCTCTCCATAAATGTTTGGTAGGCTAAAGGAATAGAGCTCACAAATGCAAAGGAAGGAATGATGGAGAGGGTAAAACTGGTGAGGTCTGACACATAAAGCAAGGTCAATTCCTTCCTGAGAAGCAAAAGGAACAGACTCCCATTTCCTGGCTTTATAAAAAGGTCAGAGTAAATTTGGGTGGACTTGTTTCTTTTATACAAGCAGTAGAATTTGTCACATCCACTATCAAGTGAAAATACTACAATAGGAAAAAAAGCTCATTTACCAAAAACAAACAGCATACCAAGCTTTTAATTAAGGGGAACAGAATATATTGACAGTGGCAGGCTGGCATAAGGCCAGCCAATAACAAGTTTCAATATATGAAACAGTGTGGTATTTCTGGATCCTAGCAGCAATACTTCAGCGTCCTCCCAAAAAAAACAAAACAAAAAATATTAATAAAGCCAAAAAAAAAAGCCTCAATTGAAAAGATCAAACTCTTAAAAACAAAAATAAGTGTGTTTAAAATACATGTTACTGCCAAAACCCGAACCGCAGAAAGAACTGATAATGGCCGGCCATTATCACCAATGGCTGGTACCAAACAGCCAAAACCCGAAATGTTGATGCGAAAGAAGTTCCTTTCAGGCAATGGCCAGCTATTCTCATTAATTTCCAAGCTCCGGTGGCAAAAGATCATTTCTGAAGATTGTCTGTGTCTTTGCGTTTATGCAGTACACTCGTGGCGATCAGTGAACGCGTCGTGAATGGAAACGAAACTGTAGGCGAGCTTCTGCGTGTTGCTCACTCAACACCTCCTCCATTCAAACGAACCGTCCCACTCCTCAGTCAGTTTGGCTTCTAAAACTGGAAAGCAAAAGTAATGGGAAGTAACTTTTAGCTAGCGGAGCTTAGCCATCCCGGATAATGGCCTGCTAAACAGAGCTTCTGCCGCTGCCACATCTGTATTTCGGGTTTTGGCCACTCGGTGCCAGCCATTATCAGTTCAGCCCACAATTCGGGTTTTGGCACGCTCCAGAGTCAACATCACTGGAATAATCCATTTAAGAAAGAAAGAAAAATTTTATCTAGCTTACCTCAGTTAGTTCTTCTATAGTAGCTCCTCCTGACTTTTTAGCAACTTTTTCTTCTATTGTAGGTGGAGGTGCAGGCTTTAGGTTTGGCGGCAAAGGAACACCAGCCTTAGCACACATTGCAGCTGCATTAGCTTTGGCTATTTCAAGTAACTGAGCCTTATCTGCAAGAGGAAAAATATAAGGAGTTTTCCTAAAAGGCTGTACATGTTGTATTATCTGAAGTTTTATACACTAACAAAATTAAAGGCATCAATTTTCTGCCTTACAGCTGTAATCAAACCACTCTGGCTCAAAACTTCTAAGCAAATGACCCTTATTTAATGAATGAAGCCCACCCACATTTAGCTTCCCATTCAAATACTATACAAAAGAGCTAAATATCCAACTAGAATGGTCACCCTGCCAAACATGCTAAGACACACCTGCCAAAGATTATTTTCCAAAATTATCACACCCTTACTTTCCTTATCTCTGACATCTTCAAATTCAAGTGCCACCTCTTCTAACAAGTCCTAAGTCAGAATGTACATTCCTTTCTACTGTGCTCCCAGAGTGCCTTACCTATACCAATACCTATATCAGTACTTAGAGCAATCATTAGAATGTGGGGTTCTTTGGCAGTTTTGCTATTTGGTAAAAGAGACATAAATACAAATTTATTCATGTTTTCTCTACTAACCTATAATCACTTCAAGAATTACATACTGTTCCTCTTCTTTGAATAAAAAAAAGAACTCAGAAACCTTTTGTTGAACTGAATGCATTCTCCCTTAGTATTCTATTAAGGCCTTTTCTTTATACAACTCTGATCTGGATATGTCCAATCTATAGTGATATATTATTATTGCCAGTAGTCATGCATTATCCATCAAGTTTTAATCATCTCTGCACACTTAAAATAAGGAGAAACTAGAAGACATTATTTTTAAAGGCAGATTATTAAAATCACTTTAATGAATTTCACATTATTTTGCTAGCATCATCCATCCAACTCTCACATTCAAAATTCCCTCCAAAATTCCATTACCCGTTATACAAACCAGAACTACCTTCACAAACATTAAAGAGTCTTGTATTTTCATTTTAAAGACATGTAACTTATTAAAAGGGAACACTGTAAATTCAGGCTCATTTGCAAGGCTCTACACTGGAATACATACGTAACAACCTGAGCACATACTAGTCTTGTCTTCAACTGGACTTATACTTTTCATTTTTAGTTATGGAAGGTAGTTCAAGCAAAATGAACACCTTGGTTATACCATACTCCAAAGTAGGTCTTTTTAATGTTACAAATATACTTATGCCTACATTTTCTAAGCACAAAGCTAATCTAATTATAAAAATTTAAAGACAAGTATTTATCCTAAACAACCCAAATATTCCATTTGATTCAAAGATAAAAAAACAAAAAACTCAGATTTAAATCCTTTGTCACAATACCATCAAATTTTAAAATGACTCACTCAAATCTGTCAGACGTTTAGGTGATCTGCCTCTTTCAGAAGACCTGGATCTTTTACGACGGATGGGAGATCTGCTAAACCTTCTTCTCAAGGGTGTTCGTGATCGCCTTAACCTGACTGGTGATATGCTGAAGCTTCGTCTTCTTACCACAGATCTTGATCTTCGCCGCCGGCTAGGGGTGCGGCTCCGTCGGCTTGGGGTGCGGCTCCGTCGGCTTGGGGTGCGGCTCCGTCGGCTTGGGGTACGGCTCCGTCGGCTAGGGGTGCGGCTCCGTCGGCTAGGGGTGCGGCTCCGTCGGCTTGGGGAAATGCTGAAGCTCCTTCTCCCCACAGATCTAGACCTTCTTCGACGACTTGGAGTGTGACTCCGACTCCGACGACCTGGGGTGCGGCTTCGAGCTCTAACTGTTTTGCGGTTATCCCTGGAGCTTGATCTTTTTCTTTTTCTTTCCCTGGACTTGGATCTGTGCTTTGGAGATCTTTTGCGTTTCTCTTTTGATACAGATCGCCTTCCTCTAGACTTAGACCTTGACCTGCTGCTCCTCCTCCTGCGTCGTGAACGTGACCGTGAACGTGTTTGAGAGCGACGAGACTTGGACTTAGACGATCTCTTCCTTGCCCTAGAACGAGATTCACTGGTACGCTTGCGTGACTTGTGTTCAGAAGACTTGGAACGTTTACTTCGAGATCTTAATGAAGAGTCTCTTTTCTTCTCTTTCTCACCTTTGTCACGGTTCTTATTTTTCTTGCTTTTTTCATGTGTGTCCTTAACTTTTACAAAAATTTCATAATCATCTTTTTCTTCTGAAGAAGACTCTGATGCTCTTTCTGGTATATTAATTACAACTGGACTGGCAGCAGATTTGTCACGTTCAACTTCACTTGCAAGTAAAGGTCCCTCAATACCAGCTCTAAGGCTTGTAAGTCGTTCCATGTCCTTAGGAAGTAATGGTCTCACTAAATCTGCTTCATTAATATCATCAATATTGGCAGAAAATCCTGAATCAAACAGTATCTCTTTAGTAGGGAGAGGGACTTCTTTATCTTCTCCACTACTTTCCTTAGGGCTGAGAGGAACCGCTAACATCTGGTCACTCTCTTTTACAGGTAACGGTCCTTCTGCATCTTTAGTAATAAAATTAGATGGTAAATCAAGATGAATGTCTTTAGCAGGCAAAGGTCCCTCTATGTCAGCTTCACTACCACCACTGGGGCTGGTGGAAATTACCATGTCATGCTCAGTATCTTGAGTAGTTAAAGATACTTCAACATCATATTTACTAATTGAACTGAAAGCAGCTGCTGTGGCAAGCTCAATACCCATACTAGTTCCCATTGCATCAGGTTCAGGAACAAGAGGACCAGTAGAAGACAGAGTTCCTCCTATATCAGCTTGACTAACACTAGGGCAGGTATCCAATACTGTGCACTGTTTAGTCTCACTGATGGGCAAAATTTTCTCTTCACCAATTTCACCAACAGCACCAGTGCTGGCAGCAGACACTGCATTATACTCCATCTCTTTAGCAATTAAATGATTATTTATATTGTCTGTATTTATACCACATTCACTTTCAAAAGGGTCATTCTTCAGATGTCCTTCAGCATGTGACTCTTCATTTGAATGCATGGGAATCTCCTGCATGCCAATCTCTGGAGCAAGACTTTGATCTCCAGATAGCAAATTCATTCCTTTTATAACACTAGACTCCAGTATCATTGGTGTAGTCTCTAAAACTGTCTCAGTTGTTATTACTTGAGTCTGCTCTGAAATAGTGACAGCAGACTCTAAAACTGTCACAGTGGATTCTTGGACAGAAACAGATGGTTCTGAAACAATCACATTAGGCTGAAGGATTGACACTGTTGGTTCCAGGACAGGCACAGTAAGCTCCAGGGCAGAAACATGTGGCACAGGAATGGTAACATGCTCTGGCTCAGCCAATGCCAGGGGCTCCAGGATAGCCTCAGCTGGTGGGTCCAAGACAGCCACAGCTGGGTGTTCTGGGACAGCCACAGCTGGGAGTTCTGGAATAGCCACAGCTGCAGGGGCTGGAACAGCCACAGCTGATGGCTCAGGGATAGCCACGGCTGGCAGCTCTGAGACAGCCACGGCCGGCAGCTCTAGAATGCTCTGCTGCGACGGCTCTGGAATAGTTACTGCTGGCTCCATCAGGGACATAGATACCTCTGAGGCAGTATGTCCTGAAGCTCTCATGGAATCAAAGGTTTCTGCTGTCTCTGACATAATAGTAGGCTCTGATGTTAACATAACTGGTTCAGCTGACATGGGAGTTTCAGATACCATGTAAGTCACTGGTGTCTCTGGAACAATTTCATGCTCTTCTGCTCCAGCAGACTCTGCAGGTGTTGACATAACTGAAGACTCTGGCTCTAGTGGTGGTTCTGGGGCAGTCACAGCAGCCTCTGATGTTAACACTGAAGTCTCTGACGCGGACACTGAATAATTAGCCAGCAATGCTGAAGACTCTGAAATCTCACTTTGACTCACAGTTTCAGACAACGATACAGATTCTTCAGGAGGTAATGCTGGCACCTCAGTAGGCCAAGTATTTTCAGTTGTTAATGCTGACTGCTCAGTGGATAATGTTGGACCCTCTGGTGGTTCCTCAGGAGGCAGTGGTGGTGTCATTGGTGGCTCCTCAGGTGGCAATGGTGGCATTGTTGGAGGCTCTTCAGGAGGCAACGGTGGTACCATATATGCCTCTGTGTATGTATCAGTGTAAGAATCGGTGTAAGAATCAGCTGCCATAGACATCATTGAGCGATCAGCAGCATAAGATGACATCATAGATCGGTCAGCTGCAGAGTACGATGACATCATAGACCGGTCCGCAGCAGAGTATGACGACATCATAGACCGGTCGGCACCCATGGACATCATAGATCGGTCAGCCATCGGGGACATCATGGAGCGCTCGTAAGCTGACATCATAGAGCGTTCGTAAGCTGACATCATAGAGCGCTCAGCCATAGGGGACATCATAGAGCGCTCATAGGCTGACATCATAGAGCGCTCATAGGCTGACATCATAGAGCGCTCAGCCATAGGGGACATCATAGACCGCTCGTAAGACATCATAGAGCGTTCGTAAGATGACATCATGGAACGTTCTGCAGCATAGGACATCATCATAGAACGTCTAGATGCTAACATCAGGGGTCTAGGTGCTAACCTATATGGCCTGGGAGCTATTCTATAGGACCTGGGTGCTATCCTATAGGGTCTTGGTGACATCCTGTAGGGATCAGGAGTTAGTCTGTAGGGATCATGGCCTAATCTATAAGGATCCTGCCCTAATCTGTAAGCATCATGGCCTAACCTATAAGGGTCATGACCTAACCTATAGGGATCCTGAGCTAACCTGTAAGGATCCTGAGCCAACCTGTAAGGGTCAGGAGATTTTGAACCCAACATAGCAGAATCTTGGGTACTAGATGCTAACATCTGGGCATCCATGGTACCAGACGCTAACATTTGGGCATCCATGGTGCCGGAAGCTAACATCTGAGAGTCCATAGCACCAGATGCTAACATCTGGGAATCCATAGAGCTGGTTGCTAACATCTGGGAGTCCATGGTGCTGGTTGCTAACATCTGGGAGTCCATGGAGCTGGTTGCTAACATCT
>JAQQAC010008350.1:93183238-93207842 GCA_029783875.1 Phataginus tricuspis | reverse complement strand
AGCATGTAACAAAATTTTAGGAAGCAATGAAATGAGCGGTCTATTTCCCACTTAAAAAACATATCCTCCAAAACAATACTTCTAACAATACTATCACCGCACCAATAACTCTGTTAATCTGAGTGCTTATTTACAATCACATATTCAGGTAATTTTCAAATTCACATATTGCGCTCTCAACTTTTAAAATACAACTACCAAAAACATTTGAACTCAGAATATTTGTTACTAAAGCAAAAATACTAAAAGACAACCAATGAACGACAGCATGACCCACACTATTTTCCTTCATGAGTAAACAACTATTTCTTTGGAAATCTCTACCCGTTCAATTTTGTGGAAACAAAGGTAAACTACGTGAAGTGTAACAGTAATGACAAAGTCGCGTGTCCGTCATGTCAATTGGGACGGGTAGCAAAGAAAATTTAGGCCTACACACAAAGCCCACTTTCCACTTGCGAAACTAATAAATTATTGGTAATTCAAAATCCCCTTCCATCCTCACCTCTTGTCAAAGTAGGTAACATCAATTTGAGCTGCTTTAAATTTCTAATCTAGAATGGGGCCTGGTGGAAGCCACAGGACTCTAGGGCCCAAATAATCTAATTAAAGGATCCCGACCCTCAAATGGTCTGAAGCTTGCAAACAATAAAGCGGATTTAAGATTACCCAAGAAACGGCCGTTAGAGACCCTTTCCGGTCCTGGGCACCGGCCGGTGAAATCCGCGGAGGTGGAGAGGGGGAGGGGAAACGCGGCGGCGGAGGAGGAGCTGCGAGAGGAACTGGGCCCGTCCCCGGTGGACAACTAGGCCTACAAGTAGCTAAAGGTTGGGGATGACCAAATGGCAAAGAAGAGTGAACATCTTACTCGGTTCTAGAAAGAGAATCTGGGGTATTCAAAAAGGGCGAAGTTCATCGTTGGGAAGGGAGGGTGCGGATGGGGGGTGGGGGGATTGTGGGGAGGAAAATGGATCCCAGGCCCAGGCGGAGCTGTAGCGGGGCCTGAGGCGAGAAACGGCGTCTCTTTAGAAAGGTCCTAGGGAAGGCTGCAGAGGACCCTAACGGCCCCTTGAGAGTAGAAGAGTCTGGGAAACGCTTACCTGGAAAGCTCCTGTTGAATTTCCCGGAATTTACTGACCACGAAGGACCTAAAAATCTGCTCGATGTTGGTCGCCATGGCGTCCGCTCCGTTCTCTCAACTCCTCCTCGCTAGTCCTCCAGGCTCCCAGCATGCCTCGAGAAGAGGCGCAGCGGCCAATTCCTTCTCTTGCCGTCCTGATTGGCTCCTGTGGGAGCGTCCAGACCGGCACGCTCCACCTCTGGACCAATCAGTGAGCACGGCCTCGCTCTCCTTCTCTGTTTCTGAGCGGCTAGGGTAGAGCTGCTGACGTTTGCGCCGCGCACGACTAAGTCCGCCATGTTAGTGACTGACGCAGGCGCCATTACAGGAGAAGTCTGTCTTGGGGCGACTCCATCAGCTTAAGTTCTCAGTCCTCAAAGGCATTTGTGTGGCTTATTTTAGCCACTAAACGCCAGAGATTAAATGCTGTAAGGAAAGAGAGCAAAAAGGGCAACAGTGTATTTGACAGGCGGCCTCCAACATTCCCGGGTACTGCCAAGTTGAGTTTCGCCAGGGAAATGCCTCCGGGAAAGCATTGATCACCGCCCGCCCCCCGGGATGTAAATACGAAGAACATTTTTTTGTCCCTAGTTCTATGGCATTCTATAATTTGCCTCGCTTTTTGTTTTGTTTGTTTTAGTATCAGGCCACAGGTCCTGAGTGATCTGTGTTCAAGGCCTGGTACATTCTAGTTTTGTTAGGAGCAAAGCATCCAGTTCTGACTTTGTAGCAAACACAATTGGCTCAGTGAAGGCTTGGCATTTGGGCGCTCCCCCTCCTTCTGGAGGAGGAACAGAGTTGTTACAAGGCACGGGATACCGTAGCATTACATTATAGACGGGCAAACCCTTGGTAGCTTTGCTCTGTATTAAACTCGTAACCTGGAGGCATTCTCACTTGACTACCGCGGCGTGGACCCCTGGCCGCCCGGGCCAATGGGAGGCAAATACCCCCGGGCGGGGCGGAGCGGGGGTGCGCGTGCGCCGGATCCCCTTCGGCCGGCTTCCGGCGCGCGGCGGGCCCCTGGGCTCGGAGCGCGCGGACCGTTCTTGTAAGGACAAGCGGCGAGACCTCTTTGTGTTGGTGCGTAAGTTCCCTCCTCTTTTAAGTTCGGTAATGGATGTGGTTTTGAAATTTAACGCCAGGAATTGAGTGAAGCTGTAGGAGGTATTTTGGCTGTAGGAATTTTCATCTTACTTTTAAATGCCTTGGGTGTGGGTTGACCATGTGCTGTCACTTTTAACTGAAGTTACATCGGAACCTGTCAACTTTCCTATTTTGAGATGTCAGGGCATTTTTGTATCTTTATGTTTTTTTTAGGTCATAAGCTTAAATTGCATATTTTCTCGGTGTGTACCCAACTTCTACCCGGTTATTTGGTCCACTTTTGTAATAGGTTTATTTATATTATCCACCAAATCCTTTGAAATGGCTTTACCTGGCTCGCTGATTCTCGTTGTAATTTACCCATTGAGCTGACTGAGGCCCAAGAAGGTTAATTAAGCTCCTTAAGGTATCCCAGCTAGTAAGGGGCAGTCTAAACCCAAACCAAGCCACTGTTGATAGCAGATAGACCTCCTAACCACTCCTGGTGTAGATTCCTTCAGGCCGAGTCCTAATGCTATGTCAGTGACCCAGTTACTGTAGTAACCAGGACAGTTTACCTTCACTGCGCCTCTTATTCAGACTAACTGTAATGTTTCCTCTAGATTTAAAGATATGTTTATTTCAGATATTTCCATCCACATGGCAAGTCTCTGTTTTCCATTAAAACAGCTTTTCCCCCTCTGAGACGATAATTTAGTATTTCTTCCTCAAATTTTCAGTGATCACCATCTCAACCGTAAGAGTATGTAAAGTAAAATTGCTTCCGTTGTAATCCAAGCTTCACCTCTTCTTAGCTGTATGACCTCTCTCAGGTTACTTAACCTAACTGGACCTATTTCTTACCTGTAAGTGAAGACAATAATAGTATCTACCTCATAGGATTCTCACAAAGCTTAAATAAGGTAATACATGAAAAGCATTTAGAATAGCATATGGCACAAAGTGAGCAAAAAATGTTAGTTTTTATAATATCATCTTAGATTTTCCTTTAAATGTGTAATCCTATCATAAGAAGTTGCCGATTTCAGTTTTCTTTTTCATTTTCAGTCTGCCTTATACATAATTAATCTTCTGAAAATTAGTAAATAAATTTGACAAATTATTCATTCCCTTGGCTTTTTTTTCCTGTTGAAGACCTTTCCCTAAAGTAGCAAATTAGGTAAAAGTAATATAACAAGTTAGCATTTGCTACCACTGAGGTCAAATTGTACTAATTGTTTATGTGTCATTTCAGTTAATCCATACATGGCCTCATAAAGCAAGTTCTCTTTTATCTTTAAAGATGTGAAGAAATTGAATTACAGATAGTAAAAGTTTAGTCAAGGTCACACTGCTAACTTGAGAGGTCCTGTTGTGCTCATACTGCTCAGAAGCAAATGTCAGAAGTGAAGTGAGACGTGTTCAAATTTCCTTTCTCTACCAATTCTCTAACATAATTCTACTATCTTCTTAAGGGATCAGCAAACTGGTCCGGGGGCCAAATCCTTCCTGCTACCTGTTTTTGTACAGCCCACTGAGTAAGAATAATTTTTATATCATTAATAGTTGGAAAAAAATAAAAGGGAGAACTGTGTTTATATGACCCTTGAAAATTATATGAAATTAAAATTGTAGTGCCCATAAAGTTTTGTTGAAACACAGTCATGCTTACCTTTACAAACCTCTGGTACCTTCCTATTGCTTAGAACAGAGATAGGCAAATTATAACTTACAGCCCACTGCCTATTTATGTATGCTTTTACTGGACATAGCCATGTTCATCCATGTATGAATAATCTATGGCTGCTTTTGTGCTATAGCAGCAGAGTGCTATAGTTTCAAATAGACTGTGTGGCCCTCAGAGGTGAAAAATTTACTATGCCCTAGCCTGAATTCTTTCAATTTAAGATAACTTTAAAGTCTATAATCTGTAAGGCCTCAAAGTTTTAAAACAGTTCATTTAATTTGGGGTCTAAATTTAAAACAGCAAGATTCATTTTTATCTGAGGCTTGATGATTAATTATTAAGTCTTCTAAAAGTGAAGCCCAAAGAAGGGTGATTATTCAAAGAAGTCTTTTTTTTTAATCAGGTAAGGGACTAAGTTGCCATTTCACTCTTTAACCAATGAGTACAATCATATTTCTCAAATTAAGAACCCTAATTTTTCACAAATGATTCACTGGAATAAAATGTCATTTGTATGACTACAAATGACTACTTAAAATCATATTTAGAAATGGTAATTTCTAAAGTATGTGCATTCTAAAATATTAACTGATTTTCTTCCTGCAGCTTTCATTTTCCTTTTAAATTCCTGCTTTGCAAACAGCAATGGCAGCCCGAGTACTTGTCGTTGGCAATGGAGGAAGGGAACATACACTGGCCTGGAAACTTGCACAGTCTGATCATGTCAAACAGGTGTTGGTTGCCCCAGGAAATGCAGGCACTGCCTGCTCTGAAAAGATTTCAAATACTGGTAATAGTAATCATGTTTTAAAGTGAGCAGTAATAGTCAATAATTATAAGTGATAAGCTGTCAGCAACATCTATTCTTTATAAAGTTAGTTGCTATCCAAATTTGAATGTTTTTCTTAACCTTTAAATGTATGTGGTAATTTGAATACTTGGCATCTGTTGTAAATTTAAGGTACCCTGTTGTTGGAGGGTGGCATTTTCTTATTTGGAGGTACCCTGTTGTTTGGAGGGTGGCATTTCCTTATAAAACAAATCCATTGAAGAAGTCACAAGTGCGTAATATAACTTAAAGACATTCTGATGTGTATTTTCAGAAATGAAAAGTTGAGCAGTGCTATTAAATGTAAGTTCTGGCAATTCTAATGCCATAATATATCTCACCTTTTATCTCTTCCACTGGTAAAAATGATCAGTTCTTATGGTACATTAAACTTCAGTGACTTCCCATAGTGGTTAGAATAAAACTCAGAACTCCTTAACGTTCTTTACAAAGCCTTCTGTGATCTGGCTCCTGCCTGCCTTTTCCAACCCAATCTTTTTATCTTTTGTTTTCTTTTTACTGTCTTCTACCCGTGCATTCCTGCCAGTTTCCCAAATAAAGCTGCCCTGCTCCACCTCTATTATTACTGGCTGGCTCCTTATCATTCAGATCTCAACTTATATGTTATGTCTTCAAAGAGATCTTTCCTAAAGTTTCTAAGTAAAGCATGTCCATCCCCATTTCATTTATTGTCAGTCATGAACCATTATTTGTATTTATTTTTACTTTTCTGTTGTCCATCTCCTATTTTTATTTCCTCCTTAGGCCAGCTGTAAGTTCTAGAATGTAGGCTACATGAGGGCAAGAAACACTTTTGTTGTACTGTGCCTAGTACCCTATGTGGTACATAATATATAAGAAGAGAAGAACATAGACCCAAAAGCCACAAACAGGGAGGAGATAATTGCATACATAGAACCAAAAATAATAAGAAAAATATAAATAAGAAAATCTCTGTTTCCCTAGGAACTTGGCTCTTAGTGTATCTGTTTATTAAACTGGCACATTTTATCTAGATGCAATTGATGTGCAGGCCAACTCCTGAAAGTCTCCCAAGATTGTTGTGAGACTGCTAGCGCTTGTAGCGACGGGTTAGGTGTACCCTCTTGCTACCTTCTGCTGTGTTGAAGTAGTTGGGTCTGCTAAGCCCAGTTGTGTTTGCAGCTCCTAACCCAAAGTGCATGTACGCCATCTTTATCCTACTCAGGCAGTTTCTGTAGATTGAGAACTCTATCCTTTCTGCACTTATTCCCTGCACATCACAAATACCACATATGTGCAGAGTAATCCCAGGTTTCAGCCAACTTTAGAATGGTGGTCCAGATACAGTAAAGCAGGAAAGCGGTGTAGAACCAACCCATGCTTAGTATATGGTTGATTGTACTGCTGTTTACTTAGAACTCAATCAAGAAAGAAAATTGACCTGGCCTAAAGGTTGGAGAAGTGAGCTACATCTTAAAATCATCATTCAGTTCTTAGCTTAAACATCTGTATGTGAAAACACCCTGACTCAACCAGAAATAGCCTAATTCATCTTGTATCAAATTTGCCTAATTTGTTCACACTTGGTATTTTTTTGCTTACGTATTTATCACCCAACATTCCCTCAATGGAATATAGCATTCTAAGTATAGGGACCCTGTTTGTATTAACATCTTAACCCAGTGACTAGCACATAGTGGTTCTCAGTAAATCTTGGATGAATGACATTTAAAAACCAGTTTCTGAATATATTCTGTGATATACTTTTTGTTTACTATACAGTCAACACTAGTGACATGAATGCTATTGTTGAGAAAGTACCTTATAGCTCTTGGGAAACTTACTGGTATTCTCATCCAACTGGCTACAGTGATTGAAAACTGAGCTTTGTTGGTTAGCCTAATGCACTGTGCTCTGAATTTCTTGTGAAACTATTACCTATACCAATAAGAGAAAACCAACAGTTACTAAGCATATTGAAGTGTAGTACTTGGCTTCAGCATGACAGTTAACTTCAACACTGTTTCATAAGTGAGCTGGGTTTGTTTCTTTTTTCTTTTCACAGCCATCTCAATCAGTGATCACACTGCCCTTGCTCAGTTCTGCAAAGATGAGAAAATTGAATTCGTAGTTGTTGGGCCAGAAGCACCTCTGGCTGCTGGTAAAGCTCATTTCTGTTTATTATGACAGTATATGTGGTGTCAACAGGAGTTTAGGAGCATATAATCCAATTACTTTTACTGATGAGGATGTCTAATATAATACTACATTGGAAAAAGAGTTTTCACCCTCTTGAAATTTATGGATTCTAGATTTTTTTTCCCCCAAGCTTTAGTAATGTGATGAGAGATCAAATTTGCAGCCGTGTGAATGTTACTATTTTGCTCTAGTCTGGTATCTGTTTAATGATCAGTATATTTGAACAAACCATATACCTTTTACTGGATTTGAATCACTTCTTATTAGCATTTTTGTTTATATTCTGTATATTCTGTAGTTTAAATGAAAACCTTAAGTTACTTTTCTGCCACCAGTCATCTGGCTATCTCAATGTCGATTTAGTCTAATCCTAGTCCTTAGAATGAAAAGACCCTACTGAGACCTTGCTCACCTAAGGCTACTTGTTTCCATCAATAGGAATTGTTGGGAACCTGACATCTGCAGGAGTGCGATGCTTTGGCCCCACAGCAGAAGCAGCTCAGTTAGAGTCCAGCAAAAGGTTTGCCAAAGAGTTTATGGACCGACATGGAATCCCAACGGCACAATGGAGAGCTTTCAACAAACCTGAGAAGGCCTACAGCTTCATTATGAGGTAGCTAGAAGACTGCTAGAAGGGTGGTAGTTTTGTTACAGTATTTAAATACACAGATCACTTTTGTGTCACAAGTTTTGTGTAAGATAATTGTTGAAAACAACATACTGTATAGGATGCCTTTTTCCACCATCAAAATAAAATGGAATTCTGTGCATATATAGTTGTACAATCATGTGGCCTTGCAGAAAGATGATTTTTTTTTTAATATATTAATAGTTTCTAGGAAGGAAGATAGATTTGGTTCTGCAGTCATGCACTCTTCACAGCCAGATTGACAAACACAGTGGCATCTTACAACATAAATGGTATTGATTTTTTTCATAAATAATTAATTAGACTGAGGAATCATCCCTTGGCCTTCTGCTACCTCTACTCAATCCTAAATCTTAGAGTTAAACATCCTTGTTCTCTGTTACACGGAAAACATTGAGCAATCAGTGAATGTTGGCAGACACACACCTTTGCTCTTACCTTGTTGACACTTCTCCCTGTTACCTGGTATGTTGTTCTTTCAGTTGGGTCAGTTTCATTCTTTATTCGTTCTTCATCCTACAGGGTTTCTTAGACACTGAATATTATTATTTCCTAAGTAGCCAGATGCCTTGGATAAGTAACAATTTTGTTACTTACTTTGGGGTAAGTCTCCTTCCAGATCTTCAGTCCCACTCAACTGAAGAAACAACCAAACGCATTTTTTTTATGCGTACTTTGAGAAACAGTTGTGTGCCCATGCTTATATTGGTCTTATACAGCTATATTTTCTACTTGAATGAGAATACAGTTCACTCCTTTGTATCTTAATGATCACTTTTAATATCTGTGCTATACAACTACTGTATTCTTCCAAAGATTTTCCTTTATGATCTCATGATAAATGAAAAAGCAAAATTGTGTGTATTTTATAATCACAACTATAGAGGAATACATAAGGGAAAAAATTCCTGGTGGGAACTGCATCAAAGTGGTATTGGTATGATCAGTATTTTTTCTTTCTGCTTTTCAGTTGTTGCTATAGCGTTTCATTACACAATCCCAAATCGTTTCAGCCTTCTGAGTTGTAAGGTTTTATTGGTATTGAAGATTACTCTGTCTTCACAGTGCAGACTTCCCTGCTTTGGTTGTGAAGGCCAGTGGTCTTGCAGCTGGGAAAGGGGTGATTGTTGCAGAAAGCAAAGAAGAGGCCTGTAAAGCTGTACAGGAAATCATGCAGGTAAGGTTGATTTCCTCTGAAAAAGTTTTTGATTTTTTAGTCACACTAGATAAATATTCTCAAGTTTACAAAATGTACATCAAGATAAGGAAAACGTGTCTAGCAAACACTGGTAAGTTACTTGTCACATTACTATATATTATAATCCATCTCTATAAAAGAGTTATAGATGTACACTGATGACTAAACCATTATTGGAAGTAAGTTCTAGCATCCTTTGTTATCTTCTACTGAAAGGTAGAAAATCCTCAGACTAGAATATATAAATAAATTCTCCACCATCTATGATGACAAAAGTATTTGTCCTTTGTGTCCCAGGTCTAAGAGAAAGCAATGAATTAATAACTTTACTTTTCTGTTATGATCCATCTTGGTTGTGTGGGATTCCCCTTTCTCCTTGTAGAAATTGTTTAGTATAATTATTGTAGGCAAACATACATAATTATAATGAGATATCAGAAATAGCGATGAAACCATCTTTTTTTCTGTTACCTTATTTGAAACTAGAAAGCTGGATTCCCAGGAGATTATAAGTGATGTGTTCATTGCATATGTACTCATGCTAGCTGTAGATCATTGCCCCTTTAAAACTAGGATCCTTTTGAGGCTTTTAGAAAGGGAATTTTCAATACTAGTGCATTTGATCATAATACAAATGGTGGAAAATGACAGTGGCCAATTGTCATTTTATTAATTATTGTCATTCAATTAATAATAAATATTAAAACCTTAGAATTTACATCTTTCTTTTTTTAATCTACAATAAGAATAAAGCTTTTGGAGCAGCTGGAGAAACAATTGTCATTGAAGAACTCCTTGAAGGAGAAGAGGTGTCTGTACGTATATTCATCTTACTGGATTTATGGAGTAGAAGAAGCTGGGGTATCTGACCTGTGAGCCCAAAAAAGACTTGGTTTACTCTGGTTGCTTCATCTAAAAGCATAACCCAGCAGTTAACAAAATAATTTGTGTACTTTTAGTATCTGGGATGCAATGGAAAAGAATATCTCTTTTAAGAATCACTAATGTATCAGTAGGGCATTTAGACATATATCACAAAATTTAAAGGTGGGAAAGATAGAAATA
This sequence comes from Phataginus tricuspis, assembly GCA_029783875.1. Classification (NCBI taxonomy): domain Eukaryota; kingdom Metazoa; phylum Chordata; class Mammalia; order Pholidota; family Manidae; genus Phataginus; species Phataginus tricuspis. The sequence goes on along the minus strand of JAQQAC010008350.1, from coordinate 93,198,027 downwards.
TTTTACATTAGGGGTACCTTGATTTTTTTCTTTTCCTAACCTCGCTTTAAACTTATACAAATTCTTCAGAAATTGAGTATCTTGTGATTCTTGATACAGGTAGCTTAGGGTTATTTATGTTTCAATTCATTTTACTTTTAGAAAAGACAACTTTTCCTCTGAGAAGAGTTAAAGTGCATAGAGTTCTCCTTATTAAATTACTTTTTCTAACTTTTTTTGGAACTAAGGGTAGATGGACTATTTTGTTTTCTTTACAGTGTTTGTGCTTCACTGATGGAAGATCTGTGGCCCCCATGCCTGCAGCCCAGGACCATAAACGATTGCTGGAGGGAGATCGTGGCCCCAACACAGGGGGAATGGGAGCCTACTGCCCAGCACCTCAGGTCCTTCCCAGAAGCTAGCTGACGTTCAGTCATCATTGTTTGGTCTTCCACACAAAGCTATTCTGTTTTGTTTTGTTTTGTTCTGTAAATTAATCAGCAGCTTGGTTTTCCTAGGAAATGAAAAGTACCTCTTCTAGTGTCACTCTTTTTTTTTTTGATGTCATTAATGTACAATTACATGAGCAACATTATGGTTACTAGACTCCCCCCATTATCATGTCCACATCACATACCCCATTACAGTCACTGTCCATCAGTGTAGTAAGATGCTATAGAATCACTACTTGTCTTCTCTCTGTTATACTGCCTTCCCCATGACCCCCCGCCACTTTATGTATACTAATCGTAATGCCCCTTTTTCCCCCTTATCCCTTCCTTCCCACCCATCCTCCCCAGTCCCTTTCCCTTTGGTAACTGTTAGTCCATTCTTGGGTTCTGTGAGTCTGCTGCTGTTTTGTTCCTTCACTTTTTTCTTTGTTCTTATTCCCCACAGATGAGTGAAATCATTTTGTATGTGTCTTTCTCTGCATGGCTTATTTCACTGAGCATAATACCCTCTAGCTCCATCCATGTTGTTGCAACTGGTAGGATTTGTTTTCTTCTTATGGCTGAATATTCCATTGTGTATATGTACCACATCATCTTTATCCATTCATCTACTGATGGACACTTAGGTTGCTTCCATTTCTTGGCTGTTATAAATAGTGCTGCAATAAACATAGGGGTACATATGGCTTTTTCAAACTGGGCTCCTGCATTCTTAGGGTAAATTCCTAGGAGTGGAATCCCTGGGTCAAATGGTATTTCTATTTTGAGTTTTTTGAGGAACCTCCATACTGCTTTCCACAAAGGTTGAATTAATTTACATTCCCACCAACAGTGTAGGAGGGTTCCCTTTTCTCCACATCCTCGCCAACATTTGTTGTTATTTGTCTTTTGGATGTTGGCCACCCTAACTGGTGTGAGGTGATATCTCATTCTAGTTTTAATTTGCATTTCTCTGATGATTAGCAATGTGGAGCATCTTTTCATGTGCCTGTTGGCCACCTGAATTTCTTTGGAGAAGTGTCTGTTCAGCTCCTCTGCCCATTTTAATTGGATTATTGGCTTTTTGTTTGTTGAGGTGCATGAGCCCTTTATATATTTTGGATGTCAATCCTTTATCGCATATGTCATTTATGAATATATTCTCCCATACTGTAGGATGTCTTTTTTGTCCTACTGATGGTGTCCTTTGCTATACAGAAGCTTTTTCGTTTAATATAATTCCACTTGTTCATTTTTGCTTTTGTTTCCCTTGCCCAGGGAGATATGTTCATGAAGAAATTGCTCATGTTTACGTCTAAGAGATTTTTGCCTATGTTTTTTTCTAAGAGTTTTATGGTTTCATGACTTACATTCAGGTTTTTGATCCATTTTGAGTTTACTTTTGTGTATGTCGATAGAGAGTAATCCAGTTTCATTCTTTTACATGTAGTTGCCCAGTTTTGCCAAGAGGCTGTCATTTCCCCATTGTATATCCATGGCTCCTTTATCGTATAGTAATTGACCATATATGCTTCGGTTAATATCTGGACTCTATTCTGTTCCACAGATCTATGGGTCTGTTCTTCTGCCAGTACCAAATTGTCTTGATTACAGTGGCTTTGTAGTAGAGCTTGATGTTGGGAAGCAAGAACCCCCTGCTTTATTCTTCCTTCTCAGGATTGCATTGGCTATTTGGGATCTTTTGTGGTTCCATATGAATTTTAGAACTATTTGTTCCAGTTCGTTGAAGAATGCTGTTGGTATTTTGGTAGAGATTGCATTGAATCTGTAGATTGCTTTAGGCACGATGGCCATTTTGACAATATTAATCCTTCCTAGCCAAGAGCATGGGATGAATTTCCATTTATTAGTGTCCTCTTTAATTTCTCTTAAGAGTGTCTTGTAGTTTTCAGAGTATAGGTCTTTCACTTCCTTGGTTAGGTTTATCCCTAGGTATTTTATTTGTTTGGATACAATTGTGAATGGAATTGTTATCCTTATTTCTCTTTCTGCTAGTTCATCGTTAGTGTATAGGAATGCAACAGATTTCTGTGTAGATTTTGTATCCTGCAACTTCTCTGAATTCAGATATTAGTTCTAGTAGTTTTAGAGTGGATTCTTTAGGGTTTGTTATGTACAATATCATGTCATCTGCAAACAGTGACAGTTTGACTTCTTCCTTACCAATCTGGATGCCTTTTATTACTTTGTTTTGTCTGCCGTGGCTAGGATCTCCAGTACTAAGTTGAATAAAAGCGGCGAGAATGGGCATTCTTGTTTTGTACCTTATCTTAGGAGAAAAGCTTTCAGCTTCTTGCTGTTAAGTATAATGTTGGCTGTGGGTTTGTCATATATGGGCTTTATTATGTTGAGGTATTTGCCCTCTATACCCATTTTGTTGAGTTTTTATCATGAATGGATGTTGAATTTTGTCAAATGCTTTTTCAGCATCTATAGAGATGAGATCATGTTGTTTCTGTCCCTTTTGTTGATATGGTGAATAATGTTGATGGATTTTCAAATGTACCACCCTTGCATCCCTGGGATGAATCCCACTTGATCATGTTGTATGATCTTCTTGATGTATTTTTGAATTTGGTTTGCTAATATTTTGTTGAGTATTTTGCATGTATGTTCATCAGGGATATTGGTCTGTAATTTTCTTTTTTTGTGGTGTCTTTGCCTGGTTTTGGTATTAGAGTGCTGCTGGCGTCATAGAATGAGTTTGGAAGTATTCCCTGCTCTTCCGTTTTCTTGGAAAACTAAGGAGAATGGGTATTATGTCTTCTCTAAATGTTTGATAAATTTCAGCAGTGAAGCCAATCTGGCCAAGGGATTCTGTTCTTCGGTAGTTTTTTGATTACCAATTCAATTTCGTTGCTGATAATTGGTCTGTTTAGATTTTGTGTTTCTTCCTTGGTCAGTCTTGGAAGGTTGTATTTTTCTAGAAATTTGTCCATTTCTTCTAAGTTATCCACTTTGTTAGCATATAGATTTTTATAGTATTCTCTAATAATTCTTTGTATTTCTGTGGTGTCCGTCATGATTTTTTCTTTCTCATTTCTGATTCTGTTTATGTGTGTAGATTCTCTTTTTCTCGTAATAAGTCTGGGTAGGGGATTATCTATTTTTTTTATTTTCTCAAAGAACCAGCTCTTGGTTTCATTGATTTTTTTCTATTGTTTTATTCTTTTCAATTTTATTTATTTATTCTCTGATCTTTATTATGTCCCTCCTTCTGCTGACTTTGGGCCTCATTTGTTCTTCTTGTCCTGTTTCAATTAATTGTGACTTTGGACTATTCATCTGGGATTGTTCTTCCTTCTTTAAATAGGCCTGGGTTGCTATATACTTTCCTCTTAGAACTGCCTTCGCTGCATCCCACAGAAGTTGCGGCATTGTGCTATTGTTTTCATTTGTCTCCATATATTGCTTAATCTCTGTTTTAATTTGGTCATTGATCCATTGATTATTTAGGAGCATGTTGTTAAGCCTCCATGTGTTTGTGAGCCTTTTTGTTTTCTTTGTACAATTTATATCTACTTTTATACCTTTGTGATCTGAGAAGTTGGTTGGTAGAATTTCAATCTTTTTGAATTTGCTGAGGCTCTTTTTGTGGCCTAGTATGTGGTCTATTCTGGAAAATGTTCCATGTGCACTTGAGAAGAATGTGTATCCTACTGTTTTTGGGTGTAGAGTTCTGTAGATGTCTTTTAGGTCCATCTGTTCTAGTGTGTTGTTCACTACCTCTGTGTCTTTACTTATTCTCTGTCTGGTTGATCTGTCCTTTGGAGTGAGTGGTGTGTTGCAGTCTTCTAAAATGAATGCATTGAGGGTTCTGGGAAGATGGCGGCGTGAACGGAGCGGCAGAATTTTCCTCCCAACATTATATTTATCCACGAAAACACAGCAAATGCAACTGTTCCTAAAAGAGAGACCAGAACACACAGGAAAGCGCACCCCATGCAGACACACCTGAGAGGACTCGGCAGCTGGCGAGGCGGGTAAGAAACGGAACTGCGAACCGCAACCCAGCAGAACCCAAGCACTCCCCCACCCCAGCGCACCAGCGGGAGGAGAGGATTCAGAGCCGGGAGGGAGTGGAAGTGCAGGCCCAGTAGATAACCAGCCCCGGGAACGCGGGCGCACAAAGTGCGGTGTAGCGGAGATTGGAGAGACGGCACACGGTCTCAATGGGAACGCACCTGTTTGCTCGCGGCTGGCTCAGGGAAGGAGAAAACAGAAGAAAAAAAAAAGGAGAAAAGCGCGCGCTTTGTTTTGCAGCGGTCTTAAAGAGATGGAGTCCAGCAGAGAACCTCATCGCTGCGGCGTACTCAGCCCAGCAGGCTGGGAGGCCTGGGGAGCATCAGACCCAATAGTGGATGACTAGGAAAGGGTAGCCATGATTAGGACTCCCACAGAGCTCAACAGCCTCCCATTCATTTTCACCCTGGCCACAGCTTTAAAGGGCCGTGCGGAGCAGCGCGGCCATGGCTCTGAAATAGTGGAGCAACAGCGCCACCTGCAGCATTCACACAGAAACCACTACTGATGGGCGTTTTTTTGGGGTTTTTTTTTAGGGTTGCTGCTTTTTCTTTATTTTCTTTTCCTTTTTCTCTCTCTCTTTTTACTTTTTTTTATTAGTAGTATTTTTTTTTCTTTTTCTCTCCTTTCTTCTCTTTCCTTTGTAAAGTCATAAAGAGCCCAGCTGACATACGTGACAACTACCAACAACCAATTCTATAGTCATGAGAAGACAGAAGAATATGATACAGACAAAGCTTCAGTCACACACCACCCCTGAGAGAGAATCTGAAGGAATGGACATGCACAGTCTTCCTGAAAAAGAATTCAGAATAAAAGCCATAGCCATGCTGACGGATCTACAGAAAAATGTGCAAGAGCTGAGGGAGGAAATGAGGAAAGACAAACCAGAAATGAGACAAGCCATCGGCGGGCTTAAAGCAGACTGGATGAGGTTCAAGACACTATCAAAGAAATACAAAGTAGGGAACAGGAATACAAAGAAGCTGAGGCAGAGAGAGATAAAAGGATCTCTAAGAATGAAAGAATATTAAGAGAACTGTGTGACCAATCCAAATGGAGCAATATTTGCATTATAGGAGTACTAGAGGAAGAAGAGAGAGAAAAAGGGATAGAAAGTGTCTTTGAAGAAATAATTGCTGAAAACTTTCCCACGCTGGGGAAAGAAATAGTCTCGCAGTCCACGTAAGCCAACAGATCTCCGAACACAAGGGACCCAAGGAAGACAACACCAAGACACATAATAATTAAGATGGCAAAGATCAAAGATAAAGACAGAGTATTAAATGCACCTAGAGAGAGAAAAAAGATCACCTACAAAGGAAAACCCATCAGACTGTCATCAGACTTCTCAACAAAAACCTTACAGGCCAGAAGAGAATGGCATGATATATTTAACGTAATGAAATAGAAGGTCCTGGAACCAAGAATATTGTATCCAGCATGATTATCATTTAAATATGATGGAGGGATTAAATAATTTCAAGAAAAAGGAAAGTTGAGAGAGTTTGCCTCCCATAAACCACCACTACAGGATATTTTAAATGGACTGCTCTAGAGGGAAGCACCCCTGAGGCTAAAAAGATGTCACCAGAGAAAATAAAATCATAGCAAAGAAAGCAGACCATCCAAATACTAACTAAAGGCAAAGAATAAGACACCTAATATATAAAGAAAGGAGGAGGAAGAAAGGAAGGGAGAGATAAAGAAACATCAGACGGCGTTCACAATAACTTAACAAAAAAGTTAAGTTAGATTCTTAGATAGTAAAGAAGCAACCCTTGAACCTTTGGTAAACGTGAATCTAAAGCCAGCAATGGCAATAAGTACATATCTATCAATAATCACCCTAAATGTAAATGGACTGAATGCACCAATCAAAACACACAGAGTAACAGAGTGGATAAAAAAGCAAGACCCATCTATATGCTGCTTACAAGAGACTCACCTCAAACCCAAAGATATACACAGACTAAAAGTGAAGGGATGGAAAAAGATATTTCATGCAAACAACAAAGAGAAAAAAGCAGGTGTTGCAGTACTTGTATCAGACAAAATAGACTTCAAAACGAAGAAAGTAGCAAGAGATAAAGAAGGACATTACATAATGATAAAGGGGACTGTCCAACAAGAAGATATAACCATTATAAATATATATGCACCCAACACAGGAGCGTCAGCATATGTGAAACAAATACTAACAGAAGTGAAGGAGGAAATAGACAACAATGCAATTATTTTAGGAGACTTTAACAAACCACTCACTCCAAAGGATAGATCAACCAGGCAGAGGATAAGTAAAGACACAGAGGCACTGAACAACACACCAGAACAGATGGACCTAACAGATATCTACAGAACTCTGCACCCAAAAGCAGCAGGATACACATTCTTCTCAAGTGCACATGGAACATTTTCCAGAATAGACCACATACTAGGCCACAAAAAGAACCTCAGCAAATTCAAACATACTGAAATCCTACCAACCAACTTCTCAGATCACAGAGGTATAAAACTAGAAATAAGTTTTAGAAAGAAATCAAAAAGGCTCACAAATACATGGAGACTTAACAACATTCTCCTAATGAATCAATGGGTTAACGACCAAATCAAAAGAGAAATCAAAGAATATATGGAGACTAATGACAACAACACAAAGCCACAACTTCTGTGGGACGCAGCGAAGGCAGTTCTAAGAGGAAACTATATTGCAATCCAGGCCTATTTAAGGAAGGAAGAACATTCCCAAATGAACAGTCTAAAGACACAATTATTGAAATTGGAAAAAGAAGAACAAATGAGGCCCAAGGTCACCAGAAGGAGAGACATAATAAAGATCAGAGAAGAAATAAATAAAATTGAGAAGAATAAAACAATAGAAAATATCAATGAAACCAAAAGCTGGTTCTTTGAAAAAATAAACAAAATAGATAACCCCCTAGCCAGACTCATTAAGAGAAAAAGAGAATCTACACACATAAACAGAATCACAAATGAGAAAGGAAAAATAACAACGGACCCCACAGAAATACAAAGAATTATAAGAGAATATTACGAGCATCTATATGCTAACAAGCTCCAAAACCTAGAAGAAATGGACAACTTCTTAGAAAAATGCAGCTTTCGAAGACTCACCAAGCAGGAAACAGAAAAACTAAACAGACCAATCACCAGCAACGAAATGGAATCAGTAATCAAAAAACTGCCCAAGAACAAAACCCCCGGACCTGGTGCATGCACCTCTGAATTCTACCAGACATATAGAGAAGAAATAATACCCATTCTCCTTAAAGTTTTCCAAAATATAGAAGAGGAGGGAATACTTCCAAACTCTTTCTATGAAGCCAGCATCACTCTAATACCAAAACCAGGCAAAGACCTCACTAAAAAAGAAAATTACAGACCAAGATCCCTGATGAACGTACATGCAAAAATACTCAACAAAATATTAGTAAACCGAATTCAAAAATACATCAAGAGGATCATACACCATGGTCAAATGGGACTCATCCCAAGGATGGAAGGACGGTACAACATTCGAAAATCCATCAACATCATCCATCACATCAATAAAAAGAACAAAAACCACATGATCATCTCCATAGATGCTGAAAAAGCATTTGACAAAATTCAGCATCCATTCATGATTAAAACTCTCAACAGAATTGGTATAGACGGCAAGTACCTCAACATCATAAAGGCTATATATGACAAACCCACAGCTAACATCATACTTAATAGCGAGAAGCTGAAAGCTTTTCATCTAAGATCGGGAACAAGACAGGGGTGCCCACTCTCTCCACTGTTATTCAACCTAGTACTGGAGGTCCTAGCCACGGCAATCAGACAAAGCAAAGACATACAAGGCATCCGGATTGGTAAAGAAGAAGTCAAATTGTCACTATTTGCAGATGACAATGTACTATACATAAAAAATCCTAAAGACTCCACTCCAAAACTACTAGAACTAATATCTGAATTCAGCAAAGTTGCAGGATACAAAATAAACACACAAAAATCTGTTGCTTTCCTATACACTAATGATGAACTAACAGAAAGAGAAATCAGAAAAACAATTCCATTCACAATTGCATCAAAAAGAATAAAATACCTAGGAATAAACCTAACAAAGGAAGTGAAAGACCTGTACTCTGAAAACTACAAGACACTCCTAGGAGAAATTAAGGAAGACACTAACAAATGGAAATGCATCCCATGCCCTTGGCTAGGAAGAATAAATATTGTCAAAATGGCTATACTATGTAAAGCAATCTAGAGATTCAACACAATCCCTATCAAACTCCCAACAGCTTTCTTCAATGAACTGGAACAAATAATTCTAAAATTCATATGGAACCAGAAAAGACCCCGAATACCCAAAGCAATCCTGAGAAGGAGAAATAAAACAGGGAATTACGCTCCCTGACTTCAAGCTCTACTACAAAGCCACAGTAATCAAGACAATTTGGTACTGGCACAAAAACAGACCCACAGACCAGTGGAACAGAATAGAAAGTCCAAACATTAACCCAAATACCTACAGTCAATTAATATTTGATAAAGGAGCCTTGGATATATAATGGGGAGATGAGAGCCACTTCAGCAGCTAGTGTTGGAAAAAATGGACAGCTACATGTAAGAGAATGAAACTGGACTACTGTCTAACCCCATGCACAAAGGTAAACTCAAGGTGGATCAAAGACCTGAATGTAAGTCATGAAACCATAAAACTCTTAGAAAAAAACATAGGCAAAAATCTCTTGGACATAAACATGAGCGACTTCTTCATGAACATATCCCCCCGGGCAAGGGAAACAAAGCAAAAATGAGCAAATGGGACTATATCAAGTTGAAAAGCTTCTGTACAGCAAAGGACACCATCAGTAGAACAAAAAGACATCCTACAATATGGGAAAATATATTCATAAATGATGTATCTGATAAGGGGTTGACATTCAAAATATACAAAGAACTCACACACCTTAACAAACAAAAAGCAAATAATCCAATTAAGAAATGGGCGGAGGACATGCACAGACACTTCTCTAAAGAAGAAATTCAGATGGCCAACAGGCACATGAAAGATGCTTCACATCGCTAATCATCAGAGAAATGCAGATTAAAACCACAATGACATATCACCTCACACCAGTGAGGATGGCCAACATCCAAAACACAAACAACAACAAATGCTGGCAAGGATGTGGAGAAAAGGGAACCCTCCTACACTGCTGGTGGAAATGCAAATTAGTTCAACCATTGTGGAAAGCAGTATGGAGGTTCCTCAAAAAACTCAAAATAGAAATACCATTTGACCCAGGAATCCCACTCCTAGGAATTTACCCTAAGAATGCAGCAACCCAGTTTCAAAAAGACAGATGCACCCCTATGTTTATTGCAGTACTATTTACAATAGCCAAGAAATGGAAGCAACCTAAGTGTCCACCAGTAGATGAATGGATCAAGAAGATGTGGTACATATACACAATGGAATATTATTCAGCCATAAGAAAAAAACAAATCCTACCATTTGCAACAACATGGATGGAGTTAGAGGGTATTATGCTCAGTGAAATAAGCCAAGCCGAAAAAGACAAGTACCAAATGATCTCACTCATATGTGGAGTATAAGAACAAAGAAAAAAACTGAAGGGACAAAATAGCAGCAAACTCAAACGGACTAATAGTTACCAAAGGGAAAGGGACTGGGGAAGAAGGGCGGGAAGGGAGGGATAAGAGGGTAAAAGGGGCATTACGATTAGCAGACATAAGGTCGGGGGGCACGGAGAGGACTGTACAACTCAGAGAAGACAAGTAGTGATTCTCATCTCACTACGCTGATGGACAGTGACTGTAATAGGGTTGGTGGGGGGGACCTGATGAAGGGAGTAGTTTAATCACCATAATATTGCTCATGTAATTGTAGGTCAATGATGCCAAAATAAATTGTTAAAAAAAAAAAGAATATAAACTTCTAATACTTCATAGTGACTCTACAGCATTTTACTATGCTAATGGACAGTGATTGCAATGGGCTGTTGCGGGGGACACTTGAAGTTTTGGAATAACCATAGCAAATGCTGTAATAGTGATCAATTAAAAGGTGGTGAAAAAAAGAGAAACTGGGTAGGTTTTGTCAAAGGTGTAAACTGACTCAATGATAATGTCTACTAAGACAACAGTGTGCTTACCTGTGTATGGCATACCCTCCTGCTGCATGCCATCCACCGTCCTCTGAAGAATGGTATTTTTAATTTTTAGCAACAAATCCTTAGAAACCTGGGGAACACATAGGAATACTTAAATGTAACTGGTATTTAAAAAAATCATCTTGGAAGTGGTATCATGTGGGACATTGAAAACACTCACTTATTTCTTTACCACTTGATGGGCTAAACACTTTAAATTCATAAAAAATCCTTGCACTAACCCTATCAAATAGGAATTTAGCATTATTCTTACAAAAGAAGAAACACTTCTGAGACATAAAAATTGTAAACAGAAGCTGGATTATGCATTTATTGATCAGTGTTAGCCACTGTTTTAGGATTAAGTGACTGTTAAATCACCTTTTACTACTAAACCTATAGATTTTCAAACATATACATGCTTAAAGGTCACTAAAAAGTTTCCTGAAACATAGTAAGAATGAAAGAAGCCCTCTCCCACCTTGAGGCTCCTTTGTATTCTTTCAATATAGCCTATGCATATTTCATCTACTGCCTATAAATTTAGGAATCTTGGAGCTGATATATTTAATTGTAAAAACTAGACTTAAAGATTGTTCTCATATTAAAATCACTGTTATCAAATGGTATTTTTAGTATTTATAAAGTCTAAACTCAATCTTGTTTGACTTTTTAATCTGTTAATGAAGAAAAATATCTAAAAGCATTATATTATTAGCACAAAAGATTATGATTATCATCAATGAAAAGAATGGGTGAATTTCTGAAGTGCTAATCTACTCAATGAAGATTTCTTATAAAAACTGTGGAAAACTTTATCTATATATTATGAAACAGAAAAATCAAAGGTACAAATTATGGCCTGCCTGGGTTCTCAATTCATATGCCACACCCCCATCGCAGATTCGTTTTTTAAAAAAATATGGATTCATAAATTTGCGTGTCATCCTTGCACAGAGGCCATGCGAACCTTCTCTGTATCATTTCAATTTAATATATGTGCTGCCAAAGTGAGCACACAGACTTCTCTTACTGAGCACATCTACTTACGTGATGACCTTTGATATCCAAAGATGAGTAAGAGATAATTCTAGATTATAATTGGCTCCCATGGGTTAAAAACAGTGTATAAAGAGGAGGGGCTAGAAGGATATGTTCAATCCATACTTAAGTTAGTTCTTCAAAGGCTTTCAGAAAAGGTTAGTTTTAAGAGTGAGACTACAGAGAGAGATTCTCAAAATGGCAGCATGAGTAGGGTGGCAGAAATCTCTTCCCAAAACCATATATACTTTGAAAATCCAGTGAATACAACTATTCCTAAAAGAGAGACCAGAAGATACAGTACACCAGCGAGGCTACATCTACATCTGAATCTCATGAAAAGGGTAAGATACAAAGCCATGACCCAGCAGGACCCGAGCACTCCCCTGACTCTAGCTCACTGGTGGGAGGAAAAGAATTAGAGAGGAGAGGGAGTGGAAGCACAGGACTGCTAAATAACCAGAACTTCAGGTGCCCTAACCTCCTGGGTAGCAACACAGCACCGAAGCCCCTCACAGAAATAAGCAGCCTGCCGTTCATTCTGCCATTCGCACTGGAAGGGAACTGGCTGATCCGCCATTGCTCTGGAGCAACTGGGGGGCAGCCCTGTCCTCAGCAACCACACAGAGGATCTCCCAGTGAGTGGCTAACCATGCCAGACCCAGAGGCTGCCCCCTGCCTGCAGTCGACTGACACAGACAGCGGAGACCGGTGCAGAGTCTGGAAGGCATAAAAGGGCTTTACTCTCGCAATGAACACACGCTGCTTGCCTGCAACCACTGCCAGTGTCCTAGGACTTCCCAAGGGCCACCTCACCCACAGCAGCTCAGGGGATCAACCCAGAGGCTGCCCCCGTGCATGGCCGACCAGCAGAGGCAGAGGAAGCTGGCGCAGAATCTGGAGAAAATGTAGGACCTCTGTTCTCGTGATGAACACGTGCTGATTGCCTGCAACCACTGTCAGTGTCCTAGGCCATCCTAAGGGTCACCCTGTCCATGGCAGTGCATAGGATCAACCCAGAGGCTGCTCCCTGTGTGTGGTTGCTCAGCACACGTAGCGGAGATGGGCAAGGTGACAAGCAAGCAGAAAGGGACTTTGTTCTCCCAGCTGACACATGCGCCACTTGCCAGCAATCATTTCCATCGCCATGAAAAGGCAGAAGAACCTTGTTCAGTCCAAAACACCACAAACCCCAGAGAGAGGCCCTGGTAAGACCGAAATTACCAGTCTTCCTGAAAAAGAATTCAAAATAAAAATCATAAGCCTGCAAAAGGACCTACAGAGAAATATGCAAGAGCTAAGGGGAATTCCGGAAGGAGTTAACAGAAATGAAACAAACAATGGAAGGATTTAAGAGCAGACTGGATGAGGTGGAAGAGACTGTTATGGAATAGAAATCAGAGAAAAGGAATACAAAGAAGCTGAGGCACAGAGAGATAAAAGGATCTCTAGGAATGAAAGAATATTAAGAGAACTGTGAGACCAATTCAAACAGAACAATATTCGCATTATAGGGGAACCAGAAGAAGAAGAGAGAAAAAGGGAAAGAAACTGTCTTTGAAGAAATAATTGCTGAAAACTTCTGCAATAACAGGAAGGAAATAGTCTCTCTCAGACCATGGAGGCCCACAGATCTCCCAACACAAGGGACCCAAGGAGGACAACACCAAGACACATAATAATTAAAATGGCAAAGATCAAAGATAAGGACAGAGTATTAAATCAGCCAGAGAGAGAAAAAAGATCACCTACAAAGGAAAACCCATCAGGCTATCATCAGACTTCTCAACAGAAACCTTACAGGCCAGAAGAGAATGGTATGATATATTCAATGCAATGAAACAGAAGGGCCTTGAAAAGAATACTGTATTCAGCAAGATTATCACTTAAATTTGAAGAAGAGATTAAACAATTCCCAGACAAGCAAAAGTTGAGGGAATTTACCTCAGACAAACCATCTCTGTAGTGTATTTTAAAGGGACTGCCCTAGATGGAAGTGCTCCTAAGGCTAAAAAGATGTCACCAGAGAAAATAAAACCATAGTAAAGAAAGTGGACCAAGCAGATACTAACTAAATGCAAAATAAAATCAGCTATTCACAAAATCAGTCAAGGGAAACACAAAAGAGTACAGAATAAAACACCTAACATATAAAGAGTGGAGGAGGAAGATAAAGAGGGGAAATAAACAATCATCAGACGGTGTTTACAATAAAGTAATAAGTGAGCTAAGTAAGATGGTTAGATAGTAAAGAAGCTAGCCTTGAACACTTTTAACCACGAATCCAAAGCCTGCAATGGCAATAAGTACATATCTATTGATAATCACCCTAACTGTAAATGGACTGAATGTACCAAAAGACACAGAGTAACAGAATGGATAAAAAAGCAAGACCCATTTATGCTGCCTACAAGAGACTCATTTCAAACCCAAAGACATACACAGACTAAAAGTGAAGGGACGGAAAAAGATATTTCATTCAATCAATAGGGAGAAAAAAGCAGGTTTTGCAGTATTGTATCAGACAGAATAGACTTCAAAACAAAGAAAGTAACAAGAGATAAAAAAGGACATTACGTAATGATAAAGAGGTCAGTCTAACAAGAGGATATAACGTTTATAAGTATCTATGTATACAACACAGGAGCACCTACATATGTGAAACAAATACTAATAAAATTAAAGGGGTAAATAGAAAGCAATGCATTCATTTTATTATTTCATTATTTTTTATTTTTTTACAATTTATTTTGGTATCATTAACCTACAATTACATGAGCAATATTATGGTGATTAAACTACCCGCTTCATCAGGTCCCCCCCCACCAACCCTACTACAGTCACTGTTCATCAGTGAGGTGAGATGAGAATCACTACTTGTCTTCTCTGAGTTGTACAGTCCTCTCGATGCCACCCCACCTTATGTCTGCTAATCATAATGCCCCTTTTACCATCTTATCTCTCCCTTCCTGCCCTTCTTCCCCAGTCCCTTTCCCTTTGGTAACTATTAGACCGTTCTTGGGTTCTGTGAGTCTGCTGCTGTTTTGTTCCTTCAGTTTTTTTCTTTGTTCTTATACTCCACATGAGTGACATCATTTAATACTTG
>JAQQAC010008350.1:93165313-93182838 GCA_029783875.1 Phataginus tricuspis | reverse complement strand
AAGAGGCTGTCATCTCCCCATTGTATATCCAAGGCTCCTTTATCAAATATTAATTGACTGTAAATGTTTGGGTTAATGTTTGGATTTTCTATTCTGTTCCACTGGTCTGTGGGTCTGTTTTTGTGCCAGTACCAAATTGTCTTGATTACTGTGGCTTTGTAGTAGAGCTTGAAGTCAGGGAGCGTAATTCCCCTTGTTTTATTCCTCCTTCTCAGGATTGCTTTGGCTATTCGGGGTCTTTTGTGGTTCCATATGAATTTTAGAATTATTTGTTCCAGTTCATTGAAGAAAGCTGTTGGTAGTTTGATAGGGATTGCATTGAATCTGTAGATTGCTTTAGGTAGTATAGCCATTTTGACAATATTTATTCTTCCTAGCCAAGAGCATGGGATGCATTTCCATTTGTTAGTGTCTTCCTTAATTTCTCCTAGGAGTGTCTTGTAGTTTTCAGAGTACAGGTCTTTCACTTCCTTCATTAGGTTTATTCCTAGGTATTTTATTCTTTTAGATGCAATTGTGAATGTAGAAGTTTATATTATAATTTTTATAGTCTCACCACAATGTCTTCATTATAGATTTTTTCTTTTTTAATGAAGGTGTTCTCTATGCTGGTATAATGCTGACCAAGGATGGCCCAAAAGTTCTGGAGTTTAATTGCCGTTTCGGTGATCCAGAGTGCCAAGTGGGTAATAATTAATGATAATATATAAAGTATTCATTTGTAGAAGTTATGTGTTGTTTTAATCTCAGGATTTATCAGCCTTGAAATAATTACCTTTGAGAAATATATGCAAGTTCTGCTGGTATCCCAGTGCATGAAATTTCTAAAGAGAAATACAACTGCCATGTTGATTATGTGTCTACAGGTGATCCTCCCACTTCTTAAAAGTGATCTTTATGAAGTGATTCAGTCTATCTTAGATGGCCTGCTCTGCACATCTCTGCCTGTTTGGCATGAAAACCGCACTGCCATAACTGTTGTCATGGCAAGTAAAGGTTACCCAGGAGACTACACCAAGGGTGTGGAAATAACAGGTGAATATCAGAACAAAAAGTTGAATTACAATGTGAGAAGTAACTGGTACCATATTAGGCCTCCCTCCTGGGCTATGCTCTGCTCATTTTAAGGGTGTGAGGAGGAAACCTTTCAGGGGTTCTTAACATAACCATATTGCCTATTGAATATTGGTGTTCAAATATCCAAAATTTAAAGAACTGCCATCCATTTCCTTTCCAGCACAAGGAATATTTAAGTGGGCCTACCCAATTTTCCCAAGAATCACCCAGTTCTACCTTCTCTTCACCCGTCCCAGAGCCAGGAAGATAATGGGAATGTATGAGAGTCAGAGGAATGTTAGAATAAACCACATCAATGAGATGAATTTCAGAGGCATGGTCACAAATGGACCCCCCAGTTTGCAGTGCATACCATAGTCACTTCGATGAGAAGATTAAAACAGTTTCAAGAATAAAGCCTTCTCGAACAAAATGACAGTAGACTCAGATACCAAGAAGGGACTAGTGGTTACCAAAGGGGAGGGGTTGAGGAGGGTGGGGAGGAAGTAAGGGGCACAATAATTCACAATCACAATATAGGTTGGTCACTAGGGTAGTAGCACAGCATGAAGAATACAATTAATGATTCTGTAACACACCGTTGGTGGACAGTGACCGCACTGGAGGGGGTGAGGTGTTGATAATATGGGTAAATGTTGAACCACTGTGTTGTATATTTGAAACCAACCTAAGATTATCAATGATACTTTAATTAAAAAAATAATACTAATAATAAAAAAGTAAAGCCTTCTCTTCTGTTTCTCTTTACAGGAGGTTGAGGCATCTAGTTAAATGATGTTAAAATAAAACTGTCTTGAAATGCCAGATAACTTCTAGTGCCATAAGCTTAACAGGCTGTAGTTTTGCCTCCTTCAGTACCCCAATAGTGTGTTATTCAAACACCCTGTTACTATCTTGCTCAGAAAACCAGTCCATTGCCCTATGAATCCCACACATGGCCAACTGGGCAGTAGTAATTGATTGCCTTTTAAAATGAACAAAGAAAAGGGCTAGAATCAAGATCCCTTGTGTTGGTGGAATTTCCCTAAGTAGAGGTGACAGGTGTAGCAGTCATTTCTGACACTGCAATACTGGGTTTTACAAACACCAACAGTATTCCAGTACCTGAATGACAGAATACCCCTGTTATAAAAACACTTAGAGAAGACATGTCTTAACAAACCACCAAATATGATGCTAAAAGAGTAATGGAGACCAAAAAATAAAAATGGGATATAAAAATGTTTTTTTTTAACTAAGAGTTTATCTTTGTATAAACTGTCCATGCTGGTCATTTTAGAATTTAGAAAATAATAGTCTAATAATATTTTAAGAGTAAAATTGTATATGAGAGCTTAAAGATAATTCAAAAGAAAATAAAGCCAGGAATTTTAGACGGAGCCCAAAACTTAATTTATATCAAACTTGTCTTAAAATTTTACAATTGTTACATAAAGAAAAAGAGTAAAAATCTGTCTGCATTGCAGTGATCCTATTGGTTATTTAAAAAAGAAAGCAAGCAACTTTACTTGGATGGCCATGATAAAAAAATTTCTTTATTCTTAAATATAAGATGTAATCCAATGCAGGACTTATTAATTGATGGTTAGATATCTTTTTAGTTTTTGATGTTTTGTGAGGAGAAAGTACCTTTGTGCCTTTAAGTCTCAAAGTCTCAAACTTTTCAGGTCATAGCTTTTTTTCCCCCCCCTCTCTCATTGAAACAATAGTTCTTACATGAGATTTATGATAACACACGGTTTTAAGAATACTTTTGTCACCCTAGAGCTGAACAAACGGTTCTTAAAAGGAAGGGTCTATTGACTATTATATTGCATTAATTCTTCCTGGTTAGATTCTTGGGAAATTCACTTCAGTGAAATAAAGATTTTTAAAACTTTTGGAAGTTATAAACTGCAAGTGTAGAATATTGTTACTGCAAATAATAGGTCAAATGTACTCTCTCACAGGGTTTCCTGAGGCTCAAGCTTTAGGACTAGAGGTGTTCCAAGCAGGCACTACCCTAAAAGATGGCAAAGTGGTGACTAATGGAGGTAGAGTCCTTACAGTAACAGCCATCCAGGAAAATCTCATCTCAGCCCTTGAAGAAGCCAAGAAAGGACTAGCTGTTATAAAGTTTGAAGGAGCCATTTACAGGAAGGACATTGGCTCTCGTGCCATAGCTCTCCTCCAACAGCCCAGGTAAATTTCTTACTGAGGGATTATAGCACAACTTCAGAACTGACATAAATGGCTATGTAGAAAATTTCATTAGTACTATACTGTCACCCTGTATTCTTTTCTGTCTATGTGACTGATCTGATTTTGATTTGCATTTAGTTAGAATCAAAACTACTCATAACAGTATTCAAATTAAATGGAACAGACTTCATGGTATTTCCTTATGTTTGGAAAATTTAATGAAATCACAGAGATGTTAAGGAATTTTTCACATTGTACACTTTAAATATGTATAACTGTCAATTAAATAAAGATGGGGAAATAATTTTGCTTGAGTTATATATTTAAGTACTGTTGTATTTATATCTTTACTTTCTGGTCTTGTCAAAGAATTCAAGATGATAATATTGGTCATCTACTTTGCAACTTAGTTTGATATACTGTAAAATTTTGGCAGTCTCATTTTGTCACTGTTTATACCTATTACTGAAGTGTATTTTTAACCACTTATTGGTTTATTGGCATGTACAACTATTCCTTTATAAAATCAATAAACTATTCATTGGAAATGTGGGTGTTTTGATTTCTTAATTATATATCACAGTTACAGTTGTTTGTTGAATTCATCTTTGAGAAATAAATATGTTTTAGGACAAAATGAGAAGTTTTTAGAAACTTAATTCAAGCTATACTGTTACTGATAAGCAAATTTTTTAAGCTAATACTAGAATTTTTTTAGAAGTAAGAACATTAAAATGCCTTACTAAAATTTTGTTTTGAATTTAAAATAATAGATTCCACTGAAATGACCTGTTAAAAGGACTGCAATCTTCATGCTAGTCTCAGGTCTTCAAAGATGAAGAATATGAGAGCAGAGCTGCTACCTGACAAAAGGGTTTTTTTAACCAGTAGAACTTTGTTTCCTTTCTGAGCATGATCCTGGACTGCTGACTTTATTGGAGTTAACTGACAAAGCTCTCAACTCTATTTGAACCCCTGGCACCTTGTTTCTAATAAAACTACACATATTCGTGTATCCAACTAAGCCAAAGTTCTCATTTTTGTAAGGCAAGACTACTGAAATCCCAGTGCCATTCACTGCTCCGATGTATTGACCCTCTATGGAAGGAAATGATACACTGAATACCATTATTTGGTTTGGTTTTGCCAATAGTTTTTTTTTAAATCTAGTTTCTCACTTGTCTTCAGCTTTAAGGAATCTCATGTAATTCTTTCTTTGCAATAAGATCTCAGCTTCATAATTTAGGCAATTTTTTGTGGAGTTCTAATTATCCTGATTTTCTTTTTTTTTGACTCAGTTTTGGCATTGCTTTCCTTCACATACTAAAATTGAACAGAGACAGGTTGTGGGAAAGTATTGGTATATTTAGCTCCTTTTGTACTTCTAAAAAGAGTTTATTTAGAGAAGTAGTTCTCAATAGTAATGATACAATGGAATCAACTGGAGAGGTTATTTAAATGCAGTTTAATTTCTAGGGCCTGCTGTAGACCAGTAAATCAAAATTTATGATTGGGGCCCAGCACATTAGGGCATACAGGAATCAATAGGGATATCTTCTGCTTAAGATAAAAATGATTTTCCCTGGCTTTTAGCTGATATCTTACTTTTTGTTTTTGTTTTAATTCTCTAGGGGCCTGACTTACAAGGAATCTGGGGTAGACATTGCAGCTGGAAATATGCTTGTCCAAAAAATTAAGCCTTTAGCAAAAGCCACCTCCAGACCAGGTAAGTCAGATTCCTGTACTTGGGTAGTTCATTAGCTTTGACATTGTGAACTGATTTGGGCTTTGTAGTTTCCTGAGGAAAATGTTCCAAGTTAATGCCAGGTTAAGCCAAAACCAGTCTTTGTGTCTTCTTATTTCTAATATTGAGAAAAGCATTTCTTTTCTATGACATTAAATTCAAAAAGATTTGGCTGCCCTTTAATACTTAATTATTTCCTTCATTGATTCTTTGAGCATGTGATACTCTCCCATTCTCAGGAAAGGCATCACTTCTTTTAGCCAGTTTAGGTAGAATTGGTTTATATTCATGTTTAACTAATCTATTGAAATGCGGCAAGTAATTAATTCCTTTCCAACAGGCTGTGATGTTGATCTTGGAGGTTTTGCTGGTCTTTTTGATCTGAGAGCAGCTGGTTTTAAAGATCCTCTTCTGGCCTGTGGAACAGATGGTGTTGGAACTAAACTGAAGGTAATCAGACACCTATGTGAATAAAGGCCTTTTGTGAAACATAAGAATTTACTGTGTATAAAATATACACTTTTCCCCTCTTGACATATATGTACTAAACCATACCAAATAATCATATAGTATGGCTAATATATCTACATGTTTCTGACAACACTATTGTTGGTATATCTGGATGGAGGGGTGATTTTAGTGGATAAAGGGGGATCTTTTTGAACCACATAGCCTACCAGCATTTAGTGTTTTTTTGTCTTTAAGTGTTCAGAGCAACTAGCCAAAAGTCAATAATATTTGTAAGCCTCCATTGAGAAATGGACAAGATGTAATTTGGAGCTTATTGTTTTATGTGGATATGCATCTTGTATTTCTGTAGATCGCCCAGCAGTGCAACAAGCATGATACCATTGGTCAAGATTTGGTTGCAATGTGTGTAAATGATATTCTGGCACAAGGAGCAGAGCCCCTCTTCTTCCTTGATTACTTTTCCTGTGGAAAACTTGACCTCAATACAACTGAAACTGTTGTCGCTGGAATTGCTAAAGCTTGTGGAAAAGCTGGATGTGCTCTCCTTGGTAAGATCATCCTCTTTAACCATGCATCCTTCCTCTTCCTGTATTTTAGCCTGATGTGTAAACATGATCAGTACCAATACAGCTAACAAAAGAACTGTATTATCACAAGATGAGGCAAATAAAGATAACACAACCTGAAGAAAAGTTAGACCCTGGTACCCTCAACCCCCTGTTCCCCAGACTTATATGCCAGGCCTTATCTTTCTCCCTAATCTTCAGTCAATATTTCTAGTACTCTCTTTCTCAAAGGCCTCCTGGACAGAGTAGGGGTTATTTCCTCCTTACTGGCCCTACAGCAGAGGCAGGTGGATTTTTGGCATTCTAAATCTCAGGCTTCATTTTCTCACAGAAGTGACAATAAGAGTAAAGGGTAATAGAAATGTTGCTTAAGTACATATGAGAATTTTGAGCAAAGTGAATTTGTAGGTTGACCAATGAAGAAAGTACCTCTTTAATATTATCCTTTCTATGGAAAAATCTGCCAAAAGCGAAAATTGCCTTTTCATCCATCTTTTTGAACAGTTTCTGATTTGGAATCTGCCTTCCTAGGCCCTGTCTTTACATGATATGATTGTGAAATGAATTATAGTGTACTTTTTAGGCCAGGCATTTGGTGTTAGGCCTGATTAAATCACTTCTCCAAACCTGTACCATCATCCAGAACATAAGAGCAAGTGTAAAGATCAAATGTAGGTGAAAGCATTGCTAAAACAAAACTAGCTATAGAAATGACATATCCAACTGAGTGTTCATCTCATGAAAGTACTGTTTGGCGGCTGTACTCATCGTTGGTGGGAACTAGTGCTCGTTCCCCTGAGCTGCTTGGTCAGAAGTTCTGTTGAGTACCTAATAGAGTACATGTCACTTGTGTGTCTGCAGGATATTGCCACATGTTTAATTCTTCTTATTAAAGAGTAGCTGATGTCCTTACTTCATAGACAGGTTTTATAAACATTTTGTGATTTCTTTGCTCTTATTTATCTTACTTCCAGGAGGTGAAACAGCAGAAATGCCTGACATGTATCCCCCTGGAGAGTATGACCTAGCTGGTTTTGCTGTGGGTGCCATGGAGCGGGATCAGAAACTCCCTCACTTGGAAAGAATCACTGAAGGAGATGTTGTTATTGGAGTGGCTTCATCTGGTCTACACAGCAATGGGTTTAGCCTTGTGAGGAAAATCATCGCGAAATCTTCCCTCCAGTACTCCTCTCCAGCACCAGATGGCTGTGGTGACCAGACCTTAGGTAACACACTCAGGTTTAAACTCACTTGCTTGGAAATGTCTGAGCAACCACTTAGTGAGGCTAGTCTCTCGTTACTTGAACTTAAAATGGAATAACTTACATTGCCCTGTGGTATTGTGACTTGGGCATTATTGTAGAACTGGTGTGTCTTTGCAGGGTCACAGTTGTACTCTATTTCAGAATTGTTTTTTATACATGCTCTGGATTTATATTTGTGTCTTCTCTCTCCAACATACAGGGGACTTACTTCTTACTCCAACCAGAATTTACAGCCATTCACTGTTACCTGTCCTACGTTCAGGGCACATCAAAGCCTTTGCCCATATTACTGGTGGAGGATTGCTAGAAAACATCCCCAGAGTCCTTCCTCAGAAACTTGGGGTGGATTTAGGTAAGATAGCTGAAAGGAACTTTTGCTTTGAAAACGGTTAGGAGAAAAAATACATCATGAGAGGAAATTCTATGGGTAGTTAGTGCACATATGATTATAAGTGGAAAATTCTTAATTGGGTTTTTTGGCAAAAAATTAGGTCTGACTCTTTTCTACGTCTTTTTACTTTATTAGCCATGGCTTGCTTTTTTCTTCCTTTTAGTTTTTATTAGCCATGTTTATATGGCATAATATTACCTCCTGTGACTTAGATGAAGTGCTGTAAGCAGATCCTCCAAGGGGGTTGGTTAAGGCAAGCTGTATCAAGACAGACCCAGGAACGTTCCAGGAGGGGAAGTGGTAGCATTTAAATAGTCTGTACAGGAGATAGGGAGGACCCAAACCAAGGCATAGAGAAGGGAGACAGACCTGAATTATTTTGTGCTTAGAAGGACAAAGAAGTCACAAGCTCTTTTTAAGCAGGTGAGTAGACAGTAACATCCATAACACAGGAAGAAGAGTAGATTTGGAGCAGGAAGTGGGAATATAATGTTTTAAATCTTCAGTGTGTTTATTGCAAGGTGTCTCTAAGCAGAAGTTTGGTACTCATATGCAGGTAATAATAGTTATGGCCAAGAGAGCAGAAGGGACCAAAAGATTGTTCCTTAGTATTCTGTCCTTAAAGGTTGGCAGAGGTAGAATTGCTTAAAAAGAACAATCAGAAGCAGGGAGTAAACCATATAAAAGTACCATCAACTCCTAGGAAGGATTTGAACATGCCGCTGGTCAGCAGCGTTGGGTGCGGCACAGAGATCTAGGATAAGAACCAGAAATTGGCCTGGATACTTCAGAGGTAGCTCAAAAAGCAGCAGGGTGAAGGTAGATGCCACCCACCAGATTATTGGCTGGGATGGGTGGTAGAGATGGGAGGCAGTGAATGCAGATTGCAGTTTCAAGAAACTTAGTGGTAAAAAGGAAGGGTTGGAATATACTTATGCTCATGGCAAAGTACAGGGATTTCCCCTCCCTGTTTTTGTAGGGTAAAGAGACAGAGAAACTGTTCCAGCTCTCACAGTCAACAAATATAAATTAGCTTGAGGGAGTAGAAACTGAAGGAGTTAACACAAAATAATGCCTTTTCCTAGTGAAGTAAGAAGGGCTTATGAGATGAGTAAACCTGGAGCAGGGGCTTGAGGAGAGGGATAAATAATAAAGCAGCCAAGGTCAGGATGAGAGTGAGACAACAAACAGCACTGATGGTGAAATTGAAACTGGGTAAGTAATTTTTCACCCAAAGTAAGAGCGTGTATAGCCTTGAGACAAGAGCCAAAAAATAGATTGATTTGGTTGATGCATTTGGGCTCAGCAGGTGGCAGGATCAGTCGGGGAAAGCAGCTACGGGTGCAGTTGAGTAGATTTACTGAGCTAACCCTACAGTCAGAGAGTATGTGAAGTTAGGAGAGAATCCGAAAAGTCAGAGAGGTTGTGCAGAAATGAGGAAACAGGAAGGGTACTCTGGGAGAGTGGTTAAACAGGAGTTCAGCCTAGCCAGGGAAGCAGAGGAGAGATGGCTAGACAGGGCTGAGCTGAATGAAATCTCTTCGTTAGCATAGCACGGAGTTGAAGAGTACAGTGAAGGATTAAATGAATGGTTTAAGATATTCCTGCAATAAAAGTGCTTTCCAGTGAACATAAACAAACCCTTAAGGAAGTTGTCACTACCCTCTTCAAATGGTTAAAAATAGTGGCCTACTAAGCTGAAAAAGACAAGTACCAAATGATTTCACTCATATGTGGAGTATAAGAACAAAGGACAAAAACTGAAGGAACAAAACAGCAGCAGACTCACAGAACCCAAGAATGGACTAATAGTTACCAAAGGGAAAGGGACTGGGGAGGATGGGTGGGAAAGGAGGGAAAAGGGGGCATTACGATTAGCAGATGTAATGTTGGGGGGGCACGGGGAGGGCTGTACAACTCAGAGAAGACAAGTAGTGACTCTCTAGCATCTCACTATGCTGAAGGACAGTGACTGTAATGGGGTTGGTGGGGGGGGACCTGATGAAGGGGGTAGTTTAATCACCATAATATTGCACATGGAATTGTAGATTAATGGTATGAAAATAAACTATTAAAAAAAATAGTGGCCTACTGATGAATGGGGAAAAGGGCAGGCTGCTGGGTGCATTTGACAATTTCTGTAAGTACTCCCATCCTAGCCAATTTTTAAATGGTTTTTAATGGCCTTAACAAGCTGTCTCTAGTTAAAAATAACATAATGGTCCCCACATCAGAAAATTGAGAGTTGATATAGTCATAGTCATAAAAGCCATCGTGTTTTGAGTTATACAAATATCTTTCCCAGTAAAAATACAATTCAGTCCCTTGCATCAGCCAAGAATCATACTTGGACAACACATTTAAGTAAGAAGTTTTCAGCATTAAATTTCCACAGCTTGTTACATTACTCGTGGCATACTTGGATCATTTGTAGAAACTAGGCTCTTTGTCAGTTTTTTTTCCATAAATAAATACTTTGTAAATCTTTGTGCTAAAATGAGATCATAGTTTGGCAATCTGCTGTTTACCCTGCCTTTTAATATATTGACATTCACCTGTCATAACATCATTTTTTAGCATTTTAAGTATTCCTTTTTTATGGATATACCGCCATTTGGTTTTACATTGCTGTTGACTTTTGACTGTTGACAGAATAGTGAACATCAGAGTAGCTAAATCTTTTGTGCCCAGCTCTTAAGAATGGACATTCCCAGCTAGTAGAACTGGAATTAAATCTCATAGGGGAGAAGATTCATAGACATGTGATGCCTTTTAAAAATTGTATCAACTCCAGAGCATTAAAAAACTGATTATCCTGCAGATATACTAAATAAATAAGGGGAACTATAGTCAACCTTAGTTCATTGTGATTTTCCTTTCAAAAGAGCATTATAAATAAATAAAATGTTTTTGTAAGTCATATCCCATAACTGTAGATTGAAAAGACCTATCCAAATTTTTTATTATTCAAGAATTTTGTGTGTGTGTATAAATATATATGTACATATATATATAGGCCTTTATGTGTATGTGTGTATTTTTTATTAGAGATTTTAATTGTGATAATAGAGGATATATTCTTATAATAGACCTGTCTAAATTTTAAGATAAATACAGAGAGACAGGATATTGATCTTAAACTTTCATGTCTTTTTAATAGTGTATGCATTTCTTCTAAGTCTGTATATAAGCCACCTAGGTTTACATCATACTTAGGGTGCATTTTGGTCACTAAGACTCAGGTAAACACTCACAAAAGGGTAGTATGCCAGCCTTTACTGGAATTCAGCTATTAGCACATTTAATCCATTAGAGATTTTTAAGAATCTAGTTAGTTAATGCAGTACAAAACCTCACTCAATTGTGCATGCTGGCCAAGTATGTAAAAAAAATGTTTTTAATGTCTAAGAAAAAAATGAACCCCAAAAAAACTTACAAAAAGTCAATTTATAGTTTTGCCTGATAAAATAGCAGTACTAGTTGTTCTTTCCATAGCTTTGTGTATGTGGAAGACAATAGTTAATCAAACACCTTTTGCCTGTTTTCAGATGCCCAGACCTGGGGGATCCCCAGGATCTTCTCGTGGTTACAGCAGGAAGGACACCTCTCTGAAGAAGAGATGGCCAGAACATTTAACTGTGGCATTGGGGCTGCTCTCATCGTATCAAAGGATCTTACAGAGCAGATTCTGTGGGACATTCAGCAGCACAAAGAAGAAGCCTGGGTGATTGGCAGGGTGGTTGCATGTCCTGAAGGTAATTGCTCCTTATTTAGTTGCTTTTAGGTATATAATCTTAAATATAATAATTGTGTCTCGACCTTTTATTTCAGCCGTTGCTATGGCAACTATCTTTACACAGCTCTAACATGACCACTCCCATGTCAGTAACAGCACCTGTCTCTTCATTTCTTCCTCAGAGTTCTGACACTTCTGTGTAGTAGTCACATGCACAACTACAGCCCACAGGACAACCCTTGACCAATGGAATAAGAGCTAGTGAATAAATGCCCACTTTAGGGACACAAGTAGGGAGCGGTTCTGAGGCACAGTCTACATGTCTCCTTTGAGAGTCCCAGAGGGATCAAGCCCCAGTTGCCCACAGTGTGACCAGTTTAATCTCACTCTTACGTTGGCTCCCCTATATTGTTCTTCCCAGATCCTCACTCTGGTTCCCTGCAACCACTTCCCCAAGTAATCTTCCTACACACAAGACATCTCAGTCTGTGATTTGTGCTTCAGCTCAATTCAAGGAGGAGTGAGCGAGCACTGTAACAAGTGCTGTGTGAATCAGGACTCTATGAGAAATACTAGAAACTGGCAGAGTAACAGAAAACCCACACAGATAAGCTAACAGATGTCAGGGCTTGTTGGTTTTGTCTGTATCTGCCTTTGATTCTTCCATTGTGCAGGTTTAATTTTCAGGCCGGTTCTCCAAATACCAGAAAGATGTCTTGAGCCCACATCCTTCAGCTCACGTGGCAATAAGAAAACAAAAGTCCCTCTGTTTCTGAACATCCTATATTAAATCTTTGAATGGCCTCACTTGGATGACATGCCTACTCTTGAGGCCAGGAAGTCATAGCACTCCCATGAATGGAAGATTTGGAGGGGTGGGGACAGAACACTGGCAGGCAGTAGTATGTCCATTCTATGTTTAGATATAATGATTCGCTATAGCTTTTAATTGAAGTAGGTAATTATGTTCGCCTTTAGGAAGTTTTTTTTTGAATGAGTAATGTTAAGTAATAAAGACCTGTTACTCATTTTAGTCCTTGCTTATCTTATTTTCAGAATAATATACAGTATTCTAAAGTTTTCATAAAATAACATTTCTTTCCATTATTACTGTTAATTCACAGTTTTTCTTATTTATTGGGTATGTTTCAAATGGAGGTTTTCCTCGTGTGAGAGTCAAGCATCTGATTGACACCATGCAAATAAATGGATCAGCATTGGAGAATGGCATCCCGAAAAATCATGTATTTGTCCAACCAAAAAGGGCAAGAGTGGCTGTCTTAATATCTGGAACAGGTGAGATGTGGCCTCTTTACTATAGAGTTGCAGAAAAGACCTTTCCCTTCCTCCCTTTTCCCCTCTTTTAAAAATCTTCAGATTATGAGAATACTCTCAGCAGTGTGGGGCAGAGGATCAGCAAGGAGTGTTGTCTTTCTGCATCCTCAGCCTTTCCACTTTTCTCAGGCATTTGAAACAATTCCTAAAGGAAAAGTAGAGGGTGTCAGGCAGACAGTTGAAGAAGGAGAAACTAGAAGAGAGGAAAAATGGCAAATCCATCTTCTTTGGTATCATAGCTTTGTAGTGGAAAAGTCTTAACAACACTTGAGTGTTTTTCATTCTTAATATTAATAAGGACATAAAATTTATATTTGACTCATGTGGGTAGAGAGATAAAGTAATAAGAGCATCATATTCTCTCACATCAATGTAGCATGATTTTTTTCCCACTATTGTTAAGTAACATTGCTGTAAACATTCTTAAAGTATGCAATGTGCCTTAAGTGCATGTCTGATTTCTTTTTAGAATACATTCCTGGAAGTGTAATTGTGTTACAAGTCCATTTTAAGGTTTTGATATGCTTTAGGCACGAGTTGATGTTAAAGTAAACAAACTATTAGAAAGGCCATAGTGTTGTTGTTTTCTTTTTTTTTATTATTAAGGTATTATTGATATACACTCTTATGAAGTTTTCACATGAAAAAACAATGTGGTTACTACATTTACCCATATTATCAAGTCCCTTCTCATATCCCAATTCAGTCACTGTCCATCAGTGTAGTAAGATGACACAGATACATTGTTTGCCTTCTCTGTGCTACACTGTTTTCCCTGTGATCCCCCACACCATGTGTACTAAACAAAATACCCCACAATCACCTTCTCCCACCCTCCCACCCGCCCTCCCCTTTGGTAACCACTAGCTCCTTCTTGGAGTCTCTGAGTCTGCTACTATTTTGTTCCTTCAGTTTTGCTTCATTGTTATGCTCCACAAATGAGGGAAATCATTTGGAACTTGTCTTTCTCCGCCTGGCTTATTTCACTGAGCATAATATCCTCCAGCTCCATCCATGTTGTTACAAATGGCAGGATTTGTTTCCTTCTTATGGCTGAATAATATTCCATTGTGTATATGTACCACATCTTCTTTATCCATTCATCTACTGATGGACACTTAGGTTGCTTCCATATCTTGGCTATTGTAAAAAGTGCTGCAATAAACATAGGGGTGCATATGCCTTTTTGAATCTGAGAAGCTTTGGGTAAATTCCAAGGAGTGGGATCCCGGGTCAAATGTTATTTGTATTTTTAGTTTTTTGAGGAACCTCCATATTGCTTTCCACAATGGTTGAACTAGCTTACATTCCAACCAGCAGTGTAGGATGGTTCCCCTTTCTCCACATCCTCACCAGCATTTGTTGTTCTTAGTCTTTTGGATGTTGGCCATCCTTAGTGGTGTGAGATGATATCTCATTGTGGTTTTAATTTGCATTTCCCTGATGTGGAGCGTCTTTTCATGTGCCTGTTGGCCATCTGAATTTCTTCTTTAGAGAACTGTCTCTTCATATCCTCTGCCCATCTTTTAATTGGGTTATTTGCTTTTTGGGTGTAGAGGCATGTAAGTTCTTTATATATTTTGGCTGTTAACCCTTTGTCGGATATGTCATCTACAAATATATTCTCCCATACTGTAGGATGCCTTTTTGTTCTGTTGATGGTGTCCTTTGCCGTGCAGAAACTTTTTAGTTTGATATAGTCCCATGAGTTCAATCTTGCTTTTGTTTCCCTTGCTCTAGGAGATGTGTCCTTTGCCGTGCAGAAACTTTTTAGTTTGATATAGTCCCATGAGTTCAATCTTGCTTTTGTTTCCCTTGCTCTAGGAGATGCGTTCAGGAAGAGGTCGCTCATGCTTATATTCAGGAGATTTTTGCCTATGTTGTCTTCTAAGAGTTTTATGGTTTCATGACTTACATTCAGGTCCTTGATCCATTTCAAGTTTACCTTTGTGTATGGGGTTAAACAATAATCCAGTTTCATTCTCTTGCATGTAACTGTGCAATTTTGCCAACACCAGCTGTTGAAGAGGCTGTCATTTCCCCATTGTATGTCCATGGCTCCTTTATCATATATTAATTGACCATATATGGTTGGGTTTATATCAGGGCTCTCTAGTCTGTTGCATTGGTCTATGGGTCTGTTCTTGTGCCAGTACCAAATTGTCTTGAGTACTGTGGCTTTGTAGTAAAGCTTGAAGTTGGGGAGCATAATCACCCCAGCTTTATTCTTTCTTCTCAGGATTGCTTTGACTATTCAGGGTCTTTTCTGGTTTCATATGAATTTTAGAATGATTTTCTCTAGTTCATTAAAAATGCTGTTGGTATTTTGATAGGAATTGCATTGAATCTGGAGATTGCTTTAGGCAGGATGGCCATTTTGACAATATTAATTCTTCCTATACATGAGCATGGGATGTGTTTCCATTTATTGGTTTCTTCTTTAATTTCTCTCGAGTGTCTTGTAGTTTTCAGAGTATAGGTCTTTCACTTCTTTGGTTAGGTTTATTCCTAGGTATTTTATTCTTTTTGATGCAACTTTGAATGGAATTGTTTTCCTGATTTCTCTCCCTGCTAGGTCATTGTTAGTGTATAGGAATGTCACAAATTTCTGCGTATTAATTTTGTATCCCGCAACTTTGCTGAATTTAGATATTATATCTAGTAGTTTTGGAGCAGATTCTTTAGGGTTTTTATGTACAATATCATGTCATCTGCAAACAGGGACAGTTTAACTTCTTCCCTGCCAATCTGGATCCCTTTTATTTCTTTGTGTTGTCTGATTGCTGTGGCTAGGACCTCCAGTACTATGTTGAATAGAAGTGGGGAGAGTGGGCATCCTTGTCATGTTCCTGATCTTAAAGGAAAAGCTTTCAGCTTCTCGCTGTTAAGTATAATGTTGGCTGTGGGTTTGCATAAATGGCCTTTATTACGTTGAGGTACTTACCCTCTATACCCATTTTGTTGAGAGTTTTTATCATGAATGGATGTTGAATTTTGTCAGATGCTTTTTCAGCATCTAGGGAGATGATCATATGCTTTTTGTTGATGTGGTGGATGATGTTGATGGATTTTCAAATGTTGAACCATTCTTGCATCCCTGGAATAAATCCTACTTGATCATGATGGATGATCCTTTTGATGTATTTTTGAATTCAGTTTGCTAATATTTTGTTGAGTATTTTTGCGTCTATGTTCATCAGGGATATTGGTCTGTAGTTTTCTTTTTTTATGGTGTCTTTGCCCGGTTTAGGTATTAGGGTGATGCTGGCCTCATAGAATGAGTTTGGAAGTATTCCCTCTTCTTCTACTCCTTGGAAAACTTTAAGGAGGATGGGTATTAGGTCTTCACTAAATGTTTGATAAAATTCAGCGGTGAAGCCATCTGGTACAGGCATTTTGTTCTTAGGTAGGTTTTTGATTACCAGTTCAATTTCGTTGCTGGTAATTGGTCTGTTGCAATATTCTGTTTCTTTCTGGGTCAGCCTTGGAAGGTTGTATTTTTCTAGAAAGTAGTCCATTTCTTCTAGGTTATCCAGTTTGTTAGCATATAATTTTTCATAGTATTCTCTAATAGTTCTTTGCATTTCTGTGCTGTCCGTAGTGATTTTTCCTTTCTGATTTCTGATTCTGTTTATGTGAGTAGACTCTCTTTTATTCTTGATAAGTCTGGCTAGGGGTTTATCTATTTCGTTTATTCTCTCGAAGAACCAGCTCTTGCTTTCATTGATCCTTTCTATTGTTTTATTCTTCTCTATTTTATTTATTTTTGCTCTAGGCCATAGTGTTTTATTCTTGAGAGGCTTGGTTTTTCTTCCTTAATTAAGCAGCTTATTCATCATCAGTTTTAAATCATGTTATACAGTTTCTATTGCTATGCTACATCATAAGGTATTTTTTGCAGAAGCATTACATAGCCTAGAACCAGGATTAACTATATTTTCATAAATTACTAACCCATTTTCAAAGAAAGGACTTTTTTTTTTTGCTTTTTTTTTTATTAAGGTATCACTGCTATACACTCTTATAAATGTTTCACATGAAAAACAGTGTTTACTACAGTCACCCATATTATCAAGTCCTCCCCACACCCCATTTCAGTCACTGTCCATCAGCCTAGTAAGATGCCACAAAGTCACTACTTGCCTTCTCTATGTTACACTGTCTTCCCCACACCATGTGCGCCAATCATGATACCCCTCAATCTCCTTCTCCCTCCCTCCCCACTCACCCTCCACCAAACCCTCCCCTTTAGTAACTACTAGTCCCTTCTTGGAGTCTCAGTCTGCTGCTGTTTTGTTCCTTCAGTTTTGCTTCATTCTTATATTCCACAAAAGAGGGAAACCATTTGGTACTTGTCTTTCTCCACCTGGCTTACTTCACTGAGCATAATACCCTCCAGCTCCATCCATGTTGTTGCAAATGGTAGGATTTGTTTTCTTCATATGGCTGAATAATATTCCATTATGTATATGTACGACATCTTCTTTATCCATTCATCTAGTGATGGACACTTAGGTTGCTTCCATATCTTGGCTGTTGTAAATAGTGCTGCGATAAACATAGGGGAGCATATGTCTTTTTTTTTTTACAATTTATTTTGGTATCATTAACCTACAATTACATGAGCAATATTGTGGTGATTAAACTACACCCTTCATCAGGTCCCCCCCACCAACCCTTTTACAGTCACTGTCCATCAGTGTAGTGAGATGAGAATCACTACTTGTCTTCTCTGAGCTGTACAGCCCTTCCCATGCCC
>JAQQAC010008350.1:93110819-93165213 GCA_029783875.1 Phataginus tricuspis | reverse complement strand
CCATATCTTGGCTGTTGTAAATAGTGCTGCGATAAACATAGGGGAGCGTATGTCTTTTTTTTTTTACAATTTATTTTGGTATCATTAACCTACAATTACATGAGCAATATTGTGGTGATTAAACTACACCCTTCATCAGGTCCCCCCCACCAACCCTTTTACAGTCACTGTCCATCAGTGTAGTGAGATGAGAATCACTACTTGTCTTCTCTGAGCTGTACAGCCCTGCCCGTGCCCCCCCACCTTATGTCTGCTAATCGTAAGGCCCCTTTTACCCTCTTATCCCTCCCTTCCCACCCTTCTTCCCCAGTCCCTTTCCCTTTGGTAACTATTAGTCCGTTCTTGGGTTCTGTGAGTCTGCTGCTGTTTTGTTCCTTCAGTTTTTTTCTTTGTTCTTATACTCCACGTAAGAGTGAGATCATTTGATACTTGTCTTTTTCGGCTTGACTTATTTCACTGAGCATAATACCCTCTAGCTCCATCCATGTTGTTGCAAAAGGTAGGATTCGTTTTCTTCTTATGGCTGAATAATATTCCATTGTGTATATGTACCACATCTTCTTAATCCATTGATCTACTGATGGACACTTAGGTTGCTTCCGTTTCTTGGCTATTGTAAATAGTGCTGTGATAAACATAGTGGTGCATCTGTCTTTTTCAAACTGGGCTGCTGCATTCTTAGGGTAAATTCCTAGGAGTGGGATTCCTGGGTCAAATGGTATTTCTATTTTGAGTTTTTTGAGGAACCTCCATACTGCTTTCCACAATGGTTGAACTAATTTGCATTTCCACCAGCAGTGTAGGAGGGTTCCCTTTTCTCCACATCCTCACCAACATTTGTTGTTGTTTGTGTTTTGGATGTTGGCCATCCTCACTGGTGTGAGGTGATATCTCATTGTGGTTTTAATCTGCATTTCTCTGATGATTAGCAATGTGGAGCACCTTTTCATGTGCCTGTTAGCCATCTGAATTTCTTCTTTGGAGAATTGTCTATTTATATCCTCTTCCTATTTTTTAATTGGGTTATTTGCTTTTGGGTGTTGAACTGTGTGAGTTCTTTATATATTTTGGATGTTAACCCCTTGTCGGATATGTCGTTTACAAATATATTCTCGCATACTATAGGATACCTTTTTGTTCTACTGATGGTGTCCTTTGCTGTCCAGAAGCTTTTTACTAGTCCCATTTGTTCATTTTTGCTTTTGTTTCCCTTGCCTGAGGAGATATGTTCAGGAAAAAGTTGCTCATGTTTATATTTAAGAGATTTTTGCCTGTTTTCTTCTAAGAGTTTTATGGTTTCATGACTTACAGTCAGGTCTTTGATTCATTTCAAGTTTACCTTGTGTATGGAGTTAGACAATAATCCAGTTACGTTCTCTTACATGTAGCTGTCCAGTTTTGCCAACCCCAGTTTTCGAACAGGCTGTCATTTTCCCCATTGTATATCCACAGTTCCTTTATCATATATTAACTGACCATGTATGCTTGGGTTTATATCTGGGCTCTCTATTCTGTTCCATTGATCTAGGGTCTGTTCTTGTGCCAGTACAAAATTGTCTTTCTTGATTACTGTGGCTTTGTAGTAGAGCATGAAGTTGGGGAGTGTAATCCCCCTGCCTTATTCTTCCTTCTCAGGATTGCTTTGGCTCCTCAGGGTCTTTTGTGGTTCCATATGAATTTTAGAACTATGCTCTAGTTCATTGAAGAATGCCATTTGTATTTTGATATGGATTGCATTGAATCTGTAGATTGCCTTAGGCAGGATGGCCATTTTGACAATATTAATTCTTCCTATCCATGAGCACAGGGTGTATTTCCGTTTATTGATATCTTATTTAATTTCTCTCATGAAAGTCTTGTTTTCAGGGTATAGGTCTTTCACCTCCTTGGTTAGATTATTCCTAGGTATTTTATTCTTTTTGATGCAATTGTGAATGGAATTGTTTTCCTGATTTCTCTTACTGGTAGTTCATCATTAGTATATAGGAATACAACAGATTTATGTGTATTAATTTTGTATCCTTCAACTTTGCTGAATTCAGTTATTCTAGTAGTTTTGGGGTGGATTATTTCGGGTTTTATGTCATCTGCAAACAGGAACACTTTAACTTCTTCCTTACCAATCTAGATGCCTTTATTTCTTTGTGTTGTCTGATTGCCATGGCTAAGACCTCCAGTACTGTTGAATAAAAGTGGGGAGAGTGGGCATCCTTGCCTTGTTCCTGATCTTAAAGGAAAAGCTTTCACCTTTTCACTGTTAAGTATGATGTTGGGTGTGGGTTTGTCATATATGGCCTTTATTATGTTTAAGTACTTGTTGAGAATTTTTATCATGAATGGATGTTGAATTTTGTCGAATGCTTTTTCAGCATCTATGGAGATGACCGTGTGATTTTTGTCCTTTTTGTAGATGTGGAGGATGATGATGGATTTTGTAATATTGTACCATCCTTGCATCCCTGGAATAAATCCTACTTGATCATGATGTATGATCTTTTTGATTTATTTTTTAATCCGATTTGCTAATATTTTGTTGAATACTTTTGAATCTGTGTTCATATCAGGGATATTGGTCTGTAATTTTCTTTTTTGTGGTGTCATTGTCTGGTTTTGGTATTAGCGTGATGCTGGCCTCATAGAATGAGTTTGGAAGTATTGCTTCCTCTTTTACTTTTTGGAAAACTTTAAGGAGGATGGGTATTAGGTCTTCACTAAATGTTTGATAAAAATCAGCGGTGAAGCCATCTGTTCCAGCGATTTTGTTCTTGAGTAGTTTATTGATTACCAATTCAATTTTATTGCTGGTAATTGGTCTGTTGAAATTTTTTGCGTCCTGGGTCAGTCCTGGAAGGTTGTATTTTTCTAGAAAGTTGTCCATTTCTTCTAAGTTATCCAGTTGATTAGCATGTAGGTTTTCATAGTATTCTCTAATAATTCTTTGTATTTCTGTGGTGTCTGTAGTGATTTTTCCTTTCTCATTTCGATTCTATTTATGTGTGTAGATTCTCTTTTTTTCTTGATAAGTCTATCTAGGGATTTATCTATTTTGTTAATTTTGTCGAAGAACCAGTTCCTGCTTTCATTGATTGTTTCTACTGTTTTATTCTTCTTGATTTTATTTATTTATGCTCTGATCTTTATTATGTCCCTCTTTCTACTGACTTTGGGCCTCGGTTGTTCTTCTTTTTCTAGTTTCATTAATTGTGAGTTTAGACTGTTCATATGGGATTGTTCTTCTTTCCTGAGGTAGGCCTGTATTGCAATATACTTCCCTCTTAGCACGGCCTTTGCTGCATCCCACAGATTTTGGGGAGTTGAGTTATGTTTTTATTTGTCTCTGTATACTGCTGGATCTCTGTTTTTATTTGGTCATTGATCCATTGATTATTTAGAAGCATGTTGTTGAGCCTCCATGTGTTTGTGGGCTTTTTGTTTTCTTTGCACAATTTATTTCTAGTTTCAATACCTTTGTAGTCTGAGAAGCTACAGGGTACAATTTCAATCCTTCTGAATTTACTGAGGCTCTTTTTGTGGCCTAATATATGATCTATTCTTGAAAATGTTCCATGTGCACTTGAGAAGAATGTGTATTTTGCTGCTTTTGGGTGTAGAGATCTGTAGACGTCTGTTAGGTCCATCTGTTCTAATGTGTTATTCACTGCCTCTCCTTTCCTTTTTTCTGTCTGGTTGATCTGTCCTTTGGAGTGAGTGGTGTGTTGAAGTCTCCTAAAATTAATGCATTGCATTCTATTTCCCCCTTTAATTCTGTTAGTATTTGTTTCACATATGTAGGTGCTCCTGTGTTGGGTGCATAGATATTTATAATGGTTATATCCTCTTGTTGGTTTGACCCCTTTATCGTTATGTAATGCCCTTCTTTGTCTCTTATGACTATCTCTGTTTTGAAGTCTATTTTGTCTGATACAAGTACTGCAACTCCAGCTTTTTTCTTCCTATTGTGTGCATGAAATATCTTTTTCCATCCCTTCACTTTGAGTCTGTGTATGTCTTTGGGTTTTAAGTGAGTCTCTTGTAGGCAGCATATAGATGGGTCTTGTTTTTTTTATTCCTTCAATAACTCTGTCTTCTGATTGGTGCATTCAGACAATTTACATTTAGGGTGATTATCAATAGATATGTACTTATTGCCATTGCAGGCTTTGGATTCAAGGTTACCAAAAGTTCAAGGGTAGCTTCTTTGCTATCTAACAGTCTTATCTTATCTTACTTAGTATGCTCTTACAAACACAATCTAAAGGGTTTTTTTTTTCTCCTTTTCTTCCTCCTCCATTTTTTATATATTATGTATCATATTCTGTGCTCTTTGTGTATCCCTTGTCTGACTTTGGGGGTAGTTTTAATTTTGCATTTGCATAGTATTTAATTGCTCTACTTCCTTTACTGTGGTTTTATTTTCTCTGGTGTAAGCTACTTAGCGTCAGGAAAACTTCCATCTAGAGCAGTCCCTACAAAATACACTGTAAAGACAGTCTGTGGGACCTAAATTCTCTCAACTTTTGCTTACCTGGAAATTGTTTAATCCCTCCTTTTAATTTGATTGATTATCTTGCCGGATAGAGTATTCTTGGTTTAAGGCCCTTCTGTTTCATTGCATTAAATATTTCATGCCATTCCCTTCTGGCCTGTAAGGTTTCTGCTGAGAAGTCTGATGATAGTTTGATGGGTTTCTCTTTGTATGTGATCTTTTTTCTCTCTCTAGTTGCTTTTAATAGTCTGTCCTTATCCTTGATCTTTGCCATTTTAATTATTATATGTCTTGTTGTTGTCTTCCTTGGGTCCGTTGTACTGGGAGATCTGTGCACTTCCATGACCTGAGAGACTATTTCCTTCCCGTTATTGGAGAAGTTTTCAGCAATTTTTTCCTCAAAGACACTTTCTATCCCTTTTTCTCTCTCTTTTTCTTCTGGTACCCCTCTAATGTGAATATTGTTCCATTTGGATTGGTCACACAGTTTTCCTAATATTCTTTCATTCCTAAAGATCTTTTTTTCTCTCTCTGCCTCAGCTTGTTTGTATTCATGTTATCTAATTTCTGTTTCATTTACCATCTCCTCTACTTCATCGAATCTGCTTTTAAATCCCTCCATTGTGTTTTATTTTGAATACTGTATTTTTCAGTTTCTCTTTCTTGAATTCCTCCCTGAAGTCTTGAATATTTTTCTGTAGCTCTGTGAGCATGTTTATGATTTTTATTTTGAAATCTTCTTCCGGAAGATTGTTGAGTTCAGTTTCACTTGGCCCTTTTTCTGGTGTTTGTGGGATTTTGGTTTGTACTGGGTTCTTTGGATATTTCATATTTATCAATATAACTTGGTGTAGGTGGCGCCCTCTAGTGCCCAGAAGCTCTACTCTCTGGAGCTTCTCAGCCCCTCGAGCAGTGGTGGGTATCACAGGCAAGCAGCGCTGGTGCCTGCCAGGAGGAAAGCACTTTTTCCTGCTTCCCGGTTGTAGTGCCTGCCTCCACTTGTCAGGGCCAGAGAGCCACACGTACAAGGAGCAGCCTTTGGATACACCCCTTTAGGTGCCATAGGCACCATTGCTCCAGCTGGCCAGGAGCGACAGCAGGGGTCACAGGCAAGCCGCACTGGTGCCTGCCTTGAAAAAAGAGCTCTTTCCTGCTTCCCGGCTGCAGTGCTTCCCTCCACCGCCAGGGCCAGTGGGCCAAGCATGCAGGGAGGAGCCCCTGCATTATGCCCTTGTAGGTGCCATAGGCTGGGCTGCCCTTTGGCTGGCCCAGCGCAATGGCGGGGGCAGCAGGTTTGTAAGCCAGTGCTGGCTGGAAGGAAGGAGCGGCAGGCTGTGTATCATGGTAGGCGGACTTGGAGCTGCATTGGCAGCCATGGGATGGAGCACCTGAGGCTCCGGTGAATTCCCAACCTGCTGGGAAGTGTGCGCCCGGACAATTTTGTCCACCTGTCCTTTCTCCTGAGCAGTAAGCTCTGTGCAATCCTTGCCCCTTTAGCAGCCCTCTCGGTGTTGAGAAGTCTCTCAGAGTGCCTGCCTTTCTTTTGTCCTAGAGCGGTTGGTTCTGGGTACCTGTTCTCCACAAGCAGCTGGATTCTCAGTCTCTCCGAGTATTCTGCCTGTCTTAGCTTTCCAACCCCACTAATCTCCAGAGCAACATATAATGTAGGTTGGTGCTTCCAGAGCAGATCTCCAGGGCTTGGTGTTCAGCAGTCCTAGGCCTCCACTCCCTCCCGCTCCGTGTCGGTTCCTCCCACCAATGAGCTGTGATGGGGGAAGGGCTTGGATCCCACCGGATCACGACTTTAGTACTTTCCCCTTTTCCGTGAGGTCTGCTCTTTTCCCCAGATGTAGGCAGTCTGTCACAGCCTTCTTTCCTGTTGCTCTTTGAGGATTCGTTGTATTTGCTATATTTTCACATTATATGTGATTTTGGGAGGAGGTTTCTGTCTCAACTCTCACACTGCCATCTTTAAGCTGTCCACTTAGATTCTCTCTATTTTTTAATCCCCTACTATCAATCAGGTTACTTTAAGGAAGTGTTAAAAAAAAAAACAAAAGTCATCCAAGTAAATCTGAAGTTCTCACTGGCTTTGTTAAGCAGATTGAAGGTTTGGCAGCATCTCCTCCAGCAAGTAGAGCTGCTCCCAAGAAGAAGGGAATTTAAGAGCCTCACGTATTTTTGGCAATCTTTTCTGAGTTATTTATTCAGAAATCTTGACTAGTCCCTATTCAAAATGTCACATAGCTCTTTTTAAGAAATGTGAGCCTACTTGTGTTTTTCTTTTTTCAGGATCTAACCTCCAAGCTCTCATCAACAGTACCAGGGAGCCAAGTAGCTCCGCACAGATCGTCATCGTTCTCTCTAACAATGCTGCTGTGGCTGGGTTAGGTAGAGCGGAAAGAGCCGGGATTCCCACCAGAGTAAGTGACTTTGGAAAGGAGCTTTCCTGCAGGCTACCTGTCAGCTCATGATCGGTCCCCCAGAACTTGGGTCTGCAGGGCACTTGTTCTTTGTATTTCTGGATTTGAGGTGGGTCCTGCGCTTG
Organism: Phataginus tricuspis; assembly: GCA_029783875.1. NCBI lineage: Eukaryota > Metazoa > Chordata > Mammalia > Pholidota > Manidae > Phataginus > Phataginus tricuspis. Next base: position 93,158,179 of record JAQQAC010008350.1, on the reverse strand, counting down.
CTTGCCTTTCTACTTCACCCTGTCCATTCCTTAATTCTTTATACCTTGTGTGTCTTTAGAAGAAAGTGATGTATAGTCTAGGTAAAGGTTGAGTTTTTTTTTGGCTGGAAGAACTGTCTTTATTTTATTTATTTTTTTATTAAGGTATTATTGATATACACTCTTATGAAGGTTTCTGAAGGTTGAGTTTTAAATTATTTTGGTAATTCGTTGAGAAAAATTGCACTTGTTTTTCTCTTACAGGTAATTAATCATAAGTTATATAAAAGTCGTATAGAATTTGACACTGCCATTGACCAAGTCCTAGAAGAGTTCTCCACAGACATAGTCTGTCTTGCAGGATTCATGAGAATTTTATCTGGCCCCTTTGTGAGAAAATGGAATGGTAAGCAAAAATTGTTTGACACCACAATGAAAAATTGACTGAAAATGAACAACAGGGTGGTTAACTTACCAAACAATCCCAGTCATGAAATATTTACTATGACATGTTATTGTAACACAGGTTGCAATTTAATTTCCTTTGCCTTAGCCCAAGAGTTACACAATCATGATTTATTATCCTGCTCTCTTTATCAGTTTTCTTTGGCCTGTTATAATTAGTCACTTTTTCTAACAGAGCCTAAGTTTGTTTCATGTCACCACAAAGACAATATCTCATATTCTGAACAGATGTTCAAGGGAAACTACTTGCTTAGAAACAAGAGAAAGTGATTCCTTGTAGCCCAGAATGAAGAGTTCATTGTCTCCTTAGGAAGTGTAGACCGTTGCCAGAAAATGACAAGGAAGATGGTGTTGCCAGAAAACATAATATCTTATGTGGCCTTTACCCACAAAAGTTTTGACTGCATCCTGTTGTTCTTATGTACACACATTTGGGCAGTAAGTGCATGTTTTCTCCAAGCAGTTTGTTTTCTTAAATGAGTATAGTTAAAATACTTGTGATATAATATAAAAAGGGCCAATGCCTTTGTTGACATAAGGCACACAGAACTAACTAATCAAGCATTTGGCTGGTAGATACGCCACTTAGTGGTTAGAAGTCAAGTACATAGACACTATACAAGAACCTTCTGTTCCTTTTTAATAATATATGCCAGCAATAAACTGAATTTTCTTCAGGAGCCCTATGATCTGGGTAGATCCCCTCCCATCCAGTTTCCAGTCACTGCAGGCCCCTGTTCAGAGTCCCTGTGTCTTCACCTGGGCCAGGCAGGAACCTGCTGCCCCCAGGACCTCCTTGGATGAGAACCTTTATTTCCCTTTACCTCACTTCTGTTTTTGACAAAGCAATACCCATCTGAGAAATCCTACTCCTGTTCACTGTTGATTCTAGACAGGAAAATACACATTCCTTTAACTGAATTCATAGGATTTTAAAATTCTGACCACTATCATTCTGTTAATTTCTAGGGAAAATGCTCAACATCCACCCATCCTTGCTTCCATCTTTTAAGGGTTCAAAAGCCCATGAGCAAGCCCTGGCCGCTGGTGTCACAGTCACTGGGTGCACTGTGCACTTTGTATCTGTGAGTATGTTTCTTTCTGCCAAAACATTAGTGTTTAGATGTAAACAGTACTGGTCAGAAGGTAATGTTCAAACGTTTTCTTCCTTTTCCAGGAAGATGTGGATGCTGGACAAATCATTTTACAAGAAGCTGTTCCTGTGAAGAGGGGTGACACGGTTTCAACTCTGTCTGAAAGAGTGAAATTAGCAGAACATAAGATATTTCCTGCAGCCCTCCAGCTGGTGGCCAGTGGAACTGTACAGCTGGGAGAAAATGGCAAGATCTGCTGGGTCAGAGAGGAATGAAGTCGGAAGCCTCCTAAATCAGGAAGGGAGCCATTTTTTAAAGAAGTCTGGTTGTTTGCATTGGTGCCTCAACCCAAAAGAAAAATTGCTAAAAAAAGAAGACCTCACCCTTACCTCTTTGGCCATTTTTTTAAAGATGAGATTCATTAAAAACAAGACTAATTCAGCATATCTAAGACATACATGTATCATCCTCAATAGTCTTCTGGGTTTTACCTGTTCAGGACCTTCCTGTTCATAATCAGGCTAGTAATTCAGAATTCCTTTAACTTTCAGCCATACAAGTTAACAAAACTCTTAGTCTGTCTTATCCTTTTTCTGACCAATATCACCTCCATTTTTTTTTTTAGTTATATCTTCTCTAATCTAATCAAGTTTAATGAGTTACTATCTTTTCCGCAAATGGTATATCTGTGCCAGTTTGAATTAAGACTTCTCTAATTATCCTGTTCATAATTTAATGTCAAAATTTCTGGGTATCTTCCATTTCTGGGGGATAGTGTACTTTTTGCTTTGAAATATCATTAAACATCCCTCTAATTACTGACAGTTACTATAGTACCCAGATTTCTGCTTCATAGGTACTCCATGGATTATAAACAACATACTTTTATAAATGACTAGAGAGTTAAAGGGGAAGTTTTGCTGGCTTCTAGATTCAAACTTAAGACTTTGGGTATATTACTCATCCTCCGTGCTGTTTCCCCATCTATTAAAGTAGACAAATGCCTGTCATATGGTTAGTGGAAGTCTGGTAGGTGCTGTTTGGGAGGAGTGAGGCCACTGCCCAACGAAATGGAGAGCAATCCATCCAGACTCGTAAAGAGTGTAGTGGCACTATGTATTTCACACTCTAGCCAATCATTTCCATTCTGGAACTGGGAAGTCAGGTTGACGTGGTGGGCACATGTGCATGACTCTGCCCATAGATCACCAAGCTTGGTACACATTTCTACCAAAGCTGAATGAACAAGGAATGGCCACCTGGTCCAAAGCCAGCCAACATCCTTACACTGCTGAGCAGCCTTCAAGATGGTGTCACCTAAGCTCTGCCTGCCCAGCTGTTGTGTACATTACTGGGAGGGTACTTGGAGGCCCTGTTCAAATCTTCCCTTGGAGTTTAAACTCAAAACCTTAACAGCAAAGGACTCAGAGTAGTTATATGCAGGAGATAGTAAACTCTAACCTTAGGACAGGAAAGAGTAGAGGGTTAAGAGAACAGAGACCTTCTGTAGACTAACCACTGCTTCTGGGCAGCTGGCCAGTGACTACCCTTGCTCACATTGACTGCAGTCAGCAACTGCTGCCAAAAGTGAGATGCAGGTGTGTCATTCACATACGTCCCTTTAATGTAAAAATCGGATTCATTTAATACTTAACTGCTGTATGACCCCTACTCCCTGCCAGCTGCCCATACATATCACGAAGTTTAACATTATTAAGCACCTATTAAACAGCCAAACACTTCCCCTGTGAAGTTCACAGAAAGTTAAAAGATACAAAGGAAAATACTAGTTGATAAAATCACATACTGTAATTAAATTAGAGTCTAGTACCAGGATGTAAATTTGAAAAGTGAATATGAGCTTAATGATTTTAGAAATACAATTTTTAAGCCCTTTGATACTAATCTCCACTAAAAAGAACCTTGGCTCTATTGAACTAGCTGAGTCCATATCTTGGGATAGGGAGAATCAAAATATGTCTGAAATATCTGGTTGCCAGGAGCCAAAAAGAATGCTTGAAAATAGCAGGGATGATACTGAAAGAACAAAGGAATCCGTTTAAAGAGCCTCCTACTGTCTAGTTTGGTAAGATGAGTATTTGGACATGCTGAGTATGTAGACAGCCATTAGTTTATGATGATACTCAGAAAAGGTCATTTAAGTTGTAAAAAGGTCATACTACAAAAAAAGGGTGAAAACAAGTGTTAATATTTTCTTAATGCAATAAATACAGATTTTTGTAATAGGTGTCTCTGTCTCTATTTGTGTAAGGAATAAAACAGACCAGTCCCTTGGTCACACGCTGTGTTCAACTAGAAAGGTAATGGGCAGTGGGTGGGAGTGGGAATCCAACAGTTAATCAGCCCTGCTGATTACAAAGAGAAGGGATTCAAATACAACTTCCAAAGTAAGCCAAATGTTCTACATAGGAATGCTTTCATTTCTAAGAGATTTCATGGTCTCTTGGTGCTCTTCCAGTTTTTGCTATTTTCAAATACTATACAAACTTTCTAACTCAAGTACAATATAGTATTTAGTAATCATAAAGTTGAATAACTGGTACAGCTAGTCCCTCCTCATTACTTTTCTTCACTCCCATCTCTGTGGCTGTTCTCTCCCATGCTAAGCAGCCAAAACAGTGCCCCAGGAAGAGACTGGCAAGGACACTGCTGCCATGGCCAAGCCAGACTCCTCTGGCCCCACTTCCAGTGGGCACTGGAGCTGCAGCTGCCCCATGACTGAAATGCACTCTGCCTGCCTCTGCCTCTGGGTCACTCATCCCAGGCTTAAAGTCGCAGGCAGGATTATCTGACTGACCAAGCTTAGGTCACCTACCCCGCTTTCACAGCCAGAGTCCTGGAGCACAAGAATATGGCCTTTGGGCTGTTGGAAAGTGAAACTGCTTCTCACGTGATGGGAGGATGCCCCCAAACACAGCAAGGGGCTCCGCCGCTCAGCAGCCTGAGGATGACAAAGGTCCAACTCCATAGTTCAGTGACGCCGCTTCAAGTAATTCAGGAAATTAAAGAAGTTCCAGTTGTGTTTGGGTTTTTTTGTTTGTTTGTTTAAGTTCATGTGCTGACAGTTCCTCTTGGCTTCTCATTTTCCTGAGCTGTTTTTACCAATCATCTCCCTAATACATAAATTTTGCCTCCACCATTGTCTAAGAGAGTCTCTGATAACCATTCTTTCCCAAACCATTAACCTTATATTTACCACAACATAAGTCCATTTTCCTTTATCTGGAGCCAATTCTTAATTAACATTGAAAAATTAATTCAAAAGTAGAAACAATCTGAATGTCTATCAGCTAATGAATTAATAAATATAGAATAGATAAATAATATTCAATGGAATATTCAGTAGTAAAAAGGAATGAAGTACTGACACATGCTACCACATGGATGAATCTTGAAATGTTATGCTACGTGAAAATCCAGTCACATATGACCAAATGTTTACAATTCCATTCATATGAAATGTCCAGGATAGGCAAACCCACAGAGACAGAAAGTAGATTAGTAGTTGCCCAAGGCTGTAGGGATAGAGGTATTTGGGGACTGATGAGTAATGATGCAAGGTTTCTTTTTGTGTAATGAGAATGTTCTAGAATTGATGGTGGTGATAGGTGCACCAGCCCATGAACATACCTAAAGCCATTGAACTATATGCTTTACATGGGTGAATTATGTGCCATGAATTATATCTCAATAAAACTGTTCCCCCAAAAAAGAGAGATACAACTGTTACTATAAAAGCTTAATTCATAGTTTTTGAAATACATCAAAACTACATTTAATTTCTTTATGAAAACATCAAACTTCCCTTTAAAAATACTTCACATTCAGAATATGAAGTCACTTAAATGATTACAGATAGGACTTTTATGCTGTGTGATGGAAATCATATTAAAAACCAGTATCTGAGTAGCAATCCTAATCCTCAAATCTTCCACCTGTTAACTGGTAATTCTCGTGGCTAAACTTACTAGCCTTAATGCTAACTACTGAGTCCCACCTGTATTCCGAGCATAGCAATAAAAGTAGGAAGATATTAATAGTCCAGATCGATTTCATTTTTTAAGTTCATGAATTGAAATATTGTGGAAGTCAAACTGCATTTAAAATTTTTCTGCACTACTAAACTCTAAAAATTAACAGGAAAAAATCATTTTGTTACAGCACTATCAGTTCCTTGACTGCTTGCTATATGCAAAAACAAAACAAGATCTTTCATAAAAAATTATGTCAAATTAAATATACAGCTAACAAACCTATTGGGTCCTCCTTCACTTTTGTTGCAAGCAAAGTATTAGAAACCCTCCAACTTGTAAAGGATTTATTTTCCTTTTTCAGCATCCCAGCAAGTCAGCTTTTTCTGCTGTGCCTTTGTTTGGTGCCCTGAGGTGTTTGCAGCACCCAAGGGAGAGTCAGGTCTTGCAGGGTGTGTCTTTCTTTTGCAAAATGAGGGAAGACTATAGTTGGAGAGGGAAGGTGACTTCTTGGCACCTTTAAGGATTTGTGGACTGAATACCTCCCTACCCCTCCAGGGTCAGTCATTAGCTTAGAGTGGGAGCTTAGGCCCCAGAACTGAGCGGGTTGGAGAGTGTAGATGAGGAAAGTAATCAGAGCGCAAGGCCTGGGAGACACTGCAGCACTAGAACACTTAGCAGTTAAGTGAGAGAGGAGCAGCCAGCACAGCCTGAAAATGCATCAGCAGTACAGCAGAGAGGACTGGGATAGAGGGTTGCCACCGAAGTTGGGAGAAGGGTGTTTCATGGAGCAGGGAAAGTTTCTGGCTCCTTTCTCTTAGAGGTCAACTAGAGTGAGGAGAGAAATAGCCACCCTCACCCCCACCCCATTCACCTTTCAATATGCCAGAAATGCCAGAATCATAAATCCATTCCTTTGCCTGGGGAAGCCCTGGGGCACCAAGCTTGCTCCACCAAAATGCATACATCCAAGGTGGGGAAATGGCGCTGGGGGAGGCGGGGAGGCCGAAACTAGACCTGCAGGTCAGGCTGTGTCCAGCAAGAGCGCACTGAGGGGGCTAAAGCTTCTACCACTTTTTGAGTTTTCCATCTAGAAGAAAGCAGTTCAGATAATACAAATTCCTGGAGTCCACTGAAGGAACCCATGAGATCAGAGGCTTATTGTATTAGTTCACTAGGGCTGCTATAACAAAACACCATAGACCAGGCAGCTTAAACAACAGAAATTATTTTCTCACAGTTTTGGGGGCTGGATGTCCAACCTCAAGATGTTGCAGGTTTAGCTTCTGAAGCCACCTTCTCACTGTGTCCTCACAGTCTTTCCTTTGGGTGCCCACATTCCTGGAATCCCTTCATGTGTCCACATTTCCTCCTCTTATAAGGACACCAGTCAGACTGGATTAGGACCACTCTGATGGCCTCATCTTAATCCCTCCTTTAAAGGCCGGATTTACTATTTGCCACATTCTGAGGTACTGGAGATTTGGAGTTCAACATACAAATTTTGGGAACAGAGATACAGTTCAGCCCTTAACATCTATTATCTCCACATCTGAGGTGCAAGGACCCAGGTGAACATTCTGGAAGGCTGAGAGCCATCACTGCAGTGGCATCTTTCAGCCACTTAACAGAGGACCAGCCCAACCACCATGCAGGGTTGGCTGTTGATAGGGGTCACTTTGAAGATGTGAAAAGTAGAGAGTAAACCCAGGAAGCCCTCTGTAAATATTTTCTTCAAAAGAATGTCAAGATTTTTTTTGATCAATATACATTATTAAGCAAAAAAGGTAAAGAAAGGTATGTATGTATGCTTCCATTTATATATAAAAGGGGAGTGGGGTAAAAGAACATTCTCATGTATGAACGATCTCTGTAAGAACACACAAGCAGCTGGGACCATCCCTTCAGCAAAGGAAAGGATCAGGGTTGAGAAGGGAGATTTTTCCAACATTATTTTTAAGTGAATTACTTTTTAAAACTAACATTTTTTTAAACTAGCTACTTTTTAAAACTAATATTCATTTTATTAAAGTTACAAATTCAAAACTCAGCTTATATATCTTATTATATTACTTATAAGTTTACCTAACTCTCACTGTTAAGTAGACTTTGATTAATAGTTGTCCACTGACAAATGAAAACATTTGAGGCTGAATTTTAAGTTTTCTGTATTTGTTTTCCTTCCTAAATACTTCTATTAACTGACTTTTTAGTCTCAATTATTACTTTGATACATTAAACTTATAAAATAAGTTGATGGCTAAATTTGATTAGATATGCTGATAATATATATAAATTCTGGAAGATTTCAACTTTAAATCAAAGTCTAAATCATTCAGCTACACATTTTCAATTACAGTTTAAGATAACCCTAAGATCCTATTAGGTATGAGTTACTCCATATTAAACTACATAAGATACCAAATGCATTCCAGTTTTTAACACAAGAATATTAACACTTGATTTTTCATTAAAATATACTTTGCATACTACAAAATACAATCTTTAAAGTGCACGGTTCAGTGAATTTTAGAATATTAACAAGATTGAACTACAATAACCATTATCTAATTACAGAAACTTTTCATCTCTTCAAAAAGAAACTCCTATCTATTAGCAATCACTCATCTTTAGTGTCTGGCTTCTTCATTTAGCATATTTCCATCCCTGGTGTAATATGGAGCAGTATTTTAATCATTTTGTGATGGAATAATAACATTCCATTGTGTGGATATACATTTTGTTTGACCATTCATCAGTGGATGGACGTGTAAGTTGTTTCTACTTTTGGCTATCATGAATAATGCTGCTATGAATAATCATGTGCAAGTTTTTATGTGGAAGTGTGCTTCTAATTCTCTTGGGTATAAACCTAGTAGTGGAATTGCTGGTTCATATAGCAGCTCCTTGTTTAACTTTTTGAGAAACTCAAAACTGTTTTCTAAAGGGCTGTTCCATTTTACATTTGTACCAGCAGTATATGAGGACTTTGATCTCTTTTCACCAACATTTTGTGATTGTGATGATAGCCATCCCAGTAGCTGTGAAGTGGTATCTCCTTGTGCTTGAGGTACATTCCCCTAATGACTAATGATGTTAGGCATCTTTTCGTGTTTTATCAGCCATTTTTCTATCTTTGGAGAAATGCCTATTCCAACTCTGCTTATTTTAAATAGGCTTAAATGTCTTTTTATTAATGAGTTGTGAGAGTACTATGTATATTCTGGATACTAGACCCTTATCAGATACATGATTTGCAAAATTTTTCTCCCACTTATGTGGGTTATCTTTTCAGTTTCTCAATGGTCCTCTGAAGCACGAAATTTTTTTCTGAAGCACAAATGTTTTTAATTTTGTTGAAATCCAATTTCTCTATGTTTTTTCTTTTGTTACTGTGTTTCTGATGTCATATCTAAGAAATCATTGACAAATGCAAGGTCACAAAGATTTAGGCATATGTTTCCTTCAAAGAGTTTTGATTTCACATCTTTTGGTTTTCATCCATTTTGAGTCAATTTTGCATATGGCGTGTGGTAGGTGTTGACTTCATTCATTTGCATGTAGATATCCAGGTGTCCCAGGACCATTTGTTGAAAAGACTATTTTCCCCCCACTTAATTATCTTGGTGCCCTTGTAAAAAATTGCTTGGCTATAAATGTAGGAGCTTATTTCTAGACTCTCAATTTTTTCCATTTATCTATATGTTTATCTTTGTGCTAGCACACAAAGTCTTGATTACTGAAGCTTTGTAGTGAGTTTTGAAATCAGGAACTGTAACCTCCAACTTTGTTCCGTTTTTTTTTCCCCCCAAGATCCTGTTTGGTATTCTGTGTTCCTTTATTTTCCATTTGTATTTAGGGTCACCTTCTTAGTTTTTACAAAAAGTCAGCTGAGACTTTGAAAGGAATTTTGTCTAATCTGTAGATCAGTTAGAGGAGTATTGCTATTTTAACAATACTAAGTCTTTCAGTCTACGATCAAAGTATGTCTATTTTTCTTATTAAAGTATTATTAATATACAATCCTATGAAGGTTTCACATGAACACTGGGGTTTCAACATTCACCCATATTATCAAGTCCTCACGCCCCCCCATTGCAGTCACTGTCCATCAGCGTAGTAAGATGCTGTAGAGTCACTACTTGTCTTCTCTGTGCTACACTGCCTTCCCCATGACCCGCCTACATTATGTGTGCTAATCATAATGCCCCTTAATCCCCTCCTCCCTCCCTCCGCACCCTCCCCCATGCCTCCCCTTTGGTAACCACTAGTCCCTTCTCCAGTCTGTGAGTCTGCTGCTGTTTTGTTCCTTCAGTTTTGCTTTGTTCTTATAGAATGTCTTTGTATTTACTTAGGTCTTTTAAATTTCTTTCAGCAATTTTTACTTTTCAGGATCTTGTACCTCCTTTGTTACATATTCTTTTTTTTTCCTCTGTGATGCTATTTTATTTATATATTTATTTTACTACATTTTATTTTATTTTTTTATTCAGGTATTATTAATATACACTCTTCTGAAGGTTTCACATGAAAAAACAATGTGGTTACTACATGCACCCCTGTTATCGTGTCCCTCCACACCCCATTGCAGTCAGTGCCCATCAGTGTAGTAAGATGCCACAGAGTCACTATTTGCCTTCTCTGGGCTACACTGTCTTCCCCATGATCCGCCCAACATGTGTGACAATCTTAATACCCCTGAATCCCCTTCTCCCTCCCTCCCCACCTGCCCTCCCCCACTCCTGCCCTTTGGTAACCACTAGTCCCTTCTTGGAGTCGGTGAGTCGACTGCTGTTTTGTTCCTTCAGTTTTCCTTTGTTGTTATATTTCACAAATGAGGGAAATCATGTGGTAGTTGTCTTTCTCTGCCTGGCTTATATCACTGAGCTTAATATCCTCCAGCTCCATCCATGTTATTTAAATGGTAGGATTTGTTTTCTTCTTATGGCTGAATAATATTCCATTGCATATATGTACCATTTCTTCTTTATCCATTCATCTACTGATGGACACTTAGGTTGTTTCCATATCTTGGCTATTGTAAGTAGTGCTGCAATAAACATAGGGGTGCATATGTCTTTTTAAATCTGAGAAATTATATTCTTTGGGTAAATTCCTAGGAATGGAATGCCCGGGTCAAATGGTATTTTTATTTGTAGATTTTTGAGGAACCCCCATGCTGTTTTCCCCAGTGGTTGAACTAGCTCACATTCCCACCAGCAGTGTAGGAGGGTTCCCCTTTCTCTGCATCCTCGCCAGAATTTGTTGTTCTTAGTCTTTTGGATTGTGGCCATCCTTACTGGTGTGAGGTGATATCTCATTGTGGTTTTTATTTGCATTTCTCTGATGATTAGCGATGTGGAGCATCTTTTTTTATTAAGGTATTATTGATATACACTCTTATGAAGGTTTCACATGAAAAAACAATGTGGTTACTATATTTACCCATATTATCAAGTCCCCACCCATACCCCATTGCAGTCACTGTCCATCAGTGTTGTAAAATGCCAAAGTTCACTATTTGCTTGCTCTGTGCTACACTGTCTTCCCTGTGACCCCTCACATCATGTGTGCCAATCATAATACCCCTCAATCCCCTTCTCCCTCCCTCCCCACGCATCCAGCCCCAAACCCTCCCCTTTGGTAACCACTAGTCCCTTCTTGGAGTCTGTGAGTCGGTTGCTGTCTTGTTCCTTCAGTTTTGCTTAGTTGTTATACCCCACAAATGAGGGAAATCATTTGGCACTTGTTCTCCGCCTGGCTTATTTCACTGAGCATAATATCCTCCCGCTCTATCCATGTTGCTGCAAATGGTAGAATTTGTTTCTTTCTTATGGTTGAATAGTGTTCCATTGTGTATATGTACCACATCTTCTTTATCCATTCATCTACTGATGGACACTTAGGTTACTTCCATATCTTGGCTACTGTAAATAGTGCTGCGATAAACATAGGGGTGCGTATGTCTTTTTTAATCAGAGAACTTGTATTCTTTGGGTAAATAAAAGAAGTGGGATTCTTGGATCAAATGGTATTTCTACTTTTAGATCTCTGAGGAACCTCCATATTGCTTTCCACGATGGTTGAACTAGCTTACATTCCCACCAGCAGTGCAGGAGGGTTCCCCTTTCTCTGCATTCTCACCAGCATTTATTGTTGTTTCTCTTTTCGATGCTGGCCATCCTTACTGGTGTGAGGTGATATCTCACTGTGGTTGTAATTTGCATTTACCTGATGATTAGTGATGTGGAGCATCTTTTCATGTGTCTGTTGGCCATCTGAATTTCTTCTTTGGAGAAGTGTCTGTTCAGATCCTCCACCCATTTTTTAGTTGAGTTATTTGCTATTTGGGTGTTGAGGCATGTGAGTACTTTATGTATTTTGGATGTTAACCCCTTGTCAGACATGTCATTTACAAATATATTCTCTCATACTGTAGGATACCTTTTTGTTCTACCGACGGTGTCCTTTGCTGTACAGAAGCTTTTATGTTTGATGTACACCCATGTATTCGTTTTTGCTTTAGTTTCCCTTGCTCGAGGAGATGCATTCAGAAAAAGTTGCTTATGTTTATTATATTCAGGAGATTTTTGCCTATGTTGTCTTCTAAGAGTTTTATGGTTTCATGACTTACATTCAGGTCTTTGATCCATTTCGAGTTTACTTTTGTGTATGGGGATAGACAATAATCCAGTTTCATTCTCTTGCATGTAGCTGTCCAGTTTTGCCAACACCAGCTGTTGAAGAGGCTGTCATTTCCCCATTGTATGTCCATGGTTCCTTTATCATATATGAATTGGCCATATATGCTTGGGTTTATATCTGCGTTTTCTAGTCTGTTCCATTGGTCTCTGAGTCTATTCTTGTGCCAATACCAAATTGTCTTGATTACTGTGGTTTTGTAGTAGAGCTTGAAGTCAGGAGGCATAATCACCCCAGCTTTATTCTTCCTTCTCAGGAATACTTTGGCTATTTGGGGTCTTTTGTGGTTCCATATGAATTTTAGAACTATTTTCTCTAGTTCGTTGAAGACTGCTGTTGGTACTTTGATACGGATTGCATTGACCCTGTAGATTGCTTTAGGCAGGATGGCCATTTTGACAATATTAATTCTTCCTATCTATGAGCATGGGATGTGTTTCCATTTATTGGTATCTTCTTTAATTTCTCTCATGAGTGTCTTGTAGTTTTCAGAGTATAGGTCTTTCACATCCTTGGTTAGGTTTATTCCTAGGTATTTTATTCTTTTTGATGCAATTGTGAATGGAATTATTTTCCTGATTTCTCTCCCTGCTAGTTCATTATTAGTGTATAGGAATGCAACAGATTTCTGTGTATCAATTTTGTATCCAGCAACTTACCTGAATTTAGATATTAGATCTACTAGTTTTGGATTCTTTAGGGTTTTTTATGTCATCTGCAAACAAGGACAGTTTAATTTCTTCCTCACCAATCTGGGTCCGCTTTATTTCTTTGTGTTGTCTAATTGCTGTAGCTAGGACCTCCAGAACTATGCTGATTAAAAGTGGAGAGAGTGGGCATCCTTGTCTTGTTCCCAATCTTAAAGGAAAGGCTTTCAGCTTCTCTCTCTTAAGTATGATATTGGCTGGGGGTTTGCATATATGGCCTTTATTATGTTGAGGTACTTGCACTATATGCCCATTTTGTTGAGAGTTTTTATCATGATTGGATGTTGAATTTTTTCAAATGCTTTTTTGGCATCTATGAATATGATTATGTGGTTTTTGTCCTTCTTTTTCTTGATGTGCTGGGTGATATTGATGGATTTTCAAATATTGTATCATCCTTGCATCCCTGGCATAAATCCTACCTGATCATGGTGGATGATCTTTTTGATATATTTTGAATTCGGTTTGCTAATATTTTGTTGAGTATTTTTGCATCTATGTTCATCAGGGATATTGGTCTGTAATTTTCTTTTTTTGTGGTGTCTTTGCCTGGTTTTGGTAGTAGAGTGATGCTGGCCTCATTGAATGTGTTTTGAAGTAGTCCCTCTTCTTCTACTTTTTGGAAATCTTTAAGGAGGATGGGTATTAGGTCTTTACTAAATGTTTCATAAAATTCAGTGTTGGTGACCACTCCGGACCTTACAAAAAGCCAAAAGAACTTACAAATCCTTGCCCAACCTGCCCTTCTTCTTTTATCCCACGCTCTGCTTCAGGAAATAACATAACCTTTACAGTTTAGGCACGCAAGATAGATTTACAAGAATTAAATAGGACTCCATTTTGTTTTAAAGACTCCATCTTGTTGTTTACTTCTTCTTGACAATTTCCCGCCACAACTTCCTGCCAGGTGTTCTCAATCAGGTCAGTTGCTCGTCAGTGACGACTGCGCATGTGCACAGCTCGGTGTGTGATTGGACTTTGTAGGTCGCCTCATTATCATAATGGGCAACCAACCAGAAGAAGCCACTCCCTACCACGCCCCTTCAAATGCTATATATTCCCTGCCTTTTCTAAAAAATAAACGAGCCGTGACAATTTGCTTGGCCTCCGTCTCTCTCTCTCTCTCCCTCCCGTCCTTTAGGTACAGGGATCCTCTTCGAGACCCGCTAATAACCAGCCCCGCAGGCAGGGGCAATTCAGCAGTGAATCCATCTGCTCTGGGAACTTTGTTCTTAGGTAGTTTTTTGATTACCAGTTCAATTTCATTGCTAGTGTTGGCCTGTTCAGATTATTTGTTTCTTTCTGGGTCACCCTTGGAAGGTTGTATTTTTCTAGAAAGTAGTCCATTTCTTCTAGGTTATCCAGTTTGTTAGCATTTAATTTTTCATACTATTCTCTAATAATTCTTTGTATTTCTGTGCTGTCCATAGTGATTTTTCCTTTCTCATTTCTTATTCTGTTTATGTGTGTAGACTCTCTTTTACTTTTAATAAGTCTGGCTAGGGGTTTATCTATTTTTTTTATTTTCTCAAAGAACCAGCTCTTGCTTTCATTGATTCTTTCTATTATTTTATTCTTCTCAATTTTATTTATTTATGCTCTAATCTTTTTTTTATGTCCCTCCTTCTACTGAATTTGTTCCTCAGTTGTTCTTCTTTTTCTAGTTTCGTTAATTGTGAGTTTAGGCTGTTCATATGGGATTGTTCTTCTTTCCTGAGGTAGGCCTGTATTCCAATATAATTCCCTCTTAGCATGGTCTTCACTGCGTCCCACAGATTTTGCAGTGTTGAATTATTGCTGTCATTTGTCTCCATATATTGTTTGATCTCTGTTTTTATTTGGTCATTGATCCATTGGTTATTTAGGAGCATGCTGTTAAGCCTCCATGTGTTTGTGGTCATTTTCATTTTCTTTGTGTAATTTATTTTTAGTTTCATACCTTTGTGGCCTGAAAAGCTGGTTGGTAGAATTCCATTCTTTTTTAATTTACTGAGGTTCTTTTTGTGGCCTAGTATATGATCTATTCTTGATTAAAAGTGGAGAAAGTGTTCCATGTGCACTTGAGAAGAATGTGTATTCTGCTGCTTTTGGGGGTAGAGTTCTGTAGATATCTGTTAGGTCCATCTGTTCTAATGTGTTATTCAATGCCTCTGTCCCCTTACTTATTTCTGTCTGGATGATCTGTCTTTTGGAGTGAATGGAGTGTTGAAGTCTCCTAGAATGAATGCATTGCATTCTATTTCCCCTTTTAATCCTGTTAGTATTTGTTTCACATATGTAGGTACTCCTGTGTTGGGTGCATAGTTATTTATAATGGCTGTATCCTCTTGCTGGATTAACCCCTTTATCATTATGTAATGTCCTTCTTTGTCTCTTGTGACTTTCTTTGTTTTGAAGTCTATTTTATCTGATACAAGTATTGCAACTCCTGCTATTTTCTCCCTATTATTTGCATGAAATATCTTTTTCCAACCCTTGACTTTCAGTCTGTGTATGTCTTTGGGTTTGAAGTGAGTCTCTTGTAGGCAGCATATAGATGAGTCTTGTTTTTTTATCCATTCAGTGACTCTATGTCTTTTGATTGGTGCATTCAGACCATTTACATTTAGGGTGGTTATCAATAGGTATGTACTTATTGCCATTGCAGGCTTTAGATTCATGGTTATCAAAGGTTCAAGGTTAATTTCCTTACTATCTATGAGTCTAAGTTAACTCAGTATGCTGTTACAAACACAATCTAAAGATTCTTTTTTTCCCCTCCTTTTCTTCCTCCTGCGTTCTTTATATATTAGGTATCATATTCTATACTCTTTATCCATCCCTTTTTATTACCTCTGGTGACAGCTTTTTAACCTTAGGAACACTTCCATCTATAGCAGTCCCTCTAAAATACACTGTCGAGATGGTTTGTGGGAGGTAAATTCTCTCACCTTTGCTTATCTGGAAATTGTTTAATCCCTCCTTCAAATTTTAATGATAATCTTAATGGATAGAGTATTCTTGGTTCTATGCCTTTCTGATTCATTGCATTAAATATATCATGCCACTCCCTTCTGGCCTGTAAGGTTTCTGCTGAGAAGTCTGATGATAGCCTCGTGGGTTTTTCTTTGAATGTGATCTTTTTTCTCTCTCTGGCCGCTTTTAATAGTCTGTACTTATCCTTGACATTTGACATTTTAATTATGATATGTTTTGGTGTTGTCCTCCTTGGGTCCCTTGCGTTGGGACATCTGTGCACCTCTGTGGCCTGAGATATTATCTCCTTTTCAGGACTGGGGAAGTTTTCAGTAATTACTTCCTCAAAGACACTTTCTATCCCTTTTTCTCTCTCTTCTTCTTCTGGTACCCCCTATAATTGGAATAGTGTCCTGTTTGGATTGGTCACACAGTTCTCAGTAGTCTTTCATTCCTAGAGATCCTTTTTTTTCTCTGTGCCTCAGTTTCTTTGTATTCCTCTTCTCTAATTTCTATTTCATTTATCGTATCCTCTGCCATATCTATTCTGCTTTTAATACCCTCCATTGTGTTCCTCAATGACTGGTTCTCCATCCTAAATTCATTCCTGACTTCTTGAATAATTTTCTGTACCTCCAGGATCATGTTTATGATTTTAATTTTTAAATATCTTTCAGGAAGATTGAGTAGTTCAGTCTCACTCAACACTTTTTCTGGTGTTGTTGAGATTTTGCTTTGAATCAGGTTCCTTTAACGTTTCATATTTTTATGTGGCTCCCTCTAGTGCCCAGAAGGTCTACTCTCTGGAGCTGCTCAGCCTCTAGAGTGATGTCAGGGTTTGCAGAGGAATGGTGCTGGTGCCTTGGGGGAGAAAAGAGCTGGTTCATGCCTCTAGGCTGTTATGCCTGTCTCCACTGCCAGAACCAGTGGGCTAAACACACAGGTGTAAGCCTGTATGCTTTGCATTTGTAGCTGCTGTAGGTGGTGCTTCCCTCTGGCTGTACTGATGCCAGGGCAGGGTTTGCCGGTTTGTGAGCCAGATGCGGGCTGGCCGGGAGTAAGGTGCAGCAGGCTGTGTATCGTGGTGGGAGCCTTGAAAGTGCATAGCCAGCCAGGGGTATGGAGCACCTGAAGATTGTGAAAATTCCCAATCTTCTGAGCAGAGTGTGCCCAGACACTTTTGTCTGTCCTTGCCCCTTTAGCAGCCCTCTTGCTTTTAGGAAGTCTCTCAGACTGTCTGCCCAGAGCAGCCGGATATGGATCCCTATTTTCCACAAGCAGCTGGAATCTCAGTCTCTCCAGGTATTCTATTCGTCTTAGCTTTCCAACCCCACTAATCACCAGAGCACCAAGCAAATGTAGGTTCATGCTCTCAGAGCAGATCTCCAGGGCTAGATGTTCAGCAGTCCCAGGCCTCCACTCCCTCCTGCTTTGTTTCTCTTCCTCCCACCCATGAGCTGGGGTGGGGGAAGGTCTTGGGTCCTGCTGGGTCACTGCTTTGGTACGTTACCCTGTTCCGTGAGGTCTGTCTGTTCTTTTCTCCAGGTGTGTGCAGTCTGGCACAGCCTTCTTTCCTGTTGCTCTTTCAGAATTAGTTGTATTAATTATATTTTCGGACTATATGTGGTTTTAGGAGGAGGTCTCTGTCTCACCTCTTATGCCGCCATCTTTAATCCCCCCTGTGATGGTATTTTAAATGGGATAGTTTAAAATTTTTTCCTTTTCAGATTACTCAGTGCAATGTATAGAAATTCAATATATTTTTATATTTGACCTTAATCTTGCAACTTTACTGAATTCACTTACTAGCTCTAATAGTTTCTTTATTGGCTCTTCAGGATTTTCTATATGATAATGTATCTGTAAATATAGTTTTACTTCTACCCCATTTGGATTTCTTTTACTTCTCTTTTCTTGTGTAATTTCTCTGGTTAGAACTTCTAGTACAATGCTGAATAGAAGTGGTAAAAGTTGGCATCTTTGTCTTGTTCCTGGTTGTTTTTTCAGTCTTTCAACATCAAGCAGATTTTGATAGATGCCCTTGATCAGGGTGAGGAAGTTCCTGTCTACTCCTTTGGAGTTTTTTTTATGAAAGACTGTTGGATTTTGTCAAATGCATTTTCTGCATTAATTGAGATTATTGTGTGGGTCTTTTCTCCCTTCATTCTATTAATATGGTGCATTCTAATGATTGATTTTTATATGTTAAACCATCCTTACATTCCTGGGATAAATCCTGCTTGGCCGTGTGTATCATCTTTTAATATGCTGCTGAATTTGGTGTGCTATTATTTTGTTGAAGATTTTTGCATCTACATTCATAAAGGATATTAGTTTTAGTTTTCTTGTGATGTCTTTGTCTGGCTTTGATGGCAGGAAAATACAGGCCTCATGGAATGAATTAAGAAGTGTTTTGTCTTCTATTTTTTTCTCTTCCCGGCACTCCTCAAATAAGCCTTCACCACCAAGGCAGAGAAAATTGCATCTTTTATATTTTGTGCACTAGAAAGTGGGCAAGCTGATTCCTTCAGGAATTTGGATGGCTGAACAGATTTTATGCATTTCTTATTAGTAATTAGAAGAAATAGATTTTAAGTGTGTGTATGCATGTGTGCACATATGCACACACATGCCTGTCATCCTGGTAAAATTTTAAAAGCGATTACTAACCCAATGTGTTTTCAAGGGTGTGGAGTAAGAGGCATTCCCAAGTATGTTGAAGTGTATATTCATTCATCCTTTCTAGAATATTATTTAGCAATATTTATTTATTCACAAAATACAGTGGCTACCTTTCCACTCCTGTATCTTGAAATCCGTGTCATTCTTCTTAAAGGCTGCAGAGCATGGAATGTTTCATGGTTTGTGTCTCCAACCCCCTGTACTTATTTGACCACACACTCCCACCCTTTTTTTTTTTTTTTTGCTATTATAGTGATTCAAATGAAAATGTTGGACTCCCTCAACTGAGATTTTCAGAGGTAATCAAGATCCTAAAGTTTGTGTGAATCATTCTTATGCAGAGCCTGGCCTTTTAAATGGACAATTTATAGATTAAAATCATTCTGTCATTGCTACTTTGTTTTGTGTATTTTTATCATGCTAACGGTTTGGAGAAAAAAAAAACACCTTGTTTTTCTTACCAGAAGTATTTTATTCCTGTAAGAGAAGGGAATTGTTTGGTAGCTTGACTACTTTGATGAACCACCTGGCATTGGAAACCAGACAGACACCACCATCCCCACACCCCTGACACACATAAACCTTTGCAAGACACCCAGTTGAGGATGACAAATGGTCCTTGAAAGGCTGGGAGGAGTGGCAAACTTCAAAGCTTCTGTTTTCCACAATGAAGTGTTGAACTTGGAATGTATCTTAGAGGCAAAGCAGGGAGAAGGAAAGGGATGAAAGGAATAAGGCACCCAGCCAGGCCTGGGAACAGGAAAATAGGATGTTTACTGGCAAATTTTAGGGAGTTTTGCTTGGTGGCTTTGAATGGTACCCTCCCCTCTGTCTTCTTCTAAATAATCTTCAGTGAAGTGTACAGTTTTCACTGATACCATATAAAATGAAGATAAGAGCCCAGGCTTGCCCCAGTACTGCAGGAGGCAGGAACAGAGGCTCCTTGGGGCCTTCCTGGGAAATGTGATTTCTTATTCTTAGTACTTTTGTCAGCTGATGATTTGGACACGAAGAGCACACTCAAAAATCTGATAAATAACTTAACAAAGGTCGAGAACTACTAATACATTCTGAACCAATTCTTCCCAGAACTGAGATTGTTACTTTAGAAAGCTGTTTGCCAACCCAATAGGCAAATACTCCAGAATTTTCTTTACCTTCGGCAGTATTTAATCATGTTTGTCCTCTGGATGAGGAAGGTTATAGGAAGCATCTTGCACTAACTGTGCAAATTAAATGCCACTAACCGTGTGGCCTTAAGCATTGTCATTTTCCCCTCTCAGAAGAGGAAGACTAGATTTCCAAGGTCCCTTCTAATTTCAACATTCCGTTATCCCTTGATTGGACCGTGACAGATCTAGGGAGAAATAGGGGAAAGGAAGAACGAGAGAAAGAATAGTCTGCAGCAGGGTCCCTGAAGCTCAGCATTTTTGACATTCTGGGCCAGATAATTCTTTGTTGTGGGGGCTGTCGGGCACATTGCAGAATGTTGAGCAGCACCCCTGGTCTCTACCCACTAGATGCCAGTGAGAATTCTCCATTGTGACAATCAAAAACATCTCCACCATTTCATATTCTCACCAAGTGCCCAAGCATTCCAATTTCTTCAATTCCTCACCATAATTTGTTATTTTCTGGGTTTTGTTTTTGTCTCTGTTTGAAAGCAGCCATCCTAATGGGTATGATGTGATCTCACTGCGGTTTTTAACTTACATTTCCTCAATGATTGGTGATGTTTTGCATCTTTTCATACACTTGTCCATTTGTATGTTTTCCTTGTAGAAATGTTTATTCAAGTCTTTTGCCCATTTTAAAATCCACTTATCTTTTTATTGTCTCTGTATGTAGTTTTATCTTTTCCAGAATATAATTGGAATCTTACAATATGTAGCGTTTTCAGATCGGCTTCTTTCACTTGACAATATGCATTTATGTTTCCTCAATGTCTTTTCATGGCTTGATAGATCAATTATTTTTTAATCACTGAATAATATTCCATTGTATGCCTGTACCACAGTTTGTTTGCTCATTTACTTATTGAAGGACATCTTGTTTGCTTCCAATTTTTGGCAATTATGAATAAATTCTTTTTAAAAAATTAAAAATGACTCACATTTACAGAAAATTTGCAAGAATAATACCCAAACCTTCCAAGTAAACTTTACCCAGATTTTCCAATTAACATTGTAATCCATGTGGTTTATTACTTTCTTTTGCTCCCTTGCTCCATACATGCATTTATTTCTAAATCATTGGTGAGTAATTTGCAGACATCATATCTCTTTATCCATAAATATTTCAATGTGTGTTTCCTAAGAACAAAGACAAAACCAAATGTTCACTGCAGGTATCCCTCAGGGCAGATAATTAAACCTCAGCTGTCAAGGAAAGAATAGAAATTATGTAATTCTTTAATTTCATTTAATACAAGAAATGTTACTTATTTACTCAAGAAAAACATCTTCAAAAAGGAGCTTGGGTAACAAACTGTTTATGTGCTTACATCCTGTACTCTTGTGTTGAAAATAGCAAGGGCTGAATGATCCAGATCATCTCACTCAGAGCTTTAACGTCTCTGGACAAGGCCTTAGATGAAAAGGCCATTCGGGGCATCCTGAAGGGTGACAAAAGCATACAGTAGTTGGGCTGGAAAGAAGTGATTTCAGTAAACATGTCAGGTAAATGTAATATGGGTTGGAAACAATTCAAATCTTGATTCCCAGGCAGCAGCTGTGCATTTGTTTTCCCCACTAGTGGCCTGAGTTAGAGGGAGATATGTACATTATTCATAATCTCAAGGAACAGAAAGTGCTGCAGATCAGCACCAGCCAAATGCAGATAATTCAGCTCACGTGACAATAAATCATCACATTTATTCAATGCCAGAAATGAAAATTAGACATCCTATGTGGGGAAAGGCAGTTTACCATTAGCAAAATTCCACAAATCCTGTCCACCTTAGGATAGTTCGATCGCTGGTTACCCAATGGGGAAGAGAGAAAAGGAGGAAATACCCAAGTGAATGGGAATCTTCTCAGCCACCATACCTTTCCCCCACCCCCCTAGGCTTTTGACTGTTGTTATACTGCTGTACTATGTAAATTAACCTACTGCCTTTTTCCTTTTAAAGCTGACACTCTCTACATCATATTGTTCCTTGATCAGATAGAGTAAAAAGTGAATTGGAATGGCACCCAGATAGGAAAGCACATCCGTCGTGGTTCTAGGGACCGGCTCCAGAAGATACCATTGGCAAATATCACTGGACAATGTGTGGTCTTAGGATGCAGACTGAAGCAGAAATCAGTCTTCAGGGAATTGTGATCCTGGTTACTATGGCAGCACAATTTATTGGAAATAAATCTTAACTTCTTTGCACTTATCATAGAACCAGCACACGAAAGAAAGAAGGGAAAAAAAAGGAAACACAGATGGATTAAAACAGACCCCTTGCTTGCTTTAGTCAAAGTGTGAAATTACATGTGAAAATACAAAGAAAAAAAGAGGCTGCTTCATCAGTGTCACACTTTTTGCAGTAGCTTGGTAAATATTTAATATGAGTATAAAGTAAGGAACTTGGTTTTTTAGTAACTTTAAAAAATTACACCTATTTTCCACCCACTTGGCAACACAATGAATGAATAGGCTAACTATTGCCAATTGGCTACTCTCCTATGCTTATGGGGAAATTTGTTTCAAAATGTTCAGTTATATTGCAAGAGCACAGAATCATGAAAAAGATGTCCTAAACTAGGAAATGTCCTCTACAGCTCATACTTTCATTTAAAACCAGTCTTTATCAGTAAATTATCCTATAGCCCAGGTGATATATTAGACTTTTGGAAAATAATTGAGGTTCAAGCATGTTGCTTTTTATCATGACCTCACCTTAAATAGTTAACAGTGTTATATTGAAAAATGAACACATTTTAAAAAGCCTATGGATTTAATTAAACAAGGTAACATGATCATATTAAAAATGGCTGGTCAATGGTATGCGTTTGGTTCTGACTCTAAAGTTGATCTTTTGACCACACCTTATAATCACTAGGATTGCTGACTGTAGAGTGTATATAGCCACCTTTTTAAAAGGAAAAGAACTGTATTTTTAAATGCTGGACTCTTTCTACCCAGTACTAACTGAACAAGAATGCTTTGGTTTATCACTCATTTGACCTGCTGATGTAAA
This sequence comes from Phataginus tricuspis, assembly GCA_029783875.1. Taxonomy (NCBI): domain Eukaryota; kingdom Metazoa; phylum Chordata; class Mammalia; order Pholidota; family Manidae; genus Phataginus; species Phataginus tricuspis. The sequence continues at coordinate 93,135,414 of JAQQAC010008350.1, read as the reverse complement.
AGTTTCTGTGTTGCTCTACAGGACTCTGGACAATTGGTAAAATTGGAATGCAAAACAGTACATCAGATAATACTGTATCTGTTAAACCTGCTGAAATTTGGTAACAGTGCTATGGAGATGTTAGAGAATATCCTCATTTGGGGAAATAAATACTGAAGGACTTTGGGGTAAAGGGACATAATGTTTGCAATTACTTTTAAATGATTGAGAAAAAAAGTATATATATATGGACAAAGATAAAGAATGGTAAAAAGCAAATATGGCACCTCTTGGTAGCTGAACCAATACCAGAAACTGCCTACCTCCACATTTCTTATATGTGAGAAAAATAATCTCTGCAGTCAATTAGCTAGTTTACACTTTGCAGCTGAAAGTGTTCTTTTGGATGACTCAGTTGACTTTGGTTCACCTTCATAAGTACAGGACAAAATTATGAAACTGACACTCTGAAAAGAGAAATGGATTACAGTCCTAATGACTTGCAAAGTCACTTGACCAATCACTTAACTACTCAGGGCTAAAGCCTAATTACTTGTAAGATGCCAACATGAAAATACAATGTGTGATGAGTGCTCTGAAAAATGCAAAGTGCTACACAAGTAGTTTTTTTTAACTATCTTTATGCTTTTTTCCCCTTTTATGCTGTGATTGAGATGTTGGCTAGAAGAGTTAGTGCTTGTAATGACACTATTTTCTTTCACATAGTTCTTTTATGTCACTGTTTGCTCATAAGGAAATCCCTCTGAACCAGAATTTGAGCCCTTTTCTGTGTACCTACATAGAGGGTAACAAGTTATTATATGGTCTATAGCTCAGAAAGGCTAGTACCTATTTCTGACTTTTAGAAAACATAGTCATAATAAAAATATTGTTTAACGTGCCAGGCATTGTGGTTTACATACATCGTGTAATTTTTACAAAAACGTAGTGAGTTTGATGCAATTATTTTTTCACCATATGTAAAATGGGGAAAACAATAGCACATACCCCATTGGGCTGTTGTAAGGATTAAGAGACTAATAAATAAAGCATTTAGCATAGAGCCTGGCTAAAAGTAAGTGCTAAATACACCCTTGTCGTTTTTTGGTACTTTCATTTTGCAGACAGACACAGCGAAAAGCAAGTGGAAGAAACAGGATTTCCATTCAGGTCTGAGTTCCCAAGTTTCTGCCTTTTTGTTTTCTTTTTTTAATTACCAATCCATACAGGAGGGGGAAATAGTACATCCCCCCCATGACAGTGGAGGAACTTAAAGCCAGGAGTCCCTATTTTATTTTATTTGTTTTTTTAATGTTATTACTATTCTTTTTCTTTTCTTATTGAACTATAGTTGATATGCAATGTTAGTTTCACTTGTACAACATAGTATTTGACGATATATACATTATAAAATTCTTACCACAAGTGTAGTTACCATCTGTCACCACACAGATATTACAGTATCATTGACTATATTCCCAAAGCTAATATAATTGTTCTCTGTATTTATGAGTTTGTTTTGTTTGTTCATTTTATTTTAAAAATTCCACATATAAATGAAATCATGCGGTACTTGTCTTTCTCTGTCTTATTTCACTTAGCACAATACCCTCCAGGTTCATCCATATTGTCTCAAATGGCAGGATTCCATTTTTTTAATGGCTGAGTTATATTCCATTGTGTACATACACATTTTCTTTATCCACTCATCTATGATGGACATCTAGGCTACATCTAATATCTTTGCTATTGTAAATAATTCTGCTATAAACAAGGGTACATACATCTTTTCAAACTCATGATTTTGTTTTCTTCGGGTAAATACCATGTCGTGGAATTACTGGGTGGAATGGTATTTCTAGTTCTAATGTTTTGAGGAATCTCCACACTGTTTTCCATAGTGGCTGCATCAGTTTGCATTTCCACCAACAGTGCACACGAGGGTCCCTTTTCCAGGAGTCTCCTATTTTGTTTTTGTCCTCATCTGTCCTCACAACCTACTTCAGCGCCAGGCTAAGCGAGTTGCTCACTAAGTACTTGGTGAACTAATGAATGGCTAGTTTCCTAGCCTGGATTCGCCAGGTCTTTCTGGGTTAGGTAGAACTTCCTCGTCTCTGAGCTGGTGTCCCAGTCTGCAGACACGAGGAGGCTGTTCAGGTCCTGTTCAGGGAAATGGACCTGTCTTTCCCGTCACCCTCCGAACCACTAAGATTTGAAAGGTTCCAACCTACACTCACCACACTGCTATAAGCCCTACACGCCTCCACCGCAGCCGCTGGGACACTCCAGCCGTCCCCGATAGCTTCCCAGAGGACGCAGGCGTACTACGGGCTGGAGTCCTCGGCACTTCCCGCAAACTACACCTCCCACAACCCCAATTGACCAAACTACTCCCGCTCCACGTGAGAGCGGAGGCGGAGCGGATCGCTCTGGGGCTGCACGGAACGTTCCGAAATGTCCTGCCTGTGTTCTGCTGGGTACAGTTGTTTTTAATACAGATTCTTGGGTTCCTACCTAAGATAGGGAGCCTGTCCCTATTAGGTAAGGTTTTGCCCGGCGCCCCCTCTGAGTTCCCCTCAGCCTGCCTAAAGCGGCAGATGGTCTAGCCCAGTGGAGACATGGCCGCTCGCGGAGGAGGAGACGCCAGGGGAGTGAAGAGCCAACCCCCTACGCATGCGCACAGGCCCTGCACGGGGGCGACACCCGCTGACAGAACCCGCGCCCGCAGAGGTGAGTGAGGGGCAACGCGGCCCGGTGCGTGTCCAGTTTCAGGACTGCCCACTTCCCCTGCAGTGGCCAATGTCACCTCAACGGCTACCATGCTACCCAACTGTAAAAGCCCTTGACCGCAATTGTCCAGGAAATTGGGGTCCCTAGGAGCTCAGTTTTAGCATTTATTATCAAATTCCCACTTCCAGTTACACTACCTCTAGCATTTCATTGCTATTATCTATGTAAAATCTTTCTTCTCTACTATACCCCACGTTTTAAAAATAAGAGCTAACATGTTGGGAAGGCTCACGTCTCTTCTTGGAGTGTGCGGCAAATAGCCCTTTCCTAACAAACTATAGAGCTTAAAGTCTTTTGGATGCGTGGCAACGTTCAATTCAGTGTCAGACTAGATACATACTTTGTCATGTCTGCTGATTGTTCATGTTTGTAAGTCATCTCATGAGAAGACTAAGACTATGAAGGCAGATACACTAAAGATATAGTGGTGCTGAAGTTTATAATCTGTTGGGGAGACAGTTAAGCAAGCCTCTTACTGTGCCCTAACTAACCATTTTGCTTACACCTTGCCATGTGACTTGATTATGTTGCATAACCTTCTGGGCCTACATTTTCCAATAAAATGAGAAGACTGAATTAGTTGATCTCTAAGAACTTGCCAGCTCTAAAATTCTGTGGTTGGTTAATGAGGAGGAGAATCCAGACTGTTACACAGTATGTTCATGGTAAACATCATCAACTACCATTTCTCTGCTAACCTAAGTATAGTATAAGAATTTTGGCAGCAGCATTAGAAAGAACCTAATTGTATTTGTAATTACCTTCTTATTGCTGAAAATTATGAAATTAGCTGATAATACAACTTTCTTCACCCTATATTTCTTGTTTTATAGATCATCACTAGGAAGAACTCTGGGTACAATAATGAACACAATGTATGTGATGATGGCTTCAATCTTAAGATCTCATTGGATAAATGCTTCGGTGATTCCTAATAGAATGAAAATGCTTCCATATCTTGGTGTCATTAGAAATAGAAGGATGTCAACTCATAAATCCAAAAAGAAGATGAGAGAATATTATCAGTTGCTGAATCTGGATGAAGGATGCTCTGCAGATGATGTCAGGGAATCTTTTCGTAAGCTTGCCAAGCAATACCACCCAGATGGTGGCTCTAGTACTGCTGATTCTGCAACATTTATAAGGATTGAGGAAGCTTATAGGAGGGTGCTTTCCCATGTGCTTGAACCAACAAATAAAGTTGAAGAAAAAGAAGAAGAAGAAGAAAAATTCAATTATAAAACACCCCAGCACCGGCATTATTTAAGTTTTGAAGGTGTTGGTTTTGGAACCCCAAGTCAACGAGAGAAGCAATATAGGCAATTTAGAGCAGACCGTGCAACTGAGCAGGTGATGGAATACCAAAAGCAGAAATTACAAAGCCAGTATTTCGCTGATAGTATAGTCGTTAAAGATGTAAGACAGAGTAAAGAACAAAAGATAACTCAGGCAATAGAGCGTTTAGTGGAGGATCTCATTCAGGAATCAATGGCGAAAGGAGACTTTGATAACCTCAGTGGCAAAGGCAAACCTCTCAAAAAATTTTCTGGCTGTTCATATATTGATCCCATGACTCACAACCTGAACAGAATATTGATAGATAATGGATACCAACCAGAATGGATCTTAATGCAAAAGGAAATAAAGGATACTATTGATCAATTCAGAGAGGCAATTTTAGTGTCAAGGAAGAAACTTGGGACTCCAATGACACCAACTGAACAGAAACAGTGGAACCAAGTTTGTGAGCAGTTTCAAGAAAACATCAGAAAACTAAACAAGCGAATTAATGATTTTAATTTAATTGTTCCCCTTCTGACCAAGCAAAAAGTCCATTTTGATGCACAGAAAGAAATTGCCAAAGCCCAGGAGATACATGAGACCTTTGTAAAAACAAAAGAAGTCACAGATAAAAACCCAAATAACATTGATCAGGGAGAAGGAGAGAAAACACCTGGAGTCAAGACAGGTTTTTATAACTGGATGAATGTGTGGAAATTTATTAAAATATGACCAGTGTTCACAGTACTGCCCCAAGTCATTTTTAGTTGTATGGACATCACACACAGAGGCTGAGATTTATTGCTATTACACAAGAATTTGAGAACTGAGTGCCTCTGTACTTTTCACAAGACTAATCATACCTCCAGCGATGTGTGAGAAAGCTGTAAGAAACTTATAAGAGAATTGTTCAACCAGTCTACTCAGGATATAGCAAGAAAAGAAGAGAACTTCTAAGAAAACAATCCATTTCAGAGGCTAAATTCAGTCACAGGTGAAATGAGTTAGAGGACGGGTCTAGTACTAGCGATCAAAAAGGGTATTCTGAAAGTCTTAGTGCAGCTTTTTCGACCACAGGTACTTAAATAATAAGAATAAAAACTAAACGTATTATTAAAAGTCACAAAAGTATGGAATGCAGGCAAATAAACCTCCAAATGATGTAAGTTTCTTGCTAGTTTTCAGCATTTATACACCTGAGGTTATTAAAGTTCAAAACTGTTGTAACACTTTTGGGACACTCTCTATATGGGTCTGGAAATCAGCCTACTGCAGTTACTACATTCTTGTTTTCTTATGAAGGCCTTTTCGGTGCGTACTGAATTTAGAAAAAAAAAACACATATCTGTGTTGTATTTTTTCCTGTCTAACTTCATGATCATTGGCTTCAGAAATCCATCACCCAAGCTAGTTGATTTAGCTCTTCTAGAAATAGACTCCAGAGTCCACTTTAAAGAGTTTGAGCATATTTTCTGACCTTTCAGAGGTGGAAAAAAAAATCCTTGGATTTGATGGAAACTTAAGATTTCACTTTTGGCATCATCTCTAAGATAATTCTACCTAAAGCCTGTGTTGTGGATCAGACTCCCCAGAGGGTTGTCCAACAATATGAAAATCTCAGTTTACTGTATGAGGGATCCAATTTCCTATCTTAGGAAACCTCTAATAAACAAAGATGAGATGTCTGAATTTTATGCCAGTTTGCACCTTTGGCAAATGACAAGATTGACATTCATGGGATTATTGTGTGTTATCCACTTTCACAAAATAATGGCTTTTTAGATTAGTATAATTGCATTAGTCCCCACATTGGGCAACTGGAAGGATATGGAGAATGATCAAAAGGAGCAGATCTTTTTTGTTATTTAATTCAGAGCCCTGTACTATGGACACGGCTCATAACTGGCACTTGCCTCTCTGGTTTTGCAAGAACAAGTTTTTTTTGTAAAGTGTGTGCTACTTCAAACAATACTACATCTTCAAAAGGAAATTTCAGGCCTTTCTGCTTAGATGATGGAGCTTTAATTGGTAAAATACGTGACTGTTTTATTGCATTATCATTTGGCTTCTACAGTGATAGTATTGCTCTAAACAGAGTTATGAACAGTATGAAATATAGCTTTTTAATTAGAGCTGTAGTTCCAAAACACTTTAGAAAGCTATGATTCTGTGAATTGCCATAAAAATGGGAATTAGATGTGTGATGTCTAATTGCACTGCAGCAACATAAATAAATGAAACCTTCAGTATGGGATAATGAGAAGGTAAAGTTAACAAAAAACTCTTATAAATCCTTAACTTCAGACAGGACAAGTGTTGTTCTATATTAATAAAGTTAGTTTTAATGATTACTCAGTGGTTCATTGTTGTATAAACATGATAATAATAACCAAATTTTTGGCTGACCACCTAAATAAATGTATAAACCTTGACTGATCATATCAAAACTGATCGTGACATGGATTTTTTTTTTTAAGAAGGCAAGTTCATTTATATAAACACAGATTCACACTAAATACCAGGCCAGGTAAAATATTTTGGCCAGTTTATCGAAGTTTGTTGACTCTGATACTTAGTTCTCTTGTGATGCAGCATTGACATTTTTCTGTTATCTTTTCACCTTCTCACTTTGTCGGTGTAACTCTGGTGGCAGGCAGGTGGGTGGGAGGAAAGGGGGGAAAATACCTTTGAACCGAAATCAAAGAGAAATAAAGTGGGAAAAACCCATTTATTGCTTACAAGCAGTTGTCTACTTCTGCTTGCCCATGTCTCTCGCAACCCAATTGCAGAAAAAGGGGCCAAACCCAACTTCTCAGGTCCAGATATGCCCTTGCTCCCTGTGTAATTACCTGTTGATACGAGATGGACGACTTCTCTTCACCCCTTGGAAACACGTAAACATGTACTAAGGCTAGGAGAGAGATTCTGGAAATATTGCAATTTTACCCACAGTCAGCTTTGCAGGTGGAGTGGTAATTTACTGAGACTTCTGAACTCATGAACAGGCACATAGCAAATTCTGCCTGGTTCCCAGCTTTTCCCTGGCTCCTTTTTTCAAAGTGGAGAACCAAGACCCTGAAGATAGTACCTTAAAATCAAGAAGGCTTTTGCCTGCCAGCTGTGTGAAATGGCCTTTGCTCTTGTTCCAGATGCCTGAGGCTCCACCTCAATAGTTTGGTACCTTAAGACTGTGGTTTTAAGGTCCTTGATAGAATGACTGCATTACTGTTCGTTTTCTTCCTTGTGCCTCCAAGACCTAGCCCTGTTTTTTGGGTGCTCCTCCCAGAGATAGGAGCCCCCTGTAACCCTGTCTCTATGGCTGGGCCTGTTGCTTCTTGGCATACTTCCTTGCTACCAACTGCCTGGGTCCCCATCACTGGGTCCCAGCCCCCTTGTGGGACATTCCCAACATGTCCCAACATGTCTCAGGCATGACTTGTTGGTTGGTTTTCCTAGAAGTACTCCTTTCCTCTTCAACAATGTTCTGTTCCTCCAACCTACGTTTATTGAAGTCCTGAAACAGAATCCACCATTCCACCGTCTGGATTCTCAGAAATCAGTAATTGAGGGGACAGATGGACCCTCAGCCCCACATGCAACCTTCAATACTCACTTTGGTTGGTATTACTGCCCCCGCCACCCTGGCTCCAGGCAGAGGACACTGGGCTCCCTCTCCTCTAGCCTAAGGGCAGACCCACAAATGTAACACCCGTTGTCTGGCTGAGACTATACTGGAATATCAAAATACAACTTCCCTCAAGGCTCGGGGATGACAGAAAGGAAGGGAAGACAGCTCCTTGGATGGAATCAACAGGCCTGTGGTCCTCCAGTTTGTCTCTGAGCCCAGTCCCCAGCCTGCTGAGGAGTGGCAGAGTCCAGCACTCTCCCACGTCTGGAAGACCCCTAAAGTGTTCTAGCATGCTTCCACTCCCCAAATGTAGACCTGGGGAAGTACGGTCTAAGGGATTTTCTTTCCTGCCAAGACCAGTTTCAAATATCTGGCTGCTTCTTCGACCCACATCTTTCCTAGATGATAGATTGATGAGCTAGTCCCCAAACTCACAGACTGGCTGAAGATCACAACAGGGCAAATTCATCAGACTGCACCCCAATAAACTGGACATGGTTACAAGAGGGACCAAGTCACAGTTGTGGAGCACAGGGTCTTCCTGGTGCAGCTTGAGGACCTTCTTGCAAGGAGCATATGGTCCAGTGGCGACTCAGCTTTGGCATTTATAGATGAGCTGCTGTGTTCTGTGGTTTCAGGTCTGTGGGTGAACCTGGTTCTGCGGTCTTGTCCTTTCAACCTTCCCATTCAGCCACAGTTTACACCATGATTTATCCAGTTGAGTCCCATGATTCTCAGTGAGCTTTGCTTAACTGATGTAATGGACTGCTGTTGTATTTTTGGCTGCCCGTCATCTTCCAAATGGCCCGTATTGATGGTGGAATGTGTCATTCATCTGGGAAGATGTGGTTCCTAGCTCAGGAAGTCAGACCTTCAAAGTTGGTCTTGGCAGGAGAGAAAATGCCTAATTTTCTTAAATGTGCTAAAAAGTGGGCACATAACCTAGCTTCCGCCAACAAGACTTCTCCTTGGGAGACACGTTCAGAATGAGGCATGGGAGGAAATGTGTTGGCTCATTGTACAAGTCCCACTTCGCTAGTGCAGGAAGGCAGTGGCTGTCAGGTGGAGCTCCTGTCATAGAACTGGAGTTGGTATCAGAGGCAGTGGCAGTCAAGCTCCTGGCTCGTAGTGCTCAGTGGTGGCCACAGCAACTGGTATTTTTCTCACAAGTCCAGTTCTTCAGTATGGTTTGAGGCATTGCTCCTGGGAACAACCTTGAGCCACTTTCTCCTGCCCATCCAAAAGATCCAGTGTCCTTTAAGAAACCCCTTTGCTGCTTAATCCAGCTACAGAGTGGGGATGGCCCTCTGCAAATAAGAACTGTGACTGATAAAGATGAGATCATAGGACTCTCATGGCTTTGGGGTAAACAGGAACCGCGCGCTGGACTGTATGCACAGGGCACGTGGACTGGGGTTAAACTCACAGCTCTAACAATGTATAGGTGTGTGAGCAAATTACCAAACCTCACTGACCTACACATTTCTCAGGTGTAAATAGTAATAACAATCAGCTATTGTGAGGATTCAAAGACATATAATATGTAAAGAATCCACACGTAGTAAGTGCTCCATTCTAAGTATTAAGTTATGTATGCTCTTGTGCTAATAAAATAATAAATAGAAGTTCTTATTATTTTTAAGATTTGTTAAACAAAATTTCCATAGTTCTTCTCTTGGACGAGTACTGATGTCAAAGCTGACCTTGCCAGTTTCAGTCAATTTCCTGAATTCTCTGTATGCCTTCAGCAAGCAGGGGGCTTTAAAGAAAAATGAAGACAAAGCCAGTCAGGGAAGATCATGCATTGTATGATTCCATTTATATGAAAATTCAGAAATAGGCAAATCCATATAGACAGAGAGGAGATTAGTGGTTGCCTAGGGCTGTAGACTTTGGAAGAAAATGAGGAGTCACTGCTAATGGTTATGGGTGTTTTTTTGGGGTGGGGTGATAAAAATTTTTAAAAATTGATTGTTGTAATGGTTGCACAATTCTGTGAACATACTAAGAACCAATGGATCGTACACACTTTTTTTCCTTTTTGACTTAAAAAGTGACATTTATTCAAAGACAAAGAAACAAAAAAATAATAGGATGTCTATCCCATGGCTGCCTTCCCTCTCCTGCTGTTTCTCTTCAGCCCCCACAAGGATTAAACCCTGGCTGGGGCTAGGTAGCAAGACCACCCCTGTTAGAGGGGCTCAGAATCTCCTCAGTGGTGTTGTAGAAGGTCTTGATGTCTCGAAGAATTCTCTTGTCTTCTTCTGTCACCATGTTAATAGCCACACCCTTATGGCCAAATCATTCACCATGACCCGTCCTGTGGATGTAGTTTTCCTGTTGGTGGGAAGGTCATACTTAATGACTAAAGGAACCTGCTACACATCGGTGCCTCTGGCCTATGTCAGTAAAGATGGCAACTTCAGCATGTCAGTGAGAAGAGAGCATAATCTCTCCAGAAGGTAGTTAAGTATCCATGTAGACCGCCAAGGGAGGCAAAGGAAATAAACATCCCCTCTCCCCCCAAAACCTGTGGCATGCCAGATTTCACTCCAAGTTGCTACTTACCTGAAGAGGGGCACTAGTAAGCCCCTTGGAGAGGAATCACCTTGGGTATCCTACACTTTAAGACTGAATTTTATGGTATGTGAAAGCTGGGTTTAAAAAAAAAAGGTAAAAGAAAATGTACAATGTTTCTGGTTTGGTAGGTTGCTTGTTATTTTTCTATAGGCAAGAAATGCATCCAGAAGCATAAGAAATAAGAGAACTGCTTTAAATTGTGTTAAGCATAAAAATGACTGCCAACGTTTTAGGAACTTAAATTTAGATGCTTTTACATTAGAGCCAAAGTTAATTTTTATGTATACATGTGGATAAAATGAGAGTTCCTCTGGCCAGGATTCTCACTTGGCTCTAGTTGACTAGCTCACTGCACACTTGTGGGCAAAACATGGCTGTTGACTCTATACAAAGAGCTCCACCCAGTGCTCTGGGCGTGAAACTGTGGCACAGCTGCAAGGCTGCAGGAGAGCGGAGCAGAGGCTGGAGTGATGGCAGGTCCGAGGACAGAGGCGCCGAGGATGGCTGTGTGGTATGGCTGTGCAGAGAGGCCCAGAGGACGACTGTGTGGTACGTCTGTGACAGCAGAGAGGCCCAGAGGATGGCTGTGCAGAGGGCCCCAGAGGCAGAGACTGGCTTGCTGCATGCAGACTTGCTCTGAGTGAACAAGATTTTAGTGACTGACCTGCCACCTGGAAATAAAGTTGGGTATAACCCTTTCACCCCAAGAACATTTTGCTGTCAATTTCCTTGGTCACACTGAATCCATAGTGAACTTGCCCGGGACTGAAACCCATTGGCAAGACAACACATTTCTGCAAAAAACCTACAGAACTTTGGTAGTATCCCAGGCATTTGCTTCTGTGTCTTTCTTACAACAAATAGCTTCTCTTACCAAGCTGAGTGGTGACCTTACATAAACAAGAATCCACAAAGTTGAGAAAGATGAGATAAAAGCAAACGCATATCTTGTTAAAAAAAAACTGAGAGAAAATGTTTTTAATTACATATACAAAACCTTTTCTTCTAAAACATAGCAGGTGATCAAGCAGTAGCTAAGCCCTCAGTTCCCACTGTTTCCCATTATACACCATGCTGCCCCCAGCCTGAGGGGAAGGAGGAGCCGAAAGAGTCTACCTGCCCTGTCTTCTCTTTTTTTCTCTCCAATGCCCAAGAAAAAGTGGCCTTGAGATGTCATGATCCCATGGTCTTCTGGACACGAGTGTCAGGGAGCTATCAGAGACAGAGAGAGAGAGAGAGAGCACGCACGCCTGCGCATGCCATTGGGTTCCACTCAGGTGGACTTGAATATCTTGAAAGGTTTGGGAGATGCTTGTTCTAAAGTTATCACTGTGGTGCCTGCCCACCCACAGCCCCACAGGGGCCAAAGCCATTGGCCCAAGTGCAATGAATATATCAACTGGCTGGTGAAGTGTTACATGGTACAACAAGGTAAAGTTCTTTATTTTGGAAAAAAAATTCATTTGGAAAATTCATGTGTACAGAGTATGACTCAATCAATGCAAAAGGATAATGAACAAGTGAGTTCCCTTTTACCCCAGACTTCCCAGATCTAGACCTCCTGAGCCTACTTCCCAGATCTAGTCACCATCAACAATTTGTGTATATGCATTAGTTTTCTATTGTTGCTGTGACTGCAAACTTAGTGGCTTAAACAACATAAATGTATTATCTTACAGTTCTGGAGGCCAGAAGTCCAAAGTGGATCTTTCTAGGCTAAAATCAAGTGCTGGTGGGGCTTCATGCCTCCGAGAGGGTTAGGGAACAATCTAGTTCCTTGTCTTTTCTAGCTTCTAGAGGCTACCTGTATTCCTTGGCTTGTGGCCAAGAGTTGAGATTTTAACCCATGCTGTCTGTGGTTGGTCTGATTCCAGATCTCCGTTCTTCCCCAACCACTATGTTACTGGTGTGAGCAGAGATGGAACTGGAGCAAACCACAGCCTCCGGAGTGAGGATTCACAAACTCCATTTTCAGAGCCAGTAACAGCAGGTTGGGGCTTTCCCATGTCGTATCGCTCTGATTCTCCCGCCTCCCTCTCTCACAAGGAAAGACTCCTGTGGTTACAGTGGGCCCACCCAGACAATCCATCTTAATATCCCTATTTTAAAGTCAGTTGATTAGCAACCTTAATTCCATTTGCAACCTTAATTTCCCTTTGCTATGTAACATAAAATTTTACAGATTCTGGTGGTTAGGATATTTTGGGGGGCCATTATCCTGTTACCACAATATCCTTCCAAAAATTCATATATATAATTTATACCCATACACTGTCCCTCCATCTCCCTCTAAATCCCATAAACGTGAACATACTATACCTACTCTTCTTATCTTTTTCTTCACCTGCCTATTAATGTATCTTCACAGTCTTTCCAAATCAACACAGAAAGCTCTATCTCATTATTTGTAAGCTGAAGTGTTTGGAAACAGCAATGAAATATAATAACGAGTTGTAAGGTATGAGGCATGGAGGTGACAAAAGCTAGCACTTGTTGAACACTTTCCTTGCATTAACTGATTGAATCTTCACAATTCTATGACATCGGTACCATCATTAAGGTTTTTTGAGAGAGGAAGCGAAGACACTGATAGGTGAGGTAATTTGCCTGGGGTCACAGAGCTAGACAGTGGCAGAGTTGAGATTTTAACCCAAGCTGTGGGTGGTGGGCCTGATTCCAGATCTCTGTTTGTACCCACCCACTGTGCTATTGGTGTGGGCAGAGACTGAACCCGAGCAAACCACAGCCTCTGGAGTGAAGATTCACAAACTCTCTACACAGAGGCTCCTGAGGCTGTCTCAGGTTCAGTGTGTTTTATAGTTGGATTATCATCCTTATCCTTTTTTCCCTTGAGGTTCCTGTCCCTCTGACTGCCCCTAATAACAATGACCGAGAGGCAATATGATGTGGTGGAAAGGGAATGGGCTTGGAATTAGGGACATTTGAATTCAGAGCCATGGTTTGCCGCTCACTGGCTGTGCGGCCTTCCAGGGCTCCCCGTTCCTCATCTATCAGGTGAGCGCAATCAGACCCATCATGCAGGATTGTTGTAATCCTTAAGATGATGAACATGAAATGCTGGGGGCAGGGTGAGGTCCTCAGTGGTGAGTGGTCCTTAGCGGAGGTGTTACTGCCCCAGAGGACGTATTGGAGATCTGTGAGGGAATCTTCAATTGACAAAATGACCAGAGGGCACTGCTGGCAAAACTTCTATTTACCCCTTTTGGACCAGTACGCTGTGCTGACTGGCATCTATTCTGATTTCTGGGAAGTCATGCAATCCTAGTTGTTAAATATTTCAAACATCACTCCGGACCACAGGCATTCAGGAGGCGGGGCCAGGGATGCTGGGTGTTTCGCAATATGCAGCGCGGTGAACCAAAAAGAGGAATTGTTCCATGTCTTGCCCAACATTCAAACACCTCACTAGACATTCACATGGGTGAAAAATCTGCCGATAATCATCGACACATAGAACAGAATTATATTTTACATGGAAACACAAAATACTTTCTGCATGATTTTGAATACACTAATTCTTTTCCCCACAAATGCAAATACTTATGAAAACTGTACTTTATTTTCTTGGAAATTTTACCGAGAATTGTACCGCATTTCATAAAAACATCACTGATGCCACCATGGCTTATGGCATTTGAATTACCACTACTACATGCCTACTGCAGTTTGCATTTGCAGTTTTGAATGCAAATAGGTACTGGAGGAGACTGGAGATCTCTTTTAATTTAGAACCAGATCTTACTAAATTAGTGAATGTCATAGCCAGTGCCCAAGATGACCCTCAAAGATCCCCACTTTCTCATATTCACATTTTTCTGTAATGCCTTTTCGCACTGCATCAGAGTTGGTCGGTTGACCAATAGAATATAGCAGAAATAATGTCATGTTGTTTCTGAGGCTAGAAGCTTCCTACTCTCTCTCTCTCTCTCTCTAGGATCACTCACTCTGGGTGAAGCCAGTTGCCATGTCATGAGGCAGCCTTGGGGAGAGGCCCATGTGCCCAGCAACTGTGGACTCCAGCCAACAGTTACAGGGGTGAGCTTCACTGGAAGCAGAACTTGGTCAACGTTTCAGATGTCTGCAGCCCTGGCTGACAGTTTAATGACAAGCTCATGAGGAACCCTGGGTCAGAACAACTCAGCTGAGCGGCTGCCAGATTCCTGATCCTCAGAAACTGTGCAAGATAATAAGTAAAGGCCTGATGTTTTAGGTTGCTAAGTTTGGGGATAATTTGCTACATCGCAATAGAAAATAATATAGTAGATATACGTGAAACTCAGTAATCTCATTAATTTCATCCATAAGCACTGTTTTAAAATATTTCATAGATGCCACACTTCTAGTATAATTAAAGCAAATCTGTATTATAAAATTCACCTGTGGAAGTGATTTATTAATTTGGGGGTCATCTATTGGGTTTCTGTTCATGCTGTCCCCAGAGGCCTGCTACCTACCTTCTCTATGGCTTCTTGTACTACTCTACTACTCTGAGCCAGCCTTTGTTCCCTGTTACCCATGGAAGAATTTGTCTCTGTATCATCAGTGTTTCAACAGTGGTGCCAGATTTATCCTTGACATAGAGTACTTGTGATATTTCATCACCACTACCTTTTTCTGTATCATAACATAGATGATTATTTTAACATGACATTTATAAAAAAAAAAGCCTGACTCATTTGTGAGGGTATCATTACTTCTCATTTTCTCCATACATATTATCTCTACTTCGACTGAGGTTATATTCCACTTTTCTGTTCTAAAACTAGGTTTTCTTTTACTATTCTAGAAAACCAGTGTGAGATTATTTTTCCTGTTACTTATAACTGAAAGAAACAACTGGTAATGTATCCAGCCATCGGAGTGTAGACTACAAAGAAGAAATGTTTCCTCTTCTGCCTGGCGGATCATCTTCTAAGTATTGATATCATTTCCTACCTAAAGACCAGTCTTTCCCCCAAATAACTGACACTGAATATCTATCCTTTCATGTGACAGTCCTTTCAGATCCACAGGAATGTGATTTTAGTCTCAAGACACCTTTATTCAAATACAACAGTTCTAACTGAGTTACTCAGATGAAGTCTTTTGGTTACGCAACCCCATAAGCTCATAGAGGAAGAGAAACAATATTTTCAGAAGTGTGCATTTACATGCTTTAGTCTTTCAGCTAGTTTCTGCGGTACACATTTGGAGTGTATTCTCAAAAGATGGGAAGTGAGCTCTCCATTAGATTAAGATCATGAAGCAGCCTTGAGAAAGGAAAAACCAACCAGAATCTGTGGGACCTAGTGTGGGACAGCCTGGATTGTTCTTTTCTCTTAGTAGGCTTGGACCAACTGGACTGGATTCATCCTGTCCAGTGTTAGGTGAAGAAGGTCTGTTAAAACCTTTCTTGGCCCAAACCTGAAAATGGTCCTGAAGTCACTCCACAATCTAGGAGTGACTCCAAGATTTTCAAGTAATAGGAATTTAAGAAAACATATGTTTAGCTAGCTACATGGTGAAATACCAATTGAATCAGGGCATGTGTGGAATTTTTTTAAAGCTGATTTGCAGTTTTATGGAAGACTCAAATTAGTACATTGGAAATGCTGACATTGAAATGTTGACATCAGCAACTCAATCCCAATATCTTTCAAATGTCCATATTTTTGAATGCATAGCTATCAGCTATATACATGCATGACTCTTTTTGTAAAGCAAAGGTTTATAATGAGAGAGAAGCAAGCTGCATTAGGGCACATGCCCACTCACCTCTGGAAAGCAACTCAAAGCATGTGCATCCTACCTGCAGGTCAATGGTAATATCTTCCTTTACACATGGAGGTAAGCATTTTCTTAAGAGATATTCTGTATAAAAGCTTTAAAAAATCTTGGGGAATCTTAAAATACTTAATACTTTAAAAAGTGATGACATTTAAGACTATTGTAGAAACTCCTACTTGTCTCTTAATATCCATTTTTCTTTTCTTCCTCAGTACCAAAACCCTACTTTCCAGCCTTCCTTGCAATTTAGTGTAGCTAAATAAGTTTTTGCCATCAGAATGAAAGCAGAAATGCTATATACAACCTTTGAGAAAGGTTCTTAAAGAGAGGGGATGTTCCTTTCTTTGTCTTCTTGCCTGCTGGTTGGAATGCAGGCATAATGGCTGGAGCTGTAGCAGCTCTTTTAGGCTATTAGGTGATATTGGGAATGGAACCTGGCATCTTCCAAATGCCCATGTATTGGAAAGCATAAATAAATACATGTGTGACTCTTTTGGCTGGAACAAGGTGGCTGGATCTGTCTCCATGAAGTACCAGACCAGCTCTAGACTAACTTTGGACTTCTTAAACATAAGAGGAAAATACCAATTTTTGTTCAAGCCATTGTTATTTTGTGGTTGTTTCCCCTGCTACTTGAAGCCAAATCTAATCCTAATACAACAATCAAAAATGAAGATTTAAAATTTTAAAGTCAACTTTTAGAAGTTAGCAATTGCACTAGTTTTAAGTAACTTATTCAGCAAATATTTATCTAGCACTTAGATTTTAGTACATGTATCAGACTAATAGATAATATAAATGTATTATTTGCCAGGTGACAAAATGTAAAAGATAGAAAAATAGTATCCATGCAAATGAGAACTGAGGGATAGTAGGATAATAACAAGTAGTGACTGTTCCTCCCATATGTGTAAGATTTGTAAGAATAACAGGAGTATAAGAGAATGACATTTTTTAATGGGGTATGGGGGGGACTTGATAATATGGGTGAATATAGTAACCACATTGTTTTTCATGTGAAACCTTCATAAGAGTGTATATCAATAATACCTTAATAAAAAAATTGTTAAAAAATATAAAATAAATCTTCAATAAATTAACAAATATAAAAAAAGAGAGAATGGTATTTTTTGATAAGTTGGAATGCAAAACCTCTTATTTCATTATAACCCAGGTACAAAACTTTTTAGAGTCCCACTGATGATACCTGGACTTATACAGTGCCTTTCCTCAAACAACTGTGAAAATTAATATAAGGAAACCTTAGTAGACTCGGGCACCTAGAAGGGGGAGCCGCACCACCTCCACCTCAATTACTGGAAGAATTATCAGTTACAGACACCTACAAAAGAATCTTCAATTACAGGCCCCAACAGGGAAAGATGTACATTGAGTCTCCAATAAAAAATTGACCACCCCTGCAACTCAGCCAATGAGAAACGGCCATCACCATAAACTCTTGTTTTTTTCCAGTGGACTCTAGTTCAAAACAACCTCTCCCAACGTCCTCCTTCTGATCCATAAAATAACGGTCCTCTCCTTTATTTGTGGAACTTGCTTGTGGTTTTGCTGTAGCTTGCATGTCCTGAATTGCAATTTTCTACTATTCCCTAATAAACCTATTTTTGCTGGTAAAATGACTTTTACTTTTAAGGTTAAGGCAACCAGACATGTGGGAAATTTAGGTGGGGCTTTCAAAGCCTGTCTAAGTTATGCTGAAAAATCAAGATGCAGCGTCTTTAAAAGGGACAGTTGAAAGAGACCTGACTATAAGAAAACCAAAGATCTGGGCAGACGGTCAGAAAAAGCATCAGGGCAGAAATAGAAGAGTTGTTGTACTGGTCACCTCGGGTAGTACAGTACTAGTTGGTAGCCTTAGATGAGTAACTTCACCTTTCTAGGCCTCCGTTTCTGAGGGCGGGGATTAGTAACGGGCATCTCTACAGTCCTCCAGTTCCTGAGACACCTTCTGGAGCACTTGATCTTCCCTGGGTAGCTGGCGGCCAATGCCGCAGGACCTACAGGCGCAGAGCCCCTGCCCTCTGGGTCTTGAGCTCCGCCCCACACGTGGTCTCACAGATGCTGCACTTGGAAGTCCGCTAGCAGAAACGCACGGTTGGGAGTCGGGCTGCGACCACCGTCCTGAAGGCGACAGAAGGGGCCAGGACTACGTGACCGCGGATCCTAAGGCTCCGGGTGAGCCAACCGCTAGAAGAGGCCCGCAAAGCAGCTGCGCCCTTGCCCCGCCCCAAGGAGCCCTTGCCCCGCCCCCGAACCCTCTCCCCGCCCCTGACCGGCCACTTGCTCTGCGCCGATTGGCTACTGCTGTGCGCAAGGTGCCTCGCCCCGCCCAGCCGGCGCCCATGCTCCCGCCCGCCGCCAGCTCCCAGCTCCCGGCTCCCGGGGCTGAGGTGGAGCGGAGGTCGCCGGCCGGGACGCGGTGCCGTCGCCTTCTCTGCTCGCGCGTTTGGGGTCGGTGCGGGAGTCGGGGAAGCCAGGTGAGTGCGGTCAGCGGCCTCGCGGCGCGCGAGGGGCTCGTACTCCGGGTCCACGAGCGGGGAGGCGCCCCCCGCCCGGCCTGCGCTGTGCGGCGGCGGCCTGCCAGGCAGCGGCGGGCGGAGCTTCCGCCGCCCCCCGGCCCAGCCCGCGACCCCTCCGGCCGACGGTGGCTCGCGGTGACCCGCATGGCGACCCGCCGTCGGACTGCTTCTCGGGGAGGTCTGGAAGGGTTTCCACCTCGAGCCTGTCAGCTTCCCAGGGTGCCGGGCGGACCGCCCGCTCGAGGAGTCTGGGGGCGACTCCCGTTTGCTCTGACCCCTTGCTGGGGACAGTGTCACTGTTCTCTGGACTTTCCGACGCCGTCTTTACGAGTCAAGTAAAGAGGTGGGAAGAGGCAATGGAAGAGGGTCAACATCCTTTTGGAAATGTATCAGTGTTGAGTGTCCTTTTAGATAAGTAGCAACAGAGAATTGCCATTGTAGCAATGGTAGATGTGCTGGGGAAGAGCATTTTTGTTTTTAGCTATAAATTGGCTTCTGAGTTAATCACTGGAAAGTGCTTAATTTGAGACGTAAATATATGACCTTTTAAAGAGCCAAAGCAGCAATGCGCTCGACTATGCACGCTGCCTCTCCGCTGCTAGAGTGGTGTGCGAGTGTGTGGGAGGGGTTCAAGCCTCCGACTGAAGAGAATGTAATCACCATTACATTACATGTGTCTCTCAAAGACGTAACTTTCTCTTTTCAGAGTATCGCACCTCTTCTCAGAACTCTTCACCTACGTGTATCGTAAATCCCTTTTCTTAGCAATTCCTGAGACTCTTACTCCCAGGCTTGTCGCACTTTTCCGTCATCTTCTCTTGTCTTCCCTTCTCTTAAATTGGCTTAGGTTTCAGACATAGAATAAACATTAAACATTTTTACCGATAATAGTGTTGCAAGACAATTCGTTCTAAAATTAGAAATAAAAAAAGTTGTCTTGAATATTGATTAAAGCCACAGGAAAAGCAGGTTTAATGAGAGCAGGAGGAGAATGTGGTTTTTCTTCCGGAGACACGCCCTCCCCACCTCCATCCTCTTCGCACGAGGATTACAACAGCCTTAACTGGCTGGATTTTTCTGAATTCATTAATGGAGCCCAGGATAAAGAATTTGTCTTCTTATTTTCTTTATTTGCTCCTTTTAAATGATAACTAATATATTCAGGTAGTAAAACAATTTTTTAACATTAAAGAAGAATATCAAGTAAAAAAAAACAGCTCAGAAGTCTATCAAGTAAAAAGAATTCCTTGTTTCTTCACTTTTCATCCTGTACATCCTCAATTCCATTCTCTAGGAGGGGACTGTACAGTAACTGTTGGGGCAACTGACTTTTAGTAATATCAGGAAACATTTCCATATCAGTACGTGTAGACCTACCTCATTTTTTTAAAGTGCTGCATAGTATGCCATTGTTTAGATGTACTCTAATATAGTTTATCCGGCCTGTACTGATGGACATTTTTGTTGTTTCTGGACTTTAGTCATTTAAAGCCTTGCTGCATGAAAACTCTTTTGTCATTGTAGGGTAAGTTTCAGGTAGATAACTTAAACAGATTATTGTGCGTCAATATAATTTTAGTGCTTTTTTCACCAGGAAACTTTTTTATAACTTAAAAGATTTTACAATTTAAAGGCAGTTGCTAAATCTATTTGGCTTAAATGCATTTCTTAGAGTATGTGTGTCCATTTATATTTATAGACTGGATCAAGAAAATTTCGAGGACCAGGTTAAATAATGGCAAATTTGTTAACCTTGTTATCACTTAGTGGTGTTGACTTTAAGGTCATATGCCTCACCTGAGTGGCTTGGCAGGAATGAATAGAGAGGGACTTTATGAAGAGAAAATGTGAGCAGACTTATTTTGTGTACATACCATCTGTGGTAATCCCCTTGAATATCCAGTAGTAACAGAAATTCTTGTTCTCTTTTTAAGTTTCTTTTATTGCAAAAAGTATCTCAGATACAAAAATAGTGTGTAGAATACATATTTTCACATACATAACATTTTTCATATACATATTCATTATGTAATATATATAAAGAACATGATTGCAGTGATTCTCATATGTACATAAGATTTATAAAAAATATGATTTTAATGATCACTGTGTCAACCACCAGATAAGAAACAAAACATTTGCATTTCCAGAGGTAGCCTCTATCCTGATTTTTTTCATTAATCGTTCTTTTGCTTTTTAAAATAAGCTTTACACATATGTACACACACATAAATATATATTTACACATATATACATTAATATTTATGCATATATACATAAATGCATAAATGCATACACACACCCATCCTAAATACTGTATCTGATTTTGAATGAATGGTGTTAAAAACAAAGTTCTCATACAAATAGTGAGCATGTCTCAAGTTTTATTTAACTACTATTGAGAGTGCCACAAATTGCTGTTTTCAAAGGATGTAAGGAAAGGTATTTATGTACTGCACAGGGAAAGGAATGTCTCAATACATTTGCTGAGTTAGATATAGTTGGTTAATGTTCCACAGGGCAACAAAATCATAATACCTTTGGAATTAATCTTTCTACCAGGCAATAAAGTCATAATACCTTATTTATTTCTCCAGTTAAACTCAAGCCTTACAGCACTAGAAACTGTGTCTTTATTAACACTGGATGTTTCATTAAATAAACTGTGATAATAAAAGTATTTCCCCAGGGTGCAGATGAGGTCCAAACACACTCAGTAGAAAATGCTAGAGCTTTCTAAATTTGTGACTAAAATTTTGTTTCATGATTATAACAGAAACTAGACTGTGTAAGGAAAGGACAATATTGTCATTAGATGAAGCCTTCTAGGAAAAGATGAGAAGAATGGAATAGCTTCAGCTTCCCTGACTGTTCACAGGACCTTTAGGCCCTGAGGAAGGGGCCCATTCCTTGGAAGAGAATGTCAGTGGGCAGTGCTATGAGTTAGTCTAGGAAATGGGGTTCACCACCGTCAGGGCATTTGTAGGGCTCTAGTATGGACCATGTGCTGGAAGGACAGCAGAAATATGGTCAGAGGGAGTGGGCTGTGTATTTTCTGCTTTAGCTCACCTTGACCTGCCTGCTGTTACCAGGGTATATCAAAGCAGGACCTTTCTGTGAGGGAAGTAAATGCCCTCTGCTGAGATGGGCTACAGGGCTTGGAAAGAGAACAAGAACTGCATCAGCATATGATCAAGATCAAGACCAAAATCAAGCCAAGCCTGGCTGAGTACAGATAGGAATCAGGGCCAGGTTCATGGGGGCATTTAGTCTTCAGGATAGAAAGCTAGTGTAGCAGCTAGGACACGTCTGTCTCCAGTTACAGTGCTTTAGTCTGGCCTGGTTATCCTCTTTGTCTGGGCACAGCTGGATTCTCTAGCTCTCCTGTGTTGGATCTTGCATGTATTTTGTATTCCTGTGTATTGATTTATTCTCTATAGTGGTGCTCAAACTCCAGTAGCTTCTTGACAAGAAGAGTTAGATTTGGGGACCGTAATTTAACCTCTGATGTTTGATGCTGTCTTCATACATGATTGATATTTTGGCTGATAATAGAATTTTAGTTAGAAATAATTTTCCTTAAGAATTTTGAAGTTACTGCTCTATTGTCATTTTGCTTCCAGTGTTGCTCTTGAGAATTCCAAGCTATTATGATTCCCTATCCTTTCTGTGTGACCTGTTTTTTCTCCTCTCTGCAGACTTATAGAATCTACACGTTGACCCCAGTGTTTTGAAATTTAAAATGATGTGTCTTATTGTGGATCTATTTTTATCCATTAGGTTGAGCATTTAATGGGCACGTTAAGTCCAGAAAAACAATGATTTATATTGTGGGGAAATTTTGTGAAATACTTAATTTTCTCCCTACTGTGTTCTGTGTAGTCTCCCTTCTGAAACACTTGTGAACTTTTCAAATGTCTTTTAATTGTCTTATCTGTTTTCCATCTATCTATCTACTGCTAGGTTTTCTCTTATTTCCCAACCCTTTAAAAAAAAATTTCCAAGGTCACGTATTTAATTTCCTACGGCTCTTTTTTTGGTTTGAATGTTTCTTAGGGGCATCCTATTCTTGTTTAATAGATGCAGTATGTTCTCTTATCTCTGAAGTTATAATGATTTTGTTGTAAGTTTTCTTTCCCTGCATAGTTTTCTAGCTTCCTGTCTGGAATGAGAGGATCTGGCTGCCAGTTTCCTGAGCCAAAGCAGAGGAACAGCAGTCCCTTCTGTCCAGTTTCCAGTGTGATACCTACATCTTCCATTGTGCCTGGTGTCCCCCAATCCAGAACACAAGAAACAGGGGGAAAGAACCTCAGACTTTTGCCAGTATGGGGAAGAAGTATTTGACAGCACCGTGATAAGAAAAAGGAGAAGTTACGGTGCTCTAACTTTTCCAGTTACTTGCTCCAAGCCTTAACGGGGTTGGTTCTCAGCTTTCCCTACTGCTGGCTTGGGGATTCAGCTTCCTTGGGATGCTGTCAGAGAAGCCCATCTGCTTCTCAGCTTTCAAAATTTTATTGTTGTTGACTCTTCTGTTCTCCCTATCATTAGGAATTTATGACTTTTTAAAAACTTTTATTGCAGTTTTAGTGAACTTTCAAGAGGGATCAAAATGAGGTGCTTATGTGCAGTCTGCCATCTTCACCCAGAAATAGTAATTGTTTTTCTGGACCAAAGAGTACTAGCAACACTGCCAGGAGCAGAGTGGCTTCTGCAAGACAGTTAGATGTATGTGGGCCATATTTTGGTAGGCAGTGGTTGACGGTATTGAGTAATCACATGTGCTGGACACTGCTGTGCTTATTAGCTCTCACTTTCTGAAGGATGTGCTGTCATCAGCCCAGTTTACATACCCAAAAACCATAGCCTAAGGAGGTTTAAAGCTCAAACAGCACCTGGCATGTAGCAACTATTCCCTGAAGTATAGAGTGGATAAATGAACCTGGCCAAGTAGGCACAGCTGGGAAGAGGCTGAATGTAGGAGTGGGCATAGGCCAATGCTAACTCTTAGCTGTCTCTCTGGTGGTTTGTGCTGGAAGATGGTAATTGGTACTTCAGGGCATCCACTTTCTTTGAGTGCATCAGAAGTATTGTTACTATAGACCTTTTCTGACCTCATTTTAGTGCCTTTGCTCCCAGTTCTACTTACCAGGAGGGTTTTCTTCCACCTGTGTGGATTGAAAGCTAGGGCCCTGAAACTAGGTTCTCTGGACTGGGGAGTCGGACATTTACTGAGCAATCCCACAGAATGCAAAGATGCTTAAGCAGGGCTCCTGCAGGTCTTGGAGAGTGAGTGGAATTTTGCCATGGTGGGGTCACATCTTGGATTATGTAGCAGTCATCAGCATTAGGTGGCAATTCAGGAGAGTATGCCTTTCTATTTTTTATCAATTTCTTGTTCCAAAAAAATTTTAAACATACAGAAAAGCTGAACAGTAGATTCACCATTTTCACATTTTGCCATTTTTGCTTTATCTTTTTTCCTTCACATAGCCATTTGATAGTGTGCTATTGACATCAACAGTGCACCCCTAGACATGTGAGCATGTGCCTCCTAAAAATAGGGCCATCTCTTTACATAACCATAATTCTACCATTATCACATCCAAGAAGATAATTCTGTCATACCCTCTAGTGTCTGACCTGTATTCATATTTCCCCAATTGGCCCAGATTGCCTTAAAAAAATTTTTTTTTAAACCAGGATAAGTAACGTCTTCCACATTTCACTTGGTGTGTTAATTGCATGTTTTGCCCTAGGTGAAATTAATGATGAACTTCTTTGAAGTTTCTAGTCATATTTCTCTTGGAGACTGCCTTATTACAGTACAGATGTAGGTTCACCTGAGATGTTTTAAAAAATAGATAACCTGGCATAACTTTGACTTTATGATCTTTTTGGGGGGCGGGTGGGTGGGCCCCATTTACCTTTTCTTTTTCTTCTTTTTCCTTAAACTCCTCATGATGCTGTGCAGTTAGCCTGGCACTGGCCCTTGGACCTGTGTTTGGGAAGC
>JAQQAC010008350.1:93097699-93110319 GCA_029783875.1 Phataginus tricuspis | reverse complement strand
GCTCCGTTCACGCCGCCATCTTCCCGGAACTCTCTGCGTAGGTCTTTTTGAATTTGAGAAACTATATTCTTTGGGTAAATTCCTAGGAGTGGAATTCCCAGGTCAAATGGTATTTCTATTTTTACTTTTTTCAGGAACCTCCATATTGTTTTCCACAGTGGTTGAACTAGTTTACATTCCCACCAGCAGTGTAAGAGGGTTCCCCTTTCTCTGTAGTCTCGCCAGCATTTGTTGTTCTTAGTCTTTTTGATACTGGCCATCCTAACTGGTATGAGGTGATGTCTCATTGTGGTTTTAATTTGCATTTCTCTGATAATTAGCGATGTGGAGCATCTTTTCATGTGCCTGTTGGCCATCTGAATTTCTTCTTTGGAGAATTGTCTCTTCATATACTCTGCCCATTTTTGTTTTGTTTTGTTTACAACATGGTTTATTGCATGTATTAAGCCCACTGTTGAGAACTACCACTCACAAAAATAGATTCTTTTCAAATATTACTACTCACTGACAGTGTTCCTGGTTACCTAAGAGCTCTGATGAAGATGTACAATGTGATTCATTTTGTTTCATAACTGATAACACAATATTCATTCTGCAGCCCATGGGTCAGACACTCATTTCAACTCTTAAATCATATGATTTAAGAAATATATTTCATAAGGCTACAATTGCCATAAATAGTGATTCCTCTGATGGATATAAGCTAAGTAAATTGAAAACCTTCCAGAAAGGATTCACCATTCTAAATGACAAAACTAAACAGACATAGGTACTTGATTTACAACAAAGTTTTAACTTGGCACTACTAAGCAGTGGGGAAAGGATGGGGTTATTTTGTTTGTTTTTTCAATAAATCATGCTGGTAAATTACATATCCATATAGAAAAATAAAATAAAACTTGACCGCTACCTCACATCACACTAAAAAATCAGTTCCAGGTGTTCTAGGTCTTTAGATCTAAATTTAAAAGATAAAACAACCAGAGAATCTCTGAGACCAGTGAACCTATAGGGGTTCCATGGAAAGGTTTCAAAGGTTCCATGAACACCTCAGAGTTATACAAAATCATGTGTATTTTCCTGGGGAAATTATCTATACCTTTTATCATCTTCTCAAACAAAAAACACTATTCAAATAAAGTTTAAGAACGTTCTCATGAATTTAGGTTAAGATTTCTTAAAATATTAAAAACATTAGGTAAAATGGAGAGGTAGATAAATTTGATTACAAAATTACTAAGCATTTCTATTACAAAAGACACCATTAGAGAGTAAAAGGCACCTCAAAGTGTGGCAGAAGATATTTACAAGACACAAAGGACACTGTTTGTGCCCCTAAAGAGTTCCTTGGCCCACTACTGATTTTAGCCAAAGCTCTGTTAGTTACATGTGAGCTCAGACTTCACTGGTTCTGGCAAGTATTTCATCTTAAGTACTCACTGAGCATCCTGCTAACTTCTGTTCCAGAATCTTCTCTGAAGGATATGGGAGTATAGTTAGTCCAGCACAACCTCAGTTTGGAAGTTAGAGGAGCAAATGCTCCTAGAGGGAACTCAACCATACTGAGTAAGCGCTCCAGACTACCTTCATTTGGGAAGGTATTCTGTGCTCTTCTCAGAGGTCCTAGAGGAATCAAGTCCCCAGTGTCTATAGTGGTGACCTTAATAATGTCTTTTCCTTCTTTCCTGCCTCACTGTCACTACTCTCTCTCTTCTACATTGGGAATAACTCCCAAAAAGCTATCTGTACTCTAGTTCTAATCACAGGCTCTATTTTCACTGGAACCCAAAGACAATATATAAACTGGTTTATATCCAAAATATGTTAAGAACTCCTACAAATCAGTAAGAAAAAGACAAGCAACTGATAGAAAAGTAGGCCAAAAAAAAAAAAACTTTACGAAAGAGGATTTCAAATGGCCAATAAATATGTAAAAATATGCAAACTTCAATAATATTTAGAGAAATGCAAATTAAAACTATAATGAGATATTACATCATACTCTGCCCATTTTTAAATTAGGATATTTGCTTGTTGTGTGTTGAGGCCTGTCAGTTCTTTATATATTTTGTATGTTAACTGCTTGTCAGATATGTCATTTACAAATATATTCTCCCATACTGTAGGATGCCTTTTTTTTCTGTAGATGGTGTCCTTTGCTGTACAGAAGCTTTTTAGTTTGATATAGTCCCATGTGTTCATTTTTGCTTTTATTTCCCTTGCTTGAGGAGGTGCATTCAGGAAAAAGTTGCTCATGTTTATATTCAGGAGATTTTGGTCTATGTTGTCTTCTAAGAGTTTTATGATTTCATGACTTACATTCAGGTCCTGATCCATTTCAAGTTTACTTTTGTGTATGGGGATAGACAATAATCCAGTTTCATTCTCTGGTATGTAGCTGTCCAGTTTTGCAACACCAGCTGTTGAAGAGGCTGTCATTTCCCCATTTTATGTCCTTGGCTCCTTTATTGTATATTAATTGACCATATATGTGTGGGTTTATATCTGGGCTCTCTAGTCTGTTCCATTGGTCTGTCAGTCTGTTCTTGTGCCAGTACCAAATTGTATTGATTACTGTGGCTTTGTAGTAGAGCTTGAAGTAAGGAGGCATAATCCCCCCATCTTTATTCTTCCTTCTCTGGATTGCTTTGGCTATTTGGGGTCTTTTCTGGTTCCATATGAATTTTAGAACTATTTGCTCTAGTTTGTTGAATAATGTGGTTGGTAATTTGATAGGGATTGCATTGAATCTGTAGATTGCTTTAGGCAGGATGGCCATTTTGACTATTACTTCTTCCTTTCCATGAGCACGGAATGTATTTCCATTTATTGGTGTCTTCTTTAATTTTTCTCATGAGTGTCTTGTAGTTTTCAGAGTATAGGTCTTTCACTTCCTTGGTTAGGTTTATTCCTAGGTATTTTATTTGATGCAATTGTGAATGGAATTGTTTTCCTGATTTCTCTTTCTGCTAGTTCATCATTAGTGTATAGGAACACAACAGATTTCTGTGTATTAATTTTTTATCCTGCAACTTTGCTGAATTCATATATTAGATCTAGTAGTTTTGGAGTGGATTCTTTAGGTTTTTTTATGTTCAATATCATGTTATCTGCAAACAGGGACAGTTTAAGTTCTTCTTTACCAATCTGGATGCCTTTTATTTCTTTGTGTTGTCTGATTGCTGTGGCAAGGACCTCCAGAACTGTGTTGAATAGAAGTGGAGAGAGTGGGCATCCTTGTCTTGTTCCTGATCTTAAAGGAAAGGGTTTCAGCTTCTCACTGTTAAGTATGATGTTGGCTGTGGTTTGTCATATATGGTCTTTATTATGTTGTGGTACTTGCCCTGTATACCCATTTTGTTGAGAGTTTTTATCATGAATGGATGTTGAATTTTGTCAAATGCTTTTTCAGCATCTGTGGAGATAATCATGTGGTTTTTGTCTTTCTTTTTGTTGATGTGGTGGATGATGTTGATGGATTTTCTAATGTTGTACCATCCTTGCATCCCTGGAATAAATCCCACTTGATCATGATGTATGATCTTTTTGATGTGCTTTTGAATTCAGTTTGCTAATATTTTGTTGAGTATTTTTGCATCTCTGTTCATCAGGGATATTGGTCTGTAATTTTCTTTTTTTGTTTTGGCATTAGGGTGATGCTGGCATTGTAGAATGAGTTTGGAAGTATTCCCTCCTCTTCTACTTTTTGGAAAACTTTAAGGAGAATGGGTATTAGGTCTTCACTAAGTGTTTGATAAAATTCAGCAGTGAAGTCATCTCATCCAGGCATTTTGTTCTTAGATTGTTTTTTGATTATCAATTCAATTTTGTTGCTAGTAATTGGTCTATTCAGATTTTCTGTTTCTTCCTGGGTCAGCCTTGTATTTTTCTAGAAAGTTGTCCATTTCTTCTAGGTTATCCAGTTTGTTACCATATAATTTTTCATAGTATTCTCTCATAATTCTTTGTATTTCTGTGGTGTCTGTAGTGATTTTTCCTTTCTCATTTCTGATTCTGTTTATGTGAGTAGACACTCTTTTTTTCTTGATAACTCTGGCTAGGGGTTTATCTATTTTGTTTATTTTCTCGAAGAACCAGCTCTTGCTTTCATTGATTCTTTTTATTGTTTTATTCTCCTCAATTTTATTTATTTCTGCTCTAATCTTTATTATATCCCTCCTTCTACTGACATAGCACCTCATTTGTTCTTCTTTTTCTAGTTTCATTAATTATGAGTTTGGAATGTTCATATGGGATTGTTCTTCTTTCCTGAGGTAGGCCAGTATTGCAATATACTTCCCTCTTAACTCCGCCTTTGCTGCTCTCTCAGATTTTGCAGTGTTGAGTTACTGTTTTTGTCTCCGTATATTGCTTGATCTCTGTTTTTATTTGATCATTGATCCATTGGTTATTTAGGAGCATGTTGTGAAGCCTCCATGTGTTTGTGGGCTTTTTCGTTTGCTTTGCATAATTTATTTCTAGTTTCATACTTTTTTGGTCTGAGAAGCTGGTTGGTACAATTTCAATCTTTTTGAATTTAGTGAGGTTCTTTTTGTGGCCTAGTATATGATCTATTCTTGAAAATGTTCCATGTCACTTGAGAAGAATATGTATCCTGCTGCTTTTGGGTGTAGAGTTCTGTAGATGTCTGTTAGGTCCATCTGTTCTAATGTGTTGTTCAATGCCTCTGTGTCCTTAGTTATTTTCTGTCTGGTTGATCTGTCCTTTAGAGTGAGTAGAGTGTTGAAGTCTTCTATAATGAATGCATTGCATTCTATTTCCCCTTATAATTCTGTTAGTATTTGTTTCACATTTGTAGGTGATCCTGTGTTGGGTACACAGATATTTATAATGGTTATATCCTCTTGTTGGATTGACCCCTTTATCATTATGTAATGTCCTTCTTTGTCTCTTGTGACTATCTCTGTTTTAAAGTCTATTTTGTATGATAGAAGTACTGCGACACCTGCTTTTTTCTCCCTATTAGTTGCATGAAATATCTTTTTCCATCCTTTCACTTTTAGTCTGTGTATGTCTTTGGGTTTGAAGTATGTCTCTTATAGGCAGCATATAGATGGGTCTTGTTTTTTTATCCATTCAGTGACTCTATGTCTTTTGATTGGTGCATTCAGACCATTTACATTTAGGGTGATTATCGATAGGTATGTACTTACTGCCATTGGAGCTTTAGACTCGTGGTTACCAAAGGTTCAAGTGTAGCTTTCTTACTTTCTAAGAGTCAAACTAACTCACTTAGTATGCTATTACAAACAGAATCTAAAGGTTCTCTTTTTTTCTCCTCCTTCTTCTTCCTCCTCCATTCTTTATATAGTAGGTATCATATTCTGTACTCTTTGTCTATCCCTTGACTGACTTTGGGGGTAGTTGGTTTAATTTTGCATTTGCGTAGTAATTAACTGTTCTACTTTTTTTACTTTGTTTTTATTACCTCTGGTGAAAGCTATTTAGCCTTAGGAACACTTCCATATATAGCAGTCCCTCCAAAATACACTGTAGAGATGGTTTGTGGGAGGTAAATTCTCTCAGCTTTTGCTTATCTGGAAATTGTTTAATACCTCCTTCAAATTTAAATGATAATCTTGCCAGATAGAGAATTTTTGGTTCAAGGCCCTTCTGCTTCATTGCATTAAATATATCATGCCACTCCCTTCTGGCCTGTAAGGTTTCTGCTGAGAAGTCTGATGATAGCCTGATGGGATTTCCATTGTATGTGATCTTACTCTCTCTGGCTGCTTTTAATAGTCTGTCCTTATCCTTGATCTTTGCCATTTTAATTATTATATGTCTTGGTGTTGTCTTCCTTGGGTCTCTTATGTTGGGAGATCTGTGCACCTCCATGGCCTGAGAGACTATCTCCTTCCCCAGATTGGGGAAGTTTTCAGCAATTACCTCCTGAAGGACACTTCCTATCCATTTTTCTCTCTCTTCTTCTTCTGGTACCCCTATAATATGAATATTGTTCACTTTGGATTGGTCACACAGTTCCATATTCTTTCACTCCTCGAGGTCCTTTTTTCTCTCTGTGCCTCAGCTTCTTTGTATTCCTCTTCTCTAATTTCTATTTCATTTATCTTCTCCTCCACCGTATCTTATCTGCTTTTAAAACCCTCCATTTTGTTCCATAACGATTGGATCTCTGCCCTAAATTCATTCCTGAGTTCTTGAATATTTTTCTGTACCTCCAGGAGCATGTTTATGATTTTTATTTTGAAATCTCTTTCAGGAAGATTGATTAGTTCAGTTTCACTTGACCATTTTTCTGGTGTTTGTGAGATTTTTGTTTGAACCAGGTTCCTTTGACGTTTCATATTCATATGTGGTGCCCTCTAGTGCCCAGAAGCTCTACTCTCTGGAGCTGCTCAACCCCTGGAGCAATATCATGGGTCGCATGAGAGCAGTGCTGGTGCCTGGGGGGAGCAAAGAACTGTTTCCTGCTTCTCGGCTGCTATTCCTGTTTCCACTGCCAGACCCAGTGGGCCAAACACATAGGTGTAAGCCTGTATGCTTTGCATTTGTAGCTGTTGTAGGCGGGGCTTCCCTCTGGCTGTCCTGACGCCAGCACAGGGGTTGCTGGTGTGCGAACCAGGTGCAGGCTGGCTAGGAGGAAGGCACAGCAGGCTGCCTATCATGGTGGGAGCCTTGGAGCTGTGTAGCCATCCAGGGGGGTGGAGTGCTTGAACATCCTGAAAGTTCCCAACCTGCTGAGAAGAATGCGCCCAGACACTTTTGTCAGTCCTTGCCCCTTTAGCAGCCCTCTTACTTTTAGGAAGTCTCTCATATGGCCCACCCAGATCAGCTGGATTTGCATCCCTGTTTTCCACAAGCAGCTGGAATCTCGGTCTCTCCAGGTATTCCACCTGTCTTAGTTTTCCAACTCCAGTAATCACCAGAGCACCATGCAATGTACGTTCGTGTTCCCAGAGCAGATCTCCAGGGCTAGGTGTTCAGCAGTCCCAGGCCTGCATTCCCTCCCCACTCCATTTCTCTTCCTCTGGCCGGTGAGCTGGGGTGGGGGGCGGGCTTGGGTCCGGCCAAGTCATGGCTTTGGTACGTTACCCTGTTCTGTGAGGTCTGTTCTTTTCTCCAGGTGTATGTAGTCTGGCTCAGCCTTCTTTCCTGTTGCTCTTTCAGAATTAGTTTCATTAATTATATTTTCATATTTTTTGTGATTTAGGAGGAGGTCTCACCTCTCATGTCACCATCTTTATTCCTCTCACCCACAGTGTTTTTTGTAAGAGTGTATATCAATGATATCTAATAATAAAAAAAGATTATAAAAAATAACAAAAGAACAATGATTTTAAGGTTGTATAGCAAAAATCTATTGCTTTTTGAAACAAGGCATTATTTCAACCATTTCTATTGAAAATCACTTTTGTAATTATTGACTTGTCACTGGTAATATTAGCTTACCATTTTTCTTTAAATAAGCCATTTTTATTGAATAAGTTTGTCTGATAAAGGAAAAAAAATGTATGCTCCCATCCTTTAGTTTGGTTTTAGATTGAAATATTTTACCAAAATTGGTGGTAATTATTATATTTTATTCTCCTTACATGTGTTTTAAAAGTCAGAAGGCAAGCATTTCCTGAGATTATGTAAAATGATTTTCTAAAAGTGCTTGGATCTCTGAATAATACATTCTGTTGGATTTTAAAGCCTATAAAATATTCACACTGTGAGTGCCTAGAGACCAGTTTTATAGCAGCCTAAGGAGAAAAACTGTTCTCCAGACTACTTTGGCAAGATGTGAATCAGCAGCAATCACCACAATCGTGGTAGACCTCACTGGACTTCTAGCTCTCTTCTATTACCAAATGATCACAGTGTTCTCTGAAGTGGCTGTTTTTCTTCTGTCTTAATTCTTTTTCCCTCCTCACCACAGGCAGTGGAACAATAACTTTCTCCTCATGAACTCTGAAATGAGAAAAGGGTTGTGAAACTGCCTAATGATGGGCTGGAGTATAGTGTAATGGTCATGAACAGAGATTTTGGAATTAGATCCGAACATCAGTAGGAATCCTGGTCTTACTCCTTCCTAGCTGGTTGACCACAGGCAAGTTAGTTATACTCTAAAGCTTTTTGTGATATGAAGTAATAGTAACCACCTTAAAGTGTTTGTGAGGATTGAATAAATAGTCTGGAAAGAGTTTTTCTAAGGATGGAATGGAGTGGTCTGTAAAGAGCCTAGCACGAATAAGCACCCTATAACTAAAAGCTATTAGTACTAGTAATGGTGGGGAAGATGTAGTTTATTTTTGTTTCATTTGGGTCAACTTGTTTTGCTCTGGCTATGTATGTAGACCTACTATCTGGAATGATATTTATAATTTGTTTTATAGTCTGTTAATCTCCTGATTTTTTGTAAGAGATTTTTTAATGATACAAATTGTAATTTAGTCTTTCAAAGTGTTAATTGGTTTCTTGCTAGTTTGTGAATACCCTGATGATGAGAGCTTTTATTCATCTTTATTTTCCCTACAGTGCCTGTTCTGGAAATGTTCTAGGGGAGTTGTGTGCCCATTATATATCATTATGTATGTAGGTCTGCTGTAATGGCTAGCACACAGTAATTTAAGGAAGAAAGGACTGTCTCTAAGTCAGAGATGAACACTGAATCAATCCCCAGTCCTTTTCCATATTTTGTCTCTGAGGTACCTTAACTGTCCCCATGAGTTCATTTACCACTAAATTATTGCAAGCCTCTAATCTGTATTTGTTTTAAATTGCTCTTTGAGCAGTTTCTGTCCATCTGTCTTATGTACCTCTCCACCTGGATGACCTTCAGTCATATCAAATCCATTATGCTCACACTCTCTTCTACCAGTCTCCCTTCTGTGTTTTGGTTAATGGTGTCTCACCAGCTATTGGGCACCCGACCAGAGCCCTCCCTACCTATTGTAATACTACTTTAATATTTCTCAAATGAAACCCTTTCTTTTAGCTTATACAGTATGGTACATGCACCCTTATTTGTCTTTAACATTTCTCTTTCGCCCCTCCTTCAAACTGCTCCACCAGAATCTTTCTAAGTCACACAGTTGATCTTGCCACTTCTCTGCTTATGAGCCTCTCTGGTGGTTTCCTGTAACTTAGAGCAGGGGTCTGTAAACTGACCTGTGGGCTGAGTCTGGCTTGCTGCCTGTTTTGTAAATTAAGTTTTATTGAAATTTTTCCATGCTTATTTTTTCAAGTATTGTCTATGGCTTCTTTTATGCTATGACCAGAAAGTTGAGTGGTTGTATCAGAGATTGTTTGGCTTGCAAAACCGAAAATGTGTACTGTCTGATTCTTTACAGAAAATGTTGCTAATCCCTGGCTTAGAAGATAGAGTTCAGACTTGAGTATACTGAAAAATCCTTCATGATTTTGTCCCAAACAGTTTAGTCACCATCACCCTTTGAAATACTTTAAACTGTACCCTATTCTCTTCTGGGCCTACATAATTTTGCATATTTTTATGCTTTGTTTTTCATCTGCCAAACCCTTATTCATGCTTCAAAACCCAGCTAAGTTTGTTTTTCCTCTATCAAACTTTCCTCAACTGTTCCTGGCAATTAGTATCCTATAACAGATTTTTCACATTTTTATTATAGCACTTTTGTATTATAGCCCATAGTGTATGTGTGTTGTAGCACATATTGTAACACAATTACTTGCTCTTCTGATGATCTTCTTAGACTATTCTTTCCATTGTCTTAATCATTTTTATATACTCTATGCCTGAGTTTTTTAATAACCAGTGATAAGATGAATGAACAAACAGATGTAGAAATTTGATTAAAGGAAAAATTTCTGAATTAGGTATGTTATTTGGGACTTTGCATATGGAAACTGCTCAGACCATGTTTGTATGTTAAAGTAGGTAGTTGTTTTCTCTTCTTGTTTTACAAATGTCCTCTGGTTTCCTAAACTGAGTGTTTGGAAATGAAATTTTGACAGTTGAATCACTTAAAATGCCCTCTAAAGAGGACTCATATTTCCTTTTTAAATATTGTCTCTCTTAGTAATAGGAATAATTGCTATCTAATATAAGACATGTGGGTCAAATCAGTAATCCATTAATTCAGTTCTGTATTCTTGTTTGTTTGTTTTCTTAATTGGTACCAGGGTCAGTTTTGTAGGAGAACATACCAATAATTTCGGTGATCTCAAAAAAAATCTTTTTAAGTTTATTAAAAGCAGTTATAGACATACTGCATTATATAAGAGGTTTCTCAACAGGCAAGAATCAACAATTCATTGTGTTAATTACAATAACTCTTTAAAACTTTGTATTTAAGAAAAGGTAATTCATGCTGAGCATAGCAAACTTTGAAAATAGACAAACAGAAAGCAAAACAAACACATGGTCCCGTCACCCATAAATAGGATATTATGAAAGTACTGGTGTTTGTCCTTCTAGTATTTGTTCATATGTATGTGTTTATTTTATGTATACTGTTAATTCTTTTTTCTAAGAGGGAAATACTATACTGTTTAATAACCTTTTTTTTTTCACTTAGTGTTGGTCATTACCACTTACTCATGCCATTAAATGTTTTTCAAAAATAGATTTTTTTAATGCCTGCATTAACTGTTAAACAGTTAATTCTATTACTGAACATTTAGATTTTCTGAAGTAGTCTTGGCATTCATTAAAGCTCCAAAGATGTATCATTCTATACTAAATATTGTGTAGTTGTTTCCACTTCAAGCCAGGGAGCTCCTATTAGTATTATCAATTTCCATTAAATCAAGACTGTGTCATGATAAACATGTTTATCTTTTGGTAAATATCAACAATAAAACCCAAATTAAAGTGGGCTTTCCCAGTTGGGAATGTTAGTTCCGAGTACTAGCTCTTGTCCTGACTTTCCTCTCCTAAGTGTTTACCTTAATGACTAGGCTCTGGATACCTGGGGCTGCTCTTCCCCTTGAAGTTCTTCAGTTGGTTTCCTGTTACAACTCATTGAAACCACGAATCCTTCATGAGATCCTCTTAATCTACAATGTAATCTGGTTCTTATCTGTTCCTCTTCACACTTACTCTATGCCACTAATTTACTGCTGCACTAATTCACTGTATCCTGATTCTCTTTGGTAGCAGCTAGTTCCTTGCTGGTACCAAAGGGACTTAGGGCTTGGTATGTAATTTTCCTTCTACCTGCTCTACCGCTTTGCTTCACCTTTATTTAATTAACTTTACTCAGATTTTACATTTTCATAAGTTTTAAAATTTTAGCAAATGTTATCTCTTCAGAGAGGTTTTCCCTGACCACCTTCAAAAACTAGGTCTCCCTTTTATTCTCTAATAGGATCCTGTACATTTCCTTCATAGTAATTATTCGTATTCGTATTACTTTGATGTTTCTCTGCCTCTCCCCATCCCTGACCCGCCGTTAAGCCCCAAGAGTGGGAAGGAGGCAAGGGCATTTCAGAAACCAGTGTGTGGAAATAGCTATATATTTTCTGCTTATAGAACTACTTATAATAGGGTAACATATGGAAAATATATTTTACAATAGGAAATAAGACTTTAGTTTTAACCTTCAGGCATTGTCTTAAATTCATGGTGACCTTCCCTATGCTTGCTTTAACTATTTAAATATTTAATCTTTGATAATAATTCATTAATGTGTCTACAGAATATCATGATAAAATGGGCCCATACTGCATAAAGTGTAACACTTTAGTGCAGCTAAAGCATATCTAAATGATAAAAATTTTTTAACTTTTTTGTGGGTAAAATCTACATACTTTAAAATGCACATATCTTAAGTGTACACATCAATGACTTTTTAAAAAATTTTTTATTAAGGTATTATTGATATACACTCTTATGAAGGTTTCACATGAAAAAACAATGTGGTTACTACATTTACCCATATTATCAAGTCCCCACCCATACCCCAATGCAGTTACTGTCTATCAGTGTAGTAAGATGCCACAGATTCACTATTTGCCTTCTCTGTGCTACACTTTTCCTCGTGACCCCCTACACCATGTGTAATAAACATGGTACCCCTCAATCCCCTTCTCCCTCCCTCCCCACCCATCTGGCCCCAAATCCTCCCCTTTGGTAACTACTAGTTCCTTCTTGGAGTCTCTGAGTCTGCTGCTATTTTGTTCCTTCAGTTTTGCTTTGTTGTTATACTCCACAAATGAGGGAAATCATTTGGCACTTGTCTTTCTCTGCCTGGCTTATTTCACTGAGCATAATATCCTCCAGCTCCATCCATGTTGTTGCAAATGGTAGGATTTGTTTTCTTCTTATAGCTGAATAATATTCCATTGTGTATATGTACCACATCTTCTTTATCCATTCATCTACTGATGGACACTTAGGTTGCTTCCATTTCTTGGCTATTGTAAATAGTGCTGCAATAAACATAGGGGTGCATCTGTCTTTTTGAAACTGGGCTGCTGCATTCTTTTTTTTTTTTTACACTTTATTTTGGTATCATTAACCTACAATTACATGTGCAATATTATGGTGATTAAACTACACCCTTCATCAGGCCCCCCCCACCAACCCCATTACAGTCACTGTCCATCAGCGTAGTGAGATGCTATAGAATCACTACTTGTCTTCCCTGAGTTATACAGCCCTTCCCGTG
>JAQQAC010008350.1:93065665-93097599 GCA_029783875.1 Phataginus tricuspis | reverse complement strand
TCCCACCCTTCTTCCCCAGTCCCTTTCCCTTTGGTAACTATTAGTCCGTTTTTGGGTTCTGTGAGTCTGCTGCTGTTTTGTTCCTCCAGTTTTTTTCTTTGTTCTTATACTCCACATATGAGTGAAATCATTGATACTTGTCTTTTTCGGCTTGGCTTATTTCACTGAGCATAATACCCTCTAGCTCCATCCATGTTGTTGCAAATGGTAGGATTTGGTTTCTTCTTATGGCTGAATAATATTCCATTGTGTATATGTACCACATCTTCTTAATCCATTCATCTACTGATGGACACTTAGGTTGCTTCCATTTCTTGGCTATTGTAAATAGTGCTGCGATAAACATAGGGGTGCATCTGTCTTTTTGAAACTGGGCTGCTGCATTCTTAGGGTAAATTCCTAGGAGTGGGATTGATTCCTGGGTCGAATGGTATTTCTATTTTGAGTTTTTTGAGGAACCTCCATACTGCCTTCCACAATGGTTGAATTAATTTGCATTCCCACCAGCAGTGTAGGAGGGTTCCCTTTTCTCCACATCCTTGCCAACATTTGTTGTTGTGTTTTGGATTTGACCATCCTCACTGGTGTGAGGCGATATCTCATTGTGGTTTTAATCTGCATTTCTCTGATGATTAGCAATGTGGAGCATTTTTTCATGTGCCTGTTGGCCATCTGAATTTCTTCTTTAGAGAAGTGTCTATTCATATCCTCTGCCCATTGCTTAATTGGATTATTTGCTTTTTGTTTGTTAAGGTGCATGAGTTCTTTGTTTATTTTTGATGTCAACCCCTTATCAGATATGTCATTTATGAATATATTCTCCCAAACTGTAGGATGTCTTTTTGTTCTACTGCTGGTGTCCTTTGCTGTACAGAAAAGCTTTTCAGCTTGATATAGTCCCACTTGTTCGTTTTTGCTTTTGTTTCCCTTGCCCAGGGAGATATGTTCATGAAGAAGTCACTCATGTTTATGTCCAAGAGATTTTTGCCTATGTTTTTTTCTAAGAGTTTTATGGTTTCATGACTTACGTTCAGGTCTTTGATCCACCTTGAGTTTACCTTTGTGTATGGGGCTAGACAGTAGTCTAGTTTCATTCTCTTACATGTAGCTGTCCAGTTTTTCCAACACCAGCTGCTGAAGAGGCTGTCTTCTCCCCATTGTATATCCAAGGCTCCTTTATCAAATATTAATTGTTGTATATGTTTGAGTTAATGTTTGGATTTTCTATTCTGTTCCACTGGTCTGTGGGTCTGTTTTTGTGCCAATACCAAATTGTCTTGACTACTGTGGCTTTGTAGTAGAGCTTGAAGTCAGGGAGTGTAATTCCCCCTGTTTGATTCCTCCTTCTCAGGATTGCTTTGGCTATTCGGGGTCTTTTCCGGTTCCATATGAATTTTAGAATTATTTGTTCCAGTTCATTGAAGAAAGCTGTTGGTAGTTTGATAGGGATTGCGTTGAATCTGTAGATTGCTTTAGGTAGTATTGCCATTTTGACCATATTTATTCTTCCTAGCGAAGAGCGTGGGATGCATTTCCATTTGTTAGTGTCGTCTTTAATTTCTCTTAGGAGTGTCTTGTAGTTTTCAGAGTATAGGTCTTTCACTTCCTTCGTTAGGTTTATTCCTAGGCATTTTATTCTTTTTGATGTAATTGTGAGTGGAATTGTTTTTCTGATTTCTCTTTCTGTTAGTTCATCGTTAATGTATAGGAAAGCAACAGATTTCTGTGTGTTAATTTTGTATCCTGCAACTTTGCTGAATTCAGATATTAGTTCTAGTAGTTTTGGAGTGGAGTCTTTAGGGTTTTTTTATGTACAATATCATGTCATCTGCAAATAGTGACAATTTGACTTCTTCTTTACCAATCTGGATGCCTTGTATGTCTTTGTTTTGTCTGATTGCCATGGCTAGGAACTCCAGTAGTATGTTGAATAACAGTGGAGAGAGTGGGCATCCCTGTCTTGTTCCCAATCTTAGATGAAAAGCTTTCAGCTTCTCGCTGTTAAGTATGA
Source organism: Phataginus tricuspis (assembly GCA_029783875.1). NCBI lineage: Eukaryota > Metazoa > Chordata > Mammalia > Pholidota > Manidae > Phataginus > Phataginus tricuspis. Next base: position 93,095,588 of record JAQQAC010008350.1, on the reverse strand, counting down.
TGTTAGCTGTGGGTTTGTCATATATAGCCTTTATGATGTTGAGGTACTTGCCGTCTATACCCATTTTGTTGAGAGTTTTAATCATGAATGGATGCTGAATTTTGTCAAATGGTTTTCAGCATCTATGGAGATGATCATGTGGTTTTTGTTCTTCTTTTTGTTGATGTGGTGGATGATGTTGATGGATTTTTGAATGTTGTACCATCCTTGCATCCCTGGGATGAATCCCACTTGTTCATGGTGTATGATCCTCTTGATGTATTTTTGAATTCGGTTTGCTAATATTTTGTTGAGTATTTTTGCATCTACGTTCATCAGGGATATTCGTCTGTAATTTTCTTTTTTGGTGCAGTCTTTGCCCGGTTTTGGTATTAGAGCGATACTGGCTTCATAGAATGAGTTCGGAAGTATTCCCTCCTCTTCTATTTTTGGAAAACTTTAAGGAGAATGGGTGTTATTTCTTCTCTATATGTCTGGTAGAATTCAGAGGTGAATCCCTCTGGTCCGGGGGTTTTGTTCTTGGGTAGTTTTTTGAAGACCGATTCAATTTCATTGCTGATGATTGGTCTGTTTAGTTTTTCTGTTTCTTGCTTGGTCAGTCTTGGAAGGTTGTATTTTTCTATGAAGTTGTCCATTTCTTCTAGGTTTTCCAGCTTGTTAGCATATAGATTCTCATAATATTCTCTTATAATTCTTTGTATTTCTGTGAGTTCCATCATCATTTATCCTTTCTCATTTCTGATTCTGTTTATGTATGTAGATTCTCTTTTTCTCTTAATGAGTCTGGCTAGGGGTTTATCTATTTTTTCAAAGAACCAGCTCTTGGTTTCACTGATTTTTTTCTATTGTTTTATTCTTCTCAATTTTATTTATTTCTTCTCTGATCTTTATTATGTCCCTCCTCTGGTGACTTTGGGCCTCATTTGTTCTTCTTTTTCCAATTTCAGTAATTGTGTCTTTAGACTGTTCATTTGGGAATGTTCTTCCTTCTTTAAATAGGCCTGGATTGCAATATACTTTCCTCTTAGAACTGCCTTCGCTGCGTCCCACAGAAGTTGTGGCTTTGTGTTGTTGTTGTCATTAGTCTCCATATATTCTTTGATTTCTGTTTGGATTTGGTCGTTAACCCATGGATTCATTAGGAGAATGTTGTTAAGTCTCCATGTATTTGTGAGCCTTTTTGATTTCTTTCTGAAATTTATTTCTAGTTTTATACCTTTGTGATCTGAGAAGTTGGTTGGTAGGATTTCAATATTTTTGAATTTGCTGAGGTTCTTTTTGTGGCCTAGTATGTGGTCTATTCTGGAAAATGTTCCATGTGCACTTGAGAAGAATGTGTATCGTGCTGCTTTTGGGTGCAGAGTTCTGTAGGTATCTGTTAGGTCCATCTGTTCTGGTGTGTTGTTCAGTGCCTCTGTGTCTTTACTTATCCTCTGCCTGGTTGATCTATCCTTTGGAGTGAGTGGCGTGTTACAGTCTCCTAAAATAATTGCATTGCTGTCTATTTCCTCCTTCACTTCTGTTAGTATTTGTTTCATATATGCTGATGCTCCTGTGTTGGGTGCATATATTTTTATAATGGTTATATCTTCTTGTTGGACTGACCCCTTTATCATTATGTAATGTCCGTCTTTATCTCTTCCTACTTTCTTCGTTTTGAAGTCTATTTTATCTGATACAAGTACTGCAATACCTGCTTTTTTCTCTTTGTTGTTTGCCTGAAATTTTTTTTTCATCCCTTCACTTTTAGTCTGTGTATATCTTTGGGTTTGAGGTGAGTCTCTTGTAAGCAGCATATAGATGGGTCTTGCTTTTTTATCCACTCTGTTACTCTGTGTCTTTTGATTGGTGCATTCAGTCTGTTTACATTTAGGGTGATTATTGATAGATATGTACTTATTGCCATTGCTGGCTTTAGATTTGTGGTTACCAAAAGTTCAAGCGTTGCTTCTTTATTATCTGAGAGTCTAACTTAACTTTCTTGTTAAGTTATTGTGAACGCCATCTGATGTTTCTTTATGTCTCCCTTCTTATTCTTCCTCCTCCATTCTTTATATACTAGGTGTTTTATTCTTTGCCTTTAGTTAGTATTTGGATGGTCTGCTTTCTTTGCTATGCTTTTATTTTCTCTGGTGACATCTTTTTAGCCTAGGGGTGCTTCCCTCTAGAGCAGTCCGTTTAAGATATCCTGTAGTGGTGGTTTATGAGAGGCAAACTCTCTCACTTTCGTTTGTCTGGAAATTGTTTAATCCCTGCATCATATTTAAATGATAATCGTGCTGGATACAATATTCTTGGTTGGAGGCCCTTCTGTTTCATTACATTAAATATATCATGCCATTCTCTTCTGGCCTCTAAGGTTTTTGTTGAGAAGTCTGATGATAGTCTGATGGGTTTTCCTTTGTAGGTGATCTTTTTTCTCTCTGTAGCTGCCTTAAATACTCTGTCTTTATCTTTGATCTTTGCCATTTTAATTATTATGTGTCTTGCTGTTGTCTTCCTTGGGTCCCTTGTGTTGGGAGATCTGTGGGCTTCCGTGGACTGGGCGAGACTATTTCCTTCCCCAGCATGGGAAAGTTTTCAGCAATTATTTCTTCAAAGACACTTTCTATCCCTTTTTCTCTCTCTTCTTCCTCTGGTACTCCTATAATGCGAATATTGTTCCGTTTGGATTGGTCACACAGTTCTCTTAATATTCTTTGATTCCTAGAGATCCTTTTATGTCTCTCTGCCTCAGCTTCTTTGTATTCCTGTTCTCTGTTTTCTATTCCATTAAAAGTCTCTTGCATGTCATCCAGTCTGCTGTTAAGCCCGTTGATCGCTTGTCTGATTTCTGCATTGTCTTTCCTCACTTCCCTCACTTCCTTCCTCAGCTCTTGCACATTTCTCTGTAGATCTGTCAGCATGGTTAGACTTTTATTCTGAATTCTTTTTCAGGAAGACTGTGCATTTCCATCCCTTCAGGCTCCTTCTCTGGGGTTGTCTGGTTGATCTTCGTCTGGACCATATTCCTCTGTCTTTTCATGGCTGTAGAAGTGGTCTCTGGTAGTTGCCACGTATGTCAACTGGGCTCTTTTAGACTTTAAAAAGAAAAAAAAAAAGAAAAAAAAGGCTGAAAAAAAGAGAAAGAAAAGAAAAAAGGAAGAGAAGAAAAAACAAAAAATAAAAAACAAACAAAAAACGCCCACTGTGAGTGAATTCTATGGGGATGCTGTAGGTGGCGCTGTTGCTCCACTATTCCACAGCCGTGGCCGCCCCACTCCGCAGGGCCCTTTATAGCTCTCACCAGGGTGGGAACGAATGGGGGCTGTTGATCTCTGTGGGAAGTCTAAGTGCCGCCACCCTTTCCCAGTCACCAGCTAAGGGGTCCGAAACTCCCCAGGACTCCCAGCCTGCTGGGCTGAGTGTGCTGGGGCGATCCAGCTCCTCCACTGGGCTCCTGTCTCTTTCAGACCGCTGAAAAAAGTGCACGCTTTTCTTCTTCTTTTTTTTTTTCCTTCCCGGGAGCCGGCTGCAAGCACCCTGGCACTTCCACGCTCAGATCCTGCACCCTCTGTCTCTCCAATCTCTGCTATAGTGCACGATGTGTGTCAGCGCTCCCTGCACAGATCACCGGGGCTGGTTATTTCACGGACCTGTACTTCCACTCCCTCCCGGCTCTCAATCCTCTCCTCCCGCTGGTGCGCTGGGGTGGGTGAGTGCTCGGTCCCGCTGGGTCACGGCTCCATATCGTACCCGCCTTGCGGGGCGCCCAGTCCTCTCAGGAGTAGCTGCATGGTGTGCGTTTTCCTGTGTATTCTGGTCTCTCTTTTAGGACTAGTTGTATTTGCTGTATTTTCATAGATAAATATAGTGTTGGGAAGAGATTTCTGCCACACTGCTTATGCCGCCATCTTCCTGTGTTCCAGCTTAGCCAGATATTTAAAGGGAATTTATATTAGAGTATTTGGGGCTCCCTCTGTGACTCACTGCTTTCCAAGATTTCTCCCTTCAATTTCCAGCTGCTGTGGTAATCCTGAACTCCAGTACCGCCAGCTAAAAAGATTGTTTTTTTGCTCAAGTTTTAACCATTCTGTACCACAGGTTCTGTGGGGCAGAAGTGGGAGTTCAGGGAGTTCTCCAGGGGGGAAAGCTGTATAAAAGTAACTCTTACTCACTATGTTTTCTTTCAAGGGTCAGATACCCTACAGTTTTTGTCTACTTTTCAGCACTCTTCAGTGCTTTCAAATAGTTTTTTCTTTCTTTCTTTCTGAATTTAAGGTGTCCCTGAATTATCTCATCTGAGCATAGTCTCTGCTTTGAAAATTTCCACAGCATGCTCTACTCTTACAGTTCTTTATGCACATGATTTTTCTCCTTCCAGTTATCTATTGCTGTATTACAGGTAACTCTAAACTTAGTAGTTTAAAACAGCCATTATATTATGCTTATGGTTTCTTTGGGTCAGGAGTTTGGAAAAGCACAGCCAGGATGAAGTGTCTCTTCTCTGTATATCTGGGGCCTCACCAGGGAAGGCTTAAAGACTGGGGGTAATGCTATAGCTAGAACAGCTGTAACCTAGAAGTGTGTACTAACACATCTGGCAGTTGATGCTAGCTGTTGGCTGGGACTTCACCTGGAGCTCTGGACCAGGATACTCGTACATGGTCTCCGCACAGCCTTGTCGCCTTGGAATTTTTACATGATGACTCAGAACTCTAGTATTAGTGTTCCAGGGAAACAGCTACAAGCTGCAGTGCCTTTTATGATGTAATCTCAGAAGTTGTATGGCAGAAGTTACATAGCATCACTTCCTCTACTGTATTGGTAAACCAGTCTTCATTGTTGGCCCAAATTTAAGGGGAAGGACATAGATCCACCTCCTAATTGGAAACGTGTCAAAGAATTTGCAGACGTTTTAAAACCACTATGTTCACTTAACAAATAGTAAGCCTCCACTATGTCCTAACATGAGTCCTAAATACATGTCAGTATTCACTGAAGTATTGAGTTTTTCTTCTTAATAACAGTAGATTTGGACCTAAAGTAAATTTGTGTTTAAACTTTAAGAAAGTAATAAGATATTTTAATTCCTGAAAACACTTCCTCAGATTGATCATTTTGTCTTTTTATTTATAGAACATAGTGTTTAATGAAAAATCTATGATTAAGTGGTGAAAATGGCAGGCTTCCTAGATAATTTCCGTTGGCCAGAATGTGAATGTATTGACTGGAGTGAGAGAAGAAATGCCGTGGCTTCAGTGGTAGCAGGTATATTGGTAAGTGAAAAAGCCTGGTTGGTGACATTTATGTCTCATCTTTTGCCCTGAAAGTTAATGTTGATTCTTGTGAACTATTTTATTTCACTTTTGTTTTGTATAAATAATTATCAGAGTTCTAGATACTATTACAGAGCAAGTAGGCCCTGGGTTCATTTGAGTTTATAACTTTGTTAAACTTAATATCTTTTTTCAGTTCAAGTGATAATACAATTATTTTAGGCAGTACCATTTTTTTTTATTAAGGTATCATTGATATACAATCTCATGAAGGTTTCACAGGAAAAACAGTGTGGTTACTACATTCACCCTCATTATCGAGTCCCCTCTGATAACCCATTGCAGTCACTGTCCATCAGTGTAGTAAGATGCCACAGAGTCCCTGCTTGTCCTCTCTGTGCCACACTATCCTCCCTGTGACCCCACACACACCATGTGCACTAATCATGATACCCCTCAATCCCCTACTCCCACCCGCCCTCCCTCACCCCTCCCCTTTGGTAACTGCTAGTCCCTTCTTAGAGTCTGTGAGTCTCCTGCTATTTTATTCCTTCAGTTTTGCTTCATTGTTATACTCCACAAATGAGGGAAATCATTTGGTATTTGTCCTTCTCTGCCTGACTTATTTCACTGAGCATAATACCCTCTAGCTCCATCCATGTTGTTGCAAATGGTAGGATTTGTTTCTTTCTTATGGCTGAATAGTATTCCATTGTGTATATGTACCACATCTTCTTTATCCATTCATCTACTGATGGACACTTAGGTTGCTTCCATATCTTGGCTATTGTAAATAGTGCTGCAACAGATTTCAATATCTGTTATATTTAAAAAGTTTAGCTCCTTGAGTATATGGTTCTATACCTGAAGTCCAATAGAAAACAATAAATAAAGCAGAACAGGAACTAAACAATCTGCAGGCAGAATCCTTTTAGATGTTTCTAAGTTTTTCTTGTTCTTTATGATCTTGTCTGCACTTAATTTGTCTATGGAATTCTTTAGCAACTTGTCTACTTTAAGTCTATTCAGGTTACAGAGAAACATTACATTTTATAAACTGTTCAGTTAGTTATGCAGTATTTAATCAAATTACATAATTAAACTGTAGCAGGCTTAGTCTTGAAGACATGACCTCTGACTCCTGGTAAGCATACAACTCATTAGTGGAAGCAAAAGTGCTGGAGCATATTATAAAGGGATGTTCTCTAGAGAGAATGAAACACGTCAGGTAATCAGGTTGCTGGTTAGTTGAGAGCTTCCTTTGTATATAATTATGGTGGATGAAACAAGGAGATAATTCACTCCCAGATAATTAAGTTTTTATCTGGTATTGAGAGAGAACTTCAGAATCTTACCCAGATTTGATTAGTTAGGATCACCTCATAATCTATGAAGAATAAGTAAACAAGGGATTCTTATTTTTTATATTTGAACATCCCAAACTGAAAGTAGAAATATTTTATGTTTCACACATACGGTCTGTTGAAGAGAGGAATGTTAAGAGCAGGTATCATGCCAAGGCAAAGTGTGTTACTTAATAGCTTGGGGCGGTCTCAAGTTTTTTACAGGTTGGTGGATAATGATTGATGCAGCTGTGGTATATCCTAAGCCAGAACAGTTGAACCATGCGTTTCACACATGTGGTGTATTTTCCACGTTGGCTTTCTTCATGTAAGTATGAAGGTAATTCTCAGTTCAAGATTATTTTTCTAAAAACATTATTTCCTTAAAGTTTAATGCTATCTGGAATAACTTTTGAATTTAATTGATGTATTATTCTTTAACATTATATATGTACATATATATATGTATATATATACTCCCATTTTATTAAGTTTTTATGAAGAATGTGTTGAATTTAGTCAGTTATCTTTTTAGCATTTATAAAGATTATCATGTCATTTTTCTCTTTATTTATTAAAGGGTCAATTGTTATATTTTATTAGTCCCAAGATTATTTTTCATATTTTAATATCTCTCAATATCAGGGTGCTTCTTATAGTTAGTGGTATCTTAAAAATTTTTTTCTTTCTTGGTAGTATAAAAGATAATGGTAAGTTTTAAAAGTCAGTGACATCTTATATTTAATATGTTACATTTCTAGATTTTTTTAGTAATGAGTCACCTTGAGTATTGTAATACACTCAACTTTTACATGGAGTATTATTATTTTTTAATGTGTTACTTGACTGTTTGCCAGTATTTGGGGGGTGGGTATGATGGGCCTCAACCAATACTGGTTCATGGCATTTCTTTTTTTAATAAATCATTTTCAGGTTTATCCATTGGCTCACTTCATTAAAAAGTTTGGAAGTTTTTCATAGGTGTCTTTTAATATTTAAAGAAAATATGTTAAACATTAAGATTACATAATTCCCTAAAACATGTAGGAGTTTCAAAACGGTTAAATTGTAGAAGATGGAATTACTTATATCCAGTCAGGATGCTAAGAAAAGGCAATTCCTATTACGAATGAACCTTGCTTTAACGAAACCAGAAAGCAAAGCTGAACATGGTGAGCCTGTTTATTTTATATGGGCCGAATATTCTCTGAGAAATGGATCAGAGAAAATCACTTGACTTCTAACAAAAAGATAAACTTTTTAACTTTGATTATAATGAGTATCTTAAAATGGGATAACTCATACTGTCATTCATGTATAAATGCAAAATAGGCAAAGAAATAGAAAATCTTCCCCTCTTTCATAATCTCTGGAGACAAGTGACAGTAATCTCTCAAAATTAAGTGTGTTTTCTTGGTGTACCTTAAGTAAGACCATTTGTATCCACTGGGATAGTCATTAAGAGATATGTTCACTTATTCAGATATGACATTAGTTGAGAGATGTTTCCCTTCTAAATGATACATAAATATCTGAATATTTTAGTGGCATGAGCGCTGATCAGATGGTTTTGTACTGTTCCAGGATAAATGCTGTGTCCAACGCTCAGGTGAGAGGCGACAGCTATGAAAGCGGCTGTTTAGGAAGAACAGGTAAAGGAACTTTGAGTTATAATGTACGCTGGCAAAGGAGGGGTTTATTAGCAGAAAAAGCAAAGCCTCTAGTGAGTCTTTGCCTAGGACTGGTAATGATTATATAGAATATTTTTAGTGTTATTTAAATCCTAAGAAAGTTAAAGTCACTGCCAGAAGTTACTGTTTTTGTCATGTTATGCTGCCCATTGTGTATAGATAAAATGTTACTATCCCAAATCAGTGGAACTTGGACTCCAGCTCACTCTTCCAGTGCTAATGATGGATTTATTCTTATCCCAAGTGTTGATGGATAATATCACAAGATGGCTGACCCTGACCACTAACAGCAAACTATGGACACATTAGGAGGTCAGACCTATGTTTTCCACATTCAGTTCTGATCACCTGAGTAATGACCCACAGACTGCAATGAAATTGTTTTGAAGAAACATACCATTTGTCTCTCTATAAAATTGTTTTTGGAGTTTGAATTCTTTTGAATTATCATTCAATAATATTCCTTTATTTAGGTTTTGAACCATTCTATTCGATCCAGGGGTTTGTTTTCAGTGGAATTTCTATGCCGTATGTAAAAGTACAGGGCTTAATGTCTATTTCCAACCTTTAAGGACTAGGGTGATTTTTTGTTATGGTTGGAAATTTGGAGTAAGTGGGAGAGGAATTTTGAAAGATGATTAACAGCAAATACTTGTAGACAACTTTGGACCAGAGACTGTCCTGAATGCTATATTAACTCATTTAATTGTCACCATAGTCTTACAAGTGCTCTTATTGTCCTCAGTTTTAGATGAAGGAATAAGGCACAGAGAGTTTAAAAAATTATGCCAACTCATAAAACAAGTAAGTAAGTGGTGGAGCTATGATTTGAACACTCAGTCTGGCTTCAGAGCCTATGCTTTTAGCCACCATGCATTGAGGACCATTTGGTCTCTTTGTCTGGTATAGCACCACATATATATATATATTGGCTTGATTGAGTATAATGTATATAAAATATAAAATTCACCAATTTACAGTGTACAGTTGGATGGATTTTGCAAATGTATACAGGTACATTACTACCACTATAGTCACGTTATAGAACATTTCTGTTATTCCAGAAAAGTTCCCTCATACCCCATCATAGTTAGCCTCCTTCCCTCCACATCCTGGCCATCATTGATCTGTTTTCTATCACTATACTTTTGTCTGGTCTAGAATTTCATGTAAATGGAATCATGAAGTAAGTATGGTAACATTTTAAACCTCATAAAGGGAGGTATGAAGAGCTTAACTTTTTTTCTCATGTAAAGTGGTAAGAACACTTAATGTGAGATTTGTTCACAACAAATTTTCAGTGCACAATACGTTACAGCTAACTGTAGGCACAATGTTGTACAGCAGATCTCTAGAACTTATCTTCTAGAGCCGAAACTTTATGCCTATTGCAGCAACTCCCTGTTTCCCTCTCCCCCATCCCCTGGCTGCCACTGTTCTATTCTCTGATTCTATGAGTTTGACTATCTTACACGCCTCATACAAGGGAACTTCTTAAGAAGGATGGAGCCCTGCTATATCTGACAACATGGATGAACCTGGAGGACATTATGTTCAGTGAAATAAGCCAATTACAGGGGACAAATTAGCCTTCCTTCCTTTTTTTTTTATCAAAGTATCATTGATATACAATTTTATGATGGTTTCAAATACACAACACAGTGGTTCAACATTCACCCATATTATCAAGTCCTCACCCCCTCCATTGCGGTCACTAGAGTCATTCATTGTATTCTCTGTGCTGTACTACCATCCCCGTGACCTACCTGTATTGTGATGGCAAATTACTATGCCACTTAATCCCCTTCTCCTTCCCCACCACTCTACCCAACCTCCCCTTTGGTAACCACTAGTCCCTTCTTGGTGTCTATGAGTCTACTGCTATTTTGTTCCTTCTGTTTTGCTTTGTTTTTATACTCCACAAATGAGTGAAATCATTTGGTATTTGTCTTTCTCTGCCTGGCTTATTTCACTGAGCATAATACCCTTTAAATCCATCCATGTTTTTGCAAACGGTAGGATTTGTTTTCTTCTTATGGCTGAATAATATTCCATTGTGTATATGTACCACATCTTCTTTATCCATTCATCTATTGATGGACTTAGGTTGCTTCCATATCTTGGCTATTGTAAATAGTGCTGCGATAAACATAGGGGTGCATGTCTTTTCAAATCAGGTATCTTGTTTTCTTTGGGTAAATTCCTAGGAGTGGAGTTCCTGGGTCAAATGGTATTTCTATTTTTTAGTTTTTTTGAGGAACCTCCATATTGCTTTCCACAATGGTTGAACTAATTTACATTCCCAACAACAGTGTAGGAGGGTTCCCTTTTCTCTGTATATCCTCGCCAGCATTTGTTTCTTGTCTTAGCTTTCTTTTCTACCTGATTCTTTAAATGCTGATGCAGATTGTATAACTTCACTTCCATTGGGATCCTTGAGGAATTGGGGAGGAGAGGAATAGTGACAAATGACAGACTAACCTAAATTAAAAGTGCACAGTATATGCACATATATTACTAGAATGTTGTGCATAGAGCACACATTATTTGATCATTTTTCTTTAAAGAATATTCCACAGACATTACTGTAGATTATGTACTATTATCTATTTTCTATAGAAAATTTTATTGTAACATACCCAGTTTTTTTAGCTTAAAGGTAGAACTTGTATTTTCCTTGCTTCTGTCTGGTTCCCATACTTTTTACCCTAAGTGACTATTAACATTTTATTCTATAATTATTTTCTACCCAGTTAAAATTCACATTACAGTTTATATTTTTTTGTGGTTCATACGGTGCAAGTTTTGGCTATTGCTTCAAAAATTAAGGGCAAACTGTCTTACAAGCATGCTTAGGTATTTCCACAGTAAACTTTCATACTACTTAAATGGTTTATGTAACATATTCCCATTTAATTTCCAGAGAAATTTGCAGGAAAGTATTGTCAATGTAATAAGTACCACAAATGGAACTGTTAAATAATAAAGCTCTAAAAAGAAATGGGAACTAGGTAGAAAAAAGATCATGTACTTAGATCTAGGACAAGATGGCTGCTCTTGATTGTTCATGACTTGACTGAGCGTCCTTGCAGTCAGAGCAAAAAAAAAGGGAAAATATTAGTTTTTCATGTTTTGCTAAACAAAACATACTCATGTCTCAAGGGAAATTTTTGTCTTGTTTAATTCTATTAGAAAATTTGTGTGTGGTTATATGTAAAGGACTTGAAAGAAAATAGTTATAAGGATTTTTGATAGTTCTTTTAGTCACTTAGGATAAAAGCTGTGATTGGATATAGTTTGGAGGATGTCTTTCTCCAAGGAACTAAACATTACTGTATATTTCTGGAGATCTGCTTAGTATTAAAATAAAATTTATATAATCCAGAGACCTATTTCCTTAAGTATCAGCTGTTCTAAGCATGCTGAGTTTTGATCAGTGTTTCCTGCATATCTGGTCTCTAAAACATATGCATTTCTATTCATTGAGTAACAGAAAATCTGCAAATGAGAGACAAATTTAGCTTTTTATTGTGGAAATTGGCTTGAACTTTATTTTCCCTTCAGTGAAGCTTTCTTCCCCTTCTTCAGGATGGGCTGTTAATACACCTGTGATTAGAATATGGCGCAAATGTTAACCTGCTTTCCTAAAGATGTGTTCAATCTATTCAAGTGTCCAGATGATTACTTTAATGAGATTCTATTGTATAAGTTCAATAATTCCATACAATAGAGGGTTGAAGAAATGCTTCTGACCTTGAACTTTTCAGAGGTATGTTGACTGCCTCAGCCATAAAAGAGACTGAATATACTTCAGAAGAAGGGCTGCTGTTTTGCACTATACTGAGTCATGGCATAATTTCAACATTGATGAAAAGGGGCATACTGGTCCTCATTCATTTGCAGTCTCATTCCTGTGTGGTGATAGTCATCAGATATATTTGCTACTTCGAAAGAGCAATTACCTTGATGATATATATATAACGGGATAATTTTCCAGTTAGGGTTTATTTAATCAGTTCAGTAGAATAATTACTTATGAAGCTTGCCTGGTTTAGTTTACTCAGCTGTTAGTTTCTATAGCCGATAGAAAGGTAACTTTCCCTTTTTCCAAGTATGGCTTTAACCCTTCATAGTTTAAAAAAAAATCTTCATTCAGTTAGTTGTTATAGCAGTTGTATGCAGCCATGTGATTGTCCTTGATAAGTATAATGTTTATTAGGTTAACAGTGTTTCTGGTGGCATGCACTCTTAAGACAGTTACAGAAATGAGCAAAATCATAAAGCCTATTCTTCACACAGGTGCTCGAGTTTGGCTCTTCATTGGTTTCATGCTGATGTTTGGGTCACTTATTGCTTCAATGTGGATTCTTTTTGGTGCATATGTTACGCAAAGTAAGTCTTTATTCCTCCTTTATTTCATTGGAGAGATTCAGATTCAGATATATCTTTTATATTTGCTATGGTCTGTTAACTCTACCTGGTGTAAAATTTAGTTTGATTTTCAGTTAACTGGAAGATATGCCTCTACGAGAAGATACATAAGTTGTTTAATATAAATTTCTCAGTGGGTCATTGAGTGCAGTGGGATAACCTGGTTAGAAAATCCAAGCCACTGACAAGACCACGTAACTCTCAGCCATTTTAGAGTCTCTGATTTCCTTCCTTTCCTTGGACAGGAAGGCTGTATACACAGCCTTATACAGCCAGGCTGTATACTAGAGGCCTGTTTACTGAGGGTTGTAGTGGTAAAAGTGAGAAACCTGTATGAGTCTACAGTCCCTCATACACAATGCTGAAATCTATAAGGTGCTAAAAGTCAAGTTTTCCATACCCAGATTGCAGTGAAACCAGACCTAAATCGACGTGGGGCTCGTGTTCTTTATTTCCACTTAAGTATGCAAATGTGTTCTTGCAGGAATTTGGTGTATTTTATTGTCGGATGCTGGACCAGACCCAGCTGGGGATGCTACAGAATATTTATGCCCTGTGTTACCATGCTTAAATCTGAAAAATTCTGAATTCCAAAACATATGTTACCCCAAGTATGTAGACCCCGATTTCTTTCCTTCCACTGATACCTCTTCTCTCCTACCCAAGCCTGTAATTTTTTTGGTTGTAGATACAAGGGGAGTTTTTAAAAGGCAAGACTAAAGACGTGTGTAGCCTTCATATAGAAACTGTTGATGCAATGGAGTGAGCTCATAGAAAACCATTCTCAGTTTTCTGGCTGTTCTAGACACCATAGCTTTTTATTCAGGGGGGTTGAAAAGTAGGACCCAGTCCCAGCACTGCTTCTGGAAGCATCAGAAAAACCTGTTTCACTGGCTCTTTCCCTTCCTCCAAGATAGGAGTCTACCTACCCTCTACTACCCCTGGAATCACTTTATCACTCATAACTGTCACATCTCCTTGTCCTGACCCACAGCTGACCTTACTCTTGATAGGATCCCTTTTTTCATAGTTTGATCAGTGTAAGATCTTTGGAATATCTTTGTCTTTCACTTAGCATAAAATAAATCAGTACGAGAGGACAGTGGTTGACTAATGTTTAAATAATACTGCTCACCAAATATATCTAAAATGTGTTAATTCAAAATACTAATGGAGCACACAGTTCTGGCATTAAGCTCATTTTAAGGAAAAGTGCTTTTTTTTATTTAGGAAAAGTGATTTTTTTAAAAACAGCTTCATTGAGATATGATTTGTATATCATGTAATTCACCCATTTAAAGTGTAGAGTTCTGTTTTTAATATATTCACAGAGTTGTGCTACCATCACCCCAATCCAATTTTAGCACGTTATCATCTTCCCCAAAAGAAATCCCTTATGCGTTGGCCATCACTCCCCATTACCCTTCTCCACCAGCCCTAGGTAACCATAAATCTGCTTTCTGTCTCTGGAGACTTGCCTATTTCCTATATGTGGAATCATAAGGGGAAGTTCATTTTAAGCTCAATTTATTCTTGACTCTGGGAGCTGGGTGGGCTGCTATTACTGATTTCCTTGGGAAGTCTGCATAATTACTTGAAGCAACATGTGAAACTTTCCAGTTTCTGTGATGAAAGTAGGAATAAATTCATGAAAGCTGTGTAGGAAAGTATTAAGTCTGTAAAGGTTGTACACTCATTGGTTGTATTTTAATCTTTAAAGAACTAGGACATACTGAGAAATTTCTCAATTATGGATCTCTTTCTGTCGCATTGCTCATTATATGTGCTTTTCTGTTAGAAAATTATATGCTTTTACCTCAGACAGCATTTCTAAAACACATTTCAAGTCTTTTACTGTACAGGTTTTCTTGACTATTAATAATAATAGCGGCTAACATTTACAGAGCACTTTATGGGTCAGGTACTGTTGTAGGCACTATACATAGTTACACATTTCTCATACTGTGGGGTGTGTGCTGTTATGATTCCCATTTTACAGATGAGGAAACAGGCATAATGAGGTTCAGTAATTTGCTCATGGTCGTACATGTAGTCAGTGGTAGAGTTAGGATTCAAATCGAGTGGTCAGACTCAAACTTAGAACTTTTTACTGTATTTCTGTGTTGTTTGCTCTGGTATCAAAAGCTCAAAATTGAATGTTCCTTCATCCTATCCAGTATTTTTAAATCAATATTTATAGTTTTATAAAAGAGATTAAATATCTACAATTTAAGTAGTTTCCTATTTTTCTTTTCTTCTCCTATGAAGAAACAGGAGAGATTCAGTGGAAGAACATGATGAATTATAATGATTCTTTTTATGCCTGTCAGATTTGTATAATGAAACTCCTGAATTCATGAAAGAAAATAAATGAACAGAATAATAAATCATTAAGAATTTAATTTGTATCTTTCTAACATTTTGCATTTTTATGCAGTAGTCCCCCCTTATCTGTGAGGGATATGTTCCAAGACCCCCTGTGGCTGCCTGAAATCATGGGTAGTTCAGAACTATATATACTGTTTTTTCCTACACATACATACCTATGACAAAGTTTAATTTGTAAATTGGGCAGAGTAAGAGATTAACAACAATACTACTAATGAAATGCAAAATTATAACAATATACTATAATAAAAATTATGTGAATGTGGCCTCTTGAAGTATCTTACTGCACTGTACTATCCCTTGTGATGATGTGAGCTGATAAAATACCTGTGTGATGGAAGTGGGGTGAATGACACAGGCACTGTGATGCAGCATTAGGCTATTGCTGACCTGATGGGAAGTCAGGAGGGTCATGTGCTCTGGAGCTCTGTTGACTGCAGGTAACTGAAACTGTGCAGAGTGAAACTGAGAATATCGGGGACCACTGCATTGGCCATGGGAAGTAAAGGGGTGCACTGCTGCTTCAATTGTTTGGGTGCAGCTAGAACCCCAGCAATTACTTTAGAAACCTTGTAAGTTCATTGTCTTTTATCCAGAGTAAGAGCAATCCTTTGTTTTGGGAGAATGAGATTGGCATTTTCTTATTTCTATTTTGTTCAGAGTTCTTAGAGTTAATAAATAACAGCAATATTTTGTAGCATACAGAGCATGTCTTCATGAATGGCACAAGTATTTTGTTATTGCCATCTGCTGTTTGTAATCTTCTAATCTGTTTTACTTTGTGTGTATAGATACTGATGTCTATCCAGGACTAGCTGTGTTTTTTCAAAATGCACTTATATTTTTTAGGTAAGTTGCCTAATTTCTTAACTACGCCTTTTACATTTACAGAAATGTCATCTTTATTATAAGAGCAGCAGTATATACAGTGGAACATGTACAAATTCTTTGAAAAAGTTACAATGTGTAAAACTTCTTTTAAAATTTAGTGAAAACTCCACTGTTGCTTGAAAGCATACATAAGCCATTTCAGTAGGGGTCCTGCTATGTGCAGAACCTCAGCTGGGTGTTTTATATATGTTAGCCTTTTTCATTCCCATTTAACTATCTTAAGTATATAAGTCAGGTGGTGTTTCCATTTTATAGACAAGGAAATAAAGCTTAGAGCTCACTTACACCCAACCAGTCAATACAGAGCTGGGATTTGAACCCAGGTTTCTGCTTCCATAGCCTGTGCTTTGTTAAAAACCATACCAGGTACTTTGCTGAAAAAAGAAAAAAATCAGAATTAACACATACTATGCATGTTGTATACAAAATCTGCTTAAGGAACTGGATTTTTTAAGTAAGTTTTTAAGATAACCTAAAATAAGTATAAAAAAAAAACAATATTGAAAGTATTTTTAGGGGCAATTTTCTAAATAGCCCTCAAAATGAAGCCTGTAATCTGTGCTTTTCAGGACGTCAATATCTTTTAATGAAAAGATAAGTATTCTAGGCATCCATTTATAAAATTATATCTCCCCCAATCCCATGAAATCATTAGGATCTAAGTCTTGAAGAACTTTGTTTTTGTCACTGGTTTTAAGCAGTTTGATTATGTTGTGCTGTGGTGTAGTTTGCTTCATATTTCTTCTGTTTGGGGTTCATTGACTTTCCTGGATCTGTGGGTTTATAGTTTTGATCAAATTTAGAATCTTTTCAGCCATTATTTTTCACGTGTATTTTCTGTCCACCCTGCCCTTCTGGCATTCCAATTACATGCATGTTAGGCTGCTTGAAGTCATTTCACAGCTCACTAATGCTTAATTCTCTTTTTGTTTGTTTTCTCTCTGTGTTGAAATAGTTTCTGCTGTTGTATCTTTAAGTTCACTAATCTCTGCTTCTGCAGTGTCTAATCTATTGCTTCTATCCAGTATATTTTTCATATCTATTATATTGGGTCTTTTTACATTCTCCAAGCCTCTCCTTAACATGCTCAGGCTTTCTTCTACCTTGCTGAAAATGTGAAGTATATTTATAACCATTTCAGTGTCTATCTAATTGTTAGTTCTGAGTCTGTTCCTGTTATTTTTATTTTCTCTTCATTTGGGGTCTCTTTTTCCCTGTTTGCTTCTTTGCATGCAGCTGGTTGGGGCTGGATTTTGTGCTGTTCCTTTAAGCGTTCTTGAGCTTTGTTCTGGATGCAGTTAGGTCGTTTAGAAACATTTTGATCCTTTTGAGACTTGTGTTTCAGCTTTGTTAGGCAGGACCAGAGCAGCTTCAGTGTAGACACTAATTTATCCCCTATATTAAGGCAATGTACTTCTCTGCATTCTTCCTGATTTCCCGTGTATTCTGAGGGTCCCCACTCTGCTTATAAGGTTGTAACGTCTTCCCATCCTTGTAGGAACTCAGGGTATTTTCTTTCCAATGGTTTTTTCCTTTTTCCTGGGTAGTTTCCGCACATGCATCTACTGATCAATACTCAGCAGAAGACTCAAAGGGAACCCCCAGAGATCTCCTGACCTCCCTCTCTTTAGCTCTCTGCACTATTGCCCTGTAAACTCCAGCCACTTTGGCCTCCCTGGCTCTCAACTCCATTTCCTCTGCTAAGGAAGACTGCTATGCTCTGCCTGAGCTCCCTCTTACTTCCCTGTGGCCTGGACACTCGTGTTTTTGAAAGATGTTTGACAGTTTCTGCTATCTTATAATTGTCTTGGGATGGGACCCATAGACTTCTGGAGATACAGTAAGTTTTCGTGAAGACATCTTAGGCACTGTTTGGAGGTCAAGTTTAAATTTAGGTCCTGCCCTTTGTAGTGGTAGATGATGCCACATAAACGACAGTAGGAAGAACAGAAATGTCGTATGAATAAAGGTCTGTGTTCACGTGGACAGTGACTACTGCATCAACTGTGTGCCCTGTCCAGAGGCTGGCAACTTACCTGCCAAATATGTGCTTCCGATGTGCGGGGCCTATTCTGAGCACCAGAGAGCAGCCCCTGCTTCTCTGGTTACTCTTCCTCTGTTTCC
The DNA here is from genome assembly GCA_029783875.1 of Phataginus tricuspis. NCBI lineage: Eukaryota > Metazoa > Chordata > Mammalia > Pholidota > Manidae > Phataginus > Phataginus tricuspis. The sequence goes on along the minus strand of JAQQAC010008350.1, from coordinate 93,077,462 downwards.
TTGGCAAGCTCATCCTCCTGCCCCTGGCCACTAACTTTTGAAGTTTCTAGGCCTCTCCTCTACTCGTTCTTTTTCTCTCTCTAGGCGAGTTTATTATGCTCAGGACTTCATTTATTGCCTGTGTGCTAATGAGCCACCGATGTGTACCTCCACATCTAAACCATATACCCCAGTTCCTACTTGTCCCCTCTTGGTGACCGACATTTCAAACCCAGCACATCTAACATGCTCCCGACTCACTCATGGACCGAGAGGGTCTCACCTCTCTGCTTCTCTCCCTCTTTCCCCTATGCTTTGATGAGATCATTTCCTTTAGATCTCAGTCAGATCTCTAACTAGCTCAGATCCTTGTATTTTACTCTCTCATTACCACGTGCCTCACCTTTACAGCACTTTTTTGCAGTTGGAATTCATTCCCCTCATTATTTTTAGCTCTATTAGTGAGCGCGTTTGTCTGTGTGTCTTGTTTTGTCTTAAAGTCACATTGCTAGCCCTTAGCCAGGTGCCTGGTGCCTAGGCAGTGCTCAGCGTAGACCCAGCCCCTGTTAAATGAAGAATCGCGGTGCGGTCTGTTTTAGGAGGCTTCAGTTACTGTAGCTCAGGTAGCACGGAATCTTAGAGGCGGCAAGTGACCCCGATGCCTGCCACGATGACAAATGCCCCTCTTCCTTACAAGTTTCCTGACTGATAACTTTCCGGGTTTTAAGGAAGGGTATTTAATTGAGCTCAGCCATCACGGTCACCAGACTGCTTTACAAAACAAGCAAATTCAGACCATTACCAACACAATCTTTAATTTTAGAAATTGGTAAAAAGGGATCAGTGAGGTACTATCAAAGCATATTTAGAAACTAAATTTTCTGTTGCTTGTTTTATGTTTTCCCCTCATGATTTATTTTAATATCTTTCTAGCACTCTGATCTACAAATTTGGAAGAACTGAAGAGCTATGGACCTGAGATGACTTCTTAAATCACATTTTCCTTTTGTTATATTCTATTTGTAGATAAGTTTTTATCTCCCAATATAATTTACACATTGCCAAATGGAATAGATGTACATTAAATGTGTTGTTTCTTTATACTTTCATGCTGAGTTTTGAAATAGTTTTATGAAATTTCTGTCCTTTTTTCCACTGACTAGATTGTTAATATGTACTTAAGACTATGCAGATGGGATGATGAGTATCAGTTTTTTATTCCTGCAAATTTAAAGCTGGATCTGTTCCCTGAGTCAGGATTGTATCATCATGTCATTTCAGAGTTAACTACTTTGTTTCAGTATCTCTAATTTCTGAAGCTGTGCAAAAAATTCAGCTTGGTATATCTGAAATAAGCACTGAGCCATTAAAAAGGGTATTTCAGCAAGTTGTAATTTATTTTGGCTCAAAAATTAGATTTTTTTAAAGGGAAAATATTTGTTCTTACACATTAAAGAAGTGGACTTTTACATGAAGATTTTTTAATTGCCTAAAGGATTCGTCTGAAAGCTTCTTTTAAAAACAATTCCTCTAATATGACTTTATTTAAAGAGAAGGGATAATAATACATGATCAGATAAACTCAGCTTTATACAGTTCCTGTAAAAAGACTATAAGGCAGCTCAGCAATGTGCTTCTTACAAAAGCAGCTTAAATAATCTCTCTCCTGGGGTTCTCTTTTGACAGCCTGCTATTATCTGATATTACAAAATTCAATATCAAGCAAGTTTGAGACAACTGCATTTTAAAAAGCATGAACCATAGAGCAAAAAGAAAAATTAGTTTCAAGATAAAGCACTTCTTCCCAAAGAGAATTATTATGACCTAGTGAAAAATTAGTCATTTCATCCACTTAGTTACTGACTGCAAGTCTCTTTCACTGCAGCTCTCAAGCTTTGGGGGAACCTCCTCCTGCAAAATATATCTTTAAGCTGAAAGTTCAAACTCCAGTCAAAAACTTGCTAAGCTGAGTTGGAAACACTATATTTGCACTGTGTGTATTCCTGTGGGAGATTTCAGAGGGACAGCTGGGTCTTTATTGCTGCTCTGGCTTTCCCTTGTTATACAGGTTTTTTGCTGCAATGTTTTCCTCCAGGGGAATTTTATAGAGCCTTTTGTTGTAAGACAGAATAATATCAGTGGTATTCTATGCAAGCCCTATTTCGCTTACCTTCTCTCCTCTCTGGGAGGATTTACTGTGCACAGAGTATGAAGCAGTTGTGGAATGCTGTGCCTTTGTCTCCAAACTGTCTTGTTTAATCACTTCTCTCTGTTGTTTTTTCCTCAGAATGTCAGTAAACTTTGTCTTGCTTCCAACCAGTTGTAAGAGGAATTACTTGTTTCCACTCTCTTGTAACCTGTGGCAATAAATATTACTTCTCACACATTCTAATATTGTTCAGTCTTTTGGAGAAAAAAGAACCGCAAAAATCAGTTTGCTGTTCATTTTTCTGGGGACCCAGTCAAAGAAGTAGTTTCTCCTAATGGAATAAAGAGAACTACATTATGCTCACATTTGTAAAATGCTAGTGTGAAGGCTAGCAAAGGGCATTCAGGAAGAGCAACTGAAAATACTGGCTGTTTTTTTCTATTCTTGATTCTGCCATGAACTTTTTTTTTAATTGTGAGCAAATTATTTAGTTTCCCTCTGTTTGTTTTCTCATTTAAAAAAAGATAATGATAGGATCTACTCTTGCAGATATTGTGAGTTAGAAAAGACAGAGGCCTTCATAATCATTTAAAATTAGATGTGACTCTGTTTTGCCAATGGATTTCAGCCCTTGACAAGTTCACCATGGATTCAGTGAGGCTGAAAAATGACAATGGAAAATTCTTGGGATGAAAGGGTTTTTTATAACCAACTTTATTACCATGATGGCAGGTCAATCACCAAAATCCCGTACACTCAGAGCAAATCTGCATGCAGCAGGCCAGTTTCTGCCTCTGGGAGTCTCTACCCCCGCAGCTGTCTCAGTCTTGGCCTCGGCACTGCCACCACTCCAGTCTCTGCTCTCCTGCAGCCGTGTGGCAGCCGTGCACCCATGCCACCGTGTAGCTCAGGGTACTGGGTGGAACTCTTTATACAGTCTTTATGTAGAATCCTTGCCATAGGAACCTTCACTTTCTCCACACTCCACCCCTCCAGGAATCTCAACTCTCAATCTATGTGCCTTCAATCTTCTGCAATGGTCCCTGTGCAAAGAAGCTGGAACATTGTAACCAAATTCGATAATAACAACAGAGGCTATAACAATATACAAATAACAAAAATTATGAAAAATTATAATAACTCTCAAGCCTGAGGAGATCCATTGCCACCAAGTGGTCATCCTGGCTGTATTCAAACCAGTTCTACTCAAATGAGTTAACCAAAAGGACCATAGGTGGGCTTTAGAACACCCACCTTCTCCAGCCTCTGCAGCAGAAAGTCTTGCAGACACACACGCCAATCTTGTTGCTTTGTCTCTGGCTTCTGCTTTTTTGTCCTCGGTTGCCTGTACCGCTGCTTAGATTTCAATTGTTGCCACAGTTCCAGTAAGCTTCTATATGACTTTCGATCCAATTTCCCTCTGTCTGCTCCTGCCTTTATCAAATCATCCCACGTCTGGTTCCTCATGACCTTCACGGGGCCCTTTAAATTCCTCCTTCGAGTAGCAGATCGTATTTCCTTTTGTGCTTTCATTGCTTGAGGCTGAGGATAGGAGCAGAGCACAGAGTGCCCCACGGCCTGGGGAGGGGGCTGCACCTCTCCTGGAGGAACCCACGGTTTCCGAGTCTTTATTTTCTTTCGGGCTTTCCACCAACTTTGGACCGGGTGGGGGTTCAACCCAGGAGGGGCTGATGCCTCCACACCGGCAGGACCTCTGTTCATCAAACCTCCGCTCCTCCTCCATTTCTGGGGCTGACGGCTCCGCCACATCCTTCACCTGCCCCACGGCACCTGGCAGCCTGCCCTCGTGCTGCTGCTTCTTGTGCTACCACGACATCCTTTACCATTTCCACAGCACCTCGTAGTGATGCCATTTCAGTCACCAACAAATGTTTTACCTCTTCAATGGCACCTCGCAGCTCATGCTCTCGTGCTGCCTCTTCTCGGGCTTCCTGCAGGAGGTCGTTCCCCCTTACGGCCTCTCTCAGTACTGTAAGAAAAAAACTCCGCACCATTCCCGCCGCCTCACGGGCACTCTGTTTCTCAAAGGACCTACTTATTACACCAAGGGCCACCCCTACTGCCTCAGGTGTCACCTCCACCCCTTCCCAGTCTTGGGGTGGGGCCCAATCCTTTAGGAGGTGTCTTGCCAATGAGTTTCAGCCCCAGGCAAGTTCGCTATAGATTCACTGTGACCAAAGAAATTTACAGCAAAGGGTTCTTGGGGTGAAAAGGTTATACCCAACTTTATTTCCAGGTGGCAGGTCAGTTCCTCAGCGCTGTCACCACTCCAGCCTCCCCTCCGCTCTCCTACAGCCTTGCAGCCCCGCCACCAGTCTCCCGCAGAGCACTGGGCGGAACTCCTTATATTAACACAATAATGGCTTATTGCCTAAAGGTATGGAAGCGGCAGCATAGCAACAGGCCAGTCACATCATCAGGTGCTTTAAGTTCCACGAGGATCCTGGCCATAGGAACCCCACTTTACCCACAGGAGGCAAGTCACAACAGACCACATGTCCACAGGGAACACGTGAAAGTCTCCCCATCCATAGGTGCAGCCCGCTGAAACACTCCTCCCATGAGGGCAGCCCGTTTTATTCCTCTGTCAACAGTGAATCCTGCCAATGTGGCCAATTGTCTTGCCAGTGGGTTTCGGCCCTGGACAAGTTTACTATGGATTCAATGAGACCAAAAAATGACAGTGGGACATTCTTGGGATGAAAGGGTTTATACCCAACTTTATTCCCACAGTGGCACGTCAATCATTAGAATCCCATTACACAGGTTCAGTGGCTGTTGAATTTGAGTGTCTCTTCAGGGTGTGTTTGTGTGCAGACCAATATTACCAGAGCATTCGATTTTATTGCTTATAGTATATTAAAACCAGTAATTATTAATTACTGTTTCTAAAATCCTTCTATTCCTTTTGTTATTGCCATTGATGAAAAAACACAGAGGCTAGATTTTTCCATTATATAAATTTTTGGCATGTATCAGCATAGTGAAGTTTGGAAGACTGAAGACTGAAAGGTGGATGCTGTCAAACCACATAGCATTTGCTACTTGAGCAAGACCCCCAAGAATGTTTGATATAATACACTGAATTCAGGTTTTCTACATTTTTACGTGGTGGGAGGTTTTCAATCATAATGTCAATTCAGGAGCATATTTTTCATTCTGCATTTTAGACTTAATTCATATGAAATAAACTCTGCCAATCTTATAAATTTATCCCAAATTTTCCTGTTCTCTCCTGTCATCCCACCCTCATTTTGATTCTGTTGAAAGTTTGTAAAAGCGTGGGGCTACTTTGTGATGTTTTAAACTTAGGTAACAACATGTTAAATCCTGAGGGAGAAATATCGGATGTTAATTTCACTCTCCTCTAAACAATTTGTCACATTTTGTGGTTCACAGCCTGTGCTGTTACTTCAGAGCAATCTCTTCACTGTATCATCTGTTCAGACAGGAAAGATTGGAGTAGAAATTATTGCTTGAGTCACTTTGTTGACTGTTTTTCTTCTTTATCTGATAAAAACAAAGGAATAGCCTTGAAGTGGTTGATAGGTTCAGTGCTTTTCCGAAGAACTGCCAAGAAAAACCAGGACATGCTTATTTAGTCCCGGAGTAGTTCTTCACCCTCAGGGAATTGGGACAATCCTTGTTTTCACAACCCACCCCCATTTTCCTGAAAATATTTTATTTCATAAAAATAACAAAAACACTTGTATTTCCATTTTATGAAAAGCAAATTAGTTTATATTTCCAGCCTGGTTCTTTGATATCCAAAGACAGCCTTCACTTTTCTTATCCTCCCCTTCCCTCAGTTTCATTATGTCCAAGCCCCAAATATTTTCTCCACCTCTTCTTTTCCCTGTCCACATATCTTACACTTCCAAGCCTTAGCCTCAATTCTTGCTCTCCACGATAGGTCGGTTCAATAAGGTCGCCTCAACACTGAATTAGCAAATTGTTGCTCCTAGAGGAAATGGAGGCTTAGGTTAGCCTCTGGCCATGACATTTTCCTCAACCATCAATCCATAACCTTGCTTCATGGATCCTTCTCTTTAAAAGCACTTTAATTCTAAGGAGATTCAAGATGGCAGCGTGAGAGGTGAGACAGAGAACTCCTCCCAAAACCCACAAATAGTACAAAAATACAGTTAATTAATACAACTAACCCTAAAACAGCAACAAGAAAGAAGGCTGAACCAGATTGCATACAGACCTCACGAACAGAGCAGACCTCACGAAACGGGGTAACATACTGGAAAGCCTTGATCTGGCAGTACCCGAGCCCTTCCCCCACCCCAGCTCACCAGCGGGAAGAGAAACGGAGTGGGGAGGGAGTGGAGCTTGGGACTGCTGAATACCAAGCCCTGGAAATCTGCTTTTTGAGCAGAAGCCTATATTGTGTGTGCTCTGGATGTTGGGGAGCTGGGACAGGCGGAGTGCTTGAGAGACTGACATTCCAGCCATTTGTGGAGGATGGGATCCACATTCGGCCACTCTGTGTCAGAGGAAAGGCAGGCAGTCTGAGAGGCTTCTTAGCAGCAAGGGGGCTGCTGAAGGGGCGGGGTTTGTGCGGAGCTTGCTGCGCTGGAGAAGGGAGAGCTGGACAAGGTTGTCTGGGTGTGCTCTGTCCAGCTGGTTGGGAACTTTGAGGAGCTTCAGGTGCTCCATCCCCTGGCTGCCTACTCAGCTTCGAGACCCCCCACTGTGACACACAGCCTGCTGCACCTTCCTCCTGGCCTGCTGGCACCAGTTCACAAACTGGCAGTCACTGTGCTGACGTCAGGCCAGCCAGAGGGAGGCCCAGCCTACAACACCTAGAGACGCAAAGCACAGAGGTTTACAGCTGTGTACTCGGCCCACTGACTCTGACACTGGAGACAGACACCACAGACGGGAATCAGGAAACAGATCTTTCCTCCCCCCAGGCACCAGCTCCACTCCCCTATGACCCCCAACCTCACTCTACAGGCTGAGCAGCTCCAGAGACTGGAGCTTCTGTGCACTAGTGGGCACCACACAGAAATATGAAACGTCAAAAGAACATGGTACAGACCAAAATCTCACAAACCCCAGAAAAAGGACCAAATGAAACTGAACTCACCAATCTTCCTGAGAGTTCAAAATAAAAATTATAAACATGCTTATGGAGGTACAGAAAAATATTCAAGTTCTCAGGAATGAATTTAAGTCGGAGATTCAATCATTAAGAAATTCCATATCTGAAATGAAACATACAATGTAGGGATTTAAAAGCAGTTTGGATGTAGTAGAAGAGACGGTAAATGGAATAGAAATTAGAGAAGAGGAATACAAAGAAGCTGAGGCACAGAGAGAAAAAAGAATCTCTAACAATGAAAAAATATTGAGAGAATTATGTGACCAATCCAAATGGAACAATATTCGCATTATAGGGATCCCAGAAGAAGAAGAGAGAGAAAAAAGGATACAAAGTGTCGTTGAGGAGGTAATTGCTGAAAACTTCCCCAATCTGGGGAAGGAGATAGTCTCTCAAGCCATGGAGGTCCACAGATCTCCCGACATAAGGGACCCAAGGAAGACAACATCAAGACATATAATGATTAAAATGGCAAAGATCAAGGATAAAGACAGACTTTTAAAAGCAGCCAGAGAGAGAAAAAGATCACATACAAAGGAAAACCCACCAGGCTATCATCAGACTTCTCAACAGAAACCTTACAGGCCAGAAGGGAGTGGCATGATGTATTTAACGCAATGAAGGAGAAGGGCCTTGAACCAAGAATACTGTACCCAGCAAGGTTATCATTTAAATTTGAAGGAGGGATTAAACAATTTCCAGATAAGCAAAAGCTGAGAGAATTTACGTCCCACAAACCACCTCTACAGTGCATTTTGGAGGGACTCCTATAGACGGGAGAATTTCTAAGGCTAAATAGATGTCACCCAAGGGATACACAAAGAGTACAAAATATGACTTATAACATACAAAGAATGAAGGAGGAAGAAAAAGGAGGAAAAAAAAAGAACCTTTAGGTTGTGTTTGTGATAGCATATGAATTGAGTTAAATTAGACTGTTAGATAGTAAGGGAATTACCTTTGAACCTTTGGTAACCACGAATCTAAAGCCTGCAATGGCAGTAAGTACATACCTATCGATAATCACCCTAAATGTAAATGGTCTGAGTGCACCAATCAAAAGACATGGAGTTAATGAATGGATAAAAAAATGAGACCCATCTATATACTGCCTACAAGAGACTCACTTCAAACCCAAAGACATACACAGAGTGAAAGTAAAGGGATGGAAAAAGATATTTCATGCAACTAATAGTGAGAAAAAAGCAGGAGTTGCAATACTTATATCAGAAAAATAGACTTCAAAACAAAGAAAGTCACAAGAGACAAAGAAGGACATTACATAATGATAAAAGGGTCAGTCCAACAAGAAGATATAACTATTGTAAATATCTGTGCACCCAATACAGGATCACTTACATATGTGAAACAAATACTAACAGAGTTAAAGGGGGATATAGAATGCAATGCATTCATTTTAGGACACTTCAACATACCACTCACTCCAAAGGACAGATCAACCAGACAGAAAATAAGTAAAGAGACAGAGGCACTGAACAACATATTAGAACAGATGGACCTAACGACATCTACAAAACACTCCATCCAAAAGCAACAGGATACACATTCTTCTCAAGTACACATGGAACATGTTCAAGAATAGATCATATATACTAGGCTACAAAAAGAACCTCAGTAAATTTAAAAAGATTAAAATTGTACTAACCAGCTTCTCAGATCACAAAGGTATGAAATTAGAAATAAATTAGGCAAAGAAAATTAAAAAGCCCACAAACACATGTAAGCTTAATAACATACTCCTAAATATCAATGGATCAATGACCAAATAAAAACAGAGATCAAGCAATATATGGAGACAAATGACAACAATAATTCAACACTGCAAAATCTGTGGGACGCAGCAAAGGCCGTGTTAAGAGGAAAGTATATTGCAATACAGGCCTACCTCAGGAAAGAAGAACAATCCGATATGAACAGTTCAAACTCATAATTAACGAACCTAGAAAAAGAAGAACAAATTAGGCCCAAAGTCACTAGAAGGAGGGACATAATAAAGATTAAAGCAGAAATAAATAAAATTGAGAAGAATAAAACAATACAAATCAATGAAAGCAAGAGCTGGTTCCTTGAGAAAATAAAGAAAATAGATAACCCCCTAGCCAGACTTATCAAGAATAAAAGAGAGTCTACTCACATAAACAGAATCATAAATGAGAAAGGAAAAATCACTACAGACACCACAGAACTACAAAGAATTATTAGAGAATATTATGAAAAATTATATGGTAACAAACTGGATAACCTAGAAGAAATGGACAACTTTCTAGAAAAATACAGCCTTCCAAGGCTGACCCAGAAAGAAACAGAAAATCTCAGCAGACCAATTGACAGCAAAGAAATTGAATTGGTAATCAAACACCTACCTAAGAAAAAAATGCCTGGACCAAATGGCTTCACCACTGAATTTTATCAAACATTCAGTGAAGTTCTAATACCCGTCCTCCTTAAAGTTTTCCAAAGAGTAAAAGAAGAGGGGATACTTCCAAACTCATTCTATGAGACCAACATCACTCTAATTCCAAAACCAGGCAAAGACACCACATAAAAAGAAAACTACAGACCAATATCCCTGATGAACATAGATGCAAAAATACTCAACAAAATATTAGGAAACCAAGTTCAGAAATACATCAAAAAGATCATCCATCATGATCAAGTGGGATTTATTCCAGGGATGCAAGGATGGTACAACATTCGAAAATCTATCAACATCATTCACCACATCAACAAAAAGAAGAACAAAAACCACATGATAATCTCCATAGATGCTGAAAAACCATTTGACAAAATTCAGCATCCATTCATGATTAAAACTGTCAACAAAATGGTTATAGAAGGCAAGTACCTCAACATCATAAAGGCCATATATGACAAACCCACAGCTAACATCATACTTAACAGCGAGAAGCTGAAAGCTTTTCATCTAAGATCTGGAAAAAGACAGGGATGCCCACTCTCTCCACTGTTATTCAACATAGTACTGGAGGTCCTAGCCATGGCAATCAGACAAAACAAAGACATACAAGGCATCCAGATTGGTAAAGAAGAAGTCAAATTGTCACTATTTGCAGATGACATGATACTGTACATAAAAAACCCTAAAGACTCCACTCCAAAACTACTAGGACTAATATCTGAATTCAGCAAAGTTGCAGGATACACAATTAACACACAGAAATCTGTTGCTTTCCTATACACTAATGATGAACTTACAGAAAGAGAAATCAGAAAAACAATCCCATTCACAATTGCATCAAAAAGAATAAAATACCTAGGAATAAACCTAACCAAGGAAGTGAAAGACCTATACCCTGAAAATTAAAAGACACTCCTAAGAGAAATTAAAAAGGACACTAACAAATGTAAATTCATCTCATGCTCTTGGCTAGGAAGAGTAAATATTGTCAAAATGGCTATACTACCTAAAGCAATCTACAGATTCAACACAATCCCTATCAAACTACCAACAGCTTTCTTCAATGAACTGGAACAAATAATTCTAAAATTCATATGGAACCACAAAAGACCCCGAATAGCCAAAGCAATCCTGAGAAGGAGGAATTGAACAGGGGGGATTACGCTCCCTGACAACAAGCTCTACTACAAAGCCACAGTAGTCAAGACAATTTGGTATTGGCACAAAAACAGACCCACAGACCAGTGGAACACAATAGAAAATCCAAACATTAACCCAAACATATACAGTCAATTAATATTTGATAAAGGAGCCTTGGATATACAATGGGGAGATGACAGCCTCTTCAGCAGCTGGTGTTGGAAAAACTGGACAGCTACATGTAAGAGAATGAAACTGGACTACTGTCTAGCCCCATACACAAAGGTAAACTCAAGGTGGATCAAAGACCTGAATGTAAGTCATGAAACCATAAAACTCTTAGAAAAAAACATAGGCAAAAATCTCTTGGACATAAACATGAGCGACTTCTTCATGAACATATCTCCCTGGGCAAGGGAAACAAAAGCAAAAATGAACAAGTGGGACTATATCAAGCTGAAAAGCTTCTGCACAGCAAAGGACACCATCAGTAGAACAAAAAGACATCCTACAGTATGGGAAAATATATTTACAAATGACATATCTGATAAGGGGTTGACATCCAAAATACATAAAGAACTCATGCACCTTAACAAACAAAAAGCAAATAATCCAATTAAGAAATGGGGAGAGGACATGAATAGATACTTCTCTAAAGAAGAAATTCAGATGGCCAACAGGCACATGAAAAGATGCTCCACATCGCTAATCATCAGAGAAATGCAGATTAAAACCACAATGAGATATCACCTCACACCAGTGAGGATGGCCAACATCCAAAATACAAACAACAACAAATGCTGGCAAGGATGTGGAGAAAGGGGAACCCTCCTACATTGCTGGTGGGAATGCAAATTAGTTCAACCATTGTGGAAAGCAGTATGGAGGTTCCTCAAAAAACTCAAAATAGAAATACCATTTGACCCAGGAATTCCACTCCTAGGAATTTACCCTAAGT
>JAQQAC010008350.1:93049032-93065265 GCA_029783875.1 Phataginus tricuspis | reverse complement strand
ACAATATTCGCATTATAGGGATCCCAGAAGAAGAAGAGAGAGAAAAAAGGATACAAAGTGTCGTTGAGGAGGTAATTGCTGAAAACTTCCCCAATCTGGGGAAGGAGATAGTCTCTCAAGCCATGGAGGTCCACAGATCTCCCGACATAAGGGACCCAAGGAAGACAACATCAAGACATATAATGATTAAAATGGCAAAGATCAAGGATAAAGACAGACTTTTAAAAGCAGCCAGAGAGAGAAAAAAGATCACATACAAAGGAAAACCCACCAGGCTATCATCAGACTTCTCAACAGAAACCTTACAGGCCAGAAGGGAGTGGCATGATGTATTTAACGCAATGAAGGAGAAGGGCCTTGAACCAAGAATACTGTACCCGGCAAGGTTATCATTTAAATTTGAAGGAGGGATTAAACAATTTCCAGATAAGCAAAAGCTGAGAGAATTTACGTCCCACAAACCACCTCTACAGTGCATTTTGGAGGGACTCCTATAGACGGGAGAATTTCTAAGGCTAAATAGATGTCACCCAAGGGATACACAAAGAGTACAAAATATGACTTATAACATACAAAGAATGGAGGAGGAAGAAAAAGGAGGAAAAAAAAAAGAACCTTTAGGTTGTGTTTGTGATAGCATATGAATTGAGTTAAATTAGACTGTTAGATAGTAAGGGAATTACCTTTGAACTTTTGGTAACCACGAATCTAAAGCCTGCAATGGCAATAAGTACATACCTATCGATAATCACCCTAAATGTAAATGGTCTGAATGCACCAATCAAAAGACATGGAGTTAATGAATGGATAAAAAAACGAGACCCATCTATATACTGCCCACAAGAGACTCACTTCAAACCCAAAGACATACACAGAGTGAAAGTAAAGGGATGGAAAAAGATATTTCATGCAACTAATAGTGAGAAAAAAGCAGGAGTTGCAATACTTATATCAGAAAAATAGACTTCAAAACAAAGAAAGTCACAAGAGACAAAGAAGGACATTACATAATGATAAAAGGGTCAGTCCAACAAGAAGATATAACTATTGTAAATATCTGTGCAACCAATACAGGATCACTTACATATGTGAAACAAATACTAACAGAGTTAAAGGGGGATATAGAATGCAATGCATTCATTTTAGGACACTTCAACATACCACTCACTCCACAGGACAGATCAACCAGACAGAAAATAAGTAAAGAGACAGAGGCACTGAACAACATATTAGAACAGATGGACCTAACGACATCTACAAAACACTCCGTCCAAAAGCAACAGGATACACATTCTTCTCAAGTACACATGGAACATGTTCAAGAATAGATCATATATACTAGGCTACAAAAAGAACCTCAGTAAATTTAAAAAGATTAAAATTGTACCAACCAGCTTCTCAGATCACAAAGGTATGAAATTAGAAATAAATTAGGCAAAGAAAATTAAAAAGCCCACAAACACATGGAAGCTTAATAACATACTCCTAAATATCAATGAATCAATGACCAAATAAAAACAGAGATCAAGCAATATATGGAGACAAATGACAACAATAATTCAACACCACAAAATCTGTGGGACGCAGCAAAGGCCGTGTTAAGAGGAAAGTATATTGCAATACAGGCCTACCTCAGGAGAGAAGAACAATCCGATATGAGCAGTCCAAACTCATAATTAACGAAACTAGAAAAAGAAGAACAAATTAGGCCCAAAGTCACTAGAAGGAGGGACATAATAAAGATTAAAGCAGAAATAAATAAAATTGAGAAGAATAAAACAATACAAATCAATGAAAGCAAGAGCTGGTTCCTTGAGAAAATAAAGAAAATAGATAAACCCCTAGCCAGACTTATCAAGAATAAAAGAGAGTCTACTCACATAAACAGAATCATAAATGAGAAAGGAAAAATCACTACGGATACCACAGAACTACAAAGAATTATTAGAGAATATTATGAAAAATTATATGGTAACAAACTGGATAACCTAGAAGAAATGGACAACTTTCTAGAAAAATACAGCCTTCCAAGGCTGACCCAGAAAGAAACAGAAAATCTCAGCAGACCAATTGACAGCAAAGAAATTGAATTGGTAATCAAACACCTACCTAAGAAAAAAATGCCTGGACCAGATGGCTTCACCACTGAATTTTATCAAACATTCAGTGAAGTTCTAATACCCGTCCTCCTTAAAGTTTTCCAAAGAGTAAAAGAAGAGGGGATACTTCCAAACTCATTCTATGAGACCAACATCACTCTAATTCCAAAACCAGGCAAAGACACCACATAAAAAGAAAACTACAGACCAATATCCCTGATGAACATAGATGCAAAAATACTCAACAAAATATTAGGAAACCAAGTTCAGAAATACATCAAAAAGATCATCCATCATGATCAAGTGGGATTTATTCCAGGGATGCAAGGATGGTACAACATTCGAAAATCCATCAACATCATCCACCACATCAACAAAAAGAAGAACAAAAACCACATGATAATCTCCATAGATGCTGAAAAACCATTTGACAAAATTCAGCATCCATTCATGATTAAAACTGTCAACAAAATGGTTATAGAAGGCAAGTACCTCAACATCATAAAGGCCATATATGACAAACCCACAGCTAACATCATACTTAACAGCGAGAAGCTGAAAGCTTTTCATCTAAGATCTGGAAAAAGACAGGGATGCCCACTCTCTCCACTGTTATTCAACATAGTACTGGAGGTCCTAGCCATGGCAATCAGACAAAACAAAGACATACAAGGCATCCAGATTGGTAAAGAAGAAGTCAAATTGTCACTATTTGCAGATGACATGATACTGTACATAAAAAACCCTAAAGACTCCACTCCCAAACTACTAGGACTAATATCTGAATTCAGCAAAGTTGCAGGATACACAATTAACACACAGAAATCTGTTGCTTTCCTATACACTAATGATGAACTTACAGAAAGAGAAATCAGAAAAACAATCCCATTCACAATTGCATCAAAAAGAATAAAATACCTAGGAATAAACCTAACCAAGGAAGTGAAAGACCTATACCCTGAAAATTACAAGACACTCCTAAGAGAAATTAAAGAGGACACTAACAAATGTAAATTCATCTCATGCTCTTGGCTAGGAAGAGTAAATATTGTCAAAATGGCTATACTACCTAAAGCAATCTACAGATTCAACACAATCCCTATCAAACTACCAACAGCTTTCTTCAATGAACTGGAACAAATAATTCTAAAATTCATATGGAACCACAAAAGACCCCGAATAGCCAAAGCAATCCTGAGAAGGAGGAATTGAACAGGGGGGATTACGCTCCCTGACAACAAGCTCTACTACAAAGCCACAGTAGTCAAGACAATTTGGTATTGGCACAAAAACAGACCCACAGACCAGTGGAACACAATAGAAAATCCAAACATTAACCCAAACATATACAGTCAATTAATATTTGATAAAGGAGCCTTGGATATACAATGGGGAGATGACAGCCTCTTCAGCAGCTGGTGTTGGAAAAACTGGACAGCTACATGTAAGAGAATGAAACTGGACTACTGTCTAGCCCCATACACAAAGGTAAACTCAAGGTGGATCAAAGACCTGAATGTAAGTCATGAAAGCATAAAACTCTTAGAAAAAAACATAGGCAAAAATCTCTTGGACATAAACATGAGCGACTTCTTCATGAACATATCTCCCTGGGCAAGGGAAACAAAAGCAAAAATGAACAAGTGGGACTATATCAAGCTGAAAAGCTTCTGCACAGCAAAGGACACCATCAGTAGAACAAAAAGACATCCTACAGTATGGGAAAATATATTTACAAATGACATATCTGATAAGGGGTTGACATCCAAAATACATAAAGAACTCATGCACCTTAACAAACAAAAAGCAAATAATCCAATTAAGAAATGGGGAGAGGACATGAATAGATACTTCTCTAAAGAAGAAATTCAGATGGCCAACAGGCACATGAAAAGATGCTCCACATCGCTAATCATCAGAGAAATGCAGATTAAAACCACAATGAGATATCACCTCACACCAGTGAGGATGGCCAACATCCAAAATACAAACAACAACAAATGCTGGCAAGGATGTGGAGAAAGGGGAACCCTCCTACATTGCTGGTGGGAATGCAAATTAGTTCAACCATTGTGGAAAGCAGTATGGAGGTTCCTCAAAAAACTCAAAATAGAAATACCATTTGACCCAGGAATTCCACTCCTAGGAATTTACCCTAAGAATGCAGCAGCGCAGTTTGAAAAAGACATATGCACCCCTATGTTTATTGCAGCACTATTTACAATAGCCAAGAAATGGAAGCAACCTAAGTGTCCATCAGTAGATGAATGGATAAAGAAGATGTGGTACATATGCACAATGGAACGTTATTCAGCCGTAAAAAGAAAAGAAATCCTGCCATTTGCAACAACATGGATGGAGCTAGAGGGTATTATGCTCAGTAAAATAAGCTAGGAAGAAAAAGACAAGTACCAAATGATTTCACTCATATGTGGAGTATAAGAATAAAGAAAAAACTGAAGGAACAGAACAGCTGCAGACTCACAGAACCCAAGAATGGACAAACAGTTACCAAAGGGAAAGGGACTGGGGAAGATGGGTGGGAAGGGAGGGATAAGTGGGAAAAGCGGCATTATGATTAGCAAACATAATGTAGCAGGGGGGTGGGGGGGAGGGCGAGGGACACGGCAAAGGCAGTATTTACAGAGAAGACAAGTAATGAGTCTATAGCATCTCACTACGCTGATGGACAGTGACTGTAGTGGGGTATGTGGGGGGGACTTAATAATAGGGGGTCTAGTAACCATAATGTTGTTCAAGTAATTGTACATTAACGATACCAAAGAAAGAAAAAGCACTTTAATTCTGTTCATTAACCTTGAGCTCAAAATCGCTCTGTAATGTAATGCCTGAAGGATGATTCTCTAACTCTCACATTTTCTCCTTGAGGCCCATCCCAGCCTCATGGCACTTAGCACCGTGAGACAGCACTTCAGCACTGAGCTTGGGGCCTTTCACACACAAATCACCGACAAAACACAAAATGTGAAAAAACGTGGCATTGTGTAGACCAGGGAACGGACACTTTCAGTAGGAGAGCTGGAACGAGGGCGGAGTGTGGCCTTGTCCACCTCAGCTGGGATTTGAGCAGGTCAGGATGCTCAGCTTGCAACTCTATGGATATCTGCAAGTGACTGGAGCCTGACAGGAGCACTGGTTTGGGAGTTAAAAATGAAAAAGGTGAACTTGCAAATAAGCTCAGCTTATTTAGCAAAAGCTAAAGAGCTTTTGACCTTTGTCCTTTAAGACAGTGCTATTTCTCGTCATCATTTCTATCACAGTCCACTTCTGTCCTCATTCATTACTCTACCACCAGCTAAGTCTCCCCATTTTAGGGCCCTGTTCTGTGATGTTATTTTCCCACTTAACACTGATGGCTAACATTTATTGAGAACTTCCTGGGTCCTATGTGTTGTCTCATTTCATTCTCACAATTTGGAGGTAGGAACTTCATCTGGAGAGGTCAAGTAACTTGCCCAGATTAGGGTCACGGCTCAGGCCCTGCCTCTGTGAGTGTGAAGCCCTGCTCTTCTAACAGCCAGCATTTCCTAAGCTGCCCTAGAACGCTGGTGTTCCCCTAGAATGCTACTGTCAAAAAAGCTTGAGAAGCCTGTGGATAAATTGAAGGTTCCTGTGGCCAGGATTCTCACCTGGCCCTGGTTGGCTAGCTCGCTATGCATGTGTGGCAATGTGTTGTTATTGACTCTATTATAAAGAGCCCTGCCTGGTGCTCTGGGCGACACGGTGGCATGGCTGCAAGGCTGCAGGAGAGCAGAGAGGCTGGAGTGGTGGCAGCGCCGAGGACAGAGGCCCAGAGGCAGAGACCAGCTTGCAGCATGCAGACTCGCTCTGAGTGAAAGGGATTTTAGTGATTGATCTGCCACTGTGAAAATAAAGTTGGGTATAACCCTTTCATCCCAAGAAAGTTCTACTGTCATTTCTTTGGTCACACTGAATCCATAGTGAACTTGCCTGGGGCTGAAACCCATTGGCAAGACAGTTGGTGACAGTCGTTAGGATGCATTGGTGACCAAGGAAAAAGAACAGGCTGCCCTCATGGGAGGAGTGTTTCAGTGGCTGCACCTATGGACGGGGAGACATCCCAGTGTCCCCTGTGGACATGTGGTACTGGGAAGGGGTGGAGGACTGGGCTCCACCACAAGAGAAAGAAATTTTGCTGAATGGAATGAAATGGTGTCACTACAAAGTGTTGGAGAAATAGTAAAGGATTTCCTAGTAGCCCAAGAGGAAGCAGCACGAGAAGGAGCAACAGCTGGAGAAGCAGCAGCCCGAGAGTGAGGCGGCCAGGTGCCAGGGGGGGGGCAGGTGAAGCATGTAGTGGAGCCGTCAGCCCCAGAAACGGAGGAGCAGAGGTTTGACGAGCCAGTGGGTGTGGAGGCCCCTCCTTGGTTGAGACCCTGCCTGGTGGAAAGCTGGTGGAAAGACAGAAGGACTCGGCAACCGTGGGTTCCTCCAGGAGAGGTGCAGCCCCCTCCTCAGGTTGTGGAACACTCCATGCTCTGCTTCTACCCTCAGGCTCAAGCACAAAAGGAAATACAGTCTGCTTCTTGAGGGAAGAATTTAAAGGGCTCCATGAAGTTCTTGACGACCCGGATGTGGGTTGATTTGCAAAGGCAGGAGCAGACAGAGAGAAATTGGATGACTGGAGCTGTGGCAACAACTGAGACCGAGCAGCGATTCCGGTGGCTGAGGACGGACGGAGCAGAAGGCAGAGATGAAGTGACAGGATGGGCCTGTGTGTCTGCAAGACTTTTTGCTGGGGAGGCTGGAGAAGGTGGGTATTATAAGGCCCACCCATGGTCCTTTTGGTTAACTCAGTTGATAATTTGTTGTAATTTGTGTTATTTGTATATTGTTATAGATTATGGAATTTGGTTACAATGCTCCAGCTTCCTCTCACAGTGACCATTGCAGAGGATTGAGGGCACATAGATTGAGAGGCGAGAATCCTGGAGGGGTGGAGTGTGGATAAATTGAAGGTTCCTGTGGCCAGGATTCTCACCTGGCCCTGGTTGGCTAGCTCACCAAACACGTGTGGGCAATGCATTGTTATTGACTCTGTATAATATAAAGAGCTCTGCCCAGTGCTCTGGGTGACACGGTGGTATGGCTGCAAGGCTGCAGGAGAGCAGAGCAGCGGCTGGAGTGGTGGCAGTGCCAAGGACAGAGGCCCAGAGGCAGAGACCAGCTTGCAGCATGCAGACTTGCTCTGAGTGAAAGGGATTTTAGTGACTGACATGCCACTGTGGAAATAAAGTTGGGTATAACCCTTTCACCCCAAGAACATTCTATTGTCATTTCTTTGGTCACATTGAATCCATAGTGAACTTGCCCGGGGCTGAAACCCATTGGCAAGACAAGCCCTTGGGCTGAACTAAGTTAAAACTTTGTTTCTGTAAAGTTTTTTCTTAAAGCTTTTTAAGAGTGAGGTGTCATTTCAGTGACATTTTTCATACTTGACACTTGGAAATTTATCTCCTGAAACACTGAAAAATAAAGTTTGGAGAAACTGCTGCTATGGTAGCTTTTGAATAATAGAACGCAGAAAATTAACAAAAAGAAAGGACAATTTGGGTGTGAATGTTGTGGCCTTGGGAAAAGCCAGTGGCCAGACTGATGAGAAAAAAAAAAAAATGGAGAGGAAGGAGATAGGAGGAAGAGTATTTCAAGGTGCATTGTTACTAGAGATTTCTGGTTTTGGAGTTGGGGTTCTCGGGGACTATGGATCTGTGTTTTAGTTTGGTTTGGTTTACTTTCCCCTAAATCTGGCATGGCCACTTTTTTGCTATGTTGCACAAGGCTGCCTATCTGTAAGTGTTTGAGAATTGACAAGAGCAAAAGCCTAGCATAGTGCCTGGAAACAGTAAGTGATCGATAAATGGCCCTTATCTGTCCCTGATGGCCTTGCCTAAGGGGTGTTACCTTCCTCCCTCGATGGCTTTTTAGCCTTGAGTCACAAGGTGGCATGCCACCTTAAGAAAAACCTGTCCAGAGTCGGCTGGGTTTTGTTTTGTTTGGAGCCTGTCCTGCTGCTTATTTTCTGTAGCAGTTTTAACACAGCTGAAGTCATTTTACAAAGGGTTTTCAGATGATAATACATGTGTCTTAATTCTCTTAGCTCTAGCAAATAGGATATTCCAAATTTCCGTTAAGTAAGTGTGGCAGGACAGGCCTTCTAGTCCCTCGTGAATCAGGCCTGTGCAGGGAGTCCCGGATCTTTGATTTAGGGGCATCTACTGAGGGTGCCAAAAAGGGATTCAGTGTGATGTTAAACGTGTTTGTCTCTGGTTGTGAAAGTTGTGAATTTAGAGACGAGTAACTGTTACTTGGAAATAACTTCAGACTTACAGGAGAGTTAGAAAAATAGCTCAGAATCCAATTTAATCTTCAGATCTCCTATATGTTAACTTTTTTTTACCACATTCACTTTAGTCTAAGTTTTTCTAAGATGTTTGACCAAATGCTGTGGACGTGATGACTTTTTACCCATGACCCTTGAATTCATCTTGTATAGTTCTGTGAATCACAGCTGCTGTGCAATACCAAGATGGGGAAGTTCCCGTTGATACAGTACTAAGCACTTTATTCAAATGCTGATCGCCTCACTAACGTGCTTTATAGTAGAGAAGAATATGCCTTTTTTCTGTTCCAGAATTCAGCCCGTGGTCACACGTTACATTTGGATGTCATGCCCCCTCAGTGGCTCTTTGGAACAATTCCTCAGCCTTTGTCTTTCATGACCAGGTGTTTTGGAAGGATGCAGTTCAGTCACTTTACAGTTGCTTCGCCTCTCAGTTGGGGTTTGTCCGATGTTCCCTCATGATTCCATTCGGGTTACCCGTCTGGGGCAGGACTACCACAGAAGCGGTGTTTGTTATGCTGTCAGTACGACATACCAGCAAGAGGTTTTGAGTTCATGATTTCAGGACACATCTGTCCTGTTGTAACTTTATTTGCCTGCTCAAGGTGTCCATCCAATTTCTCCCCTGTAAAGTTGCTATTTTTCTCCTTTGTAATTAACTAAAGTAACTTATTGGGAGAGAGACCGATTAATAAATCAAACAGAACAAATTCGTTATCTTTTACTAACAGAATTATGTGGAGTTGAACTGAAGTGGCCCTGTGATGGGGCAGAGGAGATACACAATTTGTGTGTAATGAATTAGAATTTTTACCTTACGTGTATAAATGCTTCTCGCCTGGCTGAAGAAAGCCCCATGCGGTTGCGGGGGGGCGGGGGGGGAGGTCTGGCCTCATCCTGAAATCCGCCTGCGTTTAGCCCCTTGCATCCCAGCATCTCCTGCCAAATCACTGAGCTTTCATCTTAGAAAATACATGTGATATTATTTCATTGTAAAAAGGAATATCTTCATAGAAAATGGCTGGAAAACATGGAGTAGAAAGAAGAAATTCACATTGCCATCTGAAACCCACTAGGGGCATTTTGGTGGAGTAATTTTAAATTTTATTTCGCAAGTTAGCATGGAAACCTCACCATTGATTTAACAGTCTTTCATGAGAAAATTCTAAGTCTCAAAGGAACCAGAAGTATTTTTGGAACGTCAGTGGCTTATAAATCAGGATTACTAGCAGCTGTGGTTGCTAGTGTACATCTGTGTTGTGTAGCACATAACCTATGCAAATATGTGTGGCTCTATGGATGCTGTGGACTGAAATCAACACAACTCTTCTGTTAGAAAAGACAGAGTTTATTCATAGAGACTGAGGATTATGGCCAGCAAAATAACCTGGGAGGAGTTTCGGTAAACTGCTTCAAAGCCCCTTCGTTTGGAGACATCTCAATTTCTTTTTCTACAGCAGGGGATACGTACAGAGAAGAGGGTACATTTATCAATACATCAAGTGACGTGGCATGGATAAATCCAGTTGGTGTCCTAAAGGATCATGCTAGACACGTTCCAGCGTGATGTGTGGTGGGAGGCGGCAAGGATCGGGACCTCATTAGGTGGCTGACCTCATCTTCTTTGGGGATGGAGAGGCTCCATTAGGTGACATTAACCTTATCAACACTGACCAGAAAATTCCTCACTGACTACATTTCTGGGGGGAGGCTGAAGCTGCAATTAGGTTAGGTATTCAGCTGGGTTGGTGACCCGGCCTGGCTGAAGTGACCCCATGTTGGGCCTGTGTCTTTCTTTTTAACTGCTGTGCACAGCTTTCAGTAGGAGCATGGGGCAGGCCACTTGAGACATTTAGGGGACACTTGGAGGTGCAAACAGTCATATTAAGGTTCACAGCAACATTTCAGAAAGGAACTAGTCAAGGAACATATCGGTTTAATTGATTAATTGAATTTTGTGCCAGGCCCTTTACCTCAGAGCACTATCTGGACTCGTCAGCTCTTTAAGGCCCGAGGCCTTCGCTTACACTTTGAGCTACAAAACACACGTACTACCCAGAGTCTATATCAAATCATTCTGTTCACCTGAATGCAAAAATGAACCGTGTCTAATCCATGTTCATATTCATTATAAATTATTAGTCATACCACTGTTCAATTACAAGGAAAAATATCTTTAATTGCAAGGAAAAACTATCTTTTGCAAGTGATTTCATGCTTTTACTAGGGGGTTGTATGTAAAGAAACCTGGAGGGCCTGCTTTTTTAATAACTGGGGGCCCAATAAAGGTAATTTAATAATTGCCTTTATTTCTATCCTAGGATGAAATTTTAGGGAGTGTTGTGCTCAGGGCTTTTAGGGTGCTGTGAATTGCCCTGACCAGCGCCCTCCCCTGAGCAACGTGCTGCTCCAAGGGCCCAGGCACCAGCACCCACGCGGACCAGGTTCCCTGCCCGTTCTGTGCAGCCAGCGGGCCCCACTCCCCTGGAGGCGAGGAGGCAGCCCTTTCGCTCTGTGCCTGTTCGAGAGCCCTCCGGGCTTCCGGAGGGGCCCGTGCGCAGCACGGAAGGGCCGGGAGGGCTGACTGCCTCCGGCGGAGTGCCGGGTAGACTCTCGCTCTCACCAAGCGGGGCAGTTTCGGATGTTCTCATTTAAGAGGCAGGCTGTTTGGCAAATGGCAGATTTGTTTTCAAGGGCCCTAGGGCATGTCAAAGAGATACGTAGTTGTTTTCCAGTTTCAGGAGGCGCATAATTACACTGTTCAGGCTTAGAAGATAAGAGATTGTAAGTGAAATAAAAGTCCCAAAGGCCTATGCCCCAAGCGCCAGCTAGGGCCCGAGCAGGACCCCCCACCCCCCGCCCACAAGTTCCGGGTGAGTGGTTTCTCCCATGAATTGTCCTACAGACACGGAGAGAGTCTCCTTCTCTGCCCCCACCCGGCCTCCAGCTCCTGCCCCGGGGTCTTCACTCCCCACCCGCTGCCCAACAGCCCCTCTCCCGACCGGCCTCGGCACCTTCCAGAGCCCAGGGCTCGCCCCGCCGCTCCCTTCCCCGGGCGCCGCTCCCTTCCCCAGGCGCCGCGGTCCCCACCGTCGTCTGCACGGCTGAGCACAGTGGAACGCCAGGGGGCGCTATTCATAGCGCAGCCCAGGAGAGACCAGGAAGAAAATTCCTGTCACTGGAAAGTGAAGGGTCTTGAGAGATGGATGTCTTTGCCTAATTCACACAATGGCACCTTACAGGTTACCAGGGGAGTGGGCCTACTCTCCTCTGTTGACGTGCACACTCCTAACTCTATCCAGCCTTCCTAGTACACAGTCCATAATGTGCTCTATTGGGCACATGCAAGAATTAAATTCCTCTCCTTCCATGTAATATGTGACCCCTGAATCAATCATCTCAGTGTCAAATGGGGTCTGGTAGGGACCTTCTGTAACTGTAGAAACCTAAATAACGGGAGTGGGTGTTTTCTTCTGCACTGAGCACTTCCTTGTCTCCATCAGGGGTCATTAAACTTTTTTTGTCAAGAGCCACGCAGTGAACGTTTTAGGCTTTGTAAGCATACAGTCTGTGTTGCAACTACTCAGTTCTGCCTTGCTGTTCAAAAGCAGCCATAGACGACAGAGAAAAGAACAAGCATTACTGGGTTCCAATAAAAGTTTATGGACACTGAAATTTCAATTTCATATACTTTTCATATGAGATGAAATATTATTATTCTGATTTTTCTCAACCATTTAAAGATGTAAAATCTATTCCTACTTTTCAGGCCACAAAAACAGGGAGCAGGCTGCATTTGGAACATGGGTTGCAGCTCTGTTATAGATGATTTGTAAGATTGCTTCCAAACCCAAATATTTTGATTATGTACTTGGCTTGACTAGAAATTGGATTCCCAAATTAGCATTAAGTATTAATGCCATTGATTAGTCATTTATTTTACAAAGTAGAACAGGTGTTTTTTTTTTAGAAAATACTATGAAACAATTCCTGCTCTTCCCTCTAGAGGACAGGCCAGCCCCAGCCCTACTCAGGGTGTTCACTGAGTGAGGGTGGTCAAGGGGCCCACAGAGGGCAGCATGTTTGGACTCTCGGGGAACGCAGTTTGGTGTTCATGTCAGCCCCTCCCCATAAGGCAATAACCTTGGAGAGCCTGGCCCCAGAGTGGTGCCTGGACATGCTGGCTCTGCGTCTGTCACTAACTTGAGCCGTTGCCTTCAACTAAGAAAGGACTTTCTGGGCCTGAGCCCCAGTGCCTTCCTGCCCCAGGACACTAGACCCATTCTGCCCTGAACCCAGTTCAGCCTTATAGAATCTGGTCCCATGGCCACTCTGCTCATCCCCAACTAGCCACACCCTTTCCGCTGGGTTCCAACTATTACCCTGCCCTCTTCTGCTTTGTACATCCTCGTCCCCTCCTCATGGGGCTTCACCCCATGGCCCAACGGGGGAAGCTCTTCTATCTTAAGTCCCCTAAATGCCCTGAGGTAGGTGATAATAATCTCATCTAGTAACTCTTCCTCCAAGCCTGTCCTGGCTCAAGGTGCACCTACTAACATGGATGTCTCATGAGAGGACCCGAGGGGGGCTGGGGGTGGGTGTCCTTTTATCTCCTGTCACTCTGGACAGCAGGACACATGATACTTGGTTAGAAGATCAGCCCAAGAGCCAATTCCTCACCAGTGGCACAGCCCCAACCGAGAGGTGGTTCCATCAACTGGAGCAAGAAGCTTCATATGCCTACACTCCACGTCCCCTCTTCTCATTGTCAAGGTTAAGTTGCTGGTAGGGGCCTCTCTAAAGCTGCCCTTACAGCCATGGTGTCACTTTGTGTGTGTGTGTGTGTGTGTGTTGGGGGTGAAGAAACACATCCGTTTCCTATAGGCTTAGAGTCATATAAATGGGTTTTTAATCTATATCCTCTGAACAAAAGAGCCCCTCAATACTTGAAATAATCAGAAGACTTGCACGCCCAGTGGGTATCACTCCTGTTCATTAGCTGATCGTGTTTACTGCCTACGAGCGCCTGCCTTGGTCAATGCAGGGGACTCACCACATGCGCGTGAAGTGCTAATGTCGCTTCCAAGAATCCCTTTGGACCTTTCCAAGGTATCAGTGACACACGTAGACAGTGCCTGCGGAGTGACCATGAGGCCTCGGGAGCTCTACTGGGTGTTCAGAAAACAAGTTTAGAGATCATCATTTTGAAAAGTTGAAACTGCAGAAGATAGGTCAAAATAAAGAAGACAAAGTAGAGAGGAAAAAGTTCACATACTTTTAAAAAGTTAATTTTATTGTCTTTAATTTTTAGCTTGAAAAAAACTCCTTAAATTACAAAGGAGATATTTACAGGAGTAATCACATTGTAAGCTGGGAGGCCAGACGTGCGGGCTCAGTGTCCCTTATGCGACCTGCTAGAGTCAACGCAAGACCGGGTCTCCAGACGGCCTGGCCCAGCCAACACTGAGCGAAACATCACAGGCGTGCTGGAGCCATTCTGCTAACAAACAATGATGTGGCTTTTTAGTGTTCAAGAGAAATCTTCATTTTTCTGGGCTATCTCTGTAGAATCATTCTAGAAACATGTATGATTTAGAAAATTCTAGTTTTGGGGAAAAAAAATAAGCTTGTCTCACCCACGAGACCCACTCTCTCTCCCCAGGTACCAGTGGGCCTTTCTGCAACAGCCACACAGAGTCCTGGGTTCTGTGGAGTCCTGACAAGACAGCAGCTTGGCTGGCTCAGAGTCCTCTTCCCATGGGCTGGTGGACCGGACCAGTGCTTCGGGTCAAAGTGCTTTGGAGAACATCTCTCTCCTTCTCTGGAAGGGAAACGACGGACACAGAGTCCCAGGTGTCGTCCTTCGGGGAGCTGTCCTTGTCCAGGGCCTCTAGGATAGGCTGAGCCGGGTTCTTCAAATACTTGAAGAGGTTGAAAACCAACATCATAATTAGCTGATGCGTTCACAATCCCAGACCTCTGCCTTCAGTTTTGGTCGGCACGATCATATTTTATTCAGGTTTAACTTTCTATTCTGTCTGCCAACGGAACAACAGAACCTGAACACCCTTTCTGCCCTCCCAAATCCAGCTGAAGTAATACTCCAAAGCTGGGAAAGGGCAGGACTCGGGCTGGAAAGCGAGCTTGCTTGTGGATTTTTTTTTCATTTTTTTTATTAAGGTATTATTGATATACACTCTTATGAAAGTTTCACATGAAAAAACAATGTGGTTACTACATATATGTATATTATCAAGTCCCCACCCATATCCCACTGCTGTCACTGTCCATCAGTGTAGTAAGATGCCACAGACTCACTGTCTGCCTTCTCTGTGCTACACCGTTTTCCCCGTGACCCCCCACACCATGTGTACTAAACACAGTACCCCTCAATCCCCCTCTCCACCCTCCCCCCTGCCCTCCCACACCCCTCCCCTTTGGTAACCGCTAGTTCCTCCTTGGTGTCTCGGAGTCTGCTGCTCTTTGGTTCCTTCAGTTTTGCTTCACTGTTATACTGCTTGTGGATTATTAAACCTAACATTAGCACTGACCCTAATGTGTCTCTGGAATTCTAACTTTTCAGCTGATGGTGGAAACGGGTCTTCTCATTCACCCCCCAAGGGGTGAAAGAGAGAAAGTTCTCGAGCACTTTTCTCAGCCACTCCCCCACTGGTCCTTTCTACCTCAAACAGCCTAGGCCAAGCAGTCAGCGACAGCCAGTGCTGCCCTGAGGGGCCAGAAAGCACGGGTGCTCTGTGGAAAGGGACGGGTGACAGCCTCCCTTTCCTTTTCCCCCTCCCTGGCTTCAGGCTTCGCCACCGACCCACTAAGTTCCAAGAACCCAGCGCCTGGCTCTTGGAAATACCGACCCTTGAGGCCACTGTGGGCGGGCTGGGTGAAAGAGGGACGTAGATGAATCATGTGCATTTGTGAAACCTCGAAATTATAAGTGAGACGTGATTCATTGTTCTCATGTAACTTGAGATCCCTTTGATGTGTACTGTGTTTTTCACACTTTCTCAGGAAAGTGGACTGAAAGACTATATATTTTAGATTTAAGCCCCAAAGGAGTACCTAGTGGTAAATTCACTTCCTGGGGCCCCGCTGACAGTTCTGTTGTCACAGCGAGATTATTAATGCAAGTAAAATGCTGAGACTGGTTGAGAGCTGCTCTTCTGTGGTGATAATAACCAGGGAAGGGTTTTTTTTTTTGTGGTAAGAACATGTAAGTGGAGTTCTACCCTCTTAGTGAATTTTTAAGTGCACAATACAGTACTAACCAGGGGCACGATGCACCCAGACCTCTAGAACTCATTCATCTTGCAGAACTGGAAGTTTATTCCCGTTAACAGCAAACCCTGTTTCCACCTCCCCCTGGCCCTGGAAACCACCGTGGTACTCTCTGCTTCTATGAGTCTGACTATTTTAGATGCCTCAGAGAAGGGGAACCATGCTGTATTTGTATGGAGGTTCTCCTAGGGAATCTAACACAAAATCTGTATGTCTGTGTACTATAAACACCTCGTGACAGAGAAAGGAAAATAAGTGACTACACCCTTTCTAGAAGCACCACTGTCTTTACAGATGTCAACCTCATCTACCACTATTCATTCCAAATGGAACAGAATGGGATTATGCTCTCAGTGCCTTCACCCAGATTTTACCAGAGAATAGACCTACAGAAGCAACCCTTTAAAATATTCTTCTATCAACACACTTCTGATCCCAAGAATGTCCTGTGTCCTCCAGGGC
>JAQQAC010008350.1:93029031-93049022 GCA_029783875.1 Phataginus tricuspis | reverse complement strand
GTTCTTAACTACTGTCTCTACTGCCTTTGCATCCTCCAGCCAGGCTCCACTGGGGCCTTCTACGATTAATGTGCTGGCTTGGGAGAGGGACCTACTGCAGCCAATCTCTTGGCCAGGCCTTGTTTGCTAACTTCAACACCTTAAAAAAAAAAATCTGTGGCAAAATACGCAAAACATGAAATTTAGCGTCTTAACCATTTTTAAGTGTCCAGATCAGTGGCATTTGGTACAATCACATGACTGTGCACCGTTGCCACCATCCATCTCTAGGCCTTTTTTCATTTCGCAAAAGGGAAACTCCGTGCCCGTTAAACTCTGTCCCCATGCCCTCTACGCGACCCCGGCAGCCACCATTCTACTTTGTCTCTATGGATCTAACTAATCTAATTCTCTCACGTGACTGGCATCATTCAGGATTTGGCCTCTTGCAACTGACTTATTTCACTTAGTATAATGTCCCTCAAGGTTCATGCATGTTGTAGCAGGTGTCAGAACCAACCTTTTAAAGGCTGAATAATATTCTGTTGTATGGACAAGCTACATTCTATTTGTCCATTCATCCATCAATGGACACTTTGGGTGATTCCACCTTTCACTTCTTCCTTTTGGCTTTTGTGAAGAATGTGGCTATGAATATAGGTATATAAATAGCTCTGTACCACTTTTAACTCAAATCTCTGTGTCCACTGCTGTACTCTCTGAGATGTTGCCATGGGGCCATGTGCTGACATGTCACCAATCTAGATGTGTGCACACATACCTCTTCTATTTGTAACGGGATGCTTGGCGGAGAGTGAAACCAGTATTTAACCAGGCCTCTGTACTTCAGGACCAGGAAAAAACAGGCCCCTGCCAGTGCCAACAGTAACAGAAAGGTCACCACAGCAATGAGGATGACTTGTTGAAGCTTGGTAGAGGCTAAAAAGGCGACATGAAAGCGAACAAGATGACCGTCCCGCACACAATACAAACATCGGATAATTTTCCATCTGCCAACTGCTTAAACATCATCCATGTCCCAGTAAAATGGATAGACTCTCTCCCTCCCCCACCCAGCTCCGGATGCTTGCCAGCAGCTAGTGAAGGCAGTCCTAAAATAGAGCCTTAGCTGCCAGGCGGCTCTTGCTACTGTAGATCTCTGCAGGAGCTGCTTATGCACTCTCTTCTGGTCCCTCCCCCCTGCATCTCCCCACTACCACCACCCTTCACCTAATAAGCAACCTCTGATTTCACTATTCCAGGTGGATTCCTCTCCCAGCTGAGAAAGGACATAAGAAGGCCTGTGTTACCATCTGCTGTTGTTTTGTAGCAAGATACGTTGCTTAAATGTCCAGGTCTAGAGATGTTTTCGATTGTCCAAAACAGCTGTGCCTTGACTTGTAAACAGTATACTCTTAAGGGTTTTAAATCATTCAACACAATGGAGTTGCTCCTGAAAGGGCCTTTAACCTATGTAAGAAACATCAACAACCACGCATGTAAATTATCCACATAGACAAGGTCAAGCTGCTCCCATGGTTGCCAAAATTTCCTTAAATTCATAGTGAGCCCAATAACCACAGAATAAGGAGAATCTGTTTTTAAAGAGTCACCGGCTTGCAGTGGACAAATTTTCTCTGTGAAAACTGGTGAGCCATATGAAGATGCAATGGCTTTCCATCTCGGAGTTGGGAATTCTGCTTCGTGCTAGGGAGAAGGTGCCTGTGTGACCAGCCCCGAGCAGAAATCCTGGGCACTGAGTCTCTAAGGAGCTTCCCTGGCCGACAACATCTCACATGTCACAGCTTGTGGTTGGGGGAATTAAGTGTGTCCTGTGGGAGTCTAGCAGGAGAGGATTCTTGGAAGCTTGTGTTTGGATTCCTCCGGACTTTGCCCCATGTGCCTCTTCCCTTTGCTGATTTTATGTCCTTTCTCTGCAATGACTCATAGCCATGAGTATAAGTATATGTCGAGTCCTGTGAGTCTTTGAACAAATCTAGGGTTGGTCTTGGGGACCCCTGATGAACAGATTCACGGCTGGGCTGGAGATCGTATCAGTGGCTTTCAGAATCATTTTAGCTCTAGAATCTTTTGTTCATGGAAGTCCAAAGTATACATGGATAATTTTGAAAGGGGTAAATGGGGATCCCTTCTGTATTCTTTCAGGCCTCTATTCCAGTTGACTAGATTTTGACCTCTGATTAAGGGAAATGATTACTTCCTTTTTCCCTATATGCTAAGAGTCTCTTCTTCAGTTAGTTTTGCATTCCCCAGGGTTTTCAGACTCACCATAAAGAAACCTAAAGAAAATGCAAATATTAGCTGCGTGAGAGAAAACTACGCATCAGAGCCTGGACCCTCAGGTTCCCTGCAGCTGTCAGCTGCTGATCTTGGGCAAGTGACTTAACCACGTGGTTTTCTTCTCTGAGAAACAGGCCAGTGTGAAGATTAAATGAGACGATGTGTCTAAAATGCCTGGCCCAGCCAGACACAAAGATCTCAATAAACATAAACTCTTTACTATTATAAAAAGTTATAATCATTTCAGAATATATGCAAGTCAAAGCATTATGCTGTACACATTAAATTTACAGTGATGTATGTTAATTATATTTCAATAAAACTGGAAAATGAAAAACAAAAAAATTATAATAAGGCTGAATTTAGGAAATCATGAAGTTTACAAAGACCATAAAACCTCATTATACGCAGCTTGGATGATCAGGCACTGGAGATGATTAAATGCCACCATTTCCTTCTTGTGCTGCAGAGGGCTGCCCAGGCCCCTGTGGTCTGACCTACCTGTGTCAACCATATGGCTGGCCGTACCCACTCCTTACGTGGCCTTCCTTTCTGAGAGATCCAAGCACTCGCAGGTCTCCAAATGTGCTGGGCCTTCTCAGACCTACTGGCCCTTCTCCCTAGAGCACTCTCTCTCCTTCCAGTCAACTCTCCACCTATTCCCTATGCCCTGTTTGCGGACCATGCAAACCAGAGAAATTATATAGAGCTAAACCCTGCAGACTGTGGTACTGGATTTCTTGTTGTAGGAAAAGGCCCACCAGAACCTTCTCCAAACTTCAGAGTGCGACAAAGGCACCATGAACACCAGCGAATTCTGGACCCCAACAACGGGAATGACGTGATGTCACAGAGAGGAGGGGCCTTTCAGACCCATCTGCTAGAAGGCAAGTCTCCACACAGAGAGGAGTGACACAGGCTTGAGGAGGAGGATTCAAAACCAGCTCAGGTCTCAGACTTGGAGGCGATATAGGCATATTTGCTCTCCTTGGCTATTTTAAAGTTAACCTTTTTTTTTTTTGCTATATCAGAAATTCCAAAGAGAAGAAAATCAAAACAAAGAAGAAAAATGCTCTTGCCTGTTGTCTTCCTGCCTTTTCCCAGTAATGGACATAATACAAAAAAGTGGCCACGGAGGCCTCGATGTTGAAGGGAGAGGAGAACCTGACGATGAGGGAGCCTTCTCTTGGGGTCACCCAGATGTTTCCTGGAGGCCCGACGGTAACTGCAATACAATCACAGACAACATTCAGTCATATATATAAACATATACACCCATATAGTATATGTATATACACACACATAGATAGTATCTATACACACACGTTATATATAACCCAGTAATATAACCACACATAGCGTGTACACACAGATGCTTACATACATACACATTTATAAAAGCAGTGAGGTTGCATTCAGGCGCACAAGTCCAACAGAGTCTGCTCTGGGCACTGGATTTGCTTGGAAGGCTATGGGGCAGGAAGCCCGGCAGGGCCAGAGTGCAGCACCGGGGCCTCTTGCCTTCAGCGGAAGGAGGGGTCCTTGAGGCAGTCCCCGCGGCAGCCAAGAGCGAGTCTGCCTGGCCCCCTAGGACACGGCTCAGGTACAAGAACCAAGACCCATGGGGGCAGGAGCCTTCCTGGCTTATAAGCCACCAGAGCTGAATCTCTTATAACAACTACACAGGAACTTTCCAGAGTCCTCACAAGGGACATGCCCAGTTACAAGAATCACTACACGCAGCAAAGCCCGTCATTGCTTCCCGGCAGGTATTTAGGGTTGTCCCAGTTGAGATGCAGTTCACCAATGCAGGGTCATTCTGACCGTAAGCAACGCTGCTTAGTAACATAGTTGACAACCCACTTCTGTCAAGTTTCCCAGGGAACACAGCTGGAAAGTTACCAAGATCATACTTTCATGCAGAGGGGGAAAGATTTTGTTAGCCCTTACCTGCTGAATATATATATTTATATTGTACTATACATCTCTTTCTCTCTATATATACATACGTATGCACATTATATGCATATAATTATATAAACAAAAGTGATGTTTAGAAACCTTTAAATACATGTCTCCTATCTTACTGTAATACTGTGTTTAAATATAATAACTGAGAAATATTACCAGTTAAGTCTATTTGTTAAGGTGTTTCATATAATTCACAGGACCACCAAGGACAGTGTCTCGTGATGTGCTATAGACGAAAGGTTACAGCCTTTATCAAGTAAGCATTATAACTGTGTAATTAACTGGAGGAACTTAGATCAAAGTACAGGTTGGGCCCCACAAGTTCTAAGAGGCCTGTTTCTGTACATTTGACACACTCCGATGATCACATCCCTGTGAGCAGTTACATGTTCACAACAGCCGGGCTGTGTCTCCCTTACATTTCTGCTCTTCCTCTGGCTCCCCTTGATGAGGGTCAGGCATAGGGTTTGCCTACATTTCTCTCTGTGCAGAGGTAACTGGTACCTACAGGGTTTGCACCTGTGCCCTCTGTCTCATTTGTGCTGGTGGAGGAATTAAGTCTACATAGGGACACACTGGGCCTGGCCCACTGCCAGCCAGAGCAGTGTTAGCGGACTGGCCTCAGGTGGTAACCAGCTCCATTTAAACCTGCTCACAGATGCTGGCACACACGTCCTTGGCCTCCCCTTCTCACAGCTACGTGCCTGAAGCAAGCTGACTGGCAGGGTGCAGCTGCCAGCAGGCCTCTCACCAACGCGGGCCATATTCTCTAGACCTTTCCGTGCCTTACACATGGGCGTGGGCATGGGAGCCAGCCATGATGAATCACTCATTCACTGAAAGGTCAGTGCTGAAAGGCCTGCCCTTCTGAAGAAGTCAGTCCTGGACCTGAAGTCCAGCACCAGCCTGATCAGCCCGTCCCCCGAGGGGGGAGCAGTCTGCCATCTCACAGTGCACTGCAGGAATTGTGGGTAACTGTTGAGAGCAGCTTCTGCATACTGAGATTTACCATAAACCAGGCACCGGGGACATGTTTTCACACAGATCTGGGTGGTACCACAGGAGGTTACCCCATTTTCCAGAGGTGGAATACTTGCCCCGCGTAACAGCCAGGAAGTGGCAGAGCTGCGATGGGACCCCAGGTCTGTGTGCAGCCCACCCCCTTCACCCATCTCACTTGGTAAGCCATCTTCATACTGGTTACTCACCCAGTGGTGAGAGCAGCCGTGGGGTTTAATAACACCGCTGCCTCAAACTTTACAAGTGAGGAGGCAGAGAACGATGGCCCAGCCGGTGACCGAGGACGTCGCTGCCCAGCTCAGGCTGGGCGGACAGGCAACAGTGGAGGCTGACACCAGACCAACGACTTTCATGTGACCTGCTTCTGCTGCCATCCCATCTTTCCTGGGCAGTGGCCGGTAACCATTACTGCGGGTGGTGGTGGTGTTTTTTAACAAATTCCCACTTGGGCGACACTTCACAGCTCACGTGAGTCCTACACTCAAGGACAAATGACCTGCCCACAGTAGGTGTTCAGCTGGCACTGGCTTCACTTTGCATCCCCACATCACCTAGCACAAACCACTGGTGTTTTTTCTTAGAGTCCTGTTATAGAAAATCTCAAACACATGAGAAGCAGAGAGACGACTGTCACCAAGGCTCATGTATTCGTCACCCAGCTTGAAATCGACATCAAGTCATGGCCAGGTTTGTTCCTCCTGTGCCCGTTCACCTTGTCTTCGCCCCTCCCCAATCTGGGTCATTCCGAATGAATCTCAGACATCATGTCATTTCATCTGTAAATACTCTAGTACATATTTCTAAAAGATAGACCCACCCCTTTTTCAAAAAAACATAAATAAAATACCATTATAATAATTGCTTAAGAAATCATCAAATGCCTAGAGAGCGATCCCATTTCCTCAACTGTCTTAAACTTCAGTTTGTTTGAATTAGGAGTCCGGTAAATTCTGGACTTTGTGTTTGCATAAACTAGACACTAAAAAACATTGGGCATAATATTGCACATGTAATTGTAGATTAGTGATACCAAAATAAACTATAAAAAATAAAAAATAAATAAAAATAAAAAACATTGGGCACACCTGACCATGTGAAAAGTGAATCACTGGGCAACAAATGTACACGCTAGTATCTCATGATTCTCACGTCCCTTTCCAGTATCTGGGATATTTGCTCATTTAGTCATTCAACCAATCTTTACTGAATATCGATGATGTGCCAGGCACCGTTCAAAGCTGAATTAAAGTCTCTCTTAAACATAGAAGACATTGGCCAGAACATGTAAGGGTGATCAGCGATCAATATGCTAGCGTCCCATCTGGCACAGAGGTTGGCACATTTTTTCAGTAAAGTACCAGAACAAATTTAGGCTTTGAAGGGCAGATAATCCATTGTAACTACTTAACTCTACTGTTGCAGCATGAAAGCAGCCATTGACAACACATTAAAAGATGGTGGAACTGTGTTCCAATAAAACTTTATTTACAAAAACAGGTTGGTGGGCAGGATTTGGCTTGAAGGCTATAGTTGACCAACCCTTGGCCCAGCAAATCACACTCCCCTTGCACCAGCCTCCACGGTCAGCACTTGGGTTTGACCATCATGCCCACCTGTTTGCTGGTTATTTAGGGTGAGAGGCAGTACTGAGGTGCATGGAGTCAAGACTGTTCAGTGAAGGGAAAATGAAGAAAACCTGAAAACCATAAAGGAAATTTTATACCATTCCGATAGTAGGAAGTTCTCTTACCATTCCGATAGTACTGGAACCACGGCACTGTGAGCCAGGCAGAAACCAGGTCTTCCAGCTTAGCTCGAACACGTAAAGAGACGTTGAAATGCGGTGGGAACCCCTCTGAGAGGCTGGTTGGGGTGAAGTTACACGTGGTCGTGGTGATGTTCCTACAGTTCACCCCAATGTCGTCAACACTGACATCATACCACCTGCTACTGATGGAGCTAGAAAGGACAAAAGCATTTCACTTCACGGAATTCTATCTCCTATCATGGGTAACAGTTTCCCTAGAGCTGTTTTCAAAAAGCAGCTTTACTGAGATATAATTCACGTAACACACAGTCACCCATTTAGAGTATGATCCCATGGCTTGCAGTCTATTCACAGAATTGTTCAACCATCACCACAATCAACTTTAGACCATTTTCATTATCCCAAAAAGAAACCCCATACTTATTAGCAGTCACTCCCCAAGCCCCAGGCAACCATTAATCTACTTGCTGTTTCTATGGATTTGCCTATTCTGTACATTTCATATAAATGGGATCATAAACCGTGTGGCCTTTTGTGATTAGCTACTTTCATTTAGTGTGTTTCCCTTAGTATGTTTTCAAGCAAGAAACATGCGATAGCATGTCCCAGTACTTCATTCCTTTTTATTGCTGACTGATCTTCTACTGTATGGATATACCACATTTTATTTATCCATTCACATGTTGATGGACACAGGATGTTTCCACACTTTGGCTATTTTGAATAATGCTAAGAATATTCACATGCACGTTTTGGTGTAGACATATGTTTTCAAGTTTCTGGGGTATATACCAAGGAGTGGAATTGCTGGGTCCTACGGTAACTCCATTTTTAACTGTTTTCCTAAGTGGCTGCATTATTTTACATTCCACCCACAAGGTATGAGGGCTCCAGCTTCTCCAGATTTTTTTTTTTATTATAGCCATCTTAGCGGGTAAGCTGTGGTATCTCAGTGTGGTTTTGATTTGCATTTTCCTGATGACTAATGAGGTAAGCATCTTTCATGTGTTCACTGCCATTTGTATATCTTCTTTGGAAAACTGTACACTCAAATCCTTTGTCTGTAGTTTAATTGGCTTATTGTCTTCTAATTGTTGAGTTATAAGAGTTCTTTATATATTCTAGATAAAAGTCCCTTATCAGATATATGGTTTGCAAATATTTTCTCCTATTCTATCCCACAACTGATTTTAATGCTTCAAACTCAGCCTCTGTAGCCTGTCTTAGGAATGATACTGCATTCATACAAACCCTACTCATGCTTCCTGCTAAGGTGGAGTTTAGTTTACCCCACAGCTACCTATTTAAAAAGTTTTGCCTTGCCCTTATAAAAACCTGCCAAACACAAGGCCACACATCCTTGTGACAATGCATTTCCCAGAGTCCCAATGCCACACCCCCACGTGGGACACTAGTCCCCAGCTATGACTTCTGTCCTCAGGTGACGGATTTCAGAAAAGCCAGGGAGGTGTCTGCTAGACATCTCAGTGGGGGGCAGTAGGCAGTGCCCCCTCAGGGGACAGTCTGTGCCCTGGCCTAGAATGCAACTCTGGCCTAGAAAGCAAGGTCCAGGGACACAGAAGACATGAGGCTGCACTCACTGCCACCAGCCTTCACATGCCACATGGACTTCTACATCCGACCTGAGCAGACCTCTCTTCCGTTCAAGTGACGAATGACAAAATGAAAGCCCCTTCCAGATGTGTGGCCAGGGCTTCCATAACAGATGCCTGCCATGCTCAGATGCCACCAAGTGCTGGGGTCACAGACCCCAAGGGGAGAGGGATCCCACACAAGCACCCGTCTCAGACTGGGGGTGTGCTTCAGAAGGGGTGATGTAAGTTTGACAGATACTTAAAGATACACTTTCTCCCCACCAATTCCACCTGTTAAACTTGGGCAAAAGGCCCCTCACATTTCAAAGGCTCATCCCCTGATTCACAAGGGAACTGGTCACCCATGTTCCATGTCCTTTCGTCTCCTCCAAATTTGCCCCTTTCTCAGAATTACTTTTTAGAAGGGTTCCTCAAAAAAGGCGTTCATTTAAATGACAGCTGACACACAAAAGCCAGCAGTTTTGGGGGAAGGCAGAGTAGGAGAGAAAGCTGTGTTTGGAATGCTGCCTCCCCATCTATTTGCAGTGGGTAGAAATAAGAGACATTGGCCCCAGTGAAATGAATAATGAACATGGCTTTGAGAGCAGGACACTGCCCATCGCCAGACTCACAGCCTCTTGCCCAGGGCTCTGTTCAATCGGGGTAAGTCTGAACCTTACCCAGAAAGTTGTCCTGACTCTTCACAATGTCCACAATGTGCCTCTGTCCCAGAACTAATCTAAGTTTGAAAGCAACCCTCGTCATGAGAGGAGTATAGTATAGTGATCCAACACATGGACTCGAGCCGCTAACCTGGGTTCAGCTCCCAGTTACTTCACTTCTTTGTTCTTCTACCTCTTATTTATAAAACAGAGATAAGTTATATCCTGCTTCCCAAAGTTATCATGAAGGTTGGATCAGTGGATATCAGGAAGATGCCTGGGCCTGGTGACTAGTAAGCACCAGGTTAATTTATTTGTTAAACACCTGGGCAACTAACGATTTCACTGTTCAGCTTCTGGTAGATCACTTCCCAAAATAGTAAGTTCGTCCCCTTTGACCCAGCAATTCTTCTAGATATGTAAGAAAACAATCAGAGATGATTTATGTATGAGGACACTACTTATATAACAGCAAACTATCAACTACCTAGACCTGAGATTGTGAAAAATTAAATACATCATATAGTAAAACATGTAATAAAAATGTTTACAAAGAGATATTTGAAAACAAATTCTCACACACTTAATTGCATTAAGTTAAAAGAAAAAAAAAAAAAAAAAAAAAAAAGCAGGACCCAAAAATACAACCCTAGTGAACTAGTTTCAGTTTTACACAAGGGTACATGTGCAAGCAAATGCACACATTCAGGAAAGAGTTGAGAGAGAAACATGCTAAAGTGGGAATAGTGGTTATTCTTGGACTATAGGCTCCTAGGTTGTTTTAACTTTATTCTTTCTACTTTTCTTAGTTTTCCAAGTTTTCTATTGAAACAATTGTTGCTATTAAAATCAGATAAATATGAAATTAAAAAAATGTTTTAAGAAGACAGGGCTGGGCAGGTCCTGGCCTGGCAGCAGGCCAGGGGGAAGGCAGTGGGGTAGGGGGATGACCTAGAAAGGGGCCTGCTGCCTGACTGCCTATGTTTTCAAAGAAAACCAGAAATTGAGTTCTTTTTTTTCTTTCCTCAGTGAAATTCCAGATTTTTATTGAAAAAAAAAAAATTTAAACACTGTAAGTCAAACACAGCTGGTAGGCTACAATCTCTGCCACACTCAAATTAAACTAGATTTTCCCACAAAGTGGTCTATGTAATTTTGGCTCTGCTACTGTGACTGTCAAGACACAGAGTGGCACCTTCATTTACAATTCCAGTAATGTTTTATGTAGAGAAACAAGGTGGAATGTTTTAAGTCCCACAAGCCTCAAAATTAAATTATGGAATATAACCAAAATGTCCCAACTATGTAAAAGTATAGAAACAAAGGCCCTCTTCTATCATCAAATGTTCAATTGGAAAAGAAACACAATCAGACTTGGTCTGGCCTTCTAGTGACCTCTCAACTTTTCCAAACAGAGACATTCACATTGACCTCATCTTTTGTTTTTTACCAAAGCCAACCTCTCTCCTGAAAAAATACCTATGGAATGCTCTCCTAAAGGAAAACAAAGTGAAACAAGTTGGTCTGTGATATGAAACTTTCAAAGGCTTTTACAAAATATTTCTAATATTTGTCAACCCACAAATGTACTTCCTGGCTCATTTGAGGCTAAGGCATGCTAGTTAATACATCAGCTGTTACTTCCTCTTACTGAAATTTTGTTTAGTTCTAGGACATTATGCTTTCTAAATGCTGAGGAGAGCCAGCTTCTGGACATGTGTCCTGTGCAGTGGCCAGAAGCCCTGCTCTCAGGAGGGCACTTGATTTGATGCTCTTCTGTCGTAATTTTGAGCAAAGGGCCCCTGCACTTTCATTTTGCACTGGGCCTCACAAAGTAGGTAGCTGGGCCTCATGGACTGGTGAACTGATTACAGATTATCATGCTTGTAATTTATAGTTACTTTGAGGAATAGATCAATGTGATTCAGAGATAATCCCCAAGCCCCAGTTTAGAATCTAGTATTATTAAGCAAATATTGTTACAATGGAGATTTAAAGATGAAAAGAAGTCATCTGGGAACCCACTCCTCTAACAAATAAGCTGTTGTAATTTTCCCAGGTTCCCTACCTGTTCTTGACCACAGTGACATTTAAAATTTTACACAGTTGCAACTTCTACCAGATCAGACATAATTACCCTTTTCAGTGGTTGCCAATGTTCACCTACAAGTTAACATGACACAAATTTCCATTTTTCTGCTGATGGACATGAAAATACACTTCAATGTTTATCTTTATGTAAGTGGCTTATTTTTCTTTTTCTGATGGGAGGGAGGTTGTATTATCTGCTTAGGGTAAAAGTACATGGACATTTCCATAACTAATGTACAGAATTACTTCTCTAGAGGCTGTATAATTAATTCCGATCCAGCACAGAATCCATCAGCCACATTCCTACATGCACTGAGCATTACCACATCCTCACATTTTGTTGAATTAGTAATGCAAAATGCCTCAGTCAATAATTTTAACTTAGTCTTCAATTCACCTATGTAACAAGGTAAACAAGTAACAATCGAGACCTTGGATTTTGCCTTTCTCCTTTCTGTAAGTGTTTATACTGCAAGTCAAGGGATGGCACACTGCCACACAGCCTGAGAAGGGAGTGAGAGGTTGAAAAGGGCCAGAATGATTTGCAAATTGGAAAAGCCGCTTAGAAACTGAGAACTACCTGTAATTAAAGGAATAAATTCCTTCTCAGGCCACATTTGGCCTAGAAGGTTAAATGATCCAGATTGTTAAACCTGAAGAAGGTGGAGACTGAAAGATGCCTTCTGCCCTTTCAAGACAGGAAGCCCTTTCGTACAACCTTCTCCTGAAACTAAGGACAGAATAAGCTTCTACCAAGCTTTGAAGCCATGGGGGCCAGGCTCTGACAGCCAGTGTCACCTAAGCCTTCGGGTCAATTGGAGGTTGTGAAATCTCTGTCCCTAGAGATTTTAAAAGTACAAGTGAAATACTTTGTTCCCATGCATCTGCTTACATTCTTGCCAAGTGGCCAAGTGGCAAGAACAAGCAGGTGTTCCCCGGGTCCATAACAACTCCCCTGCCACTCTCAGGAAGGACGTCGAAAGAAAGATCCAGCTTACTATTTAAACTGCACCTGGTAGACCACCAGCCTCGTGTCATTGCTCAGGGACACCGGCTCCCAACTCAAAACCTGCTCAGCATTATGCAGGTGGATCTTCGGGTTCTGTGGTGCAGGCAGCTGTGAAAGAGAGTCTTGAAAGGGACAGAGAGGATAAGAAAAGGAGGGAGAGGTGGGAGCGAAAGGGAGGGTCAAAAGGAGAAAAGTTGATTACAAAAACATTTCAATGCATGCCATCCAACCATTCCTACCTAGTAGAGCTCTGTCTGGGCATGTCCCTCCCGGCCCCTCGGCCTCTGAGTATGATAGCTCCATGGCACAGCATGGGAAAAAAAGAGGGGCTTGGGGCCACCTTTCCACCTGCAGGTTCCCGTCCTTATGAGGAGGGCCTGGGCACGGGGGCCTGGCCCAACCGGCATGCCCGTTCTACTGCTAGCGTGTGTCTGTTGACTGGGCAGGTGAACACTCCAGGCCGGAGGTGCTTCTTCAGGAATAAAGGACAAAGAACAGTGCACCCCATAAGGCAGTGCTGCGGATGAAATTGGTGGCCGTGTGACAGGCATTAGCCCCAGACGTGGCACCAAGGGAGTTTGGTAAACCTCCACCAACACACAGACACTCCAAATCAGGTTGGTTGCAAAGCCTAAAGGCACAGGGAGGGTGACACCTGTCTGTAGGCTTGGTCACTGCTGTGTTTTTCAAGCCCCCCAGGATCACAAGCACTGAGGTACCCGACCCAGACCAGGAAACCTGCATTTCCAACACGCTTCCCAGCTGATTCTTATGCACACTGAAGTTTGAGAACTACAAACAACAAAATAACACATCCTCCAGGGAAGCGCCACCAGCACTCTCCATCCCTGGGACGGCCTGCAAGCACAGCCCCACCGCACCTGAGCAGGTGCTGTGCAGGACCAGGCTACAGGCTGCAAGTGTGGGAGACTTGTCTCTATACAGAAAACCTCATAATGATGAGGCTGTCTCTGAGATTGAAAGATTAATGAGAAACACACAGAAGGTGGAAAGGAAAGTTTGAAAAAACATGCTGTTCCAGAATTCCAAGCAGGAAATTTGAACCACACTTTTTCAGTAAATGCATCCACTCTTGAAGAACAGAGCCCAGCTGAGCCTACAGCCCCACCTGCCCTCTGTTCTGAGAGGCATTACCAAAAGTCTGTGGCCACTCGTTTACTTACAGAATGCCCATTATCTCCACAGCTGCGAACCTGAGCTGACCTTTGTTCCAGATCTTTATTCACAGCTAACCAACCTTCTCCCAACTCATACCAGACCTCACGGAAGCCAGGGCCAAAGGTAGGCAGACAGGGGCAGCAGGGCGGCAGGCGGCTCTCCGGGGCAGCCCATCCGGCTCGTTGGGGCTGCTGTGGCCCAGCACATCTCCAGACTGAGCTGAGAATGGCAGGCCTGTTTCTGGGAGGCTGTGCAGTACCCCAGGGGGTGAGCACTTGGTGCGGGCTGGACACCCATCAAAGGATCTCAGAGACTTCCTTTCACAGCCCATATTAGTTTCCTATTGATGCTGAAATAAATCACCCCAAATTTAATGTCTTACAACAACCACAGTGACGCTCTTGCAGTTCTCGTGGTCAGAAGTTTGAAACGGGCCTCACTGGGCTAAAGTCAGAGTGTCAGCAGAGCCGTGTTCCTTCCAGAAGAAACAGTTCCTTGTCTTTTCCAGCTTCTCGAAGCTGCTCACATTTTTTGGCTCATGGCCTCTCCCCAAGCAATGCTGGGCAGAGTCCTTCCTGTGCTATCAGCTCTCTGGTTCGGATTCCTGCCTCCCTTGTCCATCCTTCAAGGAACCTTGTGATTACACTGGGCTCATGGAGCCAAGCGACCCAGGATCATCTCCCCGTCTCAGGATCCTTAATCACACCTGCCGCGTCCCATTTGCCATGGAAATGAACATAGTCACAGGTTCTGAGCCCTAGGATGTGGTTCTCTTTGGGGACCATCATTCTGCCTGCCACAGTGCCCCTTCACTGTCTCCCCATCTCTGCAGAGAAGCCAGCAGGAATTTCCTCTCCCTCCATCCTTCCACTGGCCCCCCACCTTCCCAACCCAAACATGCTGCTAAGAAAGGAAGCACCAAGCGCTCAGCCATGAGGGAAGGGCTCCACCTGATATGTGTCCCAGAAGAAAGCTTCCCTGTAAAAGTTGGAGCCTCCAGATTAGTCTTCCACGTCCTTCAACTTTCATCTTACTGAGGCATGAGAGAGAGGACGGCAGTTTTGTTCTTATATTTGAGTTTCTTGGAATCCTGTCTCACCAAATTCAGAGAAGAAAACAAGTCATAGAACTTAGACTTTACAGTGAGGTACCAAAGACTGCCTGCTCGTTAACACCTGCCCCAGAACAGCCCCCCTGCCCTGCTCAGAAAGCCTATCCTTGAGCCTTACCCCCTGTAGGATCCAGCCCATGGGGCCGCCTCTTCGCCCTGGCTCACTCCCACCTCCCTTGCCCTGCTGCTTCCTTGCCCTGGAACCTTCTTTCTGCTATGCTATAGCTTTCTCCCTCGCCCCTTAAGGTCTCTGCTCAGGTGCCCCCTCATCAGTGGTTTCCTGCATAAAATGTCAAGTACAGGGGACTCCCTGTGTCACCAGACTTTTCCCCATGGTGCTTGTCCACCACCTGAGGCCTTTGTTTACACCTCGGAGGTTTTAGGAGCACAGATTTCAGAACTAGACGGCCTGGGTTCAAAGCTG
Source organism: Phataginus tricuspis (assembly GCA_029783875.1). Classification (NCBI taxonomy): domain Eukaryota; kingdom Metazoa; phylum Chordata; class Mammalia; order Pholidota; family Manidae; genus Phataginus; species Phataginus tricuspis. Next base: position 93,033,912 of record JAQQAC010008350.1, on the reverse strand, counting down.
CACACTCCCTGTGGGCCCTTGGGCAGGTTGCTTAACTTCTGTGCCTCAGTGGTCTCATCTGTAAGGTGGGAATGACAGCAATACAGACTTCAAAGCGTTGCTATGAGAACAAGTTTAACTTTATGTGCAGGGCCAAGGACAGTGTGAGGACCACACGATCCTTGCCTTTCTGGTTGCTAGCAGGTTACCAATAGTATCCCCCAGACATGAGGGTGCTGGGCTCCAGGAAGGCTGGGGGGGTGAATTTGGGGCTGTTTCATCCCCAGGGCCTGGAAGAGTACAGGATTTGGGGACTGACTGGCCTGCAGCCCAGCGGCCTGCTCTCCTTCAGAGATGCTGTGGCTAATTTCTTGTTCTCTGTGTTGCACTCACCCACTTGAGACCCTGCAGAGCTCCAGCTTGCTTGTCCTTTCTGTGCTTTATGCTCAAGTCCTCCCTTTTCCCTGGTGTCTGTTGGGGCAGGGAGCGGGTGGACAACTCTGGGCCGTGGGCTCCTCTGGAGAGCTCTAAGAGCCCAGGTATTTAGGGCTATGGTTCCTCTTGTCAACGGTGGTGACAAAGGCTTAGCGGGGAGAGAACAGAATTTATGGACCAAACCCTTCAGCTGGCATCCTGATCCTGCCACCTCTAGCCACAGATCCTTCCGAGACCCCACCTGCACCTCGGTTTCCTCCTGAATAGTGAAAATGGTACTTTCTCTCCCAGCGCCATAGGGAGGGGAAATGCAAGACCACAAATGAAAGGCAAACCAGACGCTGCTGGCTATGTGTAATTTTTAAGATGTGACTGTTTTCAGTGGTCCTGACTCCCCATGAATGACTTCTGCAGGCGGTGTGCAGCAACCAGTCACCCAGACCCAGCCTTTGGTGACAACCAGCAGGGCACCCAGCCCTACGCCAGGCACTGTACTCAACATTATGACCCTGTTGTAGGCAGAATAATGGCCCCCCAAAGATGCCTGTGTCCTGTGAATATATCAGATTATAAGGCAAAGGGGAACTAAGGCTGCAGATGAAATTTAGATTCCTAATCAGAAGGCCTTAATATAGGGAGATGATCCTGGAATATCTAGGTGGACCCACTGTCATCACAAGGGTGTTTCTCTAGAAGCAAAGGCAAGGAAATGATCCTCCCAGAATCTCCAGAAAGGAACACGTCCCTTCGGACACCTTGACTTTGGCTCAGTGAAATCAGCATCAGACGCCTAACCTCCAGAACTGTGAGAAATAAATCTGTGTTGTTTTAAGGTTCTAAATTGGTGGTGGTTTGTTACAGCAACAATAGGAAACTGATACAGTCCCTGAGGGTGAACACCAGGGCTTTAATGACACCCCAGCTCCTACAAGATAAAAGCTTCCAGTCCCAAGTTGGGTATACAAAACCCACTCTACCTTCCTTCTCCATGGTCTTTAGGGCAAGGATTCATAAACTATTCATGGTAAGAACAGATAACCTAGGTGTCCTGTATGACGTGTGTCCTCTTGCCCCTCCAACCATAGCTCCTCCTACTCCACCTTCCTGCTGAAACCCACCACCTCAGGTCAGGTCCACCCTGGATCCAGGCATTTGAGACTTTATACATAAATTTAAGAATAGGCTACCCAGGTCTTCAAAGCATAGTTTGGTTACACACATCACACACAGATAATAAAGTACAATTAACATTCAAATTATCAATTCATCTTGACAAATGAAGACCCTTTCCACGGATGGGGTATTATGATGAACATCAATGACCCCACCTCCAACACCCCGCAGGCAGGAGGTCAATAAAATTATTCCCTGGATCCGCAGCCATAACCTGGAAGTTGCTCTCTTTAGTAAATAATGGACATCAGCTTATTTACCTAGACCTCTTCCTACAAAGGTTATGTTTCCTTGGGAGTAAGTGGAGCTATAACCTACTTCAAAAAAATGGTTGAGAAAATTAAGACAGAGAAGGTACATAATCTTAGCACATAGCACCCTGTCTGACCTAGAAGAGCAGCCTAATGAATGGTGACTATTACTACCACTTAGAGTTTGCCCACAAACATTCCAGCTACGTAGTAGTTTCAACCACTGAGATTATGGACAGAGTTACTTAATGTACATTCACTGGTGGTGGTTTTATGTTGTAGGGATTTGCTTCTCTGTGGTCTTCAAGCACATTACAAGCTTTGGATATTCAAGTCAGCAAAATCATGGTAATAAAATTCTGTGTCATAAGTACATATCCAATCCACTGGAAAATGATGACAAATACAATTACATATAGAAGTTTTAATTCTTCAACACTCAGGTAGTGAAATTACTAGAGTCGGGTGACTTACTGCACCTTAGGGTTGTGGGTTAGTTTTCTACCTAAAGCAAATGGCCACTGCTTAAAGCATCACTACTGAGGGGGAACAAAATATGCCACCCCAGAATAGGCCACACTGGCATGTTGACTTTTTTGAATTAGTTAAGAGACTCTGACTCTCTTCATCCCCCTTCAAAGCAGGAAGTACATTTCCCACGTGAAGGTACCTTCCCTACACCAGGCGGGTAAAAGGCATTCTTGTTCCCAGAGACGGGGAACTCAAGGCCTGGAATGATGCATGAACAGCCTTTGACTTCTTCAATGATTTGCTTCAATAAGCCCAAACCTCTTCCTTTGGTGAAATCTTCATAGATAATTGTTTCTTAATCTAACAGGTATAAAAGCTACCTGCTTTGCTCTTTCCTTTGAGTCTCCTATTTTTATGAGCCCCTATACATATGAAATTCATTTTTTTCCTGTTAATCTAGCTCACATCAACTTAATTTTTAAACCAGCCAAAGCAGACCAGAAGGGAAGCAGGAAACTTTTCCCTCCATACACCACAAATTGGAGCAAGTCCAATATTTTATATATGTTATCATCATAACTCTAAATGGTAGATGTTACAAGTCTTCCTTTTAAAAACTTGTTTCCAATACTCTTATTTTTTTCCCTCTACCAAAAAAGCAATTTCATTATTATTGAAGGACACTTGGAAACTATGGCAAAGTGTGGAAAATTTTCTATTACTCGATTATTATATAATCATTAATATTTTTACTTTGTGTTTTGGCTAATAGAGTTTCTCTTAAAGTATCTGAGTTAATTTCTAAACTGTTTATTATGAAAAAATTTCAATTAGTCATAAAAATAGAGATTAATAAAATGTGGCACTGCTTTTCAAAGGATCCCTGGTGAAGAACTGGCTTATTTCCAATGTACCACACAGACCCAAACGTTTGTAGATTACAATAAAAGATAATTACTAGAAGGGCAATGTCCAATTGCAAAGTTTCTAAATACTTTCCTCAACCTCTGCACTCATGGCAAGTCACAAACAATTCACAGAACACCACTAGTCAGGAGCAGCCCTATAAAGTACCACCACTATGCCAAGCACCCAGTTCGGGAAATTATCAACATTGTCAATGACCACATCTCATCTGAATAAAGTCCAAGGAAAGGGCACACATTGGTTTCTCAAGACGTGAAGCTGGGGAGGAGTAGAGTCAGGATTCAAATCTGTCTGTTCTACTCCCAAGGGAAAACAGCCATTTAACCTGTAGCACACATCCCCACAGGCAAGGCTCCCCTAATCCCGGAGCTGTGGAATTTAAGGGCCTTTGCAAGTAATGGTGGTAGAAGAAACAAACCTCACACCACTTTGAGACTTCAAGCGGGAGGAAAGTTCTAAATTCTTGAGGCTATTTAAATGCTGCTCCCCAACCTAAGTTATCAGTCTCTCCCTGAGAAAGAACTCAGCAAAATGCAAACACATATACATACACAGAAAGAATGCTCTCCTACCTATACCTTTGTCACTGAGTTTTTTACCTTTTCTTTTAGTTTTTCTATTTGGTTCGTAAGTATGGCCAGGTAGTGTCAGCGGAAGAAGGATGCTGAGCTGTCTGGGTGGGAGCAGAGCTGGGATTAAAGGTCTGGTTCAGCTGACCCCTGGTTCCCGCCAAGACGGGGGTGCAGACATTTCTGCGTTCTGTCCTGAGTGCTAACGCCCTTCCATCTGATTTTGGGGAACTGACCATTCTGGGGGGCTGGGTTTCACACGATTTCACACCTACTGTCAAACACACTCCGGCCAAAACCGAGCGGCTGCCGGTGGCACGAAGCTGCAAGGAGGGCCTGGGCTCCTCTTCCAGCTCAGGCTGCCGGGGCGGACACGCCAGGCAGGGGCTAGGTTCACAGGCAGGCCCGGATGAAGACTGTGGCCAGCAGAGGTGGCCCTCTTTTGAGCCCTGGCTTCGACTTTTCTTTGTTAATTTAGAGAATCTAGGAGGCACGGGCTGCACTTGGTGTCAGGGTGCGGCGGCGTGGGATGGGAGAAGAGGGGCAGCGGTGGGTCCAGATTCCCTCAAGGACCTCGTGAGGGTCTCCGTCCTGGGGCGGCTCCCAGGGGCCAGCTCGGCCGGAGGGGCGCGGCCTCTCCGGGTCTGCGAGCAGCTTGCCCGGGGCCGGCCCGGAGTTCCCCGCCGGTTACCTCCACCACTGAGGGCGCCCCCAGCACCAGCCTCTGCGGCTGCCGGCACCCCCACGCCAGGCCCACGGCGGGCGCCCCCGGCCACCCCACCGTCCGGGCTCCCCGAAGGTCCCATCCACTCGCGGACTCCCGGCAGCTGCGTCGGCGTCTCCGCCCCGCTCGGGGGCCCAGGCCCAGCTTACCCGCCGGCGGCGTCGCGGCCGTGCGGCCGCCCAGCAGCGGGAGCAGCAGCACGAGCAGCGGCGGCGGCCGCATGGCAGGGGCTCCCGGCCCCGCAGGCGCGGCGGAGGCTCTGCGCGCGGCCCGGCCCCAGCGCGGGGTCTGCCGAGCCGCTCACGTCGCCGCCTCGGCGGCCATGGCGCGCGCTGGGCGCGGGCCCGCCTCT